>CM064498.1:49618275-49683660 GCA_032716605.1 Paralithodes platypus
AGGCTGCATAAACAAATAGGAGGAGGACAATCCAAGCCCAACCTACCCCAAAAAAAAAACCAATGCATAAAACAAAATGACGATTGGACAAAGACCACAAATAAAACAAGAGAGTTTAATAAAAGAGTCGAAAAACCTGAGGAGTAGCGCAAAAGAACAGTTTTAAAAACACATGCCCCGTCATTCCTAGTAATGCAAAAAACATAGACTTGTCCTGACAACCAAAAAGGTACTGTACCCAAAATCCCGTTTCTTCAAAAACCAACAAAAACACTGACCACAAGAACAAAAAACCAAACCAATTTTTCCATGTGGCAAAAAACACTTATGTAATGGAACAATACCTAATCACAAAACTTGCAAGCCTATGTTGCAAAACCCCGTGCATCCGCCCCCCCCCCCCCCCCCTTGTGTCAATACAAAACAAAGGAAAAGAACGCGTGGACAAGGGGGGAAGACCCAGGGATCTGCGCCATAGCAAACCAGGGAAACACGACCCCCGAGAGCAGCAACCGGCCGAGGGGGTCGAACACTGGGGACACGGAGCGGGAGGAGGAGATGAAGGAATTTGATAGACGACTACAAAACCCTTGACGCGATGGCGAGGTGAAGGATCGACGGGTGGCAGGAACCGGAAAGGAGGCTGCACAAAGGATGCTGACATCGTGCACACAGAACCGCCTACAACTGGTTCCGTGCACAGGGCACGGTCCGACAAACGTGGCGGCTCCATCTGCACACCTGCGCTAGCCTCCCACCTGTCCGAGGATGACCTTCACGACAGCAGTACCCGAAAAGGCTGCGTCACAGACGCAACAGAGTACTGCAGGCTTACCACCGGGGCACAACACAACATGGCTAGGATGCCCACGCCTTAAATGCCTTTGACGTCGTAAGGGCTGGAAACCGGGGGCCTTCCCTCCGCATGCGTGGTAACAAAAGGATGGGCGGAGGCGAACGATACGCCATGCAGGACGGGGTAAATCGCACGCATCCCCGGGGCCGTGGTTTCGTACAATGCCGCTAGTGCAGACACCCGATTCCCCGTCAGGTCCAGAGCGACAAGGAAGAGAGTGACGCCCAAGCAACGTAAACCGGCGTATCGTCCCTTGTATACGTGGGGGAAGCCAGAAGGACCAGAGCGCCGCCCCAGATCCCCACTGCGGAGGTAACCTGGCGCGGACGTCGGTCCTCCCGGAAGGCAGCCGTCCAAGGGCACGGAAGGACTCCACTCCTGTTGGCAGAACGACCATCCCAGCGACGGACCCAACGAACCCCCCTAACGGCAGACACGGGGTACGTATAGCGGCGACTAGGAAAGCGACTGTGGAACGTAATAGGTGACAAACAAGTGAGCGTAGGACGAGGGAAGGATAAACCAACTGGCAGGCGAGTGGCCTGTAGCCACCTAGGAAAAGACGCTCCAGCTGACACCCCGTAAGTCCCCCAATGAGGAAGACTTCCTGGAAACGCTGCAGGAAGTCAGTCAGGGCTGGCCGAGGGACCGGGAGCCACCGTGCCTCATAAACAACACGATGCTAAGGCCAAAAGAGGGCCCGCAGGGCCCCAACCTAGCCCCAAGTGGAGCCGGAGACATGTAGAGGGACCGGACTCGGGCACCACCGCGGCAACCGGGCGGACCAACCGCGGGGTCGGTTCCGCCACATATTCGCGAGGATCCAGAACAGCCGTGTTATAGGAATCCGCATTCTCCGCGAGGAATTGGCACATCACAACAGCGCGTCCTGGGCGGAAAGATTAATATCTACCGCCACCTGTACCAAGCGACCATGAAAAGCGTCCGGACCCCCCCCCCGGAAGCGCGAGGCCGCTAGGGCGGGACGTCCAAAGGCAACTGGCAGCTTAGCACCCCCCGATTCGAACAAGGCTACCTTCCGGAAACACCTCAGAAAGCCGCGAGGTCGGCGGAACTCCCAGTCCGTTTTCATCGCCCATTCTACAGAACGCCCCTGGCCCTCTCGAGTGACAGTCGGCACGGCAGCCCAAAGGCGTGGGCAGGCCCGGGGGCTGGGCAGGGAGGCATGCCAGAGAACGGACGTGAGTTGTCGGGTCCCAGCTAGGACGAACAGCCTCACGCTCCACCGAGACCTCCCAATAGCGTCCAGAACAGACCTGGAGGACCCCCGCATATGGAGGAAAAACCACGGGGACAGCCTGTCTGAGTGCCCCAACCCGAAGGCCCACCAACGTACCCCGAAGGGCCAGCGTGGTCCCGCAGGAAGAACACAAGTAACCAACAGTCCGAGGGCATAGACCGGTAAGAGGAGGGAGACCCACCCTTCTGCCGGGAAGTGGACGTCCCAGGTTCGATTGGGAACCTCACCCAACTCGCTCGACGTATCTGTGGGTACCCAGACCGTCGGCGGGGGGGGCAGTCCAGGGCACAGCCGCAGAGAGCGAGTCCCCGAGCAACCCAGCGACCGAAGCGTCTGCGAACGGTGCGGGGAGGGCAGGAGCCGATCCATAGGGGCACGGAAACACCGCGGTGCCCATGAGATAGAGGAGGCGTAGGCCAGAGGCCCCCTAAGGGAAGGGGCCGAGCGGCCCAATGCAGCGAACCCACGAACGAGTCCCAGAGCCACCCCGGGAGGGAGACCGAGTGCAAACACGGCGAAGACCGTCCACCGAGGTGCACACGCGGAGACCCCCCCTGGGGCCCCGTAGCGCCGGACAAAAACCCATGCGAGAAGACCCATGGCACGACACGCGACGGGGTCAAGCGTGACTTGGGAACATCGAAGGGGAACCCTAACTGTGCGATGTGTTGCGAACGACTAGTGAGGGCGTCGCCAATGCACAGTCCTAGGGGCGTCGGAAACTAGCAACCAAATCGGCCAAGGAAAAACAGGATCTGGAGCCCGCTCCTGAGGAGAGGACCCAGAGCCCCACCAGTGCGGAGAAGATCTGCGGCGCGATGCGGAGGACCGACGGAAGGCCGTCGAACAGGAACACACGATCGGAAGTCCGAACGGCCAAGAAGCGCTGGAAGCGAGGATGGAGAGGACCGAGCCAAGACGCGGCCTGGAGGGCCCAGCGACAACTACCCCACGACAGAGGGCACAGGGCCAGGCGTACCAGGGGTACCGGCATCCGAAAACCGTGTGTGCACGATGTGCCCGTTGAGGGCCGACAGATCCACCACCGGTCGACATCGCGTCGCAGTTCGTCGACGGTACCAGAAAGACCCGGGAGAGGAAAACACTGTGACCGGCGGTCAACTCCCTCGACGCTACCCAGCTCGGGCATGGAAGTGAACACGTGGGCCACCTCTGAAGCGGGGGCCGGCGTCGGTGACAAGAGCGTAGTGGGGGTCTGGACGTCCACCTCCAGGTGAGACCCCTCCGCGCAACCCGCCGGCCCCAACGTCCCTCTCGGCTATCCGAGGGGGGCGCAAGGGCGGGAAAAACCAACCCGAGGGAGCGACCCGGTATTACGCCCAGGCGAGAAGGAGAACAAGGAGGCCGACCCAGAGAACTACACATTGTGTTGACGTGGAGGTACCCCCGGTACGGGCCGTGCGGGCATGAGCGCCACGTTGACCTCCTCTACCCCCGCCCCCCCCAACCTCGGCGAAAAGGGCGGGCCACCCCAACCCCAGGCCGGTGCGGGGCTGACCCCTTCGAAGGGCGGCCGGAAGTGGAAGGCCGGCCAGCCCCGACACAGAGGGGATGAAAGGGGCAAGAACAGAAGTGCGAGGCGGAACCGACGCACAGGCCAGCAACGTCCCAGTCCTGCGCCCGTGCAAGGTGGCAGCACTTGCAGCAGCACCCCGAAGAGGACCGGCAGAAGGACGGGACTGAGAAGACCCCGCGCGCGGCACAGCGCGTCGGTGCGTGAGGAAAGCAGGGGCCGTAACGACCCAGCGCGGGGTCGGGTGTCGGAAGCAGGGGCCGCCGACAGAGAAGCGTAGCATTCCCAAGCATCCTGCTTTAAAAAAAAAAAAAAAACTACGTATATAGCGCAGAGTACAACAAACCCTGACGAATAACCAAGGGGGCCGGCCGGCAGAACGAAGACCGTACCGTCGTGCGGTGCCGAGTTGCCGCGCACAAAACCGCCTTCAGCTCGTGAACCAAAGACACCGCGAGCCGAAGGTGGACCCGCTGAACGCGGTCCAAACCCTCGCGAAAGATCGCCTGGCGCAGACGCCTCGAAAAGCCGCAGGTGGTGAACAGACGTCTGGAGGGAATCTAAAGACAAGACAATAAGTCCGTCACCCTCCGTCGCAAGGGAAAAACCTTGGCGACAGAGGGCTGATCCGGGTGAGAGAAGAACGGGGTAGCAATAGAACAAAGTTCAAGAACGGGCGCGCTCATCCAGGACACAGAAACGCGCCGTCCAACCCGCCGACAGACACAAGAGGAGGCAAAATCAGGGACGACTCCGGGGGAGGGACGGAAGGAGAGCCGTCGACGGATCGGTGTGTGAAGTCGAAGGCCTCAGCAAACCAGGCCTCCAATGGGAGAGGGTGACCGAGCATGATGGCTAAGCCAGGCGTACCGGCGTCGCACAAACCTGTCCCATAGGAGGACAAACCCGTTAACACAGCCAGGGACTGAACAGCCGGAAGGATGTCAGGGCGGCTGAAGTCTGACCAGAGCGTAGGCCTGCAGAAGGGAGGGGGACCGTAGCAGGGGTAGGTAGGGTGAGGTGCTGAGGGTGAGGCACCGCCAAGAAGGGCGAGAAGAGGGAGTCTTCCATCGACTCCAAGCGCCCGTCGAAGCGTGACACAACCCAGCCCTGCATAGCCGACAATTGATCCGAGAGAGGCTACCCCCCCCAGATTGGTCGGCCCGCAGGGGCGAGCGTGAGCGGGAGCGAGACCCACGACACGAACCAGCAGCGTCGCGGCCCAAGGAAGGCGAGCGACGACGGTTGTGTCGCCGTTGAGGGACTCGTCCCCGATCACGAACGGCCGAGGGGGAAACAGCACCATTCCCCTCTTCCAGCGACACATCAGCTCCTAAGAAAGGGGACCCCGAAACCTCGCGAAACCCCACCGAGGCAAGAGGAGGGGTACCCCCCTGGCGAGACGGTAAGTGAAGGTCAGGAAGAGAAGAATGAGGAGGAGCAGGACGACGGGAGTGGGAAGGCTGGCCGGGTGAAAGGAGGCCAGGAGCCGCGGGGGGAAACAGAGCAAGGATCCCCGGGGCTGAGAGAACAGGGCGGCCCGACACCGAGGCGGAGGAGGGAGGGACCACCACCGTGGGACGAGACCGTGAAGGAAGAATAGGCACTGAAGCAGGTGAAGTAGGAGAAGCAACGACATCCAGGCGGACCCTCCTGGACAGTATAGGAGGAGGGAGCAGAGGGCCAGCTACAGCATGAACAACCGCGCGCGGAGAGGACAACGTAAGAGGAAGTCGTCTGGGCTGGGGAAGCGGGCGGAAGGGAGTAGAGCCCCTATCCGTAGAGGCCAGGGGAGGGCGCACAGGGGCAGAGCCGCTAACCCCGGCCTCAGGGCGAAAACCATGACGAGGGCGATGGGCATCGTCAAGGCGATCAGGAGGACGACGAGGCGAGCGAGAGCGTGGACGGAGCCGGGGAACCCCCCGACGATGGGACGGAACCGGCTGCGGGACCCAGGGGAGAGGGCCCCGAGCAGGGAGAGGGCCAGGTGAACGGGCCTTCAGTCGGGTCAGGGATACCCAGGGCGACGCGGATCCGGGCGGCAACAAAGGCCGGGGAACGGTGGCCCACAGTCCTAATGGGGCGGGAGACCATCGTCCACACCGACGGAAGGGAAGCAGGAGGCCACAGCCGCCGCCGAGGAACCAGGGCCATGGAGCAGCACAACCACCAGGGCCAGACACGTGCCACACAGAGCAGGGAGGTAGGCCGTAGAGGACACACAGAACGAGTGGCGCAAGCAGGACTTGTGGCTCTCCAAGCACGGGGAGCGACAACCAAGGCGAAAGCAAGGCAGCCTACCTGCACTAGAAGACCACACACCATAATCAGCACGTCGAAGGAGTAAGTGGAGAGAATGTCCAAGAAGAACCAGGGAAGGAGCATGGGGAAACAGGAACACACATGCAAACAGGTATCCGTACTCACCCTAAACTGGGAGCACAGAGGTAGGTGAGGAGGGCGGCCGAGGCGGAAGAGCACTAGCAGAACCTGCAAAGATGGAGAAAGTGTTAACCACCACTCAACATCTTACATGCAGGGCCTATAACACCAGTAAAGTGCATACACCAATATAGTATCAGGCAACAAGATGACATAAAAAAGTCAATAGTGAAAGCCAACTATTACCGCAAATTTGCGGGCCAATGGAGGCATAACCGTACCGACACCACCCTCCTGCAATTTCGCGGGACCCCCCAACGATCTCCGCAAATTTGCGGGGAGCCGAAATGTCCCAGAGGACCGAATCGAGCACCCCGCAAATTTGCGGGACCGGCCGGGATGGGCCCGCCCCGAAAAAAGCGAGAGGAGCGTCTAGGGAATACCAAAAGAGGCCCAGAAAAAAGCGTCATCTCCTTATGAACTCCAAGCGACGATGGCCATCAAGCTGAGCAGTGTCTTCCTTGATAATATCCTGACTCAACCGGTCAAGGGAGAGGCAAGGAAGACACACCAGGGGAGAGGAGGCACATCCCCTAGGAACCACCCAACCCACAGAGATAGAGCAAAGCCCATGAGGAGAAGTGGCAGGAAGGGTGGTTTGGCACAAAATAGGGGCCCCCGTAGGGTACCCCAGGATTGGGCAAAAGGGTATGAAAGGATGGAGGTGAAAACAGTAAGGGAACACAAAAACCAGTAAATGAAACTGGCGAGAAAAAGGGTGGCCTAGCCGTGAGGAGAGAATGTGTCAGGGGCGAAAAACCCTGTGGTGTGAGGGAGGGGCCCCCGTGGGGTACCCCAGGATATCACGAACCACCAAGCGCCCAGGCCCTTGAGACACAGTGAAGGCTCAAAAGGGGGGACTCGGGAATAACGCTAATAATGCGGCCGACACAAACCCTACAAACAGCACCGCCACCACGAAATCTCAGATCGTGAACCAACTGTACACCTAGGCTATGAAAATATGAAAACTCATAGGGGCATAGCAATTCCTGAATGAGAAACAAGCTAGGCTAAAATAAGCTAAAAGCTAAACTATGCCCAGACTAACAGGAAAAAAGAATATGAAAAGAGAAAGGAATGAAAAACACACACGAGGAACGCCAGGCGCCCCGTACCTTCGGTAGCTATTTCCACACGCGTCTCCATTAAACACACTTAGGAGCCCATTTACGTGTGCCCTAGATCACGTAACATCTGTCTAACAAAAAAAGAAGGCCAGATAAGCCGAAACGAACCTAAACAGGGTGAATTAAAGGAGCACAACAAAAGCGACTGTCATTCAATGGAGGTGCGTGAAAAAATGATGACAAGAGAGGGTCGCTCATGCGCACGTTCGACAGGGATCTGCACATGACGGAACACGGGATGGGCCTTAAGCGGTAACTAAGGTAAACCCCTTTTTCTTCTCTTCTATGCTTTTTTCACCTTCGGTGGTAGTTTTGGTTAATGTACAACGTCTCCTAGAGCAAGATAAGGAGTAGACTAGACGTTTTCTTTTTAACCGCGGTTGGAATGACGACATAGCAGTCAAAATAGACAAGTCGTCATTGCAATTAGGTTAATAGCCTTGACGTTGGATTTGCCAAGACTACTAACAAATAAGGATGGTTGGGTGAAGTATGCAAATAATGTGATAGTGAAAGGAATGGCGATAGTCTGTGGACTGAGGGAGACCTGGGACCTGGGGAGATCTCAGGATTAGGGGACTTGACATGGACACTGTAGGAAATTGTATAGCATGAAGAGTGGCCATCAGGTAACCACTTGAGATTTACCCATAACGCAACATGAAACTGTCTTTGTGCGATTAGTTTGCTTGGGAAACAGAGTAACTTGCTCATGTCGTCTGAGCCGTTACAATGCATGTAATGGAAAAATGACGTTAAACCATTGTATTGTACGCATATGTAGTGATGTACACTATGTGGTGGTTTTGTATTCTTTATTTCATAATTTCATTTGATTGAAGCGTTCTTTCCACATAGCAATTTTTGATTGGGAGGTTTGAAGTACCTCCCAACCTACCAAATAGGAAAACCTACTACAGTATTTTGTAGTAGTCTTGGAAAATCCAACGTCAAGGCTATTAACCTAATTGCAATGACGACTTGTCTATTTTGACTACTATGTCGTCATTCCAACCGCGGTTAAAAAAGAAAACTTCTAGAGTCTACTCCTTAACTTGCTCTAGGAGACGTTGTACATTAACCAAAACTACCATCGAAGGTGAAAAATGCATAGAAGAGAAGAAAAAGGGATTTACCTGAGTTACAGCTGACAGCCCATACCGTCTTCTGTCCATGTTGACACCTGGTCGAACCTGAGCGTATGTGCCGCTTTCCAAGTACAGTGATCACTCCCATAACCGAACTGTATGGGCCATGGCCAGTTCGGTCACAGGAAGTATCCGGATACACAGAGTTAATTATTTATTTATCATTATTATTAGATTATTAGTCCTTTAACTATTGATTTATTATATTGGCAACATACCTTCATACCAGGGGTCATAAATATATCCAAATAATTCCTGTGGGACTATGAAATAGCTATTATTGGACAAGAAAAATAATCTGTTCATCCCTCTACTGGAATATCAACAACAATGACCATACAATCGTGTCGCCGTCGGCAGTGTGCAGTACTGCCAATACGACAACAACAACAACAACAACTGCCAATACGTATAGCGACTTCTGCTAGATCTAGCGACCTTTACTTCGATCTACCAGCAATGATTTACACTAGCGGTTTGTATTTAATCTTTTGTTTAGAAATTCAGAACAATTTCGAAGTGATATATGGATTTTGCCAATTCATATTTCTAGTAGTATTTATAATTTCTTACAGTTTCTTACAGTTTCTTACAGTAGATCCTCTGGAAAAAGGCAAACTATGCCTGTGTATCCAGCTCAGTACCAGTACTTGCACTGCTGCGGTCGTTCACGGTGTTGGCGGCGGCGGTAGCAGACGCAACATTTTTACTATTCTGTATTTTGTTTTATAATCAAACTTCAAATCTTGTCTTCCCCATGCTTTATCAAGATTACTTTCAAACTCCCTTATTGATTCGGAATCGACTACATACTGGGGCAGTGCGTTCCACTCATTTACCACTCTATCACAAAATGAGTTCTTTGCCTTCTCAAGCCTATTTCTTTCTTTGTAAATTTTCTTAGAGTGTCCTCTCGTTCTTGTTCCCTCCCGCATCAAGAAGATACCTTCACACACATCCTCATCGTACTTTCCTGACACTATCTTAAAAGTCTCTATCATATCCCCTCTCTTTCTCCTATATGCCAGTGTCGGAAGCCCCAGTGTCCTCAACCTCTGCTCATAGCCCGCGTTCTTCAATGTTGGTACCAGCTTGCTAGCTCTCCTCTGCACTTTCTCCACTGCTTCTATATCCTTTACCATATATGGAGCCCACACCTGGTTCGCATATTCCAGGTGCGGCCTAACCAGCGCTGTATAGAGATTCCCAAAGTTTTCTTCGTCAAGTGACACAAATGTCCTCCTTATCAGCCCTACAATTCTATTGACTTTGTTTATCTTTTCCGCTAAATGTTCTGAGAAATTTAACTTATTGTCTATCACTACTCCTATATCCTTTTCTGCATTCACTTCCTCCATCGCTTCATACATACTGTATCCTACCTTGTCTATCTTGCTGGTCCCAATCCGCATGTACTTGCATTTTTTTGGATGAAAAGGCATTAACCAATGCTCAGACCATCCCTTCATGCCCTCCACATCTCCTTGAAGCAAACTCATATCTTCCTTACTCCTCACTCTTCTATACAGCTTAGTGTCATCCGCATACAGGTATACCTCACTTCCATTAGTTATAACTTCAGGCAAGTCGTTGATAAATATAACGAACAGCAGTGGTCCCAACACAGATCCCTGAGGTACCCCACTTGTAATTTCCCTCCACCCCGAGCCTATTCCATTCACCAGTACCCTCTGTCTCCGATCTTTCAGGAAGGCTTCTATCCATTTCACACATTTCTCCCCTATATTATAGCTTCTAACTTTCTCTATTAACCTTTTATGTGGGACCTTATCGAAGGCCTTCATAAAATCGCAATATACCACGTCTATTACATCACCGTCTTCTAGAATTTGCATCCAATCATCTACCACCTTAATTAGCTGTAGTACCGTCGACCTCCCCGACAAGAATCCGAACTGTCTCCCACTGAAAAGTTGGTTTGACTTCATATGATCCATTATTCCTTCTCTAATTACCGTTTCCATTAGTTTACACACAACACTTGTCAAACTGACTGGTCTATAATTCCCTGGGTCATTTCTCTTTCCCTTCTTAACCCTCTCACGACCATAGGACGCAGAGGTTGCCAGATTAGCAATAAGAAATAGATTACTCTCAGGTTATAATTACCTCTCCAAAATTAGTTTTCTGCCCACAGCTAACTCAAAGACAACTGCAGAGGTTGAAGTAAACAAACTAAAGGTTTATAGATACCCCTGACGGTAACAAAGGCTTTAAAGTATCCCTAATAGGCTAAAAAATCGCGTACGGATGTGAGAGGGTTAAATATAGCTGTTATGTTCGCCTCTCTCCAGTCCATCGGGATTTGTCCTGTATTAAACGATACCTCAAATAACATTTTCAATGGCTCTACTAACATCTCCCCTCCTTCCTTTATGATTCTTGGGTGTATCCCATCCGGTCCTGGTGACTTACTTCTGTTCATTTTTTCTATAGCCCTTCTTATTCTAGCATGGGAAAACTCTATTAGTTCTAGTGCCGGTGGCCTGTTTGATGGGAATAGTAGGCACTGCATCCTCCGACTCCACTGTTAGTACCCCCCAAAGTATTTCCCCAGCACCTCTGCTTTCTCCTTATCAGTCTCCGCTCTACTCCCATCATTCAACCCCCCTACCAGCTCTGGGATCCCTACTTCTTGTTAACTTTTCCTGAATGTACTTCCAGAATATTTTTGAATTATCCTTCACATTTCTAGCTATCTCTCTCTCCCTCTCCTTCACCCCCCTCCTTGTTTCCCACCTTATTTTATTGTTTATTTGTCTGAGTTCCAGATCCACTTCCTTAGCCTCTATACTAGACCCCCTGTAGAATTTGGCAGGTTGAATGTCTGCGCCTGCGCACTATAGTTTCTTTCCTACAAAACAAGCTATCGTGCGCTTCAATGGCGCCATGTCTTACATCTAACAATATATGCTAGCAGATTTAACTTCAATTGGTAACCTTCCCGCTCGAGTCGGCTGGAAGAAAACGGATAATGGTGGCACTTTAGTAAACCGGTGGTAAACAATACCTCATGCGTATCGGTTTGGCCAAGATTACTCGGTTATATAAGTTTATTATGAAATATAATTTAGTATTATGGTAAGTTGGCTATCTACTATTATGTTTATAAGATATAATAAGAAATGATAAGTAAATTATTGTATATTGGCGATTTCAGTCATTTTTTTTTTTTTTTTTTTTTTTTTTTTTTTTTTTAAGTCATGTACAACAACTTTATTAATTATTTATATATCCCCATGGCCTGTTCGGTTATTGGCGAGGTTCGGATAATGACAGGTCGGATATGGGAGTGATTACTGTATCAGTATTCCACATAGACAGAGGAGTGAGGATGGGCAGGGGTCCGGCTTGTGGGAGGGTACTATGTACGTTGGATTTTCCAAGACTGCTACCAAATAGTAGGTTTTCCTATTGGTAGCTTAGGAGGTACATCAAACCTCCCAATTTGCTATTAGTCTTGGCAAATCCAACGTCAAGGCTGCGTAACAAATTGGAGGAGGACATCCAAGCCCAATTATCAAATACAGATGTAAAGCAAAAAATATGAATGATAAGGAAACCCAAAATAAACAGGAGAGTTGTTGTTGTTGTTCCTCAAGCTGCCTGGCCGAACAGCCCCAAGGCCCCGAATAAGGCCAAGGCCATAATCGAGCGCCCCCAAAGAACCCTCCCTGCCGACCCACAATAAAGCCTGGGTGACCGAAGCCACTCCATGGCGGGGAGCTAAGGAGGATGCGGAAACGCCCGGGAAAAACCAAAGCCCCACCCAGGGCCTTGTGCCCCTCAGCAATTATGAAGAGAAAGTTGAGGGGCAAAGGAAGAGTTTAATGAAAGAGTGACAAAACTGAGGAGTAGTTAAAAAGACAGTTTGAACGGTGTTCCTTAATCCATAAAAATTGAAAAACATAAGATTAAATCTACAATAGTACATCCAAATCTACAACAGTACATCCAAATCTACAACAGTACATCCAAATCTACAACAGTACATCCAAATCTACAACAGTACATCCAAATCTACAACAGTACATCCAAATCTACAACAGTACATCCAAATCTACAACAGTACATCCAAATCTACAACAGTACATCCAAATCTACAACAGTACATCCAAATCTACAACAGTACATCCAAATCTACAACAGTACATCCAAATCTACAACAGTACATCCAAATCTACAACAGTACATCCAAATCTACAACAGTACATCCAAATCTACAACAGTACATCCAAATCTACAACAGTACATCCAAATCTACAACAGTACATCCAAATCTACAACAGTACATCCAAATCTACAACAGTACATCCAAATCTACAACAGTACATCCAAATCTACAACAGTACTGTACATCCAAATCTACAACAGTACATCCAAATTCCCACTTCTCCCAAAAATCACGGTTCGTCCAAAATATAGGTTTGACTCCTGTAAGGAGATAAAGAAAACCTAATATTTAGTAGTGGCCCCGTAATCATTGACGAACATGCCTATTACATAAGGCATCCTTTTCAAACACTAATCCGCCGTAGTTTGAATCTACCGCGCAGAGCATTTAAAATCTGAGGAGCCTTCATCATGAGCGCACGCGACCTCACTCATGGCTTCAGTCATTATGAATTGGGTTCTCACTACGAAAAAACTTTGTAAAAAATAAAAAACAAAAAGAAAATAAGAATAACTATCCAATAAGCTTTCCATCATATCGTAGATGTACTTGTGAGGATCTTTGACCAGACGCTGATTCAGGCGTCATTCTTCCTTCACTGACATATCAAGTAAACCAAAATCCTTAATACATCAACGAATGGGAAGGGGATGGTCGGGAGGGCCCCAGTCGTCAATGATTACGGGGCCACTACTAAATATTAGGTTTTCTTTATCTCCTTACAGGAGTCAAACCTATAATTTATTAGTGGCCCCTCCATCATTGACGAACATGCCTGATTTCTAAGACTGGAGGGGGACATTCGTAATCATATCATAACTCTAGAAAAGCAGATAATCAAACAACCACATAGTATTCTTACTTTTGTAAAAAAGAGATATTCGGGTGCATAAACTTTATACAGCCTAAATCTTCAAAAAGGGGTACAAGCAGGAGTGTGCTTCAAAGAAGCCTGCTTGAAAAAGGGTTAACTCTGAGACTCTGTGCACAGATCTGCTAGTTAAGAAGGCACCCCACTTAAAGTAAGTGGTGAAAACTAAAACTTATAAGTTTACATGTGCACATATAAACCCCATTAACTAGTGGATATATTCCTAAAATTATAACCAAACATAAATGAATTCTTGTACATTCGTAGAAGTACTGAACTTGTGTACTTATGCAGAAGTAATTACTGCAAAAGTAAAAGTCGTAGTTGCCACTACCGAGATTTCTCAAAAATCTATTGCTTCACAGCCAAAGCTACTTACAACAAGAATTGTCGTAACACTACTATTGGCCTTTAGCACAATTTCCTGCAATGAATACTACAGAGAAATTTTATAATACAATGCCTACAACCAGTATCACAGCTCGTATGTTCCGAACACATACTCCGGAGGGGTCTAGGGTGTCCTATGTCACACTGACTGCACCCCCCCCCCCTTTTTCTTGAAATTAAACAAAACGTGACTAAAAGGGCCACCTAGACCCTCTGCCGTAAAGCTATACATGGCAAGGAAGGTTTGTCCAGAGCTACTGAAAGGTATCGAGGCAAAAAATCCTGATTAGAGGCCCACAACTGTGTGGACGTAATAACTTCCACCGAAAGATTATTAAGGAAACGTAAAGAGGCTGTCCCCTTGCGTAAATCGTGGGTCTTACCCACAACGCCGGGATGCTTCTCTTTAAAGTCCTCGACCAAGAGAGAAGCCAGTGTACGCTCCATCAATCGTTCACCCGGACTTGCGACCCATAAAGCACCCTGGTGATTTAGAGGTGCCACTCTTAAATATTTGGTTAGAGCTTGCACTGGGCAAAAAAGATGGTGCACCTTTCCCCTGTTTAACGCCGGCACCGTGAACTCTGAAAACACGTGTTCACTGTGCTCAATCTCGGCTATGAATCCTGGGGAAGGTGCAATGTGAATACACTCATGAAGCCTATCAAACCCGAGGCAATTAGGTGCGTTGCTCATCGCCGCCAGCTCAGATACTCTGTTCCCGGTAGCCAAAGCCATTAAGGAATACAGCCCTTTTGTAAAATCTGCAGTCTTTGGTACATACGGGAACGAGAATAACAACGATGCTTTGTCCAGAGACCATGTAGGCCTGAGCTGACGGGGAGGTGGGCGGAGTTTAAAACCCGCCCACATAAATCACTTTCAGATAAATTATTCTGCATGAACAGATAAATTAAATAATAAACAACCAACGCCACCGAGGGCACAGTTTGTTTTGTTCTAAGAATCCGAGACGTAAAAGCTTTCCAATGCGATTGAAACTGTCGCTTTGTAGACTGGGTATATTGATTCGTGAATATCTTGGTCACGTCGCTACCATAAGGTGCTAGCCACTTGGCCTCCTGAATGTCCAAAATGAACAAGTCCGCGAGGTTTCTAGGTTGCCAATTGTGTTCTAAGTGGAACAACCCGACCAGGAGTGACACTGGGTGCGGGCACCACGTGTTCAAATGCTGGTACCACACTGCGCCGGCCACAGGGGCGCGATTAGCGAGACTACGCCTCGCTAATCCTGTAGTTTGTTGACTACGTGGCACATTAGAGACGCGTCTGGCGGCGGAAAATAGATAAATGGAACTCAACCTGTTCTCGTCCGTCATCAGAGCGTCAGGTCCGCCCGCCGGCGTTATCGTCCGGCGGGTGAGGTACGACTGTGAGTATCGCCATACACCTTGGCTGTGGCTGTCCCTCGCTTGCGAGCTCGGTATACTCCCTGAACGGGGAGCCCTCGTCCGAGTCCCGTAAAGGTTTATGATAATTAAAAGCTCCCATAGCTCATTAACACATTGAAAGCAGAGCTGGTGAGCAAAATCATAAAGTATACTAATTAAATTAATTTATATTTAATTGTATTAAAATAAATTACTATAAATAAACACAATATTATCATAATATAATCATAGAAAATATATATGTTTATTATGATTCAGCTATTAAATTATTTCATTAACAAATCAAAATAAGATAGGGCTACCTGAGCTTAAAGGCGGTGAACATACAGCAATGAGAGGTTCAAGTGCCGACACGACAGAGACTGAGGGAAAACTACCCCGCCCCCGGGAACTACCTGGTCACCTGGTGCAACACCGGTAATCCGCCCTGGAAAGAGAATTTTCCGGGGATTAATGCTCATAGGGTTACACCCAAAGAACGGTACAAAATATGTGCCTCAAAACCGCCGGTCAACGAACCGTAGCACTCCACCACTACTTTTCGTTGTCCTTTAGTATCATATTAAAGATTTCAGCATATCTTTACCTGTCCAGAAGATTTAAGCATATCTTCTGAATCCTCATAAAGATGAAGCATATCTTTATTAAAGATGAAGTCTTTCAAGTATCCCTTTACACTTGAAACACTAGTAAGATTCCGGCATCTTTTTATCCCATAAAAAGTCTAAGCCTATCTTAATCTCTAATCTGGCGTCACCCAGAAGCCCTCATAGATCGCCGTCTTGAAGGCCGTGATACCCTATTGTATCAATCAATTGTTTGGCAAATTATCGCGAATTGCAAATCAGTTAATATAACCACCCAAAGGTACAACCGCCGGGTTTTATATGCAATGTCAAACCAATTGTACCTGCCCCAGACCTCTTTGTAAAAAGGTCGCCGGGAGGGAAAGACTAAACAAACAAACGTCATTGTTTCAATGGCTTATTAAAGATTTCAGCATATCTTTTATCTGTCCAAAAGAATTAAGCATCACATCTTAATCCTCATAAAGATGAAGCATATCTTTAGTAAAGATGAAGTCTTTCAAGTAACCCTTTACACTTGAAACACTAGTAAGATTCAGGCATCTTTTTATCCCATAAAAAGTCTAAGCCTATCTTAATCTCTAATCCGGCTTCTCCCAGAAGTCCTCATAGATCGCCGTCTTGAAGGCCGTGATACCCTATTGTATCAATCAATTGTTTGGCAAATTATCTCGAATCGCAAATCCGTTAATATAACCACCCGAAGGTACAACCGCCAGGTTTTATATACAAGGACCCCAATGGAAATACGCCTAACGGCCTTATTGGGCTATCCTTAGTTGGAATTATGCAAGGCTGGTACATGTCATATTTATAACATACTATGTGGTACCAACTCTGTAAATTGCTAACTGAATAAATATTATTATTATTAGGGGTTCGTCCCCTACGGGGAACCCCTATTGTAATCATTAAACCTGGAATTTCATCCAAATTCTTCTTACGCGCCGGTTTCGATGCAATAACTCCAGAACCGCTTTTTGGATCGGGATCAAACTTTCACAAGAGGTGCGTTTTTGTATTGGGCAACTTTTGATATGCTAAACATCCGGCATGGTGGCCAAACAGGTCCGTGGCAGCCGATTTCCCGAAAAACTTGACGCTTAAATACCGTCTCTCCCACTCACAGGAAACGACTGGGCTTTGGCATACGCACTCCCCTACTAATGCTCCGCAAATTTTATAGAGAAGGTTTTGCTTTTGCACGTGGGTTTTTTTCCGGCAATCTTGAAAAAACCTCGAATTCCACTTAAAATTCCACATCTTGAAAACTACGCCGATGATCAGAGCCATGCTTGCGTAGTTGGGTGAGGCTCGCGATTCCGAACGTTTTGATACCAAAAAAATATAAATGGGTGGAATAGTTTGGCCGCAGCATTGAAAACTGTCTATTCTTAAATTACTTTAAAACCGAATTCGCTACCCACACAAAGTTTACCGTCTACAGTCTATAGGCTTCCACGCATCCCCCAGTTTTGCTTAATAACATAATCTCTTTATTATTCAGTCCTATCTTTTGTTTTTTTATTTAACTCTCTCAAAACCGTTCGAGTCCCTACGAATTCCAGCAATTATTTAGCCAACCTACCTATACATACCTACCCTACCAAATAATAATGATAAATTCAAATTTATTTTTGGTGAATGACAGAGGCTAAGGTTTTAAACAATTCCACCCTTTGCCAAATGCTTAGTTTAATAACTATGATATGGACCTTTAAAGTTTTGGCAATTGCCCGTGTGACTCGTATTTTAACCCTCCTAAAGTGTTACCACGAAATACCGCTAGATCCTTTCTCAAAAGTCGCTAGCATGTTGCTACATAGCCAAACAATGTTAGGATAATGCTGCAATTTCTAAAGAGTTTTGGTTTGTTTGTTTTGCAAATTTTACAATGTAGTATGACTAGAATGTCTGAAATTTTCAAATTATCCCTAGTAAATGTCTCTAGATATAAAAGAAATTGCTGCTAGATTGAAGTACATAGCTCTACATTTAGCGGTAATATGTAGCTTTACAACTGGCACCACTGCAACCACACCCCTCCCACCCTCCCAATATGTCTCCACAAAATACCGCTAGATCCTTTCTCAAAAGTCGCTAGCATGTTGCTACATAGTCAAACAATGTTAGAATAATGCTGCAATTTCTAAAGAGTTTTGGTTTGTTTGTTTTGCAAATTTTACAATGTAATATGACTAGAATGTCTGACATTTTTAAAATTATCCCTAGTAAATCTCTCTAGATATGAAAAAATGGCTGCTAAATTGAAGTAAATAGCTCTACATCTAGCGGTAATATCTAGCGATACAACTGGCAACACTGCCTAGCCCTTCCTTCCTATCTTCTTCCTCCCTCATATGTATCAACAACCACTCTAGTGAACTTTCGGTATTTAGTTTATTCAGCTTAATACTATTTATCCACATAAAATAGAAACCTATCACGATTGTTGTCTAATACAACCATAGATAATGCTATTACATATTATTTGAACATGATGTCGAATTTAGCAGTTGTGTTTACCTTGAACAGTAATTGACAGTCTGTGACAGAACCGAAAGCTTCTCTTGCCGTGTAGTACTCAAAGAAAGCAGGGGTACTTAAGCCAAGTCAGAGATGCAGAGGTAACTTTCACAATGCATTATAACCCTAGACAGACACCAATATACCACTAAATCAGACAAATATCACTACAAAAAAGATAGGAAAATATTATATTAATGTCCTAGGTATTTGAAATTATGCAAATGAGTAAAATCCATTATGATATAATGATATGGGATTGATTAGTATCTGGCAACAGTGTTGCACAACATTTTCTGAACGTATGCGAACTTCGGAGTATTTATCCCATTAATATACACATCTATCACTATTTAAATGTAATACAACCATACACAGTGCTATTACATATTATTTGAACATAATATAGGATGCTCTTTCCTTTAAACCATTTTCTATATATATTCACGAAAAATATAGGCCTAGCCTAGGCAGCGCTACCGGTAGGTACGAATTTATCAGTTCGAATTTTGATTGAGAGTGGGATTAGGCCTAGGCCTAGCCTAGGGCTTAACATGGGATACTGTTTGGGGTTTGGGAATAGACTGAGGCTGCTTTAGGCGTAATTAGGTAAAATTAGCCAAATCGAGACAATTGCATAGCCTAGGCCTATTAAGCAAATATTTGGTCAATATACAGGAGGCGTTACAATATAGGTAGCAAAATTATGACCTGGCTATAACCTCTGTAACTAAAAAACAACTAGGCCTAGAGTGATCAAGCTAATACCCGGTACTATGAATATGTCGACATTGGGAAAGTCAGTCAAGGAATAGCCTAGATGTTTTTTTTTTTTTTTTGATAGATTTTTTTTTTTTTTATTACCCTAACCAAAAAGGAGTAACCTAAAAACTAAACATTTTGGGGCTATTGTATTTGGTTAGGGTGCATTAGGTAAAAGAAAAAAAAATGCAAAAAGCAAAAATAATGTGACGCTTTAGCTCCAATCTGGTAGATGATAAAAAAAAGTATGAGATTTAGAAAATCAGGAACAGTCAGAGTAGCTATATAGAAATCCAATTAGGCTAGCCCTTACAGAGGTTAGGGGTCATTGTTGACCCCCCTCATGACATATTGTCATCATCTTATATATTGCCAGCAGGGGGCAAATAACCGAAAAAAGTCGCCGTCAAAATAGACACGAACTTAACCACGGCGATCGACACATGTAAACATGGCGGTGGAGCGGCGACGAAAGCTTGCCATCATGTTCCCGTCCATTTTGAATGCCGTTGGATACAATAATATGTTGACAAATAGGCCTAACCAAACTGCGGCGATCGACCATGTAAACATGATACTGGCAATATATATGATGATAACATGTCATGGGGGGGTGAGGGGGGCTTTCAACATATTATTGTATCGAATGGCATTCAAAATAGACAGGAACATTATCCCAAGCGTCCAACGCCGACACCGCCGCGGCTGCTGAAGAACAAGGAAATTAGCAATAGGTTTCATTGTGAACTGGAGGAAATTAATAGAAATAAGGAAGCTAGGCCTAGCGATGTAAATAGTCAATGGAATTTCCTTAATAATGACAATTATATGTATAGGTATAAAGTAAAAACAATATATTTTACATAATTTATTGCATATCTTACATATTTAAACAAATATATATTAAAAATAGTTTAACCACACCACTGAGTTCCCCCAAAATACTCTAATAGGGCTGGCCTGAAGAATTAGATCAAGATGGACAACCAATCAACACATGATAGGTAGGGAAGGGCAGGTTAACAACGGCGATCGACAAATGTAAACATGACGACCGTACACTCGGAAACTACATCCATCCCCATTAGCCTAACCTAACAACCTTACCTAACCTATCCTAGTATTATGGGTGGAGGCTGCCGCCCCCTAGACCCAGTACGTTGGATACAAAACTAACCCTCACGTAACACCTAGTATATGTCCCTAGTACCCAGTACGTGGGATACCAAGCTAACCCTCACGTAACACCTAGTATATGTCCCTAGTACCTAGTATTTGGGATACAATACTAACCCTTACATAACACCTAGTATATGTCCCTAGTACCCAGTACGTGGGATACAAAACTAACCTTCACCTAGCATATGTCCCTCACTCAGTACACCTTTCACCCTCACTACCGTTCGTGAGTCTTCATACATCTTCATTATCACACGCACCAGCCACTCCTCTACGCCAAATTTTCTCCTAGCCTACTGCACAACTTCTTACTTTCAGTAGAGACGTGATTTTCCGGGCCCGTTGCAAGACCACCGTCTCAACCGAGCCGTCGCAAGATCATCATAGGACAGGAAAAACAACACAGGCTTGCTCCAAGCCAGCACACATCTTACAAATATATAGGCTAGGCTATACAACTTCCATTTCATAAAAATAACATTCACTGCCAATTTAATTATCATAAGGATTATATAAATGCAATTCTGATATGAAAAAACAATCGGTAAATAGCATAGCCTAGGCCTAGTCAAAGCTGGGGTTTGTTGTTGTTTCGTGGACAAAATTTAACCAAGCGTACTGTCCCACATTAATTTATTATCAACAATTGGATATACGTTACTGTGGGCTCTTATTACTCTACTTCCTAATAATAGGCAAGTAAATTATAACATAATGTTTGGATAAACAAATATACCGAAATAAATTAGAATGGAGAAACAGTAAGTTGAGTGAGATGTTTCAGCTTGCCGTCAACCCAGCTCCGGAGCTCTCTTGCCGTCGCAAGAGAATATTGGTGTCTCGCTTGCTAAAGGTGGGCTTGCGACGGGACCAGAAAAACAGTTTTTCGGGTAGATCTTGCGACGGTGGTCTTGAGACGGGACCGGAAAAACACCTCTTAGATATCTTTCCTGCAGCTGCCTGACTATGAAGTTATCATACCTTCAAAGACTCTCTCACACTCACAGACCTTCATGACTTGGCCAAGCATTTTCAGGCCTCTTATAGCAGTTGCAAGGGGAGCCTAACTCTGAAATCACTAGATAGTGCCTCCAGAACCATAAAAAAGAGGAGAGGGCTTAATTAACACACTTCCCTGTTGGACTCCGACGCGAACTGAAAACTCATCACTCAGTACCCTCACGTAACACCTAGTATATGTCCCTAGTACCCAGTACGTTGGATACAAAACTAACCTCCACCTAACACCTAGTATATGTCCCTAGTAACCAGTACATGGGATATAAAGCTAACCCTTACCAAATATCTAGTACCGTACTGTATATGTCAATCCAAGGTCCTCCTGCTAACGAAGAAGTTCCTGAGGTTGGCGGGGCGTCTCCGTCGACTGCGGGGCATGGGTGCCCTCCCCTGAAATCTACGATGTCCCCGTCCTCCCTGTGAAACCTCTCCACCCTGGGGTCCTTTCCGCCCGGATAGGGTGACATAAGCTTCACAGCTTCACTACCCTATATCCTCAACAAGAAGTACTGTATATGTCCCTCACTCAGCTGTACACCTTTCACCCTCACTACTGTTCGTGAGTCCTCGTACATCTTCATTATCACATGCACCAGCCACTCCTCAACGCCAAGTTTTCTCCTAGCCTACTGCACAACTTCTCTGGCCACCTTATCAAAGGCCTTCTCCTGGTCTGCAAACACAACATCAGATCCCTATCTTTTAAGTACATACAGTACATACAGTATCTTTCCCTTATCATACCTTCTAAGACTCTCTCACAGACCTTCATGACTTAGTCAAGCATTTTCAGGACCCTTATAGCAGTTCCCAGGGGAGCCCAACTCTGAAATCACCAGATAGTGCCTCCAGAACCATAACAAAAAAAGAGGAAAGGGCTTCATTAACACAGAGCCCTGGTGGACTCCGACGCGAACTGAAAACTCATCACTCAGTACCGGTACATCTTTCACCCTCACTGCCGTTTGTGAGTCCTCATACATCTTCATTATCACACAAATACCTTCATGACTTGGATTGTGCCGTGTCCTAGCATGAAACCAAACTGCATTTCGTCAATATCATACCTTCAAAGACTTTCTCACAGACCTTCATGACTTGATCAAGTATTTTCAGGCCCCTATAATTTTCCCTATCCAATGAGTCCCCTTTGCTCGTATACAGTATATAATATACTTTTGTGCCATTCATCAGAGATTACTTCCTCTCTGATGATGAAGTTAATTAGCTCATTGAACACACCTACTCCTTTCTCACCTGAGGCCTTAATCATCTCGGCTAGAATGCCAGAGCATCCTGCAGCTTTTCTGTCCTTCATTAAGTTATTGCACTGCTTACAAAAGCTGGCACAATCACAGGGAGGGGGGAGTATTGGCTTTTCGTTGCTAAGCTTCTCTATTCCATTCAAATTCCATGTTGAATAATCTTTCGTAGTGTATCACAAACTTATTTTACACTGGAAAATAATGCATGAGGAGGGCTGGGTAGGCCTATTAGTATTTTGTGAAATAACTTAAATTAGGTTAGGCTATAGTATACTTCATTAGGTTATTAGGCCTATGAGAAACCAGGCCTAGGCCTAGCTTAATTTTATTTCACTGCTCAACAGATTTTTTGTTTTTTTTGCTTTTGAGCTCTGCATAGGGCTATATTCAGGTAGGCTTGGGTTTTAGTAAAATTGCATTAGGCTATGCTACATATTTTTACTTCTATTGGAAAGCACAGGCCTACACAATAGTACACATGTTAAAGAATTTAACCTAGCCTACCACAATTTAGCCTAGACTGAAAGAACAAACAAAAATAGGCTAGGCTAATTGCAGCTAAATAATTTAGCCTAGCCTCACCAATTTAGCCTAGACTGAAAAAACAAAACAAAAATAGGCTAATTGCAGTTTTGGTAAGAGTTGTAGTTGTGGGCATACCAAAAGCTTTGTTTATATAGCCTAGTCGCACGCTCGCAGTTAGGCCTACATTCGCTTCTAATTTAACTGCTGGGGTAAACTTGGTAAAGCCACCCTCAATCCGCCGGCCGGTAACAAAACAATTTACCCAACGCCTGGCCGTGAGATACAATAATGGGTTGAAGGGGCTTTATCCCCCTATGACTTATTGTCATCATCATCTATATCACCAGCA
Source organism: Paralithodes platypus (assembly GCA_032716605.1). NCBI lineage: Eukaryota > Metazoa > Arthropoda > Malacostraca > Decapoda > Lithodidae > Paralithodes > Paralithodes platypus. The sequence continues at coordinate 49,641,728 of CM064498.1, forward strand.
GGGGCAAATAACCACAGTCAAATTAGACGCGAATGTAACTGCGAGCGTGCGACTACGTAAATAAAGGGGACGATAGACCCGCAAACACAACTCTTAACGCATTTTTTCCTAATGTATTAGATTTTTTTATATTTATGACTTCAACAGTTGAAAGATGACAATTTTATGGTTTATTTTAGGCTATACAAAAACATTTGCTTTGTAACTTAGATACTCATATTTATGCTTATAATTGCAGTACGAGTGGGTTTTTCTTTTTATATGTAGGCCTAGGCTAAACAAATGTTAGTTTTTGTTTTATAGGCTAAACTAGGCTGAATTTATGCTAATAAATATTAATTGGAGGGAGCAAATCTGTCAAGGAATAGCCTAGATGTGGAAATTTACAGCCAATTTGCTCTAGCCCTTTTTGAGATACAGAGGTTAGAGATCGTTGGATACAATAATATGTTGAGGGGGTCAATCGCCCCCCATGACATATTGTCATCATTATATATATTGCCAGCAGGGGGCAAATAGCCTAGGCCTAGCCTAACTACAACAAAAATCGACGTCAAAATAGACGCGAACTTATATTAACTACGGCGATCGACCATTGCCCGCACCGGCCGTCCCCCGGTTATTGTTGAGGTCCTGAGGAACCGTATGACTTTGACGAGCTCTTCCCTCCGCTGTCTCCGCATCCCATGTATCGTCGTACGGTACCCCTTCCCCTCCACATCCTACATCTGGTCGTTCTACATATGCCTCCTAAGCCTCGCCTCGTCCCGTCACTGAGCATGTGGATGGGCGTCCCTTTCTGGCTTCAAAGATGGATTCCTTCCGACAGCTCCTACTGGATTGTCTGGGGTTGGTTGATAAGGGCACCTCGCTTCAAGACATTGCTCTGGCCCTAGTACCGTAGTTTGTAGGTCTCTGGTTCACCACCTGATGACCTGCTATTGGGTTGTTGCCTTTACAGTGTTACGGTTCTACGAATGACCTAGAATGAAAGTGACACGGTGGTGAATTTTAACCTTAACTATAAACTAATTTAATTGTGACATAGGATCTCCGCGACCGCGAACTTATATTAACTGCGGCGATCGACCATTGCCCGCACCGGCCGTCCCCCGGTTATTGTTGAGGTCCTGAGGAACCATATGACTTTGACAAGCTCTTCCCTCCGCAGTCTCCGCATCCCATGTATCGTCGTACGGTACCTCTTCCCCTCCACATCCTACATCTGGTCGTCCTACATATGCCTCCTAAGCCTCGCCTCGTCCCGTCACTGAGCATGTGGATGGGCGTCCCTTTCTGTCTTCAAAGATGGATTCCTTCCAACAGCTCCTACTGGATTGTCTGGGGTTGGTTGATAAGGGCACCTCGCTTCAAGACATTGCTCTGGCCCTAGTACCGTGGTTTGTAGGTCTCTGGTTCACCACCTGATGACCTGCTATTGGGTTGTTGCCTTTACAGTGTTACGGTTCTACGAATGACCTAGAATGAAAGTGACACGGTGGTGAATTTTAACCTTAACTATAAACTAATTTAATTGTGACATAGGATCTCCGCGACTACGGTAGGGCCGGAGTGGGCGAGTATTCGCCTGAGGTTGCCCCAAGACAAGACAAGACAAAATTCTAGTGCTGGTTTCACTCAGATTTTGTGAGTTTTAATTTAGCCTAGCCTAGGCCTAAGAGTTCAGAAAATTTGCAAAATGCACCCCATACTAGCCTACCCATAGCCTAATAGGCCTAGTGATTCTTTTTTGGCAGACCACCCACACATTTTCATATAGCCTAGGCCTAGGCTAGCCTAAGTTCTGGAATGCATGTTGGAATAGCCTTCCTATAAACTGTAGGCTAGGCTACTTCCTTTTAATTTAAGTTTGATTCTTTGGAAAAATCTATTAGGCCTAGACCAGGGCAGGAAAGTAACATTTAAAATGACGTGTAAAAAGTCGCCCATAAACGGCGGGCCGCTATGTTATTGTAATTTGGGAGCTTATTTCGTCTGTTGATTGACTTTGTCCTTAATTGGGGATCCTATGAATTAGCACAGATGATGATGACTTACCGTACATCATAATACGTGACGGGCCGACGTGGGGGGGCAGAGCCGCAGAGACCCCCTCAACATATTTGGTGTCCCACAGTAACTTTTAATGGGATGGATGTAGTTACCGGGTGTAAGGTCGTCATGTTTACATAGGGCGATCGTCGCGGTTAACTTCGCGTCTATTTTGACGTCAATTTTTTTCGGCATATTTCATTTTATTCACTTCCTTTTATATTTAGGCTATAATCTAGCTTTGGCACGACAATAACCCTAACCTAGTCTTTCTTAAAGATTCTTCTAATCTTCCAGTAGCCTATAGCCTAATTTAGGTCATTTTTAAAGGCACACAATTAAATGGTTGGTATTTTAAACGACACTACTGCAGCATTATGAGAAACAATTTATTAGAGATAATAGGCAACAATAGATTCGCCATATTTTTCTCCATAAGCTATAGTCCGCATGGAGGATTTTCGTTATCGACAAATTGAAAAAATTCCCACTTCACAGACAAAATAGACAAATACACCAAAAATTGGGGTGTGGGGGCAGCAGCCCCCACCCATAATAGCCTACTATAATAGGTTAGGTAAGGTTGTTAGGTTAGACTAGGCTAATGTCCTTTCAAAGGGGTATAGGCCTATTAAACACTAGGATAGCCTATACCTGGTCAAGGGTAAGTCCTGCTGTAGTCAACTTGAATGCTACCTTAAATTGTAATATTAGACTAGGCATAGCCTATAGAAAAAATAGCCTAGCCTACTTATTTATTGTAGCTTATAATATAGGCCTAGCTGGGTAGAATGTAGAGTTCGGGCGTACCGCCACCATTGTTTACTCTGCGCAGAGCGGCGACGGAAGCTTGCCATCATGTTCCCGTCTATTTTGACTGCCATTGGATACAATAATATGTTGAGGGGAGGGCTTTGCGGCAATTTTTTTGTTTTTTGCCCCCTACTGGCAATATATATGATGATGACAACACATCATGGGGGCAAAGCCCCCCCTCAACATATTATTGTATCCAATGGCATTCAAAATAGACGGGAACATTATCGCAAGTGTCCGACGCCGACACCGCCGCCGTAATGTTTACATATGTCGATCACCGTGGTTAAAGGCTGGTTCACACATAGCCGAGTCGGTGCGCGAGTCCAACACGAGTCACACTCGTCGATTATCGCCGTCGCTGGAGGCTGAGTCGGCCGCGAGTAGCAATTGTTCCCGAGTCAAGGAGAGTGTAACACGAGTTAACTCGATTCAATATGAGTCAACACGAGTTCATGCAAGAGTGTGTACGAGTAACTGAGAGTCAAAACGAGTGTAACACGAACCCAACACGAGTGTCAAAAATTTGAAAAATAATGGCCACATTCCAGGGCACGTAAACAAAGAGTATGGACGAGTCAACGCGATTGTTACACGGATCAACACGATATTTATACGGATCAACACGAAAGACAACGCGTTGACTCTCGTTGGATCTATGTTGCACACGTGTTGACTCGTGTTACATCCGTGTAAACTCTCGTTGATTCTTCCTACATTTTTGAAATAACGGTATTTCAAATGACACTTGCTTTTTCGTGTTACACTCGTGTTTTTTTCTCAGTGGATCGTGTTTACTCGTGTTTTCACTTGTGTTTGAATCGTGTAAACTCTGGCATCATGGGGGCACCAAATTTTGGCACTCACATTCGTGCTTTCTACTCTTGTTGATACGTGTTGCATGTGTGTTACATACGTGTTGTTGCGTGTAGACACGTGTTGCTTCGTCAACGTCGAAATGATGATGAAAAGCGACGAATCACCAAAGAGTGTTACACGGGTTTACACGAGCCAACACGAGTTAACACGAATAATGAAGAGTTATTCAGAGTCAAACACGAGTTAACACGTATGTACACGAGTCTACGCGTATTTAGGCCACACTCATGGGTGCTCGCCACGGGACCCAAAAATTTCATGCATGCATGAAATTTTTGGACCCCGTGGCGAGTACCCACGAGTGTGTCGAGTATACACGAGCGTAGCACGAGTCTATACGAGTGTTGAGGAGTATCGACGAGTCATTGCTGAATAGCAAAATTTCATCACTCGTGTTGGACTCGCGCACCGACTCGGCTATGTGTGAACCAGCCTTTAGTTCGCGTCTATTTTGAAGGTGTTTTTTTTGGTTATTTGCCTCCTACTGGCAATATATATGATGATGACAATATGTCATGGGGGGGTGACCCCCCTCAACCTATTATTGTATCCAAAAGCAGTCAAATAGACGGGAACATGATGGCCAGCATCCGCCGCTGCTCCGCGTAGTGTAAACAAGGCTGGCGGTACACCCGAACTCTACATTCTACCCCACTAATTTTCCAACTAGCATAACCGATGATTATCAATGATCAATCCCAGTCAGAAACGTCCATGCTTCCCTCCCATAAGTCAATGTCGGGATTACCACACTGTCATGCAAGGACTTCTTTACTTCCATGCTGATCACCCTATTTCTTCTTACTGCTTTCAAAGTTCCTACATCGCTCTTCCCCTGTTACACTTTCTCCCAAACTTCTTCATCCATAGGCCTACTCACATCTTTACTCAACACACTACCCAAATACTTAAATGAGCTGACATTCTTCATAGCCGTTCAACCTCACTTCACACTCTATGGTTGCACCCCTTTTAATGACCATAATATTGCTCTTCCTAGCATTTACCTCCAGATTCCGTTTTTCACACACTGTTCCAAACATATTTACCTGACCCTGCAACTCCCATTCACTATCGCTCATCAGAACTGTGTTGTCAGCAACAGTAGTACCGGTACTGTACTGTTGAGGCAACTTCCACTCGTTTCCTTCCCTTATCAGCGGTACACCAACATCCGCTGCTCTTCCTTGTATTTCTTTCACACAGACAGAGGGCTGGCACTACAAAACCAAACTGTTAACCTCATCATCCTTAACGACATCCATCAACATACCCATATTCCTCACCAAGCCCTCTATAACCCATCATCTCCAGACATCACCTTTTGCTCCCCAGAACTCGCCCCCACAACATCCTGGAGGGTGGTCAGAACCTTAGGCTCTGACCACCTCCCGATCATTATCACCACCAAAACCAGACACCCCAGCTAACCACAAACACACATACACCAATTATAAAAGACCTAACTGGGAAGCATTCACAAATGAGACAGAACAACACTTCACAACTCTAAACAGTACACCCATCACTAACATCAACAATGCTGTACACATACTCAATAAAACTATCCAAAACACTGACAAGAAACACATTCCAAGAGGTAACAGAAAAAGACACAACCCCAACTTCACACCAGAAATTCAAAACTTCATCAGACAACGCAACATACTGAAACACTCCCCAGCACCCCACACACAAGACATCACACAACAAATCCAAGCACTCAACACCCAAACTAACAACAAAATACAAGAACACCAAAAACTAAATTGGAATAACTTCCTACAAACACTTGATCACAAAACAAACCCCAAAAAACTCTACAAAACACTAAACAGCATCACACTTTCCAACAGCAACACAACACAATCACATGCTGCAATCACAACAACAGACTCTACTCCTTCATGTAAACAACAAGCAAACAATCTCATCAATCACTTCTCATATGTCAGTCACCTAAAACCTCACAAAGACGACCGACGTGTCATCCGACGTAAGAGACAATTCCCCACAGACCCTGACTATACACCCTTCACCAATCACCAGACAAAGCATATCATCAACAATCTCAAGCACTCACCCGCTTGTTGCCTAGACAACATAAGCAACATACACCTCAGACACCTGGGACCACAAGGCATACAAGCACTCACTAACATATCAAACTACAGTTATTCACACAACACAATACCAGACATTTGGAAGCATGGTCTCATCACCACATTCCCCAAACCCAACAAAGACCCCACGCTACCCTCCTCGCACCGCCCCATCACACTCCTTTGCTCCCCCTCCAAAGTCATGGAACGCCTAGTGTTACAACTAATTACACCCGACCTACCCCTAGCTCCAACACAACATGGCTTTAGGCCACTGCACTCCACAAACACTCTTCTCACAGGCCTTACACAAAGAGCTTTTGACGGCATCAACTCAGCTAGACCACCACACAGATCACTATTAGCCACACTCGACATTAGTAAAGCCTTCGATGCCATCCCCCGCCACAACCTAACAAACAAAATCTACAACACAAACATGCACAACAACACAAAAAGGTGGCTGGCCAACTTCCTAGCAGGCAGATGTGCACACGTATCTTTTGCCGGTCAGTCATCTAAAATCAGAAACTTTCCAAACGGAGTCCCACAAGGATCCGTCCTATCGCCCGCACTCTTCAATCTGTACATGCACGATATAACTACACCCAATACGCCCCAAATAAACTTAGCCTCCTATGCAAGAGCAACAGATCTCCTTCAACCCTATCTCAACACACTACATGGCTGGTGCACTACAAACAGACTTAATCTAGCCCCAGCCAAATCCACCACAACTCTGCTCACAAGCTGGACAGGAGAACACAAATACATCCCTCAACTCACCATAAACAACACACCCCTAACACATACACACACACACAAAATCCTAGGAGTAACATATGATACTCATATGACATTCAAACAGCACACCACAAACATTAAAAAGAAATGACACCCAGACTTAACGCCCTCAGGTCACTTGCTCACACAAAATTTGGACACAACAAAGAAACTACCACCACAGTATATAAACAATACATAAGATCAGTGATCATGACAGGCACTCAATTCCTGGCAGTAGCCTCCACAAACCAAGACCACCCACTAAACTACATGGCAACACACCCACAGACACCAAGAAATATCAAAACAACACCCAGCACACGGTATCACACACAATTACTGTCCCCTCTCCCACCCCGAACCACCTTCCAGAAGCACATCCATACTCATATCTCTCGCCGATCCATCCACTCACTCACAGACAACACGCAGCTACAAGCACGACCTCCCGAAATCCATCCTTCCGAATCCTCCCTTCCTCGCGAGGACAGAGTCCACCTGGCCAGGCTGAGATGCGGACACCATCCAGCTCTCCTGAGCTATCAGAAGAGACTGGATGACTCCGTTGTCGATGCCTGCCCAGGATGTAACACAGCACCCCATACCATTAAACACATAATAGAAGACTGCATTTCACACAACCACTTACGCCAACAACACAATCTACACTCAATGAGAGCTCTGTGGGAAAGCCCGATCGTGGCCATGGCCTTCCTCAGGGACTCGGGGCTGTTCGGCCAGGCAGCTTAGGGAACAACAACAACAACAACAACTCGTACAGGATTAATAGCTTTAACCAAAATGGTCACACTCCTTAATGGTCTAAGTGGCCATAGCCAAAATGGCTACACTATATTCCTTCTGTACTTTCTCCATGCCCGATGAGATACATGATATTTTGATATATGTGGCACAGCCCTTGTATCCAACACAATACCCTGCGTGCAACCCCGCTCAAACCCCGCACAACGTTGCTTGCAACTTTAATTATTATTAATATTATTATTAATGTCAAACCAATTATACCTGCCCCAGACCTCTTTGTAACAAGGACGCCGGGAGGTAAAGACCAAACAAACAGACAGCATTGTTTCAATGGCTTTGAAAAGCAGAGAAAACCAAGGCCAACAGGTGTCAGCCTGATCACCTAGAAAACTGAGTGGAGCCCCCCTCGACGGGAATAACTCAGGAAGCCTGATCCCAGGGTCGACCATAGAAAACGCAGTTTCTGATGAGCCCTCAAGCGACCAAACTCGTCGGGGTAACTTACCTATTTTTAGCCATCCTGACTAAAACTCGGTAAACAAAAACGGTGTTCTCGGAGCAACGAGAAAAACGCCGGAAAGGTAACCCACACTAAACTATACATTACAGGAGGGCGTAATGCACCTACACCAAACGAGACATTTTAACACATTTCATACAAAGGGTGTGCACAAAAATAGGGATACCTGAACAGGAGGGCGTAATGCATAAAGCAAAAACCGGGGCAAAGGTAGCCATGACAGAGACTGGTGGGATAATTACTCCAGGTTCTGCATAGACCCGCCGGGACCCAGCTCTGGAAAAAAATAAAATTTCCAGGAATTAATGCTCATAAGGTTAACCCAAACATGTTCGCACACAAGTGTTAAATAACCCGCCGGGTAACGAGACGTAATACTCAACGACGACAGCTCGCTACGCGGTGGGGTTTCCTAAGTAAAAGATTTCAGAATATCTTAATTTGTCCAAAAGATTTATGAATATCCTCTGACATAATATATAAAGACCAGCATGGCGTTTATAACTGATGAAGTCTTTCCGGTGGTGTTTGTTTCAAGATTCAATTTTGGAAAAAACTCCCCCTAAAAAAGACGCCGGTCCCCGAATTATCTCGCAGATAAAAAACTGGGAAGCCTGACAAATATACGAGATCTAACTTCTCCCGAAGTATCTTTTTAGATCGCCGTATGTTGAAGGCGGCGATACAAAACGTATACCTCAATTGTCTGGTTAACTAACTGAATCGTAAATTCGTTATTCCCATCCCTCCAAGGAGCACCCGCCGGGTGTGAATATTAGTTTTTTTTTTAAACGTTAACCCCAATTGTGCCCTAAAGCGCCGTATGTTGAAGGAGGCGATACACAATGCATCCCTCAATTGTCTGGTCAAACTAAACTGAATTTTGCAAATTCGGGCATCCCACCCTTCCAGGTTGCACCCGCCGGGTGATTTAAAGTTTAAAAGTTAACCCCAAATGTTCCTAACCCCACTTCGTTGTAAAAGATCGCCGGGGAGGAAATACAAAGATCGCGGATTGCAAATCAGTCAATAGAACCACCCAAAGGTACAATCGCCGGGTTTTATATGCAATGTCAAACCAATTGTACCTGCCCCAGACCTCTTTGGAAAAAGGTCGCTGGGAGGGAAAGACTAAACAAACAAACGGCATTGTTTCAATGGTTTATGAAAGATTTCAGCATATCTTTCACCTGTCCAAAAGAATTAAGAATAACTTCTTAATCCTCATAAAGATGAAGCATATCTTTATTAAAGATGAAGTCTTTCAAGTATCCCTTTACACTTGAGACACTAGTAAGATTCAGGCATCTTTTTATCCCATAAAAAGTCTAAGCCTATCGTAATCTCTAATCCGGCTTCTCCCAGAAGCCCTCATAGATCGCCGTCTTGAAGGCCGTGATACCCTATTGTATCAATCAATTGTTTGGCAAATTAACTCGAATCGCAAATCCGTTAATATAACCACCCGAAGGTACAACCGTGGGTTTCATATGCAATGTCAAACCAATTATACCCGCCCCAGACCTCTTTGTAAAAAGGTCGCCGGGAGGTAAAGACCAAACAAACAGACAGCATTGTTTCAATGGCTTTGAAAAGCAGAGAAAACCAAGTCCAACAGGTGTCAGCCTGATCACCTAGAAAACTGTGTGGAGCCCCCCTCGACGGGAATAAACCAGGAAGCCTGATCCCAGGCTCGACCCTAGAAAACGCAGTTTCTGATGAGCCCTCAAGCGACCAAACTCGTCGGGGTAACTTACCTATTTTAGTCATCCTTACTAAAACTCGGTAAACAAAAACGGTGTTCTCGGAGCAATGAGAAAAACGCCGGAAAGGTAACCCACACTAAACTATACATTACAGGAGGGCGTAATGCATAAAGCAATGAATAACACAGGAAGCCTGATCCCAGGCTCGACCACAGAAAACGCAGTTTCTTATGAGCCTTCAATCGACCAAACTCGTCGGGGTAACTGACCTATTTTGAGCCATCCTGACTAAAACTCGGTAAACAAAAACGGTGTTCTCGGAGCAACGAGAAAAAACGCCGGAAAGGTAACCCACACCAAACGAGACAGTTTAACACATTTTATACAAAGGGTGTGCGCAAAAATAGGGATACCTGAACAGGAGGGCGTAATGCATAAAGACAAAACCGGGGCAAAGGTAGCCATGACAGAGACTGGTGGGATACTTACTCCAGGTTCTGCATAGACCCACCGGGACCCAGCTCTGGAAAAAAATAAAATTTCCAGGAATTAATGCTCATAAGGTTAACCCAAACATGTTCGCACACAAGTGTTAAATAACCCGCCGGGTAACGAGACGTAATACTCAACGACTACAGCTCGCTACGCGGTGGGGTTTCCTAAGTAAAAGATTTCGAATATCTTAATTTGTCCAAAAGATTTATGAATACCCTCTGACATAATATATAAAGACCAGCCTGGCGTTTATAACTGATTAAGTCTTTCCGGTGGTGTTTGTTTCAAGATTCAATTTTGGAGAAAAAAATAAATAAAAAAGACGCCGGCCCCCGAATTATCTCGTAGATAAAAAACTGGGAAGCCTGACAAATATACGAGATCGAACTTCTCCCGAAGTATCTTTTTAGATCGCCGTATGTTGAAGGCGGCGATACAAAACGTATCCCTCAATTATCTGGTTAACTAACTGAATTGTAAATTCGTTATTCCCACCCTTCCAGGGAGCACCCGCCGGGTGTGAATATTAGTTTAAAAAACGTTAACCCCAATTGTGCCTTACATTGCCGTATTTTGAAGGAGGCGATACACAATGCATCCCTCAATTGTCTGGTCAACTAAACTGAATTTAGCAAATTCGGTCATCCCACCCTACCAGGTTGCACTCGCCGGGTGATTTAAAGTTTAAAAGTTAACCCCAATTGTTCCGAACCCCACATCTTTGTAAAAGATCGCCGGGGAGGAAATACAACAACAGCATAGTTTTATATTGGCTTTGCAAAACCGAAAAAACTACAAACAACACGTGTCCGTATGAACACTGTTAGATGGGTGCAGCCAACCCGCCGGGAATCAGAAGGAGCCTGAAACAGGCACCCCAGAGACGCCGTCCTGGGGAGCCACAGACACCCACTCGCCGGGGAAACAAGCCTGTTTTTAAACCACGCGTGGCCAAAACTCGGCAACCAGCCGGGTATTTTCATGGTGTAACCGAGAAAAACCCGCCGGAAATAACACACCCCGTCCAGATACTATCTGAACGCAACACAGGACCAAGGCGTAGCCAAAACACAACTAACGCCGGGCCCAACATAGTCCGTGGAATTAGCCAATACACAACTAAACCAGGACACACATCACACAGTAGTACATATTTAGAAAATAAATCAATAACACTTGTATATGTGGTAAAGCTACGAGAGGCTGGCTAGGCCTAGGCAGACGGATAACAATAACATCGGAATATATTATCTTTTTTATTATCGGAATATAAACAAAAAGCACTGAATTATATCACAACAGGAACCACCGCCAACACACCACTGTAGCAAATACTTCCGGCAAAGGGAAGAACTGACTCGGGACCCAGAAAAAACTTCACTAAGTGAAGAAAAATACGCTGGGAACGTCAGCAAAAATACGCTACCTCATCAGAAAGATAAAAGGAAGCAATAACGCGTAATGAAAGCCGCCTGCATCACAAAGCTAGCTAACTGTGAAAAAGTTCACCTGTCCACAACCGGACCACGAGGGTACATCCGAAATAGATGCCCCAAACACACGACCCAAAATACACTGCACTGCGGGCAACCAGCCCAGGACACTCCTGCTACGCATATCCTAACCTTACTCGATACATCCCGGAGTAAACAAATGAGAAAAAACTCACTAGGGACGCAGCAAATGCGGAACCAGCGGAGCGTGGAGAAACACGTCCGAGCCGGCTGACCGCAGAGCAGAGAAGGAAGAATGACGCCTGAATCAGCGTCTGGTCAAAGATCCACACAAGTACATCTACGATATGATGGAAAGCTTATTGGATAGTTATTCTTATTTTCTTTTTGTTTTTTATTTTTTACGAATTTTGTTCGTAGTGAGAACCCAATTCATAATGACTGAAGCCATGAGTGAGGTCGCGTGCGCTCGTGATGAAGGCTCCTCAGATTTTAAATGCTCTGCGCGGTAGATTCAAACTACGGCGGATTAGTGTTTGAAGAGGATGCCTTATGTAATAGGCATGTTCGTCAATGATGGAGGGGCCACTAATAAATACACCTAATTTACTTATATTAAACTGAAACGGAAACCTAATTGACATATAAAAACAAAATTAAACAAAATTAAACAAAATATGACTAAGCATGATATAAGGGATTTGGGAATGAAAAACGTACAGTATACCTGTACATTGAGCCTATACCCAAGCCCGAGACCATTGTCATGCAAACCCATACTCCCTCCCCCTTTTCCATAAGAAACAAAGACAAAATAAAAAGTTACGAGGGGGGCGGGGGGGTGGGCAGTGATATCGTGAGAGCACTAGGAAACACGACTTCCGAGAGCAACTACTGACCGGGAGGGCCTAATGATGGACATGGAAAGGTAAGAGGAAACGAAGGTATGGATTGAAGACCACAACCCAGCAGCGGCAATGTCGGGTAACGACCGGCTTTGCAGGAACCTTAAGGATGCTGCAAAGGACCGGATATCGTGCGCAGAATCCCCACAACCAGGGTTACTGGCACGAATGACCCGACAAAGGTGGCGTCCAACCTGTACCTTCGACAACCTCCCACCTGTCCTAGGCGACACCCACACAGCTGACGCCGGCACCACCGACTCAACATATGTTTGCAAAGCGTGAACCGGACAAAACACATGGTGAGTATGGCCACGTTTTAAAGCCTGGATGGTAAAGGGCTTGAAAACGTGGGTCTCCCGCTCATTCTTGGCAACAAAATGAGGAGAGGGGCCAACGTGACTGCATTCAATGACGGAGAGCATCGCATGCATTCCTGGGACCTCGACATGGCTGCTAGATCCGACACCCGATTCCCAGTTGCCAGAGCCACAAGGAACAACGTACGTTCGAGCAACTGGACCGGTGTAGTGTTACGTGTATAAAGTATATGTATGTGAAGCCAGAAGATCCAGAGCCTGCCCCAGATCCCACTGCGAAGGGAGTTGGCGCGGAGTCGGCCGTTCCCTGAAGGCAGCCTTCATGAAGGAATCCAGCTCCTTCGGTGGAACGACCAGCCCAGTGATGGACTCAAAGTAAAGGACTTCCAGTGGGACTCGTAAGTCCTCCAAGTAGAAGCCGCCCATGAGAGCTTCAGGAAGTCAGTCAGGTCCCGTTCGTGGACCGGGAGCCACCTTGCCTCACGAACATCCACGATGCGAATGCCAACGAGGTCCTGAGGTCTCCAACCTGGCTCAAGTGGAAGTTTGAGACAGGTAGAGGCACCGGACTCGGGCACCATCGCTTCAGCTGGGCGTACCAAGCCTGTGCCGGCCACAAAGGGGTGATAAGCCAGACCCTGCCGTGGTACAGCCGCAACCGCGCGAGGACTTTGCACATTAACAGTGCGTCTGGTGGTGGAAATATGTATATCGACTGCCACCTGCTCCAGTCTTCCATGAAAGCGTCCGGACCCCCCGCCGGAGTGCGAGTCCGGAGGGATAGGTACTGAGGTAGCTTGTGCGTCTCCTTCGAGGCGAACAAGTCTACCTCTGGAACACCCCAGGAAGCTGCGAGGTCGTCGAATACTGTTTGTCTTAGAGCCCATTCTACAAGAACGTCCTGTCCTCTCGACAGGGCGTCCACTCAGAGGTTGGCAGACCCGGGCAGGTAGGAGGCGTGCAGGGATATGTTGTGTCTGGCCGCTAGGAAGAACAACTTCTCCGAGATCCCCAACAGAGTCAGTGACCTGGAGGACCTCTGCTTTTGGATACAATGGTCAGCTGTCTGATTGTCCATGCTGAAGGCCACCGACTGGCCCCGAAGGGCTAGCGCATGGTCCCTCAGGAAGAACAAAGGAACCAACAGTTCGAGGGCATTGATGTGTAGATGTGTGTGTCCCACCCATCTGCCGTGTTGTTGATGCCCCATGTTTGATTGGTAGCCCCAGCCCACCTCGCTCGACGCATCTGTGTCTACCCAGATCGTCGGCGGAGGGGTGGTCCAGGGCACCGCCACAGAGAGCGTGCCCTGAGCAACCCAGTGTCCTAAGTGTCTGTGTATGATACGCGGGATCGGCATTAGCCGATCCGGGGGGGTCAACGGGAAAGTCTTGTTGCCCAGAAGTCTTAGGCGGCGTAACCTGAGCCTCCCTAAGGGAATGGTCAGAGCGGCCCAATTCAGTGAACCCACTAACGAGTCCCAGATCTTCCTTCGAAGTTTTGCCACGTTGACTTGACTCTGGGTCACTGTAGCTTCTGTTAAATCCCAGACCAGGCCTACCCACGTTACGACTTGTGACAGAGTCAGACATGACTTGGGAACATTGACCTTGAAACCTAGCTGTGTAATGTGTTGTACAACTGTGATGGTGTCTTGTGCGCATTGTTCTCGGGTGTCGGAAACTATCAGCCAATCGTCCAGGTAAAACAGGATCTGGATGCCGCTCCAGAGAAAAGGATCCAAAGCCTGTTTTACCAGTTTCGAGAAGACCCGCGGCGCGATGTTGAGAGCGAAGGGAAGCCTGTCGAACATAAACATGCGGTCGGAAGACTGAACGGCCAGAAAGCGCTGGAACTGAGGATGTATTGGAACATGCCAATAAGCATCCTTGAGATCCAGCGACACCACCCACGACAGAGGCCGCTTTGCCAGTCGTACCTGGTGTACCGTCAGCATTCGGAACCGCGTGTTCACGATGTACCCGTTGAGGGCCGACAGATCTACCACCGGTCGCATAGCGTCGCAGTCCTTCTTGGGTACGAGGAATACACGGGAGATGAAAACGTTGTGATCGGTTCCCACCTCCGACACGATTTCCTGTCCGTGCATCAAAGCAATCACGTCGGCCACCTCCGAAGAGACATGCCGGCGGCGGTGACAAGAGTTGAGTGGGGGTCTGGACTTCCATCTCCAGGTTAGACCCCTCCTGGCGATTTTTCGCCCCCACGTCCCCCGCGGCCAGCGACGGGCGCACGGGCGAAAACAACCGGTAGAAGCTCCCACGATGAGTTGAGCGACCCGTTCGGCTAGTCGAGAGGGAGAACGAGGAGGAGACCGACCTGGAGGACCTACACGTTTTTTGTTGTGGAGGCCCCCCCCGGTACGGCTCTGGCGGTCATGAGCGCCTCAATGACCTCCCCTGCTCCCCCCCCCCACTTCGTCAAAAAGGTCGAGTCACCCCATCACCTGACTGGCGTGAGTCCTGTTCCGTCGAAGAGCGTCCGGTGGTGGAGGGGCGACTAGGCCCGCTACGCACGTGGCAGGAAGGCGAAGGAAGGGAAGGGCGAGACTGAGACGAAACCCGTCCCTGAACCCGTCCCCTCCGACGGCCTCGCCTGACCACCCCACCACCAGAAACACCACGACGAGGGTCGCCAGAACGACGGGACTGCGAAGCCCCAGCATGCGACGCGGTACGGCGCTGCGCGTCTAAGCTGTGTCTGCCGACAGGGAAGCGTAGCGTTCCCAGGCGTCCTGCTCGAACAACCCCGTTGTAAATAGCTCAGAGTAGAGCATATCCGGATATCCTACGGAGCCTTCCGACAGAACGAGGACCTGACAGTTTGGCGATGACGAGCAGCCTCGAACAAGACCGCCTTCAGTTCAGGGACCATAGAGACCGTGAGCTGAAGGTGGATTCACCGAACGTGGTCCATACCCTCACGAAGATCACCAGGCGCAGTTGCCTCGATAAGGCGAAGGTGGTGAACTGATGTCTGGAGATGACCCAGAATATAAGTAAACTGGTTCACCACCCGTTGATGCAAGGCAAAGTCCTTGTCCACCGCTGCCTTGTCGGGGAGAGTGAAGAACGGGTTAGCAAGAGCGCAGATCTCGAGCTTGGGTGCGCACATCCAGGACCAGAACTTGCCATCCAGTCCACTGACAGAGACGAGAGGAGGAGTCAGGAATGAAGCGTCCTGAGGCGGTGAGGCAGCTTTGTCGGTGGAGCGGTTGGCGAATTCTAAAGCCTCAGCGAACCAGGCCTCCAAGGGTACAAAGGAGTACAAAGGAAATCAAGCAACAACAGATCTAGTGACCCTTCTAGGCTGCTTGTCCTCCAAAACACTGAGGATCAAGTGTCCAAACAGTGGTTTAGAGTGGGTAAGGGAACATTGGAAAGGGAACTACTGCCCTGCCACTAACGTGGCAGGACTAGGAAGTTAGTAGGGGACATATGGGTTAGTAACTGAGGGGAGGATAAAGTTATTCATTTACAAACGCAGTCAGTCGCGGGTTTGATGCGAGATATTTGTCTAGGCGGAATTTAAATAAATCAACGGTGCTGCAGTCTATAACGTCTCGGGGAAGCCCATTCCACAAGTCGATTGAAGAAGAAATTCTTAGATTCGTGCGAGTTAAAAGATTTACCAATAATTTTGCAACCGTTTCCCCGCGTGTAATTAGATTGGTCGATAGTGAAGTACTTACTACAGTTCATATTGTCGATGCCTTTGATGATTTTGAACACTTGAATTAAGTCGCCTCTTAATCTGCGCTGGGTTAAAGGAAATAGATTTAATTCTCTAAGACGCTCTTCGTATGGTTTGTTCTTTAGGCTAGGTATCATTTTGGTAACTCTACGTTGAACTCGTTCTAGCTTGTTTATATCTTTTGGTAATAAGGGCACCAGGATTGAACGCAGTATTCCAGAAGAGGGCGGACTAAGGAATTGTAAAGGGTTAGGATAACTTCTTTGGATTTATGCTGAAATGACCTGCCTATAAAGCCAATTATTTTGTTTGCCTTCTTAACAACTTCTGAACATTGTTGACTCGGTTTTAGGTTACTCGATATTGTTACTCCCAGATCAGTTTCTCTGTTTACATTCTTAAGCTGAGTGCCATTCATCGAATAGTTTGCTTTCTCATTTAGGTATCCGACATGTAGTACTTTACATTTATCCGCATTGAAACTCATTTGCCAAATTTGGGCCCAACATGACAATTTATCTAGATTGTGTTGCATATCGTCAACTTGTTCTTTTGAGAGTACGCTATTTGCAATTTTTGTATCGTCAGCAAATTTTGAGATTGTGCAGGTGAGACCCTCATCTATGTCGTTGATGTAAATTAGAAAGAGAATTGGTCCTAGTACCGATCCCTGGGGTACCCCGCTACTTACATTGGTCCATTTAGATGCCTTACCGTTTATGACTACCCTTTGCTTTCTGTTGCTGAGCCAATTTTCTATCCATTTCAACACACCGTCTTGTATTCCATGCGCTTTTAGTTTTAGCAGTAAACGTTTGTGGGGAACTTTGTCAAAGGCCTTTTGAAAATCAAGGTATATAATATCTACAGCTTTACTCTCATCGTAGAGGTTGAGGATATCGTGGAAGAAGTCTAAGAGGTTTGTTAAACAGGAAAGTTTTTACGAAATCCGTGTTGAGTATCTTTAAGTATGTTATTTTCCTCTAAGTGATTTACGAGTCTGTCTCGTATGACCGTTTCTAGCATTTTACATACAACTGAGGTTAAGCTAATTGGACGATAGTTACTGGGTAGGGATTTGCTGCCTTTTTTGAATATCGGTGTTACGTTGGCTAGCTTCCACTGATCAGGCATAGTTCCAGACTGCAAGGATTTATTGAATAGTAATGTCAGTGGTTTGGAGAGCTTCTTTGCTTCCTTTAGAACTCTAGGCGAGATTGTATCAGGTCCTGGCGTTTTATTTACCTTGAGTTTATCTAAACAATTCAATACTTCTCTCTCTGTAACGGTGATATTGCTTAGGACATCTGAATTATCAATCTGAATCGGCGATGGTGTAGGGATATCACTGAGGTCTTCTGTTGTAAAAACTGATGCAAAGAAGGTATTGAGGGCATTACTCATTTGTACTTCGTCTTTGGTGTATTCTCCTTTTTCATCGACTAACAGTCCAACAGTTGAAGTAACTACTTTTTTCTTTCTGATATAACTATAGAATTCTTTCGGGTTTGTTTTACTCTGATTCGCAATATGTAACTCTAAGGTCTTTTTACTTTGCTTAACCCTCTCACCACGGAAGGGCTCTTGAACGCCCATAAAAAAGCATATAACAGGTACCCGGAAGGCCTCTTGAACGCCCAGTGGTTGAAAGCCTGTGAGCTTCGTGTGCGAGGCGTCGGTCCGACGCATGTAAACAACAGCCGGCTGGACCGACGCCCCGCATCTCCGGCCACAAGAAGGAGAGCGTCGCTTGTTCGTGTGTGCCTGTATGTTGTTGTTAAGTATCGAAAAGTGGTGTAAAGTGGCTGTTTTGGCCATAAAGTTATCTCCAATGAAATCATCATCACAGCTCAACCAGTTGACTTCGAGAGCTCTACTTAATGCCATTCTACAGGTAAATAACACAGCTACGCTTGGGAATGCGCGGGAATGCGGGAAGCAGTCTGATTAACGAATATATGGTAGCCTAGCCTAGACGTTTTTCGGCCAAAACACCCGGGTTTCGAGGAATATATATATAATACATAGCCGGGGCTGGAGGGTTAATTAACTTTTTGGCTTTGCGTCGTAGCTCTACAAATTTCACCCGTTCTTCGTCATTTTGTGAGGATTTTAATCTATCATTAGCAAATTTTTTAGCAAGCAGGCAGTTTGAAATATCTTTATTCCACCATTTGGGCTTATTATTATGGCCTGGACGCCGTATTTTCGATGGTATGCAGTCTTGCACTTTTTTTTTTTTTTTTTTTTTCTATATTCCAACTACTCCCTCTCGGGCATAGGCTGAAAGCCTGTACATTCCACCGCCCAACACGGTGAAGCCCGTGAGGTCTTGTTCCAGTCTGGGGAGTGAGACATGTGAAGCATCCATCATGGCTCGAAGCAGCTCCATCTCTGAAGCGGCCGGTTGCTTCGCTCAAGTGCTTCACCGTCTCACCCTCCAGACTCAGACCCTCACTCTCAGAACGCCACCTATTGAGCAGTGAACTCACTGCTTTTAGGTAAGTGGTTTCGAATAACTTCCAAGATGTATTTATGTCGTTATTGTTAATTAAAAAGCTCCAGTCAGTTTCTTTAAACATAGCTCTAAGTTTATGGAAGTTTGCTTTCTTGAAATTAGGGACTTTTTCGATGCTACTATTTGGTTCGTTACTAGTAAAGTTTAAAGTGAAAGTTATCGTACGATGGTCGCTGTTACTGAATTCATCACCATTGTCGAGGATTGTCGAGCTCGGCAGTAAGAGCGGGCTTACCGTCGTCGCTCAAACCAGTCCCCAAGGAGGACAGCCCCGTCAAGATGGAGAGGGACTGAACATCTTGAAGGATGTCCTGGCGGCCGAAGTCTGACCAGAGTTTGGTCCTCGGGGTAGACGGAGGTTTGGGCTTAACCGAGAAGAACTGAATGTCAGATCTGGACGGGTAAGCCCGCACATCTACGTCCGCAACCTTGCCATCAACTCTGATCGCCCTGAGTTGCGACTTATCATTGATGTTAACAGTCCAACCAGAAGATAGGGCTATCTCACCACCCTGGAGGTCGACAGCGCGCTCAGGGTGAGACGCCTGCGCTACCTTCCAGACAGCCAAGGACCCGTAGAGGACGGAGCCTTGGCCTTCTGGATGGGAGGGAGGCACGGGCCTTGCCCCAACAGACGGAGAACCCCAGCATGAGACACAGAAGGGGCGATAGTCTGAGGCAAGGCGGGAGCAGCAGCTGATGACGTCCGAGGAGAAGGAATGTGGTTCACAGCAGGAATTCGGTCCACAGCAGGAGGTAGGGGGACCGTAGTAGGAGCGGGCTGAGATGGGCGCTGAGGATGGATTACCGCTAGGATGTCTGACAAAAGGGATTGGCGAAGATCCGACATGCCGGCAGCAAAGCAGGAAGCCATCTGACCCTCCATGGCGGTCACTCGAGCCGTGAGCGTGGCCACAGGCGACGATGAACCAGCATGGAGGGGAGAGCGGGATCGCAAGCGAGACCGACGAGAGGACCCAGCGGTGGCGCGTTCCCCAGGGGGAGAGCGCCGATGTTCGGCCCCATCCCGGGACAGTCCCTCACGATCACCAGCGCCTGAGGGGGAGACAAGCCCATCCCCCTCGTCCCAAGAGGCGCCATCCCCAGAGTAGGAATACCCTGAAGCATCACCCAGGTCCTCTGACCCGGGAGACAGGGTCCTAACTCTGGCAGGCGTCAGGAAAGGAGGAGAAGGTGGAGGAGTACGAGGAGTATGACGAGGAGAACGTTGGCCAGGAGTGAGGAGGTCAGATGGGGTCGCGAGGGGAAGACAGGACAGAACCCCCGGACCCGAAGAGACAGGGCGTCTCGATATCGAGGCAGAGGAGGGTGGGACCACCACCTTGGCACGAGACTCGGAAGGTAGAGGAGGCAGAGCAGCAGGAGGCGGAGAGACAACCCGTCTTGCAACTCAATCCCACCCTATTCTGTGCAACTCTCCAACCCGAGAGTGAAACGTTACTCTTAGTCTTTCTTTACTCAACAGCTGAGCTCTGGAACTCTCTCCCAGAATCCGTCTTTCCCTCTTCCTATGAATTAAATTGCTTCAAACTCCGTGTGTCCAGGCATTTTGGCTCGAACGTCCCTTGATTTTGGCCCTGTCACTCTTTCTACTATGGGGGAGGCACTCGCTATAGGCAGTTCTGCCTTTTGCCTCCCTCAATCACATAGAAAAAAACCCAGAAGGTAAGGGCAAAACTGGAGAAGCATGGTGGGGAGGCAGAGGATGAGCGTCCACGACAGCGGTCCGGGGAGGAGAAGGAGGCGGAGCAGGTTGATGGCGAGGAGCAGGTGGACGAGACGTCGGCGGGCGTATGGCGTGGAAGGTGGTCGTGCCCCTATCTCCAGCAGCAGGCCGAGGAGCATGGTGAGGGCGGAAGGTGGTAGTGCCGCTACTCGAAGGACGAGGAGTAACGAGCACCCGTTGAGGTGAGCGAGAACGGCGACGGTTGAGGGGGTCCACCTGGCGACGAGCGATCCTGGACAGCCTCACACGGGAGGGAGGCGGTGGCGGGGTACATCCTGGAGGGGGGATACCCAATGCGCGACGGATGCGGTCGTCCATGAAGGCTGGAGAACGATGGCCAACCGCTCTGATATGGTGCGAGACCACCGCCCACACAGTCCTCAGGATAGACTTAGCATCATACGCGGCCTGGGTACCAGGCTGCTCATCCACCACATCCATCAGGTCCATACAGTCCCCACATAATGCAGGAGTGTAGGTGCTGGTGGACACACAGTGGGAGTGAAGCATGCAGGTACAGTGCCTCCGCATGCGGGCGGAGTTACATACTGGGCGAAAGCACGAAGGCATCCCTCTGCAAGCGAAGAAAAAGCACCGTAAGGACCAATGAAGAGGGCGAAGCGCGAAATATGTCCAGTAAACCAACAATGTTATGCGTAGCACGAAATATGTCCAGCAAAACAACAACGTTATGCGTAGCGCGAAATATGTCCAGTAAACCAACAATGTTATGTGTAGCTCGAAAGATGTCCAGTAAACCAACAATGTTATGTGTAGCCAATAAGCAAACAACAACAGTGGTGAAGGGTACTCACGAGCCCAGTATCTGCAACCGTAGGTGGAGAAGGGAACACCTGAAGAATCTGCAAAGATGGAGAAAGTGTGAACCACCACTCGACATCGTAAAGGCAGAGTAAATCTCAGTAATCCAATAACAAAGGACATATAAGAACCAATAAGCAAGCAAAATAAAGGGTTCTGTACTCACGACTCCAGTAACAGCAAGGGCAGTGATGAGGGAGGTGAGCTGTCCACACTAGGGAGATCTGCAAAGATGGAGAAAGTGTTAACCACCACTCGACACCTTAATTGCAGGGTCTATGTCACATATATTAACAGGGAAACCAATGGTGGTGTGTGTAAAACACCTCCTATGCATTACTCATGTCACAAATCATACGCACAAGTGCGGAAAAAGACAGAGATGGTGAGCAGAAAACGGCTCCCCCACTTCCGCAACAGTGCGGGTCTGGGAGCAGTAAACAGCTCCCCCGCATCATTGCGGGCCTATAACTGTGCCCGATTCGGCTCAACAACCCGCTATATAGCGGGACCCAACTAGTAAAAATTCCGCACCAGTGCGGGATTGAAACGATCTGTGAAACCGAGTCAACCCCCCGCACCAGTGCGAGACCGAACTTAGCCGGTCCACACCAAAAAGGCGGATCGAAAGCCAAAGGTGACACTGAGAAAGGCCGCAAGAGCAGGTACCTCTAAAGCTGTGCATGGAGGCCCACAAGCTTTGCAGTGTCTTCCGAGAACAAACGCCCAACCAACCAGGCCAAAGGTTGTTGGGCAGCAGGGAAGACACACCAGGGGAGGCGAGGACACTCCCCCAGGAACCACCCTACCCGCGATAGAACGAGCAAAGCCCAGGAGAGAAACCGAGGCAGGTATGGTGGTTATATGCACACATGGGGACCCCGAAGGTACCCCCGAAAGTGCAATAAAGAGGATGAATGCCCA
The DNA here is from genome assembly GCA_032716605.1 of Paralithodes platypus. Classification (NCBI taxonomy): domain Eukaryota; kingdom Metazoa; phylum Arthropoda; class Malacostraca; order Decapoda; family Lithodidae; genus Paralithodes; species Paralithodes platypus. Next base: position 49,664,253 of record CM064498.1, read on the forward strand.
CCGAAAATTTGCCCTTGAACTCAGCTTGAAGAGATGGGGGGGGGGGGGCATGCTTGACCGCTACGATAAGGTAGGGAGCGCCGCCCCCCATTCGCCTAACCAGCCAAAGCGGGGAGAGGGGGAGAATGACATCAACAGCACAGCACCTGTAATGAAGCAAGGGCACAAGGTGGGCGAAAGAATGAGGGTGAAACGTAAACGGGTAAAAACATGCCAGGAAGTGACCTCTGGGGAGAAAAAAGGGGGCGCATAGCCTATTTGTAATGAGTGTCGGAAGCGAAAAAACCCTTGGGAGTAAAACCCACCACGCCAAGGCCCTGACCCACTCTGGAGGATCGGAAGGGCGGGACTCGGGAAAGAACGCTGATGAAAAAAGACCGACACAGACACTAGAAATAAAGCAAGGCCCCCAGTGATTTCTGAATTTTACCCGAACGTAAACTCCTAGGCTATGAAAGTATGAAAACTCAATTGGGCATAGCCAAACCTGAATGAGAAACAAGCTAGGCTATAAATAAGCTAAAACTATACCCAGCTAATCGGAAAAGATAATATGAAAAGAGAAAGATGAGTAAATAACAAATATGACGGGGGACGCTAAGCGACCCCTGAACCTCCGGTAGTCTATCTTCACACGCACCTCCAATTGACACATCGGAGCCCCTTTTTGTGTGTGCCCTAAACCACGTAGCATCTGTCTAGTAAAAGAAGGCTAAATAAGCCGAAACATACCAGCGACAGGGTGAATTGAAGAGCACAGACGGATATCGGGCAGTGTCAATGGTGGCGCATGAACAAATTATAACAAGAGAAGGTCGCTCTAGCGCAGGTTCGACAAGGGTCTGCACCATCAGAACACGGGATGGGTCTCAACTGTAACTAAGGTAAATTCCTTTTTCTTCTCTGCTATTGCTTTTTTCACCTTCGGTGGTAGTTTTGGTTAATGTGCAACGTCTCCTAGAGCAAGTAAAGGAGTAGGCTCTAGACGTTTTCTTTTTTAACCCGTACAACTCCCCAGTCCCAGCGACGGTTATAGCCGTCAGTAATGTATTTGTCTTGTAACTGCCTGTACAAGGCTAATTGCTTTTTGCTTTTTTTTTTTTTTTTTTTTCTTGTAAAAAAAAAAAAAGTGATAGATCCACTCTTGCCTCATCTCTTGAGGTGAAAAGGTGGTTTTTGCCACATTGCATGGGACTGCTGGTGACTTTTATTACGGTATCCTACTGTAAAGTACGGGTTAACCGCAGTTGGGATGACGACATAGCAGTCAAAATAGACAAGTCGTCATTGCAATTAGGTTAATAGCCTTGACGTTGGATTTGCCAAGACTACTAACAAATCCTTCCTTGAACAGTACCCATCGCAACCGGGCAAGGGCAGTCGGAGGAGAAACAGCCAGGGAATGCATCCGCAACAGGGAGCTCCCCCCTGGATAGAGGGGAAAAGGGAAGCAGAGGAACAATGAGGGGGGAGCAGAAGACTAACTCCCCTTCGCCGTCGAAAATCGGTGTAAGCAGAGGAAGAGACAGCAGAAGCCGCACCGAGATGGAGAAAGCGTAGAAGGAGACTGCAACACCGCTGAAACCAACAAAGGTCAGCTTGACAAGCACTGTGCGCGGCATCCAAGAAGAGATGCAGTCGTAAATGAAGGAAAGATGTCCGTAAGTGGGCCATGTAGGAAGAGAGACCCTCCTCCCTGTCAAGGGAAAAGCCATGGAGGTACATCCAATGCACAACCGTAACACACAGGACTGTGGGACACTAGAAACAGCAGTATGTCGGAGGGCAAGTAACGGCAGAGGTGGGCAGGTGCGCGCCATTTGGCGCTCTGCGCTCTGCGATCCGGTGCGCATTACCAATATAGAGGAGCGAGGAGCGGCAAAATTCTGAAATCGGAGTGCAGGCGGGGAGCGCAGCTAGAAATTCGCGCTCCTTTCTGGCGCTCCGGAGGCGATTTTTCCTGTCAACAGCAGGTACAAGAACATCATTATCGTGTACAGTCATCGTACCGTTCGTACGGTGTTACTCACGGTGTTAGTGAACTGTGATACAGTGATACTGAAATGCTAGGTTTTACCAGGGTTAAATAGGAATGGGAATTATCCCCAGGCTACCTTTAGGATCAACCTTTCCTGGTACCTGGCACGGGGTACGAACCTCTGAAGGGAATTTAACCCCCCTAAAAACCCACAGGTTTTGAGATGCCTTGGGTGGGGTTCGAACCCTGGTTAGTGACGCACCACCATCACCACCAGGCCCGCGCGCTAACCCACTGTACTACCACGGACGTACAAAAGTATAGCAACCTTAGTCCGATTTTTAAAAACCAGGTGATAGTCTCTCGAGATGAGTTTATTGGACTTACCATCTACGACTATCTTTAAGAACCAGGTGATAGTCTCTCGAGATGAGTTTATTGGACTTACCATCTACGACTATTTTACGCTATACCTGATGTCAACTCGGGTTAGTATTATTGTGGGTGCGGGACATTTTCGAGGGCATCACACCACATTCCTTTTTAGTTAGGCTAGTCCCTAGCCTCGTAAGGTCGTAAGGTATCGTAGCCTTTTTACCTTAGCTATCTCAATATGCTTTTTAGGGTTCGCGTGACGGGTGCTCCACGTAGCTACCTGGTCACGTTCCTTAGCTGCCACCAATGAAATGCTAGGTTTTACCAGGGTTAAATAGGAATGGGAATTATCCCCAGGCTACCTTTAGGATCAACCTTTCCTGGTACCTGGCGCGGGGTACGAACCTCTGAAGGGAATTTAACCCCCCTAAAAACCCACAGGTTTTGAGATGCCTTGGGTGGGGTTCGAACCCTGGTTAGTGACGCACCACCATCACCACCAGGCCCGCGCGCTAACCCACTGTACTACCACGGACGTACAAAAGTATAGCAACCTTAGTCCGATTTTTAAGAACCAGGTGATAGTCTCTCGAGATGAGTTTATTGGACTTACCATCTACGACTATCTTTAAGAACCAGGTGATAGTCTCTCGAGATGAGTTTATTGGACTTACCATCTACGACTATTTTACGCTATACCTGACGTCAACTCGGGTTAGTATTATTGTGGGTGCGGGACATTTTCGAGGGCATTACAGATACTATGATAGTGACAGACTGACAGTGTTACAGTTGTTAACTTGTTATTTTTTTTTTTTTTTGGCTTTTGCTATCGATATTATGGTATCGATAGTTCGATACTATCGGAATGTTACTTGAATGTATGGGTGGGAGGGTGGTTTGGGGGATGGTGGGGGAAAGGTAGAAGCGTAATTGACGTGTTACAAATATGAAGCCGATTGGTGAGGTAGTTTCGCCACCACAGATTTTATTTGTTTTCCTTTTCTTCGTACGGATACGCTGGAAGTGGGTTGTGGGAGGCAGTTGGGGGTGTGGTGGAGGGAAGGCATAAGGGTAAGGCACTTGTCACACAAATATGGAATCGATTGGTGCAATCGTTTCGCCGCCACAGATTTTCTTTTTTTTTCCTTGTGAGGCGACCGATAGTCAGCGAGTGGGTGGGAGGAGGGGTTTGGGGTAGTGGTGGTGCCGTCACATTATGATATTAAATTATTATTCATTTAATCATGTAATCAACTAAATACTAATCATGTTGTATTGTTGTTATTGTATTGTTAGGCTTGTTAGAATGTTAGCTTGACAAGTTTAACTGTTTAAGTTTCTCAGTTTGGACAGTTTCTGTAATTCTTTATGTCATATCATAGATATCAATGGACAGTCACAGTGTCACAAACTCGCAATGATATCAATCATATCATATCAATATCATTGACATTTGCAATGATATGATTCATATCATATTGACATTTGATTCATTGATATGACATAAAGAATAACAGAAACTGAGAAAGTGAGAAACTTAAACAGTTAAACTTCAGAAAGACACCATGACTTGAGGTTTTTTGAATGTTTTGAATTCTTGGAATTTAGTGAAGTGAAAGACAAAGGACAAAGTGAAGGACAAAGGTAAATAATTAAATAACTTCTAGAAGCTGTTTTGTTTTTTATATACCTATTTTTGGGAGCGCGGAGCGCAGGAGCGCGGAGCGGGAAGCGCATCGGGTCTGCTGACAAAAGGAGCGCGTGAGCGCTGCCGCATTACCTTATGTCTGATGAGCGCGGAGCGCTGCCGCATTACCGGTCCCACCGGAGCGCGCCCACCTCTGAGTAACGGTGAGGGTTCGGAAGAGCTGTTGTTGCCTGATTTCCCTTGTACCCCTTCGGACACCCAGTAGGCTACTTGGGAGGGCAAGGAACCATGAGGAATTGGAAGACTTGTTGTTGCTCGATGTCCTTTGTACTCCTGTTGACTCCTAGGACACTGGAAGGCAAGTAACCGTGAGGGGACGGAAGACGGGTGTTGCCCGATGGCCTTTGTACTCTGGTGGACTCTTAGTACATTGGAGGGCAGGCAACTGTGAGGGGTCGGAAGTCCTGTTGCCGCCTGATGTCCAAGGTACTCCATTGCACTCCTATGTACACCACAAAACGGCCAAGATACCAGGAAGGAAGCATGGAGAAGAACAAGATGGCATGCAAACTGAGGTTCTGTGATCACCAAACCGGCAACTCTGAGGGGCAGCGATTAAGAGTAGGTTGAAGCACTGAGAACACTGGGAGAACCTGCAAAGACGGAGAAAGTGTTAAACACTAATCAACGTCCAAAATGCAGGGTCTTTAACCCTTCCCGCCCGGGCAGCATTTTAAAATGACACCGCTGCAGATGAGCAGGAGCCCGTTTCATTTTAAAATCCGTAAGCTTGAAAGCCTATTAAGCGTGTTTTGAAAGCCGTGCGTACGACGCATGTAAACAAAGCCTGTCTTTGTGACACCGCACCTCCGAAATCAAGAAGGAGACGTCGGATCATTGTTGTTGTATGGTATGACAAAATTAGTGTCTGCAAAGCTCCGATATTGTCAACATCGTATCGAATCTCTCTCCACGGAAATTGTCATCAAAACTGAACCAGTTGACCTAGAGAGCTCTACTCAATGCCAGTTTACAGATTGGAAACCGCACTACGTTTAGAGATGCATGGGAATTTTCTAGCAGTTAAAATAACAAAGATACGGGTAGCCTATTAAAGATGTTTTTCGGCCAGATCGCCCAGATCCGAGTGCTGTCATTTAGAAGGCCAGCCCGGACAGAAAGGGTTAACACAGTGAAAACAAGAGGTAGGTGTGTGTAAAATACCAGCTATACACCTTCCATATCATTGTAAAATTACAGACAGTGAAGACAAATGACAACATTGGTTAGCAGTAAAACTAACCACCTCCGCAAAATTGCGGGCCTATTGTGGTGTGTCCTATGTGACACCACAACCCGCAAATGCGCGGGACCGCGAATCCGCAAATTCGCACTATACGAATCCGCGCTATACGAGACCCGTAACATTGCGGGCATTAATTGGTTAGCAGTAAAAACTAACCACCTCCGCAAAATTGCGGGCCTATTGTGGTGTGTCCTATGTAACACCAAAACCCGCAAATGTGCGGGACCGCAAATTCGCGCTATACGAAACCCGCAAACAGTGCGGGCATCTATGAACTCCAAACTTGTGTGAGGGCCTACAAGCTGAGCAGTGTCTTCCAAGAGCATCACCCAATGCAACCTGACAAGGGATGGAGCAGCAAGGAAGACACACCAGGGGACCGCAAGGTTGTGGGCATCCCCTATAATCTCTAAGCTTGTGTGAGGGCCAACAAGCTGAGCATGATTTCCAAGTGTGTGTGTTGGCCTTCAAGCTGAGCAGTGTCTTCCTTGAACAGTACCCATCTCAACCTGTCAAGGGAGGGGGTGGTAAGGAAGACACACCAGGGGAGAGGAGGCACATCCCCAGGACTTCAAGCATCTCCTTATGATTTCCAAGCTTGTGTGAGGGCCAACAAGCTGAGCAAGATCTCCAAGCTTGTGTGAGGGCCAACAAGCTGAGCAGTGTCTTCCTTGAACAGTATCCATCTCAACCTGTCAAGGGAGGGGGTGGCAAGGAAGACACACCAGGGGAGAGGAGGCACATCCCCCAGGACTCCTAGCATCTCCTTATGATCTCCAAGCTTGTGTGAGGGCCAACAAGCTGAGCAGTGTCTTCCTTGAACAGTACCCATCTCAACTTGGCAAGGGAGGGGGCAGCAAGGAAGACACAAGGGGAACAGGCTGCAAGGTTGTGGGCATCCCTTAAAATCTCCAAGCTTGTTTGAGGGCCAACAAGCTGAGCAAGATCTCCAAGATTGTGTGTTGGCCTTCAAGCTGAGCAGTGTCTTCCTTGAACAGTGCCCATCTCAACCTGTCAAGGGAGGGGGTGGCAAGGAAGACACACCAGGGGAGAGGAGGCACATCCCCCAGGACTCCAAGCATCTCCTTATGACCTCCAAGCTTGTGTGAGGGCCAACAAGCTGAGCAGTGTCTTCCTTGAACAGTACCCATCTCAACCTGTCAAGGGAAAGGTTGGCAAGGAAGACACACCAGGGAAGAGGAGGCACATCCCCCAGGATTCATAGCATCTCCTTATGATCTCCAAGCTTGTGTGAGGGCCAACAAGCTGAGCATGATCTCCAAGCTTGTGTGTCGGCTGTCAAGCTGAGAAGTGTCTTCCTTGAATAGTACCCAACTCAACCTGTCAAGGGATGGGGTGGCAAGGAAGACACACCTGGGGAGAGGAGGCACATCCCCCAGGATGCCTAGCATCTCCTTATGATCTCTAAGCTTGTGTGAGGGCTAACAAGCTGAGCAGTGTCTTCCTTGAACAGTACCCATCTCAACCGGTCAAGGGAGGGGGGCAAGGAAGACACACCAGGGGAGAGGAGGCACATCCCCCAGGAACCACCCAACCCACAGAGATCGAGCATAGCCCAGTAAGAGACAGTGGCAGGGAGGGTGGTTGCACAAACAGGGACCCCTAAGGGTACCCCTGAAAAGTGCATGAAAGAAGATGATTGCCCACCAAAATCGTGCCTTAAAAATCGGCGATGAATGGGGGGGGGGGGCTCCAGCTGGGAAAACCATGACGACACAGCAGGGAACGCCGCCCCCCACTAGCCTAACCAAGTCCAGTGTGGTACAGGCTAGCCTCTAGTAGAACAGCTACATCTCGCCAACAGCATAAAAGGGCACGAGTTCAAGGTGGGCGAAAGATGGAGGTGAAATGGAGAGGGTAAAAACAAGCCAGCAAATGCAGGCTCCTCTAAAGCTGTGCCTGGGGTCCCACAAGCTTGACAGTGTCTTCCTAGAACAAATGCCCAACCAAACCAGGCCTAGGTTGGTGGGCAGCAGGGAAGACACACCAGGGGAGGCGAGGAAACTCCCCCAGGAACCACCCTACCCGCGATAGAACGAGCATAGCCCAGGGAAGAGACCGAGGCACACATTGGGACCCCGTTAAGGTACCCCCGAAAGTGCAAGAAAGAGGATGCTTGCCCACCAAAAACGTGCCCTTGAACTCAGCAATGAAGATGTGGGGTGGGGGGGGCGCATGGTAGACCACTATGATAAGGTAGGGAGCTCCGCCCCCCACTCGCCTAACCAGCCAAAGCGGGACAAGGGTGAAGATGACAGCAACAGCACAGCGACCAGCAGTGAAGAAAGGGCACAAGTTCAAGGTGGGCGAAAGATGAAGGTGAAACATAAACGGATAAAAACATGCCAGGAAGTGACCTCTGGGGAGAAAAAAGGGAGGCACATAGCCTATTTGAAGTGAGTTTCGCAAGCGAAAAAACCCTGGGGAGTAAAACCCACCACGCCCAGGCCCTGACCCACTCTTGAGGATCGAAAGGGCGGGACTCGGGAAAGAACGCTGGTGAGAATTGACCGACCACAAATCAAGCAAAGCCCCCAGGTGATTTCTGAATTTTACCTAAACGTAAACACCTAGGCTATGAAAATATGAAAACTCAATTGGGCATAGCCAAACCTGAATGAGAAACAAGCTAGGCTATAAATAAGCTAAAACTATGCCCAGCTAACGGAAAAGATAATATGAAAAGAGAAAGATAACTAAGTAACAAATACGGAGGACGCCAGGCGTCCTCCAAACTTTCGGCAGACAATTAACACACGCGACCTCCATATGACACATTCTAAACATTCTGGAGCCCATTTCACGTGTGCCCTAAACCACGTAGCATCTGTCTAAGATAAAAAAAGGCTAAAGAAGCCGAAAAATTACGGTGACAGGGTGGATGGAAGAACACAAGGCAAAGACGTCGGAGTCCTATGAGGGCGCGGGTGAAAATGATACTTGGAAAATGGCGCATGCGCTCAGGTTCCACCAGGTGTCAACATGAACAGAAGACGGTATGGGCTGTCAGCTGTAACTCAGGTAAATCCCTTTTTCTTCTCTTCTATGCATTTTTCACCTTCGGTGGTTGTTGTTGTTCCCCAGCCTCAAGGTCTTGAGCAAGGCCAAGGCCATAAATGAGCGCCCCCACAAAACCCTCCCTGCTTACCACTAACAAAGCCCGGGTGACCGAAGCCACTCCAAGGCAGAGAGCTGAGGAGGGTACGGAAACGCCCGGGAAACCTAAGCCCCACCCAAGGCCCTGTGCCCCTCAGCAATTATGAAGGAAAAGTTGAGGGGCAAGGGAAAAATGTGACGCTTTGGCTCCCAATCTGCCAACTTCTAGGTTGGCAGTAGGGAGGTCAATCCACGGAAAAGACGCCGTCACTTGAGATCTAGAAGATATATAAGTAAAAGGAACAGTCAGAGTAAGCTATGGGTATGGCAGAGATCGCTCAGCTCTCACTCTGATAGATCAGCCCATCACCACCTTTGGTGGTAGTTTTGGTTAATGTACGTCTCCTAGAGCAAGTTCAGGAATAGACTCTAGACGTTTTCTTTTTTAACCGCGGTTGGGATGACGACATAGCAGTCAAAATAGACAAGTCGTCATTGCAAATAGGTTAATAGCCTTGACGTTGGATTTGCCAAGACTACTAACAAATAAGTTCTTTTGCCTTTATATTGTGTCGTCCCAGTTTTGTTTTTTTATTTTGCAAGTTCTACATTTAAATTTTTATTTAGTAGTAGCCTCTACGTCTCCAACGTAGAGCTATATACCTATCGTATAATTCCGTTCCGCTCTGGAGCGGACAATTATCGTAATCACTAGCGCGATTAAATCGATAACATCTAGAGTAGCACCTTACTCTCTCTACTAGGTACGTTGTACACACTCTTGAGGCTACTATTTTAAAGGAAATGAAAATATTGATGAGAAAGAAAAGAGAAAATTGCAGAACATTGTCCATCCTATCTGGCTCCTTAAGCCGTTGTCACGGGTCCACCGCACAACCCGACCGGGTTCATTAGACATTCCTTTTCGCGCTACACTCTATGACGCACACACTTTTTCTGGTGCTCTGTTTTTGTGCCTACAACTCCTGTCACCTCCCCTTTGGGGGTGTTGTGGGCCTTATTTAAGGTACCTGTGTTTCTAGACAGATGATACGTGCTGTAGGCACACTGAAAACTGGGCTCAGGTGTGTTTTTCTTGGAGTGTAGCGTCGAAACTGGAGGTTACTTCATTTTTTGCCATCTGCGCATGCGTCGCCGCTTGGGCGACCCTCGTTCATTTAGGCTTTGCCTTTTCTTACAGTTTCTTACAGTAGATCCTCTGGAAAAAGGCAAACTATGCCTGTGTATCCAGCTCAGTACCAGTACTTGCACTGCTGCGGTCGTTCACGGTGTTGGCGGCGGCGGTAGCAGACGCAACATTTTTACTATTCTGTATTTTTGTTTTATAATCAAACTTCAAATCTTGTCTTCCCCATGCTTTATCAAGATTACTTTCAAACTCCCTTATTGATTCGGAATCGACTACATACTGGGGCAGTGCGTTCCACTCATTTACCACTCTATCACAAAATGAGTTCTTTGCCTTCTCAAGCCTATTTCTTTCTTTGTAAATTTTCTTAGAGTGTCCTCTCGTTCTTGTTCCCTCCCGCATCAAGAAGATACCTTCACACACATCCTCATCGTACTTTCCTGACACTATCTTAAAAGTCTCTTATCATATCCCCTCTCTTTCTCCTATATGCCAGTGTCGGAAGCCCCAGTGTCCTCAACCTCTGCTCATAGCCCGCGTTCTTCAACGTTGGTACCAGCTTGCTAGCTCTCCTCTGCACTTTCTCCACTGCTTCTATATCCTTTACCATATATGGAGCCCACACCTGGTTCGCATATTCCAGGTGCGGCCTAACCAGCGCTGTATAGAGATTCCTGAAGATTTCTTCGTCAAGTGACACAAATGTCCTCCTTATCAGCCCTACAATTCTATTGGCTTTGTTTATCTTTTCCGCTAAATGTTCTGAGAAATTTAACTTATTGTCTATCACTACTCCTATATCCTTTTCTGCACTCACTTCCTCCATCGCTTCATACATACTGTATCCTACCTTGTCTATCTTGCTGGTCCCAATCCGCATGTATTTGCATTTTTTTTGGATGAAAATGCATTAACCAATGCTCAGACCATCCCTTCATGCCCTCCACATCTCCTTGAAGCAAACCCATATCTTCCTTACTCCTCACTCTTCTATACAGTTTAGTGTCATCCGCATACAGGTATACCTCACTTCCATTAGTTATAACTTCAGGCAAGTCGTTGATAAATATAACGAACAGCAGTGGTCCCAACACAGATCCCTGAGGTACCCCACTTGTAATTTCCCTCCACCCCGAGCCTATTCCATTCACCAGTACCCTCTGTCTCCGATCTTTCAGGAAGGCTTGTATCCATTTCACACATTTCTCCCCTATATTCTAACTTTCTCTATTAACCTTTTATGTGGGACCTTATCGAAGGCCTTCATAAAATCGCAATATACCACGTCTATTACATCACCATCTTCTAGAATTTGTATCCAATCATCTACCACCTTAATTAGCTGTAGTACCGTCGACCTCCCCGGCAAGAATCCGAACTGTCTCCCACTGAAAAGTTGGTTTGACTTCATATGATCCATTATTCCTTCTCTAATTACCGTTTCCATTAGTTTACACACTACACTTGTCAAACTGACTGGTCTATAATTCCCTGGGTCATTTCTCTTTCCCTTCTTAAATATAGCTGTTATGTTCGCCTCTCTCCAGTCCATCGGGATTTGTCCTGTATTAAACGATACCTCAAATAACATTTTCAATGGCTCTACTAACATCTCCCCTCCTTCCTTTATGATTCTTGGGTGTATCCCATCTGGTCCCGGTGACTTACTTCTGTTCATTTTTTCTATAGCCCTTCTTATTCTAGCATGGGAAAACTATTAGTTCTAGTGCCGGTGCCTGTTTGATGGGAATAGTAGGCACTGCATCCTCCGACTCCACTGTTAGTACCCCCCCAAAGTATTTCCCCAGCACCTCTGCTTTCTCCTTATCAGTCTCCGCTCTACTCCCATCATTCAACCCCCCTACCAGCTCTGGGATCCCTACTCTTCTTGTTAACTTTTCCTGAATGTACTTTCAGAATATTTTTGGATTATCCTTCACATTTCTAGCTATCTCTCTCTCCCTCTCCTTCACCCCCTCCTTGTTTCCCACCTTATTTTATTGTTTATTTGTCTGCGTTCCAGATCCACTTCCTTAGCCTCTATACTAGACCCCCTGTTCTTTTTTAACAATTTTAATCTTTCCCACAAACGTTTCTTTCTTCTAATCAATATCCAAAGCTTTCTTTTCATTGGCAATTCTGGGTTAGTTCTTTTCCTCAATTTTGTTTTATCCTTATATTCCCTTATTCGATGAAAATGGAGAATACACCAAAGACGAAGTACAAATGAGTAATGCCCTCATTACACAACTCTGGCCTCCTCCATCTGGCTTAAATGCCCCTGTATTGATCGGCGGCCCCAGTGCTCTGTATTCCTGTCGCTACGATCCCTTGTTGCTTACCCTCATCAAGGGTACGGTCCCTAGTGGCTCCCTGTAATTTCATATATTACTGCCTCAAGTGCCGCATAGGCTAACTTCCGAGTTTTGGCCTAGCCTAGGGGGGGGGGGGGGGGGGATGCGTTTGGCTTTCAACACTGTGGCAACCTCAATCTGGCATACAATGCTCACTTTTTGATTGACGGCTCCAGTGCTCTGTCTACCTGGCCTCAGTCCCATAAAACCGCGAACGTAGCCCGTTCTGATGTGTTTTCCTCTGACAAGTTTTTATTCTGTCTACTGCCCCCACTACGATCGTGCACTTGCTTACCCACAGGCTCTCCCGCGCCTGATGTGACTTTAGGAGGGTTACCTTTGGGCCCCTCCGCTTTTGGAAGGGACTTATTTTACTGGCCTTCCACCTTCCTGGGTGCCACAGACCTCTCAGACGTACGGATGGGTTGCCGCCCTGGGTCGGGTACTCCCCACTCTAGGTCGGACCTTTCATTTACGGTCCCATGGTCTCCCTGGGCCCCGCTCGATGTCGGTACTTTTCCGCTCTCGAACGGACGTTGCCGTTTACGGTCGCGCTACTTTTGCATCGGTTTAGGCCTAGACTGGTCGTCCTGCACTTCCATTAAGACATATTTTAATGCTCCTTTTTACCAGGCTGTGCTTTCTGACCTACAGGACCTCTTCACTGATACCGGCCTTAAGGTATTGGTCTCCATTATATTTTGGGGTGGGGTTTCCTTCAGTTCTTCAGAGGGTTGTGCCTACCCCTTGGTTTTTTCTTACCTGGAGTTTGGGGCTCTTTGGCCTGTTGCTGGTTCCCCTATGGCCTTCCTGATCCTCCTTTTGGAGGGTTCTCTTCAGCTTTAACTTCCAGGGGGACATGGGGGGGAGAGCACTCTCCTTCATTGACCGGGACTCCAGTCTCCAGGCCTAGTGAGAGCTTTTAGGCTACTCCCTGACCTGGTGCCTGTAGCCTATTCTGGGATCTCTGATCTTTATTTTGTGCATGACCTCATGACTGATACTCCTGCCTGGCCTCCCATTTCGGGGGCACTCTTTGGCCTTCTTCTTAAGGATTCATCGACTTTCAGTGGTTTTTTCGTGGTGCTTCCGACCAGGCTTTCGTCTTGTCTCTGCCAATGACATACATGCGTGCATTGCCATGGCCTTTATTTTCATGGTGCTTGCAAACAGGCTTTATTCTTGTTCCTGTCGATGACATACATGCATGCCTTCCCATGGCCTACACGGGGTCTTCACAGTTTTTTTTTCTTCTGGTTCCAGTGTAGTATGTCTACTTCGCTCTGCTCTCGCCACGGGTTCCTCACCGGGTGGCGAGTTCCACCCATCCTACATTCATCCTACATCCCGCTCCAGAGCGGATTTCCGCCCCTGAGCGGAGCGGCCCGTTCTGGTCCACTCCTCTCTGGGTCGGTGCTAGGGTGCTTTGCTTTGCCTCTGTATTGCCTCTGTATTGGGACTCGGTTGCAGTAGTTCACGGACTTCTCCTTTTCATCAGATTGTGCTCCCACTCTACTCTGATGGTACCCTTGGGCGTCTTCTTCTCTTCAGTAGCTTCAACCTTTGAGTATTATTATTATCCTCTTCCTTTATAAGGCTTTTCATGCCTTCCTTCTCAGGACTTGCACGGGGTTCTTTGCACTTGCTGGTTCGCCTGGTCTCTCCCTGACCCTCCGCAGGGGGGGTCCCTCTTCACCCCTCACCACGCACAAGGGGGGGGGGGGGGAATACTCACTTTCATGAAAGGTGCTCCATTTGCAGGGTGTAGTGACCACTTTTGTGTGTTTTTCTGCCCTCGTGCCAGTTTCGGAGGGCCCCCCTTTGTCGTCCTTCCCTGCCTCAACAGGGGAAGGGGGTACTCTCCTCTCAAGGATTCAGTTTTTTTTTACCAATATTGTGCTTGCACACATTTCCTGTGCTTCATACATGGGACATCAGTATCTTTTACTTTCCAATTGCGATGTGGATGTCACTTCCTCCTTGTGCGCGTCGGAAGTCTTCAAGGCGCCAGATCGCCTTTCCTCCAAGTGCCTCGTTCGGGCGTCCTGGCTGTTTCCGAGGACTCCGCAACGAAGGTGGGTCGTCGCTCTCCTTCCCCATCCCGCCGACGATCTCCGACTCCTCTGTCCGGTTCAGGCCATCTATGTGGCTCCACCCAAGGCTCAGGAGGCCACCGCTGACCGGTTTTGCCTCCATCCGCCCCATGCTTCTGTACATGGCGGTATTCTTGGGACACTCTACTACCGTCCCTCCTATTTACCTGTGGTAACTCTTTTTGGCCCGCCTACTTTCTTCCCCTGCTCTGCCTGGGGCGCTTCATACATGGGCCATCGGTATCTTTTTCCTTTCTGGTTGCAGTGAGGATGTCCTTTCCTCCCTGCGCACACCGTGGGGGTTCCAGTCCTGCCATGCCCATTGGGACATGGCGAGTCCTACCCATGTCTCATGCTCCAACCGCGATGGGTTTAACCCTCGGAGGTGTAGACCGTGTCTCGACGATCTTGACCTTTGGGTCTTGTCCTACGTTCCCGGACGCTGTAGAGGCAAGGTCTCGCCTCTGCGCTCCATGTTCGGGGTTTCGCTCTCTTTGTCACGGACCGCCTCCGACGGTTTCCGCGCTTCCTCAATGAAGGGGTGCGTGCTATGCTTCCCCTTTCCTCTGCTGTCTCCCTGGCGCCTGACCGCTTGTCCCCCTGTGCCTCGTTCGGACGTCCCTACTGTTTCCGAGGACGCCGGGTCGTAGGGGAGACGCCGCTCTTCTTCACCACGTCGCCGACGGTCCTACGGCTCCACTCCGCCCTGTCTCTTCCCCTGTACGATCTCCGGGCGTGCTTCCGTACTGGGTGGTGGTTCTTGCCTACGTAACCTGCTCTACCTGTGGTTGCTGCTCCGGTTGTCCATCCTCCCACTCGCTCCCAGGCGGCATCGACTTCTTTCGTCATGCTCCCTGCGTGTAGCCTGGGGCTGGTTGGTCGGCCTGTCCACGTTCCGTACCTCGGGACGCTTCCGGTCCCTAACGGACGTCGCTTCCCTTCCCTTTACGGGAAGCCGTCTTCGTGGGGGTACGTGGCGGCATCCCTCCCGGAACGAGCTCTTACACATGCACAAGGAGTGCGCCCGGTGCCTGCGAGTTGGCAGGTACGGCTCGAAGCCTTTGCTCAACGCGACGTACATGTCAACGCGCCCACTCTGTCGGCGTCGTCTGAGTTTCAGTTGTGTCTTTCCATAGTTTCTCTTTTACTGTTCCTTGTGGCTGACGGAGGGCGTCGACTTCGGGGTTCGGTCGGAGATGGGTTCTTCCCCACTCCCTCCTGTCGGCTGCTCCTCCGTGTCGAGCCTCGTCATGCCTTCATCCGGGGTTTCACCTCCATTTTGGGCCTGGTTCTTTGCCCCTCCGTTATCTTTCTGGACGTATGCCACGTTCCTTCACGCCACCAGAGAAGGGTGCCCTGGAACATGTTCACAAGCCCTGGCGGCGCACTGCTCGCATGCTCTCCACCCTCTTTGAGCGTCTGCACCTAGCTCGGCTTCCCCTCAGGTTTATTGTAGCTCCACCGACTAGGGTGCTCGGGAAGGGTGGGGCCCACTTCGGGCGTCTGCAACTGCGGCTCGCCTCCGTCGGCTTCCTGCAGTGTCCCTTCCATGAGGCTGCGCGTTGTCGCCAGTCTCTGTGGTTTTCCTTCTGTACACTGGCGCCGGCTGAGGTCAGCACGTCGCTGTTGCTTTCTGTGCTCCCTCCGGAGGGGCTCTTCTCTGCTCCTGCATGGCAGGGGTCTTCCCTCTTTGCTGCTGCGGGGCTCTTCGCTCCCCATCCGCTTGGGATGTCCCGACCCTCCTCAACCGCTTCCTCTTCGTTGGGGTCGGCAGGCCGGCTCGTAATGAGGCCGCCAGACTCGGGGCCCCTACCGGCTCTTGCGTCCCCACTCTCGGTTTCGCTTCGCCGTTCGTGGGCACGCCGGGTACTACGGCGGGGTCTGTCCTCGGGGTGCCGGTCCACGTTTCCGCTCCGGCGACCTGCGTGACCTCGGCCTGTCGCCTCTGTTATTCTGTCCATGGGATTATTCGGGTAGTCTCGCCTCACCAGCGGGACTTCCTGTCGCATGTCTTTCTGGTCTCCGTGCCGGACAGCGAGGTGTTGTGCCCGGTGGTCGACCTGTCGTGCCTCGTCTTGATGACTCTCATTATGTCACGTTTCGGCGGTTTACCCTTCGGTCTTCATGTCGCCCCTCGTGTCTTTATGACCCTCGTCGGACTGGCCTTGCCTCCCCTGTTCACTCGGGGTCTTCCGCTCCTCTTTTCCTTGGTGGATGGGATCTTCTCCGCGAACTCTCCCGCACACTGTGTGCACGCCGCTCTCCTTGTTCCTCCTCGTTCCTCGGTTCGGATTCCTAGTCGCCGTTCCCGAGTCCTGCCTTCCGCCGTCGCAAGATGTGCCGTGGGCGGGCCTCGACTGGGACAGGTCGAGCACGCCTGTCACCCTGAGTCGGGTGACTGCGTAGTCTTTTCGTTCTTCAGGACCTGGCGGGGTACCTATTTTGCCACGCACTCCTTTCCACCGTCGCACTGCGTGTACCCTGCCTACCCGGGACTGCCGACCTATGGGCGGTTGCTCTGTCGATGGGACAGAGCTCCCGGGTAGTTTGGTCTTTCTAACACACCGTATTCGATGTGTTTCCGCCACCCGACGCCCTTTTTGATGTGCAAAGTCCTCCGCAGGCTGAGTGGGTAAATGAACTTTGTTTGGTTGTTCAGTTCCCTCTGGCCGGCACACGCCTGGTCCGCTCAGCTGTGGCGGTGGCGCCCGAGTCCTGTTCCCCTATCGTTCCCTGATTTCCACTTGGGATCGATTGGTGGCCTCAGGCTCTCGTTGGCCTTCACATCGTGGATGTTTGTGAGGCAGGGTGGCTGCCGACGTTTAGTCGTTCTTTGCCTGTCAAATCCTCTCCACTGGCCACATTCTCAGTGGCAGACTTCCGTCTCTCACTGGCACGGATTTCCTTCTGGGATGAAAAAACACGTCTCGGACACGCCTGTCGGTGGCGTTCGTGTTTCCCTACCTCATTTGGTTATTTTTGAGATACGTCCCAACATATGCACCACGCTTAGGACCCGCCTGTTGGCAATTGGGTACCGTTTGAGTCATTCACGGGGTTGGTCGTTCCTCATAGGGCGTTGGATTTCCTCATGCGGGCCTGCTTTGGACTTAGGCCTACCCCGCGTCAGATTCCTCCTCAGTGGTCTCTGGCGGAGGCTCTCGTCTTAGGCCTACCCCGCGTCAGATTCCTCCTCAGTGGTCTCTGGCGGAGGCTCTCGTCTGCCTCTTCCGCTCTTTACCCCGCGCCTGGACACTTCCATGCCATGACACTGTTCCTTCTGGCTTTGGCGGCGGGTGACGGCGTCTCGGAGATGGCTGCCATGTCTAAGACCCGGCCTTGCTTCCGTTTTCTCCCGTCCTTGGGTCGGTTACTTTTGCTCCGTCTGTTCGTTTTGTGGCTACAACCGTACGCGACACTCCCGTTTTTCGGCCTTTCCTGTACTCACCTAATTGTAGTATACAGGATTTGAGCCTAAGCTCGTGTTGTCCTGTCTCTCTCTCTACATTTATCCAATTTTGCTTTAAAAGTTTGGATATTTCTTGCTCCCACCACCTCCCCATCCAACTTATTCCAACACTCAATGCTTCTATACGGGAAGCTGAACTTTCTTACATCAGACTTACATATAACTTTCCTCAACTTACAATCATGACCCCTGGTTCTTCCCTCGTCCCTCACCACAAAATCTTCAGTATCTATCTTCTAAAAATCTTTCACACACTTAAACATCATGATCATCATGTCCCCTCTCTCTCTCCTCTCCCTCAGCCTCTCCAATCTCTCCTCATAAGGCAGGTCTCTAAGGCTAGCTATCATCTTAGTGGCAACTCTCTGAACTCTTTCCAGTTTTTTATTATGTTTTATAAGGTGTGGAGACCACACCACTGCTGCATTTTTTTTTTTTTTTTTTTTTTTTTTTCTATATTCCAACTACTCCCTCTCGGGCATAGGCTGAGAGCCTGTACATTCCACCGCCCAACACGGTGAAGCCCGTGAGGGCTTGTTCCAGTCTGGGGAGTGAGACATGCGAAGCATCCATCATGGCTCGAAGCAGCTCCATCTCTGAGCTGCCGGTTGCTTCGCCTAAGTGCTTCACCGTCTCACCCTCCAGACTCAGACCCTCACTCTCAGAACGCCACCTATTGAGCAGTGAACTCACTAGGCATTGTCCCCCTGTACATATTTTGAATATGGAATATTCATACAGTGTTATGTAAACAGGGAACAACGAGGGTTTTTTTTTTTTTGGCATTTCGGTGGGCTGTAATGGACTGATACTAGGTTCAGCACAAATTCAATCCCAATAATATCTTCCCATTGACATATCGGGATTTGAGCCCGGGTCCATGGATTACCAATCCCAGTGGCATGACCACTCCACCCACACATACCTAAATACTCCAGTCTTGGTCGTTATTGTCCCTATTATTTTTGCCTAACATCTCTTCCATCTAAATAATTCAGAGCTATTCTCATGTTAGTCAACACTGCATAGGTTTCACCAGTTTTTTTTATTTATGCTGTTTCAGGTGACAAGCTGTCTGCCACAACTACCCCTAGGTCTTTTGCTTTCACAGCTTTACTAATTATTTCATCTCCTATTTTATATCCCCAAGAAGGTCTATATTTACTTTTACCCATCTCAAGAACCTGACACTTACTCGTGTTGAATTCCATTTACCAACTTTGACACCTCTCATATAACTTATCTAGGTCTCTCTGTAATTCTTCACAACTACTCCTACTTGTAATATGCTTCATTAATTTTGCATCATCAGCAAACATAGATATATATGAGCCTATTCCCATTTGAAGGTCGTTGATGAAAACCAAAAACATGATTGGGGCCAACACCGATTCTTGAGGCACTCCGCTTTTTACCCTTTTCCACGAGGAGAACTTTCCTTTTATTACTGTACTGTTCGCATTTCCCTCCCAATTAAATAGTTTTCCATCCACTTTAATAATACTCCCTCAACCCCGCCCAACAGTCCTGAGCTTCCACAACAATCTCTTATGAGGCACCTTATCAAATGCCTTCTTGAAATCTAAGTAAATACAATCTACAACCACCCCCCTCCCTCTCCCTTGTACAATGTCAATTAACCCTATCATAGTAACTTCAACAAATTTGTGGTACACGAGAGACCTTTTCTGAACACCCGAACTGCTTGCTTTGAAATTATTTCGCTCTCCTCCAACATACCCACCCATCTTTTTTCTAATAATCTTTTCACAAAGCTTGCATATAACAACTTCGTTTAAGGATTACCGGTCGATAATTTAGCGGGAGTCTTCTTTAATTTCCAACTTTTATATATTGGAGTTATATTTGCTTGTTTCCATTCTAAGGGAAGTTCCCCCTTGTTTAATGCTGTTGA
>CM064498.1:49683760-49744039 GCA_032716605.1 Paralithodes platypus
CGACACAGACACTAGAAATAAAGCAAGTCCCCCAGTGATTTCTGATTTTAACACCGAACGTAAACTCCTATGGCTATTAAAGTATGAAAACTCAATTGGGCATAGCCAAACACTGCATGAGATAAACAAGCTAGTCTATAAATAAGCTAAAAACTATACCCAGCTAATCTGAAAAGATAATATAAAAAGAGAAAGTATGAGTAAATAACAAATATTCTACGGGTACGCTAAGCTAACCCCTGAACCTCCGGTAGTCAGGTCTTCACCCAACCTGCAATTGAGCCATCGGAGCACCAAACTTTTTGTGTGTGCCCTAAACCACGTAGCATCTGTCCTATTAATAATAAGGCTAAATAAGCCGAAACCTACCAGCTACAGGGTGAATGTGAAGAGCACAGACGGATATCGGGCAGTGTCAGTGTTGGCGCATGAACAAATTAGAACAATCGAAGGTCGCTCTATCGCAGTTTCGCCAAAGGTTCTGCCACCAAGGTCAAACCACTTGTATGGGTCTCAACTGTAACTCAGGTACATTCCTGGGGAGGGGGGGGTGAGAATTTTCTTCTCTGCTATTGATTTTTTCACCTTCGGTGGTAGTTTTGGTTAATGTGCAACGTCTCCTAGAGCAAGTAAAGGAGTAGGCTCTAGACGTTTTCCTTTTTATCACCCGTACAACTCCCCAGTCCCAGCGACGGTTATAGCCGTCAGTAATTTAGTTGTCTTGTAACTGCCTGTACAAGGCTAATTGCTTTGGTTGCTTTTTTTTTTTTTTTTTTTTCTTGTAAAAAAAAAAAAAAAGTGATAGATCCCCTCTTGCCTCATCGCTTGAGGTGAACTGGTGGTTTTTTGCCACCTTGCATATGTGGACTGCTGGTGACCTTTTATTACGGTATCCGTACTGTAAAGTACGGGTTAACCGCAGTTGGGATGACGACATAGCAGTCAAAATAGAGGATCCTTCATTGCCATTTAGGGTTTAATAGCCTTGCCGTTGGATTTGCCAAGACTACTCACAATACCTATCCTTCCGAAGCCAGTACCCTGCTCAACCAGGGCATGGGCAGTCGTAGGATAAACAGCCAGGGAATGCATCCGGCAACCTGGAGCCTCCCCCCTGGATAGAGGGGGCAAGGTACGCAGGGGAACAATGATTGGGGAGCGAAAGACGAACTCACCCTTCGCCGTCGACAATCGGTTGTTAAGCATAGTAAGAGACAGCAGCAGACCGCACCGAGAATGGAGAAAGCGTAGAAGGAGACTGCAACACCGCTGAAACCAAACAACGGTCCGCTTGACAAGCACTGTGCGCGGCAGATCCCAGAAGAAGATTGCAGGGGTCGTAAATAAATGAAAGATGTCCGTAAGTGGGGCCATGTAGGAAGAGGAATACCCTCCTCCCTGTCAAGGGAAAAGCCATGGATGTACATCCAGTGCACAACCGTAACACCCCAGGACTGTGGGACACTAGAAACAGCAGTTGGTCGGAGGGCACGTAGCTGCAGAGGTGGGCAGGGGTGCGCGCGCCATTTTGGCGCTCTTAACCGCTCTGCGATAAACCGGTGCGCATTACCAAGATAGAGGAGCGAGGAGCGGCAAAATTTCTGAAATCGGGCAAAGCACAAAAGTGGCAGGCGTGGGAGACGCAGAGCTAGAAATTCGCGCTCCTATTCTGGCGCTCCGGAGGGGGCTGATTTTTCCTAGTCAACAGCAGGTACAAAGAACATCATTATCGTGTACAGAGTCATACGTAACCGTTCGTAGGGGGCGGGTGTTTACTCACGGTGTTAGTGAACTGTGATTACAGTGATACTGAAATGCTAGGTTTTACCAGGGTTAAATAGGAATGGGAATTATTCCCCAGGCTACCTTTAGGATCAACCTGTCCCCTGGTACCTGGCAAACTGGGTACGAACCTCTGAAGGGAATTTAACCCCCCCTAAAAACCCACAGGTTTTGAGATGCCTTGGGTGGGGTTCGAACCCTGGTTAGTGCGCACGCACCATCACCACCAGGCCCGCGCTCATAACCCACTGTAAGCTACCACGGACGTACACAAGTATAGCAACCTTAGTCCGATTTTTAAAAACCAGGTGGATAGTCCTCATCGAGATGAGGTTTTGTAATTGGACTTAACCTCTACGACTATCTTTAAGAACCCTGGTGGATAGTCTCTCGAGATGAGTTTATTGGACCCTTACCATCTACGACTATTTTACGCTAGACCTGATGTCAACTTCCGGAGTTTAGTAATTATTGTGGGGTGTGCGGGACATTTTCGAGGGCATCACACGCACATTCCTTTATTAATGTTAGGCTAGTCCCTAGCCCTCGTAAGGTCGTAAGGTATCGTAGAGCCTTTTTCCCCTTAGCTATCTCATATTCTTTTTAGGGTTCGCGTGACAGGGTGCTCCACGTAGCTACCCTGGTCCCACGTTCCTGAGCTGCCACCAATGAAATGCTAGGTTTTTACCAGGTTTAATAGGAATGGGAATTAATTCCCCAGGCTACCTTTAGGGATCAACCTTTCCTGGTACCATGGCGCGGGGTTACGAACCCTCTGAAGGGAATTTACCAACCCCCCTAAAAACCCACAGGTTTTGTAGATTGCCTTGGTTGGGGTTCGAACCCTGGTTAGTGACGCACCAACCACGCACCAACCAGGCCCGCGCCGGCTAACCCACTGTACGTACCAGACGGACCGTTACAAAAGTATAGGCACCTTAGTCCGATTTTTAAGAACCAGGTGATAGGTCCTCAGTCAAAGAGGATGGAGTTTATTGGTACTTAGTACCATCTACGACTATCTTTAAGAACCAGGTGATAGTCTCTCGAGATGAGTTTTATTGGACTTAACCATCTACGACTATTTTTACGCTATAACCTGGTGGTGACGTCAACTCGGGTTAGTATTATTGTGGGTGCGGGACATTTTTCAGAGTTGGCATTACAGATACTGATGATAGTGACAGACTGACAGTGTTTACAGTTGTTAACTTGTTATTTTTTTTTTTTTTTTGGCTTTTGCTATCGATATTATGGTATCGATAGTTCGATACTATCGGAATGTTTACTTGAATGTATGGGTGGGAGGGTGGTTTGGGGGATGGTGGGGGAAAGGTAGAAGCGTAATTGACGTGTTACAAATATGAAGCCGATTGGTGAGGTAGTTTCGCCACCACGATTTTATTTGTTTTCCTTTTCTTCGTACGGATACGCTGGAAGTGGGTTGTGGGAGGCAGTTGGGGGTGTGGTGGAGGGAAGGCATAAGGTAAGGCACTTGTCACACAAATATGGAATCGATTGGTGCAATCGTTTCGCCGCCACAGATTTTCTTTTTTTTTCCTTGTGAGGCGACCGATAGTCAGCGAGTGGGTGGGAGGAGGGGTTTTGGGGTAGTGGTGGTGCCGTCACATTATGATATTAAATTATTATTCATTTAATCATGTAATCAACTAAATACTAATCATGTTGTATTGTTGTTATTGTATTGTTAGGCTTGTTAGAATGTTAGCTTGACAAGTTTAACTGTTTAAGTTTCTCAGTTTGGACAGTTTCTGTAATTCTTTATGTCATATCATAGATATCAATGGACAGTCACAATGTCACAAACTCACAATGATATCAATCATATCATATCAATATCATTGACATTTGCAATGATATGATTCATATCATATTGACATTTGATTCATTGATATGACATAAAGAATAACAGAAACTGAGAAAGTGAGAAACTTAAACAGTTAAACTTCAGAAAGACACCATGACTTGAGGTTTTTTGAATGTTTTGAATTCTTGGAATTTAGTGAAGTGAAAGACAAAGGACAAAGTGAAGGACAAAGGTAAATAATTAAATAACTTCTAGAAGCTGTTTTGTTTTTTATATACCTATTTTTGGGAGCGCGGAGCGCAGGAGCGCGGAGCGGGAAGCGCATCGGGTCTGCTGACAAAAGGAGCGCGTGAGCGCTGCCGCATTACCTTATGTCTGATGAGCGCGGAGCGCTGCCGCATTACCGGTCCCACCGGAGCGCGCCCACCTCTGAGTAACGGTGAGGGTTCGGAAGAGCTGTTGTTGCCTGATTTCCCTTGTACCCCTTCGGACACCCAGTAGGCTACTTGGGAGGGCAAGGAACCATGAGGAATTGGAAGACTTGTTGTTGCTCGATGTCCTTTGTACTCCTGTTGACTCCTAGGACACTGGAAGGCAAGTAACCGTGAGGGGACGGAAGACGGGTGTTGCCCGATGGCCTTTGTACTCTGGTGGACTCTTAGTACATTGGAGGGCAGGCAACTGTGAGGGGTCGGAAGTCCTGTTGCCGCCTGATGTCCAAGGTACTCCATTGCACTCCTATGTACACCACAAAACGGCCAAGATACCAGGAAGGAAGCATGGAGAAGAACAAGATGGCATGCAAACTGAGGTTCTGTGATCACCAAACCGGCAACTCTGAGGGGCAGCGATTAAGAGTAGGTTGAAGCACTGAGAACACTGGGAGAACCTGCAAAGACGGAGAAAGTGTTAAACACTAACTCAACGTCCAAAATGCAGGGTCTTTAACCCTTCCCGCCCGGGCAGCATTTTAAAATGACACCGCTGCAGATGAGCAGGAGCCCGTTTCATTTTAAAATCCGTAAGCTTGAAAGCCTATTAAGCGTGTTTTGAAAGCCGTGCGTACGACGCATGTAAACAAAGCCTGTCTTTGTGACACCGCACCTCCGAAATCAAGAAGGAGACGTCGGATCATTGTTGTTGTATGGTATGACAAAATTAGTGTCTGCAAAGCTCCGATATTGTCAACATCGTATCGAATCTCTCTCCACGGAAATTGTCATCAAAACTGAACCAGTTGACCTAGAGAGCTCTACTCAATGCCAGTTTACAGATTGGAAACCGCACTACGTTTAGAGATGCATGGGAATTTTCTAGCAGTTAAAATAACAAAGATACGGGTAGCCTATTAAAGATGTTTTTCGGCCAGATCGCCCAGATCCGAGTGCTGTCATTTAGAAGGCCAGCCCGGACAGAAAGCGTTAACACAGTGAAAACAAGAGGTAGGTGTGTGTAAAATACCAGCTATACACCTTCCATATCATTGTAAAATTACAGACAGTGAAGACAAATGACAACATTGGTTAGCAGTAAAACTAACCACCTCCGCAAAATTGCGGGCCTATTGTGGTGTGTCCTATGTGACACCACAACCCGCAAATGCGCGGGACCGCGAATCCGCAAATTCGCACTATACGAATCCGCGCTATACGAGACCCGTAACTTGCGGGCATTAATTGGTTAGCAGTAAAAACTAACCACCTCCGCAAAATTGCGGGCCTATTGTGGTGTGTCCTATGTAACACCAAAACCCGCAAATGTGCGGGACCGCAAATTCGCGCTATACGAAACCCGCAAACAGTGCGGGCATCTATGAACTCCAAACTTGTGTGAGGGCCTACAAGCTGAGCAGTGTCTTCCAAGAGCATCACCCAATGCAACCTGACAAGGGATGGAGCAGCAAGGAAGACACACCAGGGGACCGCAAGGTTGTGGGCATCCCCTATAATCTCTAAGCTTGTGTGAGGGCCAACAAGCTGAGCATGATTTCCAAGTGTGTGTGTTGGCCTTCAAGCTGAGCAGTGTCTTCCTTGAACAGTACCCATCTCAACCTGTCAAGGGAGGGGGTGGTAAGGAAGACACACCAGGGAGAGGAGGCACATCCCCAGGACTTCAAGCATCTCCTTATGATTTTCCAAGCTTGTGTGAGGGCCAACAAGCTGAGCAAGATCTCCAAGCTTGTGTGAGGGCCAACAAGCTGAGCAGTGTCTTCCTTGAACAGTATCCATCTCAACCTGTCAAGGGAGGGGGTGGCAAGGAAGACACACCAGGGGAGAGGAGGCACATCCCCCAGGACTCCTAGCATCTCCTTATGATCTCCAAGCTTGTGTGAGGGCCAACAAGCTGAGCAGTGTCTTCCTTGAACAGTACCCATCTCAACTTGGCAAGGGAGGGGGCAGCAAGGAAGACACAAGGGGAACAGGCTGCAAGGTTGTGGGCATCCCTTAAAATCTCCAAGCTTGTTTGAGGGCCAACAAGCTGAGCAAGATCTCCAAGATTGTGTGTTGGCCTTCAAGCTGAGCAGTGTCTTCCTTGAACAGTGCCCATCTCAACCTGTCAAGGGAGGGGGTGGCAAGGAAGACACACCAGGGGAGAGGAGGCACATCCCCCAGGACTCCAAGCATCTCCTTATGACCTCCAAGCTTGTGTGAGGGCCAACAAGCTGAGCAGTGTCTTCCTTGAACAGTACCCATCTCAACCTGTCAAGGGAAAGGTTGGCAAGGAAGACACACCAGGGAAGAGGAGGCACATCCCCCAGGATTCATAGCATCTCCTTATGATCTCCAAGCTTGTGTGAGGGCCAACAAGCTGAGCATGATCTCCAAGCTTGTGTGTCGGCTGTCAAGCTGAGAAGTGTCTTCCTTGAATAGTACCCAACTCAACCTGTCAAGGGATGGGGTGGCAAGGAAGACACACCTGGGGAGAGGAGGCACATCCCCCAGGATGCCTAGCATCTCCTTATGATCTCTAAGCTTGTGTGAGGGCTAACAAGCTGAGCAGTGTCTTCCTTGAACAGTACCCATCTCAACCGGTCAAGGGAGGGGGGCAAGGAAGACACACCAGGGGAGAGGAGGCACATCCCCCAGGAACCACCCAACCCACAGAGATCGAGCATAGCCCAGTAAGAGACAGTGGCAGGGAGGGTGGTTGCACAAACAGGGACCCCTAAGGGTACCCCTGAAAAGTGCATGAAAGAAGATGATTGCCCACCAAAATCGTGCCTTAAAAATCGGCGATGAATGGGGGGGGGGGGCTCCAGCTGCGAAAAACATGACAACACAGCAGGGAGCGCCGCCCCCCACTAGCCTAACCAAGTCCAGTGTGGTACAGGCTAGCCTCTAGTAGAACAGCTACATCTCGCCAACAGCATGAATGGGCACGAGATCAAGGTGGGCGAAAGATGGAGGTGAAATGGAGAGGGTAAAAACAAGCCAGCAAAAGCAGGCTCCTCTAAAGCTGTGCATGGGGGCCCACAAGCTTGACAGTGTCTTCCAAGAACAAATGCCCAACCAAGCCAGGCCAAGGTTGGTGGGCAGCAGGGAAAATACACCAGGGGAGGCGAGGAAACTCCCCCAGGAACCACCTTACCCGGGATAGAACGAGCATAGCCCAGGGAAGAGACCGAGGCACACATTGGGACCCCGTTAAGGTACCCCCGAAAGTGCAAGAAAGAGGATGCTTGCCCACCAAAAACGTGCCCTTGAACTCAGCAATGAAGATGTGGGGTGGGGGGGGCGCATGGTAGACCACTATGATAAGGTAGGGAGCTCCGCCCCCCACTCGCCTAACCAGCCAAAGCGGGACAAGGGTGAAGATGACAGCAACAGCACAGCGACCAGCAGTGAAGAAAGGGCACAAGTTCAAGGTGGGCGAAAGATGAAGGTGAAACATAAACGGATAAAAACATGCCAGGAAGTGACCTCTGGGGAGAAAAAAGGGAGGCACATAGCCTATTTGAAGTGAGTTTCGCAAGCGAAAAAACCCTGGGGAGTAAAACCCACCACGCCCAGGCCCTGACCCACTCTTGAGGATCGAAAGGGCGGGACTCGGGAAAGAACGCTGGTGAGAATTGACCGACCACAAATCAAGCAAAGCCCCCAGGTGATTTCTGAATTTTACCTAAACGTAAACACCTAGGCTATGAAAATATGAAAACTCAATTGGGCATAGCCAAACCTGAATGAGAAACAAGCTAGGCTATAAATAAGCTAAAACTATGCCCAGCTAACGGAAAAGATAATATGAAAAGAGAAAGATAAGTAAAGTAACAAATACGGAGGACGCCAGGCGTCCTCCAAACTTTCGGCAGACAATTAACACACGCGACCTCCATATGACACATTCTAAACATTCTGGAGCCCATTTCACGTGTGCCCTAAACCACGTAGCATCTGTCTAAGATAAAAAAAGGCTAAAGAAGCCGAAAAAATTACGGTGACAGGGTGGATGGAAGAACACAAGGCAAAGACGTCGGAGTCCTATGAGGGCGCGGGTGGAAAATGATACTTGGAAAATGGCGCATGCGCTCAGGTTCCACCAGGTGTCAACATGAACAGAAGACGGTATGGGCTGTCAGCTGTAACTCAGGTAAATCCCTTTTTCTT
The DNA here is from genome assembly GCA_032716605.1 of Paralithodes platypus. NCBI lineage: Eukaryota > Metazoa > Arthropoda > Malacostraca > Decapoda > Lithodidae > Paralithodes > Paralithodes platypus. The sequence goes on from CM064498.1 coordinate 49,691,975, forward strand.
CTCTTCTATGCATTTTTCACCTTCGGTGGTTGTTGTTGTTCCCCAGCCTCAAGGTCTTGAGCAAGGCCAAGGCCATAAATGAGCGCCCCCACAAAACCCTCCCTGCTTACCACTAACAAAGCCCGGGTGACCGAAGCCACTCCAAGGCAGAGAGCTGAGGAGGGTACGGAAACGCCCGGGAAACCTAAGCCCCACCCAAGGCCCTGTGCCCCTCAGCAATTATGAAGGAAAAGTTGAGGGGCAAGGGAAAAATGTGACGCTTTGGCTCCCAATCTGCCAACTTCTAGGTTGGCAGTAGGGAGGTCAATCCACGGAAAAGACGCCGTCACTTGAGATCTAGAAGATATATAAGTAAAAGGAACAGTCAGAGTAAGCTATGGTATGGCAGAGATCGCTCAGCTCTCACTCTGATAGATCAGCCCATCACCACCTTTGGTGGTAGTTTTGGTTAATGTACGTCTCCTAGAGCAAGTTCAGGAATAGACTCTAGACGTTTTCTTTTTTAACCGCGGTTGGGATGACGACATAGCAGTCAAAATAGACAAGTCGTCATTGCAAATAGGTTAATAGCCTTGACGTTGGATTTGCCAAGACTACTAACAAATAAGTTCTTTTGCCTTTATATTGTGTCGTCCCAGTTTTGTTTTTTTATTTTGCAAGTTCTACATTTAAATTTTTATTTAGTAGTAGCCTCTACGTCTCCAACGTAGAGCTATATACCTATCGTATAATTCCGTTCCGCTCTGGAGCGGACAATTATCGTAATCACTAGCGCGATTAAATCGATAACATCTAGAGTAGCACCTTACTCTCTCTACTAGGTACGTTGTACACACTCTTGAGGCTACTATTTTAAAGGAAATGAAAATATTGATGAGAAAGAAAAGAGAAAATTGCAGAACATTGTCCATCCTATCTGGCTCCTTAAGCCGTTGTCACGGGGTCCACCGCACCGGGTTCATTAGACATTCCTTTTCGCGCTACACTCTATGACGCACACACTTTTTCTGGTGCTCTGTTTTTGTGCCTACAACTCCTGTCACCTCCCCTTTGGGGGTGTTGTGGGCCTTATTTAAGGTACCTGTGTTTCTAGACAGATGATACGTGCTGTAGGCACACTGAAAACTGGGCTCAGGTGTGTTTTTCTTGGAGTGTAGCGTCGAAACTGGAGGTTACTTCATTTTTTGCCATCTGCGCATGCGTCGCCGCTTGGGCGACCCTCGTTCATTTAGGCTTTGCCTTTTCTTACAGTTTCTTACAGTAGATCCTCTGGAAAAAGGCAAACTATGCCTGTGTATCCAGCTCAGTACCAGTACTTGCACTGCTGCGGTCGTTCACGGTGTTGGCGGCGGCGGTAGCAGACGCAACATTTTTACTATTCTGTATTTTTGTTTTATAATCAAACTTCAAATCTTGTCTTCCCCATGCTTTATCAAGATTACTTTCAAACTCCCTTATTGATTCGGAATCGACTACATACTGGGGCAGTGCGTTCCACTCATTTACCACTCTATCACAAAATGAGTTCTTTGCCTTCTCAAGCCTATTTCTTTCTTTGTAAATTTTCTTAGAGTGTCCTCTCGTTCTTGTTCCCTCCCGCATCAAGAAGATACCTTCACACACATCCTCATCGTACTTTCCTGACACTATCTTAAAAGTCTCTTATCATATCCCCTCTCTTTCTCCTATATGCCAGTGTCGGAAGCCCCAGTGTCCTCAACCTCTGCTCATAGCCCGCGTTCTTCAACGTTGGTACCAGCTTGCTAGCTCTCCTCTGCACTTTCTCCACTGCTTCTATATCCTTTACCATATATGGAGCCCACACCTGGTTCGCATATTCCAGGTGCGGCCTAACCAGCGCTGTATAGAGATTCCTGAAGATTTCTTCGTCAAGTGACACAAATGTCCTCCTTATCAGCCCTACAATTCTATTGGCTTTGTTTATCTTTTCCGCTAAATGTTCTGAGAAATTTAACTTATTGTCTATCACTACTCCTATATCCTTTTCTGCACTCACTTCCTCCATCGCTTCATACATACTGTATCCTACCTTGTCTATCTTGCTGGTCCCAATCCGCATGTATTTGCATTTTTTTGGATGAAAATGCATTAACCAATGCTCAGACCATCCCTTCATGCCCTCCACATCTCCTTGAAGCAAACCCATATCTTCCTTACTCCTCACTCTTCTATACAGTTTAGTGTCATCCGCATACAGGTATACCTCACTTCCATTAGTTATAACTTCAGGCAAGTCGTTGATAAATATAACGAACAGCAGTGGTCCCAACACAGATCCCTGAGGTACCCCACTTGTAATTTCCCTCCACCCCGAGCCTATTCCATTCACCAGTACCCTCTGTCTCCGATCTTTCAGGAAGGCTTGTATCCATTTCACACATTTCTCCCCTATATTCTAACTTTCTCTATTAACCTTTTATGTGGGACCTTATCGAAGGCCTTCATAAAATCGCAATATACCACGTCTATTACATCACCATCTTCTAGAATTTGTATCCAATCATCTACCACCTTAATTAGCTGTAGTACCGTCGACCTCCCCGGCAAGAATCCGAACTGTCTCCCACTGAAAAGTTGGTTTGACTTCATATGATCCATTATTCCTTCTCTAATTACCGTTTCCATTAGTTTACACACTACACTTGTCAAACTGACTGGTCTATAATTCCCTGGGTCATTTCTCTTTCCCTTCTTAAATATAGCTGTTATGTTCGCCTCTCTCCAGTCCATCGGGATTTGTCCTGTATTAAACGATACCTCAAATAACATTTTCAATGGCTCTACTAACATCTCCCCTCCTTCCTTTATGATTCTTGGGTGTATCCCATCTGGTCCCGGTGACTTACTTCTGTTCATTTTTTCTATAGCCCTTCTTATTCTAGCATGGGAAAACTATTAGTTCTAGTGCGGTGCCTGTTTGATGGGAATAGTAGGCACTGCATCCTCCGACTCCACTGTTAGTACCCCCCCAAAGTATTTCCCCAGCACCTCTGCTTTCTCCTTATCAGTCTCCGCTCTACTCCCATCATTCAACCCCCCCTACCAGCTCTGGGATCCCTACTCTTCTTGTTAACTTTTCCTGAATGTACTTTCAGAATATTTTTGGATTATCCTTCACATTTCTAGCTATCTCTCTCTCCCTCTCCTTCACCCCCCTCCTTGTTTCCCACCTTATTTTATTGTTTATTTGTCTGCGTTCCAGATCCACTTCCTTAGCCTCTATACTAGACCCCCTGTTCTTTTTTAACAATTTTAATCTTTCCCACAAACGTTTCTTTCTTCTAATCAATATCCAAAGCTTTCTTTTCATTGGCAATTCTGGGTTAGTTCTTTTCCTCAATTTTGTTTTATCCTTATATTCCCTTATTCGATGAAAATGGAGAATACACCAAAGACGAAGTACAAATGAGTAATGCCCTCATTACACAACTCTGGCCTCCTCCATCTGGCTTAAATGCCCCTGTATTGATCGGCGGCCCCAGTGCTCTGTATTCCTGTCGCTACGATCCCTTGTTGCTTACCCTCATCAAGGGTACGGTCCCTAGTGGCTCCCTGTAATTTCATATATTACTGCCTCAAGTGCCGCATAGGCTAACTTCCGAGTTTTGGCCTAGCCTAGGGGGGGGGGGGGATGCGTTTGGCTTTCAACACTGTGGCAACCTCAATCTGGCATACAATGCTCACTTTTTGATTGACGGCTCCAGTGCTCTGTCTACCTGGCCTCAGTCCCAAAAACGCGAACGTAGCCCGTTCTGATGTGTTTTCCTCTGACAAGTTTTTATTCTGTCTACTGCCCCCCACTACGATCGTGCACTTGCTTACCCAGGCTCTCCCGCGCCTGATGTGACTTTAGGAGGGTTACCTTTGGGCCCCTCCGCTTTTGGAAGGGACTTATTTTACTGGCCTTCCACCTTCCTGGGTGCCACAGACCTCTCAGACGTACGGATGGGTTGCCGCCCTGGGTCGGGTACTCCCCACTCTAGGTCGGACCTTTCATTTACGGTCCCATGGTCTCCCTGGGCCCCGCTCGATGTCGGTACTTTTCCGCTGTCGAAACGGACGTTGCCGTTTACGGTCGCGCTACTTTTGCATCGGTTTAGGCCTAGACTGGTCGTCCTGCACTTCCATTAAGACATATTTTAATGCTCCTTTTTACCAGGCTGTGCTTTCTGACCTACAGGACCTCTTCACTGATACCGGCCTTAAGGTATTGGTCTCCATTATATTTTGGGGTGGGGTTTCCTTCAGTTCTTCAGAGGGTTGTGCCTACCCCTTGGTTTTTTCTTACCTGGAGTTTGGGGCTCTTTGGCCTGTTGCTGGTTCCCCTATGGCCTTCCTGATCCTCCTTTTGGAGGGTTCTCTTCAGCTTTAACTTCCAGGGGGACATGGGGGGAGAGCACTCTCCTTCATTGACCGGGACTCCAGTCTCCAGGCCTAGTGAGAGCTTTTAGGCTACTCCCTGACCTGGTGCCTGTAGCCTATTCTGGGATCTCTGATCTTTATTTTGTGCATGACCTCATGACTGATACTCCTGCCTGGCCTCCCATTTCGGGGGCACTCTTTGGCCTTCTTCTTAAGGATTCATCGACTTTCAGTGGTTTTTTCGTGGTGCTTCCGACCAGGCTTTCGTCTTGTCTCTGCCAATGACATACATGCGTGCATTGCCATGGCCTTTATTTTCATGGTGCTTGCAAACAGGCTTTATTCTTGTTCCTGTCGATGACATACATGCATGCCTTCCCATGGCCTACACGGGGTCTTCACATTTTTTTTTCTTCTGGTTCCAGTGTAGTATGTCTACTTCGCTCTGCTCTCGCCACGGGTTCCTCACCGGGTGGCGAGTTCCACCCATCCTACATTCATCCTACATCCCGCTCCAGAGCGGATTTCCGCCCCTGAGCGGAGCGGCCCGTTCTGGTCCACTCCTCTCTGGGTCGGTGCTAGGGTGCTTTGCTTTGCCTCTGTATTGCCTCTGTATTGGGACTCGGTTGCAGTAGTTCACGGACTTCTCCTTTTCATCAGATTGTGCTCCCACTCTACTCTGATGGTACCCTTGGGCGTCTTCTTCTCTTCAGTAGCTTCAACCTTTGAGTATTATTATTATCCTCTTCCTTTATAAGGCTTTTCATGCCTTCCTTCTCAGGACTTGCACGGGGTTCTTTGCACTTGCTGGTTCGCCTGGTCTCTCCCTGACCCTCCGCAGGGGGGGTCCCTCTTCACCCCTCACCACGCACAAGGGGGGGGGGGGGAATACTCACTTTCATGAAAGGTGCTCCATTTGCAGGGTGTAGTGACCACTTTTGTGTGTTTTTCTGCCCTCGTGCCAGTTTCGGAGGGCCCCCCTTTGTCGTCCTTCCCTGCCTCAACAGGGGAAGGGGGTACTCTCCTCTCAAGGATTCAGTTTTTTTTTACCAATATTGTGCTTGCACACATTTCCTGTGCTTCATACATGGGACATCAGTATCTTTTACTTTCCAATTGCGATGTGGATGTCACTTCCTCCTTGTGCGCGTCGGAAGTCTTCAAGGCGCCAGATCGCCTTTCCTCCAAGTGCCTCGTTCGGGCGTCCTGGCTGTTTCCGAGGACTCCGCAACGAAGGTGGGTCGTCGCTCTCCTTCCCCATCCCGCCGACGATCTCCGACTCCTCTGTCCGGTTCAGGCCATCTATGTGGCTCCACCCAAGGCTCAGGAGGCCACCGCTGACCGGTTTTGCCTCCATCCGCCCCATGCTTCTGTACATGGCGGTATTCTTGGGACACTCTACTACCGTCCCTCCTATTTACCTGTGGTAACTCTTTTTGGCCCGCCTACTTTCTTCCCCTGCTCTGCCTGGGGCGCTTCATACATGGGCCATCGGTATCTTTTTCCTTTCTGGTTGCAGTGAGGATGTCCTTTCCTCCCTGCGCACACCGTGGGGGTTCCAGTCCTGCCATGCCCATTGGGACATGGCGAGTCCTACCCATGTCTCATGCTCCAACCGCGATGGGTTTAACCCTCGGAGGTGTAGACCGTGTCTCGACGATCTTGACCTTTGGGTCTTGTCCTACGTTCCCGGACGCTGTAGAGGCAAGGTCTCGCCTCTGCGCTCCATGTTCGGGGTTTCGCTCTCTTTGTCACGGACCGCCTCCGACGGTTTCCGCGCTTCCTCAATGAAGGGGTGCGTGCTATGCTTCCCCTTTCCTCTGCTGTCTCCCTGGCGCCTGACCGCTTGTCCCCCTGTGCCTCGTTCGGACGTCCCTACTGTTTCCGAGGACGCCGGGTCGTAGGGGAGACGCCGCTCTTCTTCACCACGTCGCCGACGGTCTACGGCTCCACTCCGCCCTGTCTCTTCCCCTGTACGATCTCCGGGCGTGCTTCCGTACTGGGTGGTGTTCTTGCCTACGTAACCTGCTCTACCTGTGGTTGCTGCTCCGGTTGTCCATCCTCCCACTCGCTCCCAGGCGGCATCGACTTCTTTCGTCATGCTCCCTGCGTGTAGCCTGGGGCTGGTTGGTCGGCCTGTCCACGTTCCGTACCTCGGGACGCTTCCGGTCCCTAACGGACGTCGCTTCCCTTCCCTTTACGGGAAGCCGTCTTCGTGGGGGTACGTGGCGGCATCCCTCCCGGAACGAGCTCTTACACATGCACAAGGAGTGCGCCCGGTGCCTGCGAGTTGGCAGGTACGGCTCGAAGCCTTTGCTCAACGCGACGTACATGTCAACGCGCCCACTCTGTCGGCGTCGTCTGAGTTTCAGTTGTGTCTTTCCATAGTTTCTCTTTTACTGTTCCTTGTGGCTGACGGAGGGCGTCGACTTCGGGGTTCGGTCGGAGATGGGTTCTTCCCCACTCCCTCCTGTCGGCTGCTCCTCCGTGTCGAGCCTCGTCATGCCTTCATCCGGGGTTTCACCTCCATTTTGGGCCTGGTTCTTTGCCCCTCCGTTATCTTTCTGGACGTATGCCACGTTCCTTCACGCCACCAGAGAAGGGTGCCCTGGAACATGTTCACAAGCCCTGGCGGCGCACTGCTCGCATGCTCTCCACCCTCTTTGAGCGTCTGCACCTAGCTCGGCTTCCCCTCAGGTTTATTGTAGCTCCACCGACTAGGGTGCTCGGGAAGGGTGGGGCCCACTTCGGGCGTCTGCAACTGCGGCTCGCCTCCGTCGGCTTCCTGCAGTGTCCCTTCCATGAGGCTGCGCGTTGTCGCCAGTCTCTGTGGTTTTCCTTCTGTACACTGGCGCCGGCTGAGGTCAGCACGTCGCTGTTGCTTTCTGTGCTCCCTCCGGAGGGGCTCTTCTCTGCTCCTGCATGGCAGGGGTCTTCCCTCTTTGCTGCTGCGGGGCTCTTCGCTCCCCATCCGCTTGGGATGTCCCGACCCTCCTCAACCGCTTCCTCTTCGTTGGGGTCGGCAGGCCGGCTCGTAATGAGGCCGCCAGACTCGGGGCCCCTACCGGCTCTTGCGTCCCCACTCTCGGTTTCGCTTCGCCGTTCGTGGGCACGCCGGGTACTACGGCGGGGTCTGTCCTCGGGGTGCCGGTCCACGTTTCCGCTCCGGCGACCTGCGTGACCTCGGCCTGTCGCCTCTGTTATTCTGTCCATGGGATTATTCGGGTAGTCTCGCCTCACCAGCGGGACTTCCTGTCGCATGTCTTTCTGGTCTCCGTGCCGGACAGCGAGGTGTTGTGCCCGGTCGTCGACCTGTCATGCCTCGTCTTGATGACTCTCATTATGTCGCGTTTCGGCGGTTTACCCTTCGGTCTCCATGTCGCCCCTCGTGTCTTTATGACCCTCGTCGGACTGGCCTTGCCTCCCCTGTTCACTCGGGGTCTTCCGCTCCTCTTTTCCTTGGTGGATGGGATCTTCTCCGCGAACTCTCCCGCACACTGTGTGCACGCCGCTCTCCTTGTTCCTCCTCGTTCCTCGGTTCGGATTCCTAGTCGCCGTTCCCGAGTCCTGCCTTCCGCCGTCGCAAGATGTGCCGTGGGCGGGCCTCGACTGGGACAGGTCGAGCACGCCTGTCACCCTGAGTCGGGTGACTGCGTAGTCTTTTCGTTCTTCAGGACCTGGCGGGGTACCTATTTTGCCACGCACTCCTTTCCACCGTCGCACTGCGTGTACCCTGCCTACCCGGGACTGCCGACCTATGGGCGGTTGCTCTGTCGATGGGACAGAGCTCCCGGGTAGTTTGGTCTTTCTAACACACCGTATTCGATGTGTTTCCGCCACCCGACGCCCTTTTTGATGTGCAAAGTCCTCCGCAGGCTGAGTGGGTAAATGAACTTTGTTTGGTTGTTCAGTTCCCTCTGGCCGGCACACGCCTGGTCCGCTCAGCTGTGGCGGTGGCGCCCGAGTCCTGTTCCCCTATCGTTCCCTGATTTCCACTTGGGATCGATTGGTGGCCTCAGGCTCTCGTTGGCCTTCACATCGTGGATGTTTGTGAGGCAGGGTGGCTGCCGACGTTTAGTCGTTCTTTGCCTGTCAAATCCTCTCCACTGGCCACATTCTCAGTGGCAGACTTCCGTCTCTCACTGGCACGGATTTCCTTCTGGGATGAAAAAACACGTCTCGGACACGCCTGTCGGTGGCGTTCGTGTTTCCCTACCTCATTTGGTTATTTTTGAGATACGTCCCAACATATGCACCACGCTTAGGACCCGCCTGTTGGCCAATTGGGTACCGTTTGAGTCATTCACGGGGTTGGTCGTTCCTCATAGGGCGTTGGATTTCCTCATGCGGGCCTGCTTTGGACTTAGGCCTACCCCGCGTCAGATTCCTCCTCAGTGGTCTCTGGCGGAGGCTCTCGTCTTAGGCCTACCCCGCGTCAGATTCCTCCTCAGTGGTCTCTGGCGGAGGCTCTCGTCTGCCTCTTCCGCTCTTTACCCCGCGCCTGGACACTTCCATGCCATGACACTGTTCCTTCTGGCTTTGGCGGCGGGTGACGGCGTCTCGGAGATGGCTGCCATGTCTAAGACCCGGCCTTGCTTCCGTTTTCTCCCGTCCTTGGGTCGGTTACTTTTGCTCCGTCTGTTCGTTTTGTGGCTACAACCGTACGCGACACTCCCGTTTTTCGGCCTTTCCTGTACTCACCTAATTGTAGTATACAGGATTTGAGCCTAAGCTCGTGTTGTCCTGTCTCTCTCTCTACATTTATCCAATTTTGCTTTAAAAGTTTGGATATTTCTTGCTCCCACCACCTCCCCATCCAACTTATTCCAACACTCAATGCTTCTATACGGGAAGCTGAACTTTCTTACATCAGACTTACATATAACTTTCCTCAACTTACAATCATGACCCCTGGTTCTTCCCTCGTCCCTCACCACAAAATCTCCCTTGTCGATCTTCTCAAAACCTTTCACACACTTAAACATCATGATCATGTCACCTCTCTCTCTCCTCTCCCTCAGCCTCTCCAATCTCTCCTCATAAGGCAGGTCTCTAAGGCTAGCTATCATCTTAGTGGCAACTCTCTGAACTCTTTCCAGTTTTTTATTATGTTTTATAAGGTGTGGAGACCACACCACTGCTGCATTTTTTTTTTTTTTTTTTTTTTTTTTTCTATATTCCAACTACTCCCTCTCGGGCATAGGCTGAGAGCCTGTACATTCCACCGCACAACACGGTGAAGCCCGTGAGGTCTTGTTCCAGTCTGGGGAGTGAGACATGCGAAGCATCCATCATGGCTCGAAGCAGCTCCATCTCTGAAGCTGCCGGTTGCTTCGCTGAAGTGCTTCACCGTCTCACCCTCCAGACTCAGACCCTCACTCTCAGAACGCCACCTATTGAGCAGTGAACTCACTAGGCATTGTCCCCCTGTAACATATTTTGAATATGGGAATATTCATACAGTGTTATTTAAACAGGGAACAACGAGGGTATTTTTTTTTTTTGGCATTTCGGTGGGCTTTGTGGTAATGCACTGATACTAGGTACAGCACAAATTCAATCCCAATAATATCTTCCCATTGACATATCGGGATTTGAACCCGGGTCCATTGGATTACCAATCCAGTGGCATGACCACTCCACCACACCTCCCCTAAATACTCCAGTCTTGGTCGTATTATTGTCCCTATTATTTTTGCTAACATCTCTTCATCTAAATAATTCAGAGCTATTCTCATGTTAGTCAACACTGCATAGGTTTCACCAGTTATTTTATTTATATGCTGTTCAGGTGACAAGCTGTCTGCCACAACTACCCCTAGGTCTTTTGCTTTCACAGCTTTACTAATTATTTCATCTCCTATTTTATATCCCCAAGAAGGTCTATATTTACTTTTTCCCATCTCAAGAACCTGACACTTACTCGTGTTGAATTCCATTTTCCAAGTTTGACTCCACTCATATAACTTATCTAGGTCTCTCTGTAATTCTTCACAACTACTCCTACTTGTAATATGCTTCATTAATTTTGCATCATCAGCAAACATAGATATATATGAGCCTATTCCCATTTGAAGGTCGTTGATGAAAACCAAAAACATGATTGGGGCCAACACCGATCCTTGAGGCACTCCGCTTTTTACCCTTTTCCACGAGGAGAACTTTCCTTTTATTACTGTTCGCATTTCCCTCCCAATTAAATAGTTTTCCATCCACTTTAATAATACTCCCTCAACCCGCCCCACAGTCCTGAGCTTCCACAACAATCTCTTATGAGGCACCTTATCAAATGCCTTCTTGAAATCTAAGTAAATACAATCTACCCACCCCTCCCTCCCTTGTACAATGTCAATTACCCTATCATAGTAACTCAACAAATTTGTGGTACACGAATGACCTTTTCTGAACCCGAACTGCTTGCTTGAAATTATTTCTCTCTCCTCCAACATACCCACCCATCTTTTTCTAATAATCTTTTCACAAAGCTTGCATATAACACTCGTTAAGGATACCGGTCGATAATTTAGCGGGTCTTCTTTATTTCCACTTTTATATATTGGAGTTATATTTGCTTGTTTCCATTCTAAGGGAAGTTCCCCCTTGTTTAATGAGTGTTGAACAATATTAAAAATAGGTCTCACTAGTTGTTCAGAACATTCTCTTAATACCCATCCAGCAATGTTATCTGGGCCCATAGATTTTCTCACGTCCAATTCTTCCAACAATGATTTTAGTTCATCCTTGTTGACTTCTATCGACTCTAGTCCCTGTATCTCGTTCAATTCCACCACAGGTTCTACATAGTCATCCTCCTCCACAAACACGGATGTTAATGTATCATTCATAATTTCACACATACCCACTGTGTCTTCATATAATTGACCCTCTACCCTAAGCTTTGTTATTTTGTCCTTTATTTTTGTTTTGCCGTTGATATAACTATAGAACAGTTTGGGTTCTTTATTACATTTGTTTACTATATCTTTTTCAAAGTTCTTTTTCTCCTCTCTTATAGTCTTGACATAGTTGTTTCTAGCATTCTTATACTCATTCCATTTTTCCTCAGTGTGTCTCCTTCTCACTTTATTCCATGCAGAGTCCTTTTTGTTCTGGGCAATGTGACATCGCATGTTAAACCACTCTTTCTCCTTAGCCAGCTTTCTATCCTTAAATGTTGGTACATATTTATCTACCCCCTCCCTGTAAATGTCTAGTAACATGGTGTATTTTACCTGAATATTCTGTTCTTGCTCAATAAATGACCAATCTATATTTGCAAAGTATCCTCGTAATGATTCATAATCCGCCTTACTATAATTTAGTCTATATTCCCTATGTTCCTCCTCTCTGCCTTCCAGAAATTCCACTGTCAATTCAAATTCAATCACAGCATGATCGCTTTTTCCCATGGGACTCAAATATGTTAGGTTCTTTATTTCTTGGGGGTCTTTGGTGAATAATAAGTCGAGTCTTGATGGTTCATCACCTCTTCTAAATCTTGTATTTTCCATAACGTGTTGTGTTAATAGATACCCCATTGTTAGTTCAAGAAATTTGCTACCCCAAGTATTTTCATTTGAACCCGCATCCAAACATTCCCAATCCACCTCCCCGCAATTAAAGTCCCTTGCAAGAATAAGCCTATTTTTCCTTTTACAAATAATTTCTAACATACGCAAGGTTTCCAAAATTAATTCATTATATTCATCGTTGCTCCAAGATTTAGTCTTAGGAGGTAAATAAATTGATACAATGTCCAATTTTGACCTATCATTATCCTCAATTTCAACTGCTACCACTTCAGCAATGCTATCACCAAGTTTTAATTCTTTAGCAGTAATTTTATTATCTACCATGATCAACACTCCTCCTCCTAGCTTTCCTAACCTGTCTCTTCGCCATGTACTGTATCCTGCACAACTAATTATATTCGTGTCTACCTCCTGGTTAAGCTTAGTTTCAGTCAAACATACTACCCCGGGCCTCTCTCTCTTTACATATTCGTCAAACTCAATCTTTTTGGAAATTAACCCATCAATATTTGTATACATGAACTTAGCGTTTCCAGTATTTTCCCTATTTTTCTCGTCCCTGCCCGTTCCTTTCTTTTTTTGTACGTACCCCTCCCAATTTATTTCCTAGCTTGTCTCCTCTTCTCTTGTTTCCACCTGGACTGTTTCTCGCTCCGTTTCCACCTCCCCTCCCTCTGCCTCCACTTGGACTGTTTCTCTCTCTATCTCCACCTCCCCTCTCTCTGCCTTCTCCCCCGTCACCCGCACCATCTCCTTTTCCCTCCCTACTTCGTCCCTTCGCTTTATATACCATTTCTTGAGTTTTCCCTCCCACACTCTCCAGAAAAACTTCTTTTCGTCTTCTTTCGTCCTTTCTCCATTCTTTACATTTGCCTCGGTTTGCAATTCCTTTCTTATGTTTCGATCCTCAATACTCATGTCTTTTCTAATTGTAATTTTCTTAAACTTGCTAGTCAAGTTAAGTCTCCATGTTACGTTCATTATTGCATCCATTGTTACCCTAGACCTAAACTGCACTCTCATTGGCCTTGTGTTTCCCTTACTATATTTACCCATTCTCCTAACTTCTTCAATATCATCTCTCCAGTTGTTTCCTTCTTCATCGACATGCTTGATCAATGTTTTTACCTTATTAATTTCTTCCTTATCCCTAGCTTTCCTCTCAATAATGTGCTCCTCTATATCCCCAAATACAATAATACACTTATTTCTATCTATTGTTTCACGCAGGACCTGTTCATTTCTCCTCATAGCTTTTACTACCACTGATTCTAAATCTTTATTTTCCCTTTCTGATTGTTTCTTTTGTTCCTCCATGATTTCCTTCATTGCCACTTCCTTCACTTTTCCTCCTTCGTCATTAACCCATTTATTGTGTTTCTCCTTAATCTCCTCCACATGTGTTTTCATTTCCTTGGTTTGCCCTTTGTATTCTTCAAGTTGCAATCTTAAAACTTCATTTTCGTCCCGGAGTTGCCCCATATGAGTTTGAATTTCTTTTAGGCTAGCCCGACTCAAATCTTGTCCAGGCTCGATGTCCCCAGCCTGAGCACCACATATTGAACATATAGCCTCAATCTGTGAACTAACACTCACCTTCCACTCCTGCATATCCTCCTTCCACCTTTTAATGTCATTCAGCTCACGTATAACTTTCCCTAGAATGCCCTCGGTCTCACCGACTTCAAATCCATCAAAGTCAGCCATATTTGTTTACATCCACTCGCATTCACAATCGCTTGAATTATTTTTATCACTCGAAATATCCTCACTTGATTTTAATCACAAATTATTTTAATACTGCATTATAATACAGGACAACACAAAATATCCTTATACTCAAGTTTAGGTGAGTTTATTTGACGAGCGCTGTAAACAGCTTGCTAGATCAGCTGATTTTCGGGAGCGTGGGTGCGGAGGTGTTGTCTCGTCGGTGGTTCGTGTGTACCGGCTTCCACACGTGGTAGGGTTCATCGTCCGTTCTGCCCGGTTCAAACCCTGCATCCGTATGTGTACTCGGCCAGGCCAGTGTCAGGGTTGACATTACGGGTGGCGCCTACGTCCGATAGGAGGCTTGATCGCCGTGCTGTGGGACTTCACCTGTGTCGGGTTCTTCGGGCCGGTAACCCGTACGTTCAGGGCACAGCTCATGCCGTCCGTTCGTACGCTGCTCCATTCAGGTTTTACTTGCTTTTTCTCGCCCGGACTTTGCCGACACAGGGCTTTGGTCTTCCCCCACCACGTTTGTCTCCTCCTCTCTCTGTCGTTGTCCACCGACAGACCGGGGCGTCCTTGTAGTGCGTTGGGCCTGCAGGTTCCCTCAGGGTCTCCCTGCGGGGTTCCTTCTGTCTCTTGTCCTTCTCCTGTCCTGTCCTTCCTTATTGGGGGGAGGGAAGGGTATTGCACTATACCCATACTTGCACCTATGTTAAAGATTAATAACTGGGCTAAGCTTTTGTGATACTTTCTAGTCTTAAGTATACTACATTCTTTCGGTATGTCTTGTCCTCATACCACTGAACTTTTCTCATATGGCTTTTAGTGCTCGTCATTGACACTGCTCATGTAGTTTCTCGTCACATCCTGTACGGTACTCATATTCGGCGTATGCCGGTATTTACTCGTTCCAGTATGGGTCGTCCTGCTTTCTTCCGGAAGGAGGGGGGGGGGGGATCCTGGACTTTATATTCATCATTATGAAATGCATCATTCTTTGTCTTAGGCTAAGTTATCTCATGGAATAAGACTGGACTGTACTTGACCTCTCTTGATATGCACCTGTCTGTACACTCTTTATATAAACTCTCTTGTTTAAGTCAGTCTTTCCATGGTCCTGATATTTCCTAAGGGCTAAGTTTGTGTTTTTTCGCTTGGATGTCCGCCTCCGATTTGTTACTCTAGCTCTACGTTGGAGACGTAGAGGCTACTACTAAATTGGGAGGTTTGACACTCTCCCAATACCAAAGAAGGAAAACCTTCTATTTGGTAGGTAGCCTCGGAGTATCCAACGTCATAGTATCCCGCCCTTACGCCGTACCCCTGCCCATCCAATCTTGTCTCATTCACTTGATACCTGGATGTCTAATGAACCCGGTCGGGTTGTGCGGTGGACCCATAACAACGGCTTAAGGAGCCAGATAGGATGGACAATGTTCTGCAATTTTCTCTTTTCTTTCTCATCAATATTTTCATTTCTTTTAAAATAGTAGCCTCAAGAGTGTGTACAACGTACCTAGTAGAGAGAGTAAGGTGCTACTCTAGATATTATAGATTTAATCGTGCTAGTGATTACGATAATTGTCCGCTCCAGAGCGGAACGGAATTATACGATAGGTATATAGCTCTACGTTGGATACTCCGAGGCTACCTACCAAATAGAAGGTTTTCCTTCTTTGGTATTGGGAGAGTGTCAAACCTCCCAATTTTCAACCAATAGATTCAACTAATAGAAGGTATGATAGCTTGTAGCTGGGGAGATGTGGTGTAGTGGTAATTTTCTTACAGTATCTTACAGTTTCTTACAGTAGATCCTCTGGAAAAAGGCAAACTATGCCTGTGTATCCAGCTCAGTACCAGTACTTGCACTGCTGCGGTCGTTCACGGTGTTGGCGGCGGCGGTAGCAGACGCAACATTTTTACTATTCTGTATTTTTGTTTTATAATCAAACTTCAAATCTTGTCTTCCCCATGCTTTATCAAGATTACTTTCAAACTCCCTTATTGATTCGGAATCGACTACATACTGGGGCAGTGCGTTCCACTCATTTACCACTCTATCACAAAATGAGTTCTTTGCCTTCTCAAGCCTATTTCTTTCTTTGTAAATTTTCTTAGAGTGTCCTCTCGTTCTTGTTCCCTCCCGCATCAAGAAGATACCTTCACACACATCCTCATCGTACTTTCCTGACACTATCTTAAAAGTCTCTATCATATCCCCTCTCTTTCTCCTATATGCCAGTGTCGGAAGCCCCAGTGTCCTCAACCTCTGCTCATAGCCCGCGCTCTTCAACGTTGGTACCAGCTTGCTAGCTCTCCTCTGCACTTTCTCCACTGCTTCTATATCCTTTACCATATATGGAGCCCACACCTGGTTCGCATATTCCAGGTGCGGCCTAACCAGTGCTGTATAGAGATTCCTGAAGATTTCTTCGTCAAGTGACACAAATGTCCTCCTTATCAGCCCTACAATTCTATTGGCTTTGTTTATCTTTTCCGCTAAATGTTCTGAGAAATTTAACTTATTGTCTATCACTACTCCTATATCCTTTTCTGCATTCACTTCCTCCATCGCTTCATACATACTGTATCCTACCTTGTCTATCTTGCTGGTCCCAATCCGCATGTACTTGCATTTTTTTGGATGAAAAGGCATTAACCAATGCTCAGACCATCCCTTCATGCCCTCCACATCTCCTTGAAGCAAACCCATATCTTCCTTACTCCTCACTCTTCTATACAGCTTAGTGTCATCCGCATACAGGTATACCTCACTTCCATTAGTTATAACTTCAGGCAAGTCGTTGATAAATATAACGAACAGCAGTGGTCCCAACACAGATCCCTGAGGTACCCCACTTGTAATTTCCCTCCACCCCAAGCCTATTCCATTCACCAGTACCCTCTGTCTCCGATCTTTCAGGAAGGCTTCTCTCCATTTCACACATTTCTCCCCTATATTATAGCTTCTAACTTTCTCTATTAACCTTTTATGTGGGACCTTATCAAAGGCCTTCATAAAATCGCAATATACCACGTCTATTACATCACCATCTTCTAGAATTTGCATCCAATCATCTACCACCTTAATTAGCTGTAGTACCGTCGACCTCCCTGGCAAGAATCCGAACCGTCTCCCACTGAAAAGTTGGTTTGACTTCATATGATCCATTATTCCTTCTCTAATTACCGTTTCCATTAGTTTACACACAACACTTGTCAAACTGACTGGTCTATAATTCCCTGGGTCATTTCTCTTTCCCTTCTTAAATATAGCTGTTATGTTCGCCTCTCTCCAGTCCATCGGGATTTGTCCTGTATTAAACGATACCTCAAATAACATTTTCAATGGCTCTACTAACATCTCCCCTCCTTCCTTTATGATTCTTGGGTGTATCCCATCCGGTCCTGGTGACTTACTTCTGTTCATTTTTTCTATAGCCCTTCTTATTCTAGCATGGGAAAACTCTATTAGTTCTAGTGCCGGTGCCTGTTTGATGGGAATAGTAGGCACTGCATCCTCCGACTCCACTGTTAGTACCCCCCCAAAGTATTTCCCCAGCACCTCTGCTTTCTCCTTATCAGCCTCCGCTCTACTCCCATCATTCAACCCCCCTACCAGCTCTGGGATCCCTACTCTTCTTGTTAACTTTTCCTGAATGTACTTCCAGAATATTTTTGGATTATCCTTCACATTTCTAGCTATCTCTCTCTCCCTCTCCTTCACCCCCCTCCTTGTTTCCCACCTTATTTTATTGTTTATTTGTCTGCGTTCCAGATCCACTTCCTTAGCCTCTATACTAGACCCCCTGTTCTTTTTTAACAATTTTAATCTTTCCCACAATCGTTTCTTTCTTCTAATCAATATCCAAAGCTTTCTTTTCATTGGCAATTCTGGGTTAGTTCTTTTCCTCAATTTTGTTTTATCCTTATATTCCCTAACTGGTACACTTTTTGGATACAGCATTCTCCAGTTTGACTCTAATTTTCCTCCACATTCCTTCAGCGTCTTCACCGTTCAAGTATTCCCCCCAGTCAATGTCCAAACACCGTCTCAGCAGCTCATAATCTGCTCTATCATACATGTATATTTTTCTATTGCTTCTATTATCCCTCTCTGATTTAATGTTACAACTAAAGCTTATACAGGCATGGTCACTACGACCTATAGGGCTATCCACATTAACATGTTCCGCTATATCCTCTTCATTGCTAAAAATCAAATCAAGTACACTCCCTGCGTCCCATCTCTATATCTTGTCATCTCTACAATATGTTGCGTTAAAAAACAATCTCTCACTTTCTCTATAAACTTATTTTCCAGGCTACCCTGTCCCGCTGGAGTAGTACAATTTGCCCAGTTGATCCTTGGCAAATTGAAATCTCCAATCAAAATTTTATATTTGTTCTCTCTATTATCTATCTCCTCCATTGCTTTCAGTAGGTTATCATCCTCTCCCCTGCTATTATTTGGGCTTCTATATATAGAGGCAATTAGAATTGATCCTCTTACACATTTTACTTCAATACACAAATACTCACAATACTGCTGTCTCATATCCACCTCATTAACCTTGAGCTCTTTTCTTACATAAATAAACAGTCCTCTTCCAACCTCTTCTCTAATAGCATTTCTCTCATATAACTCAAAACCCTCCAAACTATATTCCACCAGTTCCCTTTCAATTCTAGCATTTTTTGGTCTTACTTCCTGTAGGGCTATGACATCAGGTTTTTCCTCTTCATCCTGCAACCTACATATCAGTTCTCTTTTCTTGTCCTGGGTAAACACATCCACATTACTAAACATAATCCTTAATCCATCTACCATTCCTTCAGTCATGCCACTGGACTGGTAATCCAATGGTCCCGGGTTCGAATCCCGATGTATCGATGGGAAGATATTATTGGGATGGAATTTGTGCTGTACCTAGTATCAGTGTATTACCACAAAGCCCACCGAAATGCAAAAAAAATACCCTCATTGTTCCCTGATTAAATAGCATTATATGAATATTCCCATATTCAAAATATATATGCTATAGGGGGGCAATGCCTAGTGAGTTCATTGCTCAATAGGTGGCATTCTGAGAGTGAGGGTCCGAGTCTAGGTGGTTAGACAGTTGTTGTTGTTGCTGTTCCCCAAGCTGCCTGGCCGAACAGCCCCAAGGCCCCGAGCAAGGCCAAGGCCATAACCGAGCGCCCCCACAGAACCCTCCCTGCCGACCACAATAAAGCCTGGGTGACCGAAGCCACTCCATGGCGGGGAGCTGAGGAGGGTGAGGAAACGCCCGGGAAACCAAAGCCCCACCCAGGGCCCTGTGCTCCTCAGCAATTATGAAGAGAAAGTTGAGGGGCAAAGGAAAAATGTGACGCTTTGGCTTCCAATCTTGGTAGATTGGGAGGTCAATCCATGGAAGAGACGCCGTCACTTGAGATCTAGAAAATATATAAGTAAAAGGAACAGTCAGAGTAAGCTATGGGTATGGCAGAGATTGCTCAGTTCTCACTCTGATAGACCAGCCCATCACCACATGACTAGAACCCAATCCTCTCAGCAACAGCTAGGAACTAGGCCGCCTTTGGCGGGGGGATAGCTCCCCTATTTCAACCCTTTTCGGGGTTGGGCACCCACCCAGTAAAGCACTGGAGCGAAGCTTCTTCAGAGATGTGGCTGCTTCGAGCAGTGGGTGGGCAACCGTGCATCTTGCGAAGGCAAAATATCGGGGGCTGGTTGTATCCCAAAGTGCTTCATATGTCTCACTCCCTAGACTGGAATGAAACCTCACGGGCTTCGCCGTTCAATGTACAGTTGAATGTACAGGCTCTCAGCCTATGACCGAGAAGGAGTAGTTGGAATATAGAGAAAAAGAAAAAAAACATTGTGATAAATTAAAATGGTCAGGAGCCGGACAAAACTGGTATGTTATGTTACCCTGTGTGGGGGCGCTCGGTTATGGCCTTGGAATTGCTCGGGGCCTTGGGGCTGTTCGGCCAGGCAGCTTGGGGAACAACAACAACAACAACAACAACAACCCTGTGTACGGTAACTATAATGAGCGATATAAAACATGGCCAACAATGAACTGAAGTTGTTAGAAAATAAAATAAAATTATTGGGATATCTTTTGAATATAAATCCGAAGACATTATACAGTACGCACTTAATGTAATTAATTGGTTCGTCCACATTTGAAATATTGTGTCCAGTTTTGGTCGCCATACTATATAAAGGACATTGAAAAACTAGGGAGTACAATGGAGAGCGCTGTAACTAAAATTATGCCCTTACAAAGAAATAAATCATATGAGGAATGACAAAAAAGTTAAACCTAGTTACCTTGACAAACCACAGAAAAAGAGGGGACCTAATCCAAGCTTTTAAAATTGTCAAAGGTCATGACAACATGGACGCAAATAACTACAGTACTCCGCCGGAGGTGGTGCTGAAGCTGGCTCCATTGCTAGAGTCAGAAATGGTTGGGGAAAGTTTAGAGAGCTGTTGCCACTCCTGACCATGAGATGGCTCCCACCCAATCATAAAGGGAAGGTGTATACCTCGTGCGTTAGGAGCGCAGTGATCTATGCCTCGGAGATGTACATACATACATACATACATAAAATTTTAAGACTGAGTGTTCCACACATAAGTGCAGTTTCAGTCTCTTGTCCTAATGGCGGCGTTCCAGGCAACCCTGTTAAGGGCTGCTTCACTTGTCAAGTTCTTGGATTTGAGATCGGCGCGTATAGTCCGATCCCAGGTCTTCCTCGGTCCACCCCTTGGTGCAGCTCCCTCCACAATCACAGACCTGCATTTTGTCACCCAATTTTGTTCATCCATTCTCTCCACATGTCCATACCATCCCAGTCTACTTGTACGCATCACCTCGCTAATACTCTTTATACCTAAACGTCTCCTCAGCTCAACATTTGTTATTCTATCCTGTAGCCTGGCCCCACACATCCATCTCACCATTCTCATCTCATTACGCTCCATTCTGTTGACATCCTCTACTTTAACGGCCCATGTTTCTGAGGCATACGTCATTGCACTTCTAACACATGAGGCATACACCTTTCCCTTCAGGGGGAGAGGCATTCTTTTCATGGTCAGGATTGGCATCAATTCTCTGAACTTCCCCCAGCCACACCTAATTCCTAGCAACAGTGGCAGCCTCGGCCCCACCACCGGCAGAGATGGTATCTCCTAGGTAACAAAACTTGTTCACCAGCTCCAAAGACTCATTTCCAAAATTCACAGCCACAGGATCATCACTTAACACAAGCTCGCCTTTGCACACTACGCACTCAAATTTCTCTATTTCTGACTATCCTTCGGCAGGGGCCCCTTTATTCTACTACAGCGCTTACTCCCATGGTGTACCCAACATCGACAGATGCTACATTGAATTGAGTTAACGCCCACTCCCTTTCCACACACTGCACATGGGTATGCACCGCTCTTTTCCACATTGCCTCGTCTCAAACTACAATGCATAACCTTGGTTTTGTTAATATTGACTCTTAAACCCTTGCTCGCCATGCCCTCTCTCCACTCTCTGAATTTGGCCTCAGCATCCTGCATACTGTCAGCTATTAGGACTAAATCGTCTGCATAAAACAGTTCCAACGGGAGTCCGCCTCTAAAAACTCTAGACAGCGCCTCCAAGACCATAATAAAGAGGAGGGGGCTTAACACTGAACCCTGATGGACTCCAACACGGACTGCGAACTCATCACTCAGTACACCCTTCACCCTCACCGAACTTCGCGAATCCTCATACATCTTCATTATCACACGCACCAGCCACTCTTCCACACCAAGTTTCCTCATAGCCCACTGTACAACATCTCTAGGTACCCTATCAAAGGCCTTCTCCAGGTCCACAAACACAAAGTAAAGATCCCTGCCTTTTAGTAAGTAGCTTTCCTGTATCTGCCTGACTATGAAGATAGCATCGGTTGTACCACGTCCTGGCATAAAACCAAACTGCATATCATCAATAGAGATGCTTTGCCTGATCAAACCCTCAAGGACTCTCTCACAGACCTTCATGATTTGGTCAAGCATTTTCAGGCCCCTATAATTTCCTCTATCTAGCGCATCCCCTTTTCCTTTGTATATATTTACTATTACACTTTTGAGCCAATCCTCTGGGATTTTCTCATCTTTAATAATGGTGTTTATCAACTCAGTGACTAAGTACACCAATCTCCCTGAGGCTTTTATCATCTCAGCGACAACAACCTGGAGCTTTCTTCATCTTGTATTTGATATCACTAATGCAAGCTGGTGCACAGATATTGGTTTTTCGATACTAAGCTGTTCCTTATCAAAACTACATTTGTGTCATTTCGTTATCATACCTGCTAGTCTCTATTTCTTTTCTCAGCATTATGCTTCACTCACCTATGTACATGTCCATAACTCCCTATCTCATTTTCATAACAACTCAGTGACTGTGTACACCAATCTTTATTTTTACCACTGTCGAGGACCTAGATCCCATTAGGATTTTTACACACTGTTCCTGGTTTTTCGATTAAGCTGCCTTTTCATTCCCTCTGCTGTTCTTCCTCCTGCTTCTCTTCTTTCCGCATACACATCTCCTTTTCTCTCACACATGTTCACTCTTATTCCTACTGTTCCACCACCAAGGTGTCCTGGGTTGTCCTGACACACTTGTCAGGCCAGCCTTAAGCTATACAGAATAATCTTTGGCAGTTCGTTTAGCCATTGGTATTCCTCTGCTGCCTCCTTTCTTCTTCATGCTTTAATCTCCTTTTTCTCTCACATTCTCCTTGCACCACCAAGAGGTCTTATTCCGTGACCCGTCCTGTCAGCAGCCATAACCTGTTCCTCATGTCACGTTAGGCCTAGCTTATCCCTGTTCATTATGCTATCAACTTCGTCCTTCAGCAGCTTTCCTGATGTAAACCTTTGCGCTTAGGATCTCTGTATAAGCTCATGTCAAGTTCATGCTGTGATACATCTCTTTACATCTCGAACTAGTTTCCAGTCTTTCCTGTTAACCAAGAAGTAATCTATCTGGCTACTGGAGACCCCAGAGTTATATGTGATCAGGTGGATCTGTCTTTTCTTGAACTTTGTGTTACACACAACCATGTTGAGTGCAACGCAGGACTCCAATATATATTCGCCTTCTAGATTTCTCCTTCCGTAACCAATTCCTCCATGTACCCCCTCGTATCCATCTGCAGATGCTCCCACGTGACCATTGAGGTCCCCCCCCCCACGATAGTTATTTCATTCTCCGAGAGGCCTGAAATGACACTGACGGTGTCATTCCAGAAGTCCTCTTTTATCTCTTTCTGTAAACCAGCCTGTGGGGCATATAATAAGCCTAGACTTTAATATACATATTAGCGGCTGTCATTAGAGTAAAAATCAATGGTTCCCAACTTTACCCCAAGATACTCCTTGATGCTTATGCAGGCAAAACAGGGCAATATCTGTCACTCACCTGAACTATTTATTGGAGTAGACCATATTCATGCAATACAAGGAGTTTGATCATCACTCTGTTGCTGACATGCACACATTGCTGTGCATCGTAACCCGGATTTGCGGCATTTGCACCGACGCGTCCTGCATTGTTTCTGGCAGGCACATGAAATAATTTCCAGGCAACTTTGTGGGATCGGACTCAATGACATCAGAATGGGTTGTAGTCCTGAATCGCCATGTTTCCATCCCATGTCTGTGGGTGCAGGAAGCTCAGGTACAGCACAGTGAGCATTTCTCCAAATCATTGCTTGATAGTGTACTCGCATCAAATGGAAGCGGAGAGCATCACGTGTTGGTGGCATTGCTTCTGGTTTGGCAGTCTTTGAGAACAGTATATGCCTTGCTGCATCAACAGAGTCTGTTTTGTGCACATCATATATTCTGCAGACAAACGTTTCTGAAGATCGAATGGTCTCCTCTGTGAGTTCACCGATTCCCAAGTTTATGAGCAATTGATGGTGCTGTTTGAAGACTTTCCATGATGACCTTTTGGTGTGATTTGCGATGTAGGAGGTGGTGTCGCACCCGGTTAATGCATGAAATGGTAAAAGAGTTGTTGTTGAATCTCTTGGTAGGTTGTTGAAAACTGCATCAATGGGTATATATCGCCTTTTCTTGGTGGTACCAGACATCATCCAGAGGTGTTCACATTGTACACGTGGGAAGTGGGAAACCAAAAGCACGAGAACATCAGTGTCCCTTGATGACACAACAACTGTATTGAACTGGCTGTGCACAGCATGTAACACCAACCTAGTGTCAGCTTCTTCATGTGTGGCTCTCAGTTGAGTCAAATCAGTGATTGTCTTTGATGACCTAACCTCAATTTCTTCTCTGAATCCCCCGGCAACTACAATCTCCTTATCATCAGGTGCCTGAGAACACAGTTCCTCAGACAGGAAATTTGCAAGATCAGCTTTATTAGCAGGGAGCGACACAAAGTTAGTCCATTTTTTTGGAAGAGGCACATCACGTCCCTCAACAATTCGTCTGATTGGTCGATCTGCTTTCGTGCGTCGTGTCCTCGTACCACCCTTGATTGTCTCTTCTCTATATCTGTCGAACACAATGTCTACCCGTTGATAGTTAGAACCTGCCTTTAATACTGCTCTTACGTATGTGTCGGCCAAATCCCCAAAGGTCATTGCATTGTCAGGCTTTCCCAGAGCAACCACCAGTGCTTGTCCATCAATGATTAGGCAGGATGATGAGTCGTGAAGTTCAATAGCTTCAGGGCAGATTATGTCTTCCGTTAACTTATCTGCCAGTATGGACTTATTTCCAGTGCGGAGTGTACCATTCATTTCAGCGAGTGATACAGGAACTGGCAGAAGCTCGTGCTTTAGGACAGCTGGCAAGTCAACTGGACGACCTGCCTCATAGGCAGTAAGAAGGCGTTGAAGCACGTTTCTATCTGCCTTCAGGATAGTTCTCTTGTCTTTCTCTTTATTGTCTTTGACCACTTCATACAGAGATGCAAACGTTTTGGCATTACTCCTGTGTAGGGGTGCATGGATTCTGACATCTGGCTTGTCACCTTGCTCAGGTACAATCATCCTCTCCTCAACGAATGTATTCACTTTTTCTTGTCCGAGTTCTTTGGCACAAAGTAATGAGTTTTGGATTGCCTCTGTTGCTAGGTCTTTTGTGGCCAGATTCTGCAATGACGCTGGTGAAACCGATGCAAAAACCTTGAATCCCTGGAAGGCCGAGAGCAATGCCATCTCGTCATCGTTGTCCCGCTTTTGCCGTGATTTGGTAGCTTCATTGTGAACACGTGCACTACCAGGACAGTTGTTGTACATTGCATGCGTTTCAGCTGCAATGTGAGACCTCATATTATACGAAAGGGTCCATCTACAAAGCGCTGATGTTGTCTTTGTGATGCCAATGATTCCACCTGCTTTCTTTCCTGTACCATTTATCCACTCCATGGCTTGGTCTGGATCTACTTGGTTGAACTTTTGAACAGAACGTTTTACAACAAAGTTGCCCCTTTGAAACTCTGATAACACGGATTCTGGTAGTTGGTTCATCTCGGCTATATACACTGTACCCCATCTTGCATAGTTCAGGTGGTCATACCGCATGAAGTATGGCAACATCAGACTGAAGGAGTGGAGATGAAGGTCCCAGATTCCATCACGCTGAGCTCGAGTGAACTGCAACAGTATTGAGACCATGTCCATATAGTTCCACCAGAAGACAAAGTTCACATCATCAGATTTACTTGCTATGAAACCTTTCAGAAGATTGTGAAACCGTTCCTGCTTCAGACATCTTATCAGCTCTGGAATTCTTTCGGGATTGTCATCAGCAGCTATCGCAGAAACTTCATCATGGTATTCCTTGTCTGACTCTGCAGCAAACAGGAGAAATGTTGGCAACAAAAGCCGCCAAAGAGCTTGCAAAGTAAGTTTGTGAGCTCTCATAGCCTTATTGTACGCTTTTCCTGACAGGACAAGCTGCACAGCACCCTCCCCAAGCAGTCCACTCTCTAGCCACACTTCAGCTAAACCAGATCCAGCCATGTGATCTCCTATAGCCTTCAGGAAGTTCATCGCGGTATGAAGTCCACCAAGGCGAGGGATTAATTTATCCCGATATTCTTCCACAGACCACTTCAGTTCCATGAGTTTGCAGTATAAGGCTTGGTCCACTGTAAGGACTGTATGCTCCTGTCCGAAATGTGAAGATATCGCCATGCACCTCTTCACAACTGTATTTAGCGTATCTAACTCGTGAGCAGGAGCAAGAATTATGGGCAAATACCCTACTGCTGTCTGCTCTGGTTCCTCTGTTGAGACTGACTGATTGAATACTGTCCAAGAAGGTTTTGTGGCAGAATCTTGACGTCGCAGGAAAAAAGTCATGTCCGTTGCTTGTGCTTGTTTTACACAATCACTGTCTCCTTCAGGTTTCATGAACCATACCTTGTCAACAAGGGGCTGTGAATACTGGCTCACTTGTGGCAGGATTTATATTGACAGGATACAGGTTCTCTAGGACATCTGGCACGATCAGCGTATGTCTAGCAGATGGCTCTAACATCCGAAGTTCAGCAGAATCCAAGACATTCTCAAGACGGTCAATCACATCGATATTCTTAGTGTCTCTAAGCTTTCTTCTGGTACTGGCAGCATCCCTGACTTTTGCGAGTCCATGGTCACTTGCATTACTAGGAATAACACTGGCTGTGTGAGTTTGGCAAAAGATGCACAAGCTGTAATCTACAGGTGAAGGCCTCTTCAAAGTAACTACTGGATCCATTGTAGTCTGCAAATAAAAGAAACAATTAGTATTAGTATTAGCATTAGATATTGGAGAAATTGATTTTTCTATAATTGCAGCCACTAATTTGCACATTTACGTGAAGGCTTATCACTAATCACTTTAAAGATGCCTTAATCACATTCTCTGACCCTCAAAACATAAGTATAGACACTTTATTTGTCATTTTTGCTTGCCTAGTTAGAGAGATATTGGAGAAAATGGTTCATGAAGTGTCAAAAATTTCCAATTTGGCGGCCATTTTGTTTATGCAAATTAGATGGTCAAAAACTCAAAATTTCGCTTGGGAACCGGGTTTATCGAATTCAGCATACCTGAAATATGCTAAAAAGTCTGGTTCCCAACTTTTACCTAAAAATGCTCCTAACATTCACATTTTTCAGAAACCCCACAACTCTAAAGGAAAATCACTGGATGTATTCAAGAACCGATTTCGTCAAGGGACTACAGGATTTTTTCAAGTCACAAAATTGGGATCAGGTGTTATCTGAAAGTTGAGGTAGACAAAAAACTCAAGGCATTCATGGAGATCTATATGATACTGGTATAAAAACTTTATGTCCCAAAGTTAAATTTAATAACAGAAAAAAAGGAAAATCGCAAAGAATGGTTAAACCGCGAATGTGGGCAGGCACAGGAAGCAAAAAAACAAAGCCTGGAAAAAGCTGAGAAACATGGGGATTTGGAAGATAACAGGCAAAAGTAATAAAGAGGAGGGAGAAACAAAATACACCAAAAAATTGAGGAGGAGGTCAAGAGGCAAACCAGGGGAAGAAAGGGATAGTGGAGGACTATGAAAAGAATCCAAAAAAAATGTTTTTCAAGTTTGGGGTTAAAGTTATGGTAAACGGCAAACAAGGAAGATAACAAGCCACAATCGTAAAGATTAAAAGTGGAAACAGAAATCATAGAGAGAGGATACAGAAATTGCGGAAGAACTAAATCGAAATTTTGCCCCATCAGTATTACAAAAGAAGGAGAATTCATTGCAACCAGAAACCAATGAGATAGGTACAGAGGGAAATGCCGGAAGTCAACATTTAACAGAAGGCAGAGCTCATAGACCCATAATTGAGTAAGGTGGATCCAAACAAAGCCGAGGCCGGACCCCGGGACGGAGTATCAGGCTGGATTATTAAAGAAAATGCCAAAGGAAATGAGTTATACCATATATATGATATAATGACCAAAATCATTGGGACCACAGGGACTAGTACCCTACAGAATGGAAAAGAGTCAAAACATTATTCCTATATTTAAGGGAGGAAGCAGAGAATAAACCACTGAACTATAGACCTGTAGCACTATTGAGCATCCTCATGAAAGATTCTGGAAGGATTAATAAGGGACAAATGGCGTGGGTGTCGTCCTGAAACTACCTGGAATCCAAAAGATTAATACTGACCGACAATTTGGATTCAGAGGAGGCAGATCATGGTGTAAGTGGCAACTTGTTGAGTTTTTACTCTAGAGTAATAAACACAGTGGACCAGAGGGAAAGGATGGGTAGACTGTACCTGGACCTAGACTTTAAAAAAGGCATTGACAAAGTTCCACACAAGACGGATTGCTGTGGAAAATTAAAACATGAAGGGAAGAAAAGTAGGAGACAAAACTGCCGGTGAACATGGATGGGAGACAGCTACCTTAGACGGAAGACAGAATGAGACAAACAAACAGTAAGGGGGAGGAAACTCGTCCAAAACTGCGACTCAAAATTACGACGTGGGAGTACCACAAGGATCTGTTCTAGACCTCAATCATGTTTCTAATATTTGTAAATGACCTTACCGAGGGACTAACAAAGCTACTATGAGCATGTTTCGCGGACGATGCTAAGCTGCTTTTTAAAAAACAAAACGATCAGCAACCCAGGAGGATTGCCTTGAAATCCAAGCAGATTTGCAAAAGAAGATCCATGACTGGAGCATCAAATGGAATATGGAGTTCAATGCACGGAACTCTAGAAAATGGGGTAAAAGCAAGTACTAGACCTAGAAAAGATAGAAAAGATTATTAAACTAGGAAATGAAGTGATTCCCCAAAGCAGAAGGAAAAAGACTTGGGGGATAGAATTTAAGGATAACCATGTCTCCAAGAAAAGCCAAGAAATAAGATAGTGGAGAGAATCACTAGCACATATTGGCAAAATATCAGGAAGGCTTTCAATTATCTTAATTGAAAAACACCATGAAACAAATAATAACGGCAATAATAAGACCCAGGATGGAATATGCATCTGTAGTGTGGTCCCCTCACATGAAGAAACATATCCACAAAATTTGAGAGGGTGACATGAGAGCAGCTACGAGGGATGATCCCAGGTTTGGAAAAATTTGGAAGTACCAAGAGAGGCTCGAGAGATTGAATCTACCTACACTGGAACAGCGAAGGAAACGAGGACAGCAATATTCAAGATATACAAATGTGTTAGAGGTATTGACAAAATCGACCAAGAAAAACTTCATTAAGAGAGGGATGGAGGGTTGAGAGAACAAAGAGGTCACAGCTACAAACCTGAAAGTGCCTAATAGTAAATCTGATCTGCAAAAAGTAAAAGATTTCCTTACACAACTCGAATTGGTGGGTGGAACAAATTGCCAGCCGAAGTAGTGTCTGCCCCATCAGTTGCATAGTTTCAAAGCACGGTCTATGACAAACATATCTTAGGAGCGGGAATTAACGAGCCATGCTCACTCCCGCAAATACAACTAGTGTAAGTTACAGCTGGGAGGGTGTGAGGGGTGGTTAGCTGGGAGGGGCGTGAGGGTTCAGTGGTAGCTTAGCCGCAGCGTTCAGTGTGGCTGTGGAGCCGTTCAGAGAGGGAGAGGGGTATGACTGCTCCTAGCTCTTGTCAAAGCTCTGTTTCGGCGGCTATAACCCTCATAGCAAGTTGGGAATGAGCACAAATGACATGGGACATATAATAAAGGCACTGCGTTCAATCCTGGTGCCCTTATTACCAAAAAGATATAAACAAGCTAGAACGAGTTCAACGTAAAGAGTTACCAAAATGATACCTAGCCTTCAAAGAACAAACCATACGAAGACGTCTTCTTAGAGAATTTAAATCTATTCCTTAACCCATGCGCAGATTAAGAGGGTGACTTAATTCAAGTGTCAAAATCATCAAAGGCCATCGACCAATAGGAACTGTAGTAAGTCGGTCACTATCGACCCAATCTAATTACAACAGAGGGGAGGGGAAGTGAGGAAACCGGTGTGCAAAATTTATTGGTTAATCTTTAACTCACACGAATATAAGAAGTTTCTTCTTCAATCGAGTTGTAACTTGTGGAATGGGCTTCCCGAAAAACGTTATAGGACGCAGAGCACCGTTGATTCATTTTAAACTCCGCCTAGACAATATCTCGCTTCAAACCCCGCGTGTACTCTAAACTGTCTGTTTGGAAATGAATGAATAACTATATTTTATCCCCCCCTCAGTTACTAACCCATCTGTTCCCACTAACTTCCTAATCCTGCCACGGACATTAGTTCCAGGGCAGTATTCCCTTTCCTCCAATGTTCCCTTACCACTCTAAACCACTTTTGGACACTTGATCCTCAGTGTTTTGGAGGACAAGCAACCTAGAAGGGTCACTAGATCTGTTGTTGCTTGATTTCCTTTGTACTCCTTTGTACTCCTTTGTACTTTGTACACTGCAATACACTCTTAAGCACTATGGTGATGGGCTGGTCTATCAGAGTGAGAACTGAGCGATCTCTGCCATACCCATAGCTTACTCTGACTGTTCCTTTTACTTAGATATTTTCTAGACCTCAAGTGACGATGTCTCTTCTCGGTTGGATTGAACTCCCAATCTACCAAGATTGGAAGCCAAAGCGTCATATTTTTCCTTTGCCCCTCAACTTTCTCTTCAATTAAAATTTTATTCAAACGGTTACCGACGCCTTAAAACCTCAAGACTCTCATTCTTCATATGTTGCTGCCCGGAATCACAAGCCAAATCTGTTCTTCGACTCTGCCAAACACTCTTTCATCCAATAATAAACTGCACTGCTGAAATAAAAAAAACTTCCAAAACCTCTACGCTCTTCCCAAGCTTTCTGGCATCTAGCTAAAAAAACACCCTCTCCAACAATTTCTCTTCCTCGTCTTTTCCCTCCCCTTTCCCACTCTTGATGGCACAACCATCACTTCTTCCTCTGACAAACCGCTAACTCTTCGCTCAAACTTTTGCCTAGAAAGAACTCTCACCTTGGATGATTCCGGTGCTATTCCTCCCTATCCGCCCTCCTCTCTCCTTACTTATGCCTAATATCCTATATCTCTTCTACAAGATCGTACTTTCGACCCTCTCTGGGCTAACACTAATTAAGGGCGTACGGTCCCGCTGACGGTGTTCCTCCTATGGTTCTCAAAAAACTGTGCTTCCGTGCTGACTCCCTGCCTAGGCAAAATCGTTCGTCTCTGTCTATCCTCTAACGTCTTCCCTTCATGCTGGAAGTTTGCTCACATTTCAACCTGTCCCAAAGAAGGGTGGACCGCTCTCAACCCTCCAACTATCGTCCAATTGCTCTCATCTCTTGTTCTTTCTAAATGTTTTTGAAAAACTATTCTTCCTTCCAAAATTCTTAAGCATTTCTCTTCTCATAATCTGCTCTCAGATCGCCAGTATGGCTTCCTTAAGGGTAGAGCTACTGGTGATCTTCTTTCATATCTTACTAACTCTTGGTCATTCTCCTTTCGGGACTTCGGTGAGACTTTTTCTATTGCACTAGACATAATCGAAAAGACCCTCGATAGAGTCTAGCCATAAATCTTTAATTTCTAAAACTACCCTCCTTCCGGTTTCTTATCCATCCATCTGTGCTGCCTTTATCTCTAATTTCTTTCCGGCCGTTCCATTTTAGCCGTGGTTTGTGGAACGGACATTGTTCACTTCCTCAACCCTATAAACTCCGTTGGTCCTCAGGGCTCTGTCCTATCTCCTATTCTCTTTTCTAAAATTTTTATAAAATGATTTCCTAACCCGTACAGGCCCCAGCGGATAGCGTCTGAAGCATGTCGGCGATGTATGTTAATCCCGCACAGCCCCAGCGACGAGTCTGACGAGTCACCCCCCTAATTGCTCCGACCGATAACCTCAGTCCTTGTAGCCACTCGAGAAGAGCTTCAGATTTGTATGGGAAATCTGTGTACGTATCCCACGCAACCCGTTTGCCGATGATTGAAACTCTCAAAAGTCCACGTGCCTGTGGGCGGTGAGCACGCAATAAACCATATTTTTTGAGAGGGTAATTTCCTTCAATTTTTTACTCTTGTACACATACATTTTCGGTGGGCTCTGTAGGACCATTCTTTAAGCTTTTTGAGCAGTTTTTCATGGTTTTTCCTTCATTCCTAACCCATTCGCTATTGTTTCTGGAATAAAACAATATTTTGAAAACCGGCCGGGTTCTGGGAACAAACAATACAAAACTAGCCGGGGCTCCACGGGTTAAGGGGACCGACCGGTTAACCCGTACAGCCCCAGCGACGCGTCTGACGCGTCGGCGATGTATGTAACGCACAGCCCCAGAGACGCGCCTGATTGCGTCACCTAATTGCACCCGACCCTGTTAACCTCAGGTTTAGCCACTCAAGAGGGCTCAGATTTGTAGGGAATCCGTGTAAGTATCCCACGCAAACCGTGCCGATGGTTTGAAAACTCTCAAAGTACACGTGGTGCGCGCAGAGAGCGCAATAACTGTTTTTTTGGGATAATTGAGCTCAATTTTTTACTCTTGTAAACAATCCGTGTTCCGGGGCTCTTGTAGGACCAGTTTTTTAAGCTTTGTGAGACGGTTTTTCGTGGTTTCCTTCATTCCTAACCCCTTCGCTATGTTTCTGGTAATAAACCATTTTTTGAAAACCGGCAGGGTTATGGTGCGCAAACATTACCAAAACTAGCGGGGGCTCCACGGGTAACCCGTACAGCCCAGAGACGCGGTTCTGAACGCAGTCGGCGATGTATGTAAGCACAGCCCCAGAGACGCGCCCCCCTGATGCGTCACCTAATTGCGCCGACCGTAACATCAGGTGTAGCCACTCAAGATTCGGCTCAGATTTGTATGGGAACTGTGTACGTATCCCACGCAAACCGTGCCGATGGTTGGAAAAATCTCAAAGTCCACAGGCGTGCGCGCTCGGATTGGCGCAATAAACCTGTTTGTTGGGATAATGCTTTCCATTTTGTACTCGTGTAAAATCCCTATTTTCCGGGGCTCTGTAGGACCATTTGTTAAGCATTTTGAGCGGTTTTCGTGGTTTTTCCTCACATCCTAACCCCCTTCGCTATTGTTTCTGGAATATATAAAACCATTTTTGAAAAACCGGCCGGGTTCTGTGTGCGCAACATTACAAAATAGCCGGGGCTCCAAGGGTTAATTACAAACTTCCAGGTGCTTACTTTCAATTTAAATGAAATTTGGCACAGGTGTATATGACCATTAAAACTAGATAGAAAAAAAAAAAAAAAAAAAAAAAGGATTTTTATCTTGCAATTTAGGTAAACAAAAAAAAACGTTGACAATTCATAGCACTGCAGGAAGAAAAGATAAAACTCCTACAGAAATCCCATTAAGCCCCCCCCCCCCCACATTGTTTTATGTGATCAAACAACTCACAAAAGGTGTGATCTGTAGTTCTATAAAACACATTTTATATATTTGGTGTATTTGTTCGATTTAGATGATGACGGATTCAGGCGAATATATTTATAGGAAAATTACAACTTTGACTACATATTCCTGTGCACAACAAAAAAAATACTAGAGTAAAATTTGGCTTTTTAGGCGTTTTAGTGTTTTAATTACCTTTCCAATGGTATATAAGTACTGTAACCATGCCTATAGATCCAAAATCCAACTGTAGAATAACCATACGATAGTGCGGCAATTATGAGTTTTCTGAGAAAAAAACAGGAGTGGGAAAAAAAAAAAGTTCTAAGGTAGAGCCTAATTTTTTGTTTTTTTTTTTTCAGGTGAAAAATTTTACTTTTGTTTTTTAGATTTACAATATTTTATGCAGGAACATGGCAAAGTAGAAGTGAAAGCGTATGGGAGGTTGTAGAGTAGCTTACGCTCTTTCGATTTATATAGGTATGCTCCTCGTTACGACCCAAGTTAGTTACCTGAACATGTTAATTTCCAAAAGTTCGCTATATAACGTTTTTTTTTAGAATTACAGGAAAAGCTTTGGAAAACATAAAAAAAAAACTCTATTTACCAATGGGTTTTCTACTAATAACATGTACACTGGCTTATGAAGGGATGTGACTATTTGTTGAGGTAAACACCTATTGGTATTTTCAGGATTTCGAGTTTTAAGACTAAATTGTAACCGGTCCGGTTCCCCTTAACTGTACCATTAAATTCCCATCCATTCATACGCAGACGACTCAAACCTTACACTGACTCATTAGTTTTTCAGAACGCCCCAGCCAGCAAATTCCCTCATACGATAAACGTTAATGAAGCCATAGAAACTCTTAAATTCTGATTCTTTTTTAAATACTTAATTTCCAATTGGGCAGAGGAAAACACTTGTTAACTTTAATGCTTCCAAAACCCAAATTTCTCCATCTATATTACCCGTCAGGATCTCCCAGCGGGCTTACCTTTAGATACCTTTAGATACCTTTAGATGTGTTCGCCCCTCGTTATGGGTGGTGATTTGGTGCAGTAGACTGTTTGAAGCGACAGCTCGCTCCCTTGCGAGGATGGGCTCGTCTGGCACTTTTTTGGCATAGCGACATCTAGGGCTCTCTTGAAGTTGTCTAACGAGATGTCCCTCATGTCTCTTACTCGCCGTGGGAGTTTGTTGAAGAGACGTGGGCCTCTGTGTGATAACCAGCCCTCTCGCAGAGAAGCCCCATAACACCAATGATTATTTCATCCGGGGGATTTTCGCATTTCCCAGCCTCTCCTAATCACTGAAGGTCATGACTATCGGACGTATGTAGGTTTGGTACTAAACCCTCTGCGATTTTTCCACGTGATATATTATTAGATATAACGTTCTCTTCTACGTCCCAGTGAGTACAGATTCAGTGCCCTTAAACCGCTCCCAATAGTGTGAGATGTTTTATCGAACTTAGGCTATATAGGCGAAGTGAAATTTTCTTTTGTACACTCTCTACGGTCATTTATTTTCACCTGCTTTTGTTATGGGAGATGTTAATACGCTACAGTATTCAAGCCGCGGTAGCACTAGAGATTTGAAGAGCATTATCATAGGCAATTCCCCGCATGTTTTAAAAGTACGCAGAATCCAACCCGTTAGACGTTTCGCAGCCGCCACTTTGACCTGGTTATGTACTTTGAAAAACCACATTATTTTCAGACATTAATACCCCAAGGTCTTTCCCACTATCCCTTATTCTTCAACACATACAAAAATCAAACCCTTCATCTTCTATCAATATTCTTGGTGTCTCTGCTTTTCTTCTGCTCTCATTTGGAAGGACCATATTACCAGTCTTGCTAAGGCAGCCCTCCCAGAAGCTGGGGTGTGCCTCAATCCCGCCTTAGGGGGTTCTTTTCCCAACTGCCACCCCAACAGCTTCTTGCTCTGTACAGGGGCATTAGTGCGGCCCTTGTATTGAGTATTGTTCACATGTGTGGGGAGGTTCCTCTCACACCCGCTCTTCCTAGACAAAGTTGAAAGGAAGGCCGTTCGTATCATTAAACTCCCGTCCACTCACCAACCTCCACACATCTGCCAAGCTCTCTCCATCCATTCGCCGCAAATGTTGGCACCACCTCCACTCTCACTATTCTATCGATACTACAACTAAACCACCGTGTTCCTCGGAGCTTTCCCAGTGGATACCACCTCCCTCTACGTAGGCCGACCCGCATTGCAACAAAATCCCAGCCCTACTCTGTGCAACTCTCTAACCCAAGAGTGAAACGTTACTCTCAAAACTTTCTTCTACTCAACAATCTGAGCTCTGGAACTCTCTCCCAGAATTCAGTCTTTTCCCTTTCCTATGAATTTTAAATTGGGGCTTCAACCTCCGGTTGTGTCCAGGCATTTTGGCTCAAACGTCCCTTGATTTTGGCCCTCTGTCACTCTTTCAACTATGGGGGAGGCACTCGCTATAGGCAGAGTTTAGGGCTTTTGCCTCCCAATGCACATAGAAAAAACAACACAAAAACCAAACAAACAAAATTGCTGAGGGGGCACAGGGCCCTGGGCTGGGGCTTTGGTCTCCCGGGCGTTTCCGCACCCTCCCTCAGCTCCCCGCCATGCAGTGGATTCGGTCACCCACGGCTTTATTGTGGTCCGGGCAAGGGAGGGGTTCTGTAGGGGCGCTCGCGTT
The DNA here is from genome assembly GCA_032716605.1 of Paralithodes platypus. Classification (NCBI taxonomy): domain Eukaryota; kingdom Metazoa; phylum Arthropoda; class Malacostraca; order Decapoda; family Lithodidae; genus Paralithodes; species Paralithodes platypus. The sequence goes on from CM064498.1 coordinate 49,727,758, forward strand.
TATGGCCTTGGCCTTGCTCGGAGGCCTTGGGGCTGCTCGGCCAGGCAGCTTGGGGAAACAACAACAAAACAAACAACTCTTAAAGCACTTTACTGCCACTTTTTAAAGCACTGCACAATGATATATCTAGGGTAGGAGAGGCTTGAGGTCTTGCAAGATGGCTGGGCTGATTATCCGGTCTTTTCTCGTATTCGTCCTGGCTTTATCCTACACACTGAGCCATGTATGGTTGTCATGTGAAGCTACAACAACCTTGATAATCCTTTCGTTTGCACAAGGATTATAGAATAAAAGGTCAGATATAAGATTATAGGGCTTCTTATCAGCAAAGATACAGAGAGCTTGGAGGGGAGGCATGCCTATGCTTTTTGAGTGCCGACCGGATGTTACTGAATTTCCCTCCTTTTGGCAACATGTACAATGTTTGCCAGATATATTTGGTGCAATTATTGACGCTACTAAAGAGTACGGTATATTACCATGGGATTATTAAACAATGATAGTATTGCCCTGGAAAGTACATGTGTGTATGTTGCAATATGATTAACCCCTTCTTGGCGGGCGCCTCGACTTAAGTCGTGCACTAATTTTGCAGCAAGTTAGGAGCATTATTAAGGCTTTTTTAAAGGGTTGTTTTAAAATAGAGGGTGCAAATGGCCGGGAGCGCAGCGGGCCAGACAGCCGACATCCCAGGGCTTACACCGCCCGCCCAGTAACTCATGTTTCCCTGTGTTCTCGAGAGAGCCGGCAGTGTAGCCAGTAGTGAGCATAAAACTGGGAAAAATTATAGGTTTGCACTCCTGTAAGGAGGAATTAAAGAAAAATCGAATATTTAGTAGTGGCCCCGTAATCATTGACGAACATGCCTATTACATAAGGCATCCTCTTCAAACACTAATTCGCCGTAGTGGAATCTACTTCGCGGCCAGAGGCATTTAAAATCGGGGAGCCATCATCATGAGCGCACGCGACCTCACTCATGGCTTCAGTCATTATGAATTGGGTTCTCACTACGAAAAAACTTCGTTTAAAAAAAAAATAAAAACAAAAACACAAAAATAAGAATAACTATCCAAATAAGCTTTCCATCATATCAGTGGATTGTTGGAATTGTGTGGATCTTTGGAACAGGACGCTGATTCAGGAGTCATTCTCCTTCACTGACATATTCAAGTAAACCCAAAAATCCTTAATACATCAACAGAATGGGAAGGGGATGGTCGGGGAGGGCCCAAGTCGTCAAATGAGTACGGGGCCACTACTAAATATTAGGTTTTCTTTATCTCCTTACAGGCAGTGTCAAACCTATAATCATTATTAGTGGCCCCTCCATCATTGACGAACATGCCTGAATTCTAAGACTGGAGGGGACATTCGGGTAAATTCCATATCATAACTCTAGAACAACGCAGATAATCAAAACAACCACATAGTATTCTTACTTTGAAAATATATTTACACATGGCGCAGCCCATATTGAACATATACAAAAAAGGGGTTCAATGCAGGTGCGTGCTTCAAAGAAGCCTGCTGACCAAACAAGGGGTAACATCTGGAAGATTCTGTGAACAGATCTGTAGTTACAAAGGCACCCCAATCAAACGAGTGGTGGACAAAAAATAATAAGTTATAAGATTACATGTGCAAATATAACCCCATAATATTCGTGGAAACATCTTGCAAAACAATCTCCAACTGATAATACTAAATTTGCTTCACAGCATAGCTTAATTCAAAAACTTACTATAACAACCATCGTTGTTTGTACTACACATTGTACTAGCACAATTTCTCGCCCTGATTAGGAACAGAGAAATTTTCAGTATCTACATTATCCATCACAGCTCTTACACTCCGGTGGGGTTCTAGGGTGTCTAGGTTACACTGACTGCCAACCCCCCCCCCCCCCTTTTTTTCCTTGAAAGTAAACACAAAAGTGACTGACAGGGCCACCTAGGACCCTCTGCCTTAAAGCTATACATGGTAAGGAAGGTTTGTCTAGAGCAAATGACAAAGTATCTAGTCAAAAAACGTATGATTAGAAGCCCACAAACTGTTGTGAAGTAATATCTTCTACTGAAAAGTTACTTCAGCGAAAGCGGTTTAAAGAGGCCGCCCATTTGCGTAAGTCCGTGGGGCCTACCCACAAACGACGGGAATTTACTCTCTTTAAGGACCTTTCGACCAGAAGAGAAGCCAATCTCCATTTCAGTAAGCGTTTACCCGTACGTTGCTACCCAACCAAAGCACCTTGGGGGTTTAGGAGGAAGCTACTCTCAAATATTTTGGTTTAGAGCTTGCACTGGACATAGATTTATGGTGACACCTTTCCCCTTTTTAACGCCCGGCACAGTGAACTCCGAAAAACAAGGTGTGTGACACTGGTGCCTCATTCTTGGCTACAAATCACTGGGGAAGGTTGCAATGTGAATTAACCATCATTAAGTGTCTACCCAAACCTAAGGCAATTAGGGGTTGTTGCTCACACCGCCGCCCAAGCTAAGACCACTCTGTTCCCGGTGGCCAAAGCCAAAAGGGAATACAGCCTTTTTTAAGAGTAATGCAAAATCTGCAAAGTATTTTGGTACAAGACGATAGTTGAAGTTAAAGACAATGCCTTGTCCAGAGACTGAAGTAGGCATGAGCCTGATGGGGAGGTGGCCAGAGTTTAAAACATGCTCTCATAAAACCTGTTTCCTCTGCTACCGGTATTGGAGAGGACCTGTAAGGTTTCCTCCTAAAAAGGGCACTCTAAATCGCAGTTTAAGTGGATTTTTTAACGTTACCACAGATTTAAAAGTTTCGGCTCAAAACAGATTACTTCAAATAATTACAAAACTAATCGCTATACTGAGGTTCTGTCTGTTCTGTTCTAATATGATCCAAGAAACAGGAAGTTACAAAGGCTTGCCAATGTGATTGTGATACTGTCGTTTTCGTTAGACTGAGTATATTGAATTTTAATAATTTTAATTGGTTCACATCCTCTTACCATATGGTGCTAGCCAACTGGCCTCCTGAATGTCCATAATGCAAAAAGTCAGCGAATCGGTCGCTAGGTTGACCAATCGTGGTCTAGTGGAAATACCCGACCGGGGATAGCGACACCACGGGTGCGGGCACCACGTCTTTTAATTGCTGGTACCATAACTGCCGCCTGGCCACCAGTGGCAGGGCGCGATTAGCGAGAACTAAGCCTCGATAATTCTCATAGTTTGTTCCACTACGTGGCACATTAAGTGACGCGTCTGGCGGCGGAAAACAGATAGATGGAGCTCTCATCTGTTGTCAGTCTGTTCAACTAGGGCGTCTGGCTCCCTGCCGCGCGGTTATCGTAGCCGGCGGGTGACGGTATAGAGGGGAGTTATTGTGAGTCGTCCTCGGACGCAAAACAGATCCACTTGTGCGATGGTAGAGCTCTGCAATCATTAGGTTTGAGAAAATGGGTTGATAGGAGCTCCCATTCTACTGTCGTGCTCGGTCTCCGGGACAGCAGCGGTCTGCCCAGCGTTTGGCTACGCCTGGGAGATAAGATGCGGGTTGAAGATAAACTGGTCTAGCCTGTTTGGCCCAAAAAGAGTAAAAATACTCTTCCGACACGTTTAGCAACTTCCTGTGATCTCGTTGACCCCTGTTTCTGAAGACAGTGAACGCATTCAGATTGTCACATTCTGAAAAGGCCACCGGGACTTGCCCCGTAAAGTAGGAGCCCGTTGAGCCTATGAAGGAAATACAAGGGGACTGGAGTAATCCTTTGTACATTGATGTGAGAGATTTCTAAGTGGGACCAAAGCCCCTGACCCTGGTGCCATGGGTTTGACTAGAAAACCCCAATCTATTGTGCCTGACGCATCCGTGTCTAACCATACCGTTGGCGGAGGAGGAGGTTCCATGACAGTACTGAGTGCAACATTCCCTCTTCGCCCAGACTGCTAGTAAGGTGTGGATTAATTTTGGTATGGGCCATAATGTTCCCGCCGGGGTAAGAGTCGGGGAAAAATATTTGTTGCCCCTCCAATATTTAAACGTTTTTACTTTCAACCGGCCCAAAAACGTGACGTGATTTAAAATTTATGTTGACATTGTTTGATGCATAATTGCTCTGTCTCCTGCCACCACCAGCCAGTCGCGTCTAGGTACCACAAAAATTCTGATTCCCTTGCTTTAACAATGGCATCAGGGCTTGCCGGACTAATTTCGTGAAATTATAAAATAAACGAGGTGACAGGTTTCAAAACCCGAATGGCATCCTCTGAAATTTTTTTTTTATGCCTGCTACGTAGGGTTCCAGAGGAAACCTTTGAAATCTTTGTTACCGATACGTCGCCCTAAGCGTGTCTGTTCAGGTCTAGGGAACACATCCAACCTACACGGCGGAAGTGGTTAGCCTGATTTGGTGTACTGTTAAACAATTCGGAATGACTCATTGTGGAATGTGAAGGTTCAGATCGACAGGGTGGATACGACCGGTTCTCATCTGAACACTGTCCCTTTTGGGAAACCCAAACAATAGCTTGGACGTGAATACTGGTAATTTGGAGGGGACCGGGGGATGATGACATTATTGGCAATAATTTCCTGGACCAGTGACTCCACCTCTAAAGACAAAGAAAACAAAGATTCGCCGTTTGTCGGGCCTGACGTAAGCGAGGTCGCCGGAGCCACTGCCAAGTGATTAACTTTGCGTGCCACCATCCGTGCCCAAGGGTTTAACGGCCACCTGCTTGGTGACACGTACGGAAACCGACCCAGTTAGCAGACAAGGGTTCGCCGGGCTGTACTACCCTCGGAATTACCACCGGGCCACTTGAGACTGGCACCGGGGGAGGGCAGAGTGAGAGAGACGTTAGTTTTTTATGGTTGGTGGAGTTGGAGGGTGGGGGACGCTTCGCCGGCTGGGGCTGGCCGTTGGCAGAAGAGAGAAGGGGCCCTGACATGGCTTATTATAGCCCGCTGTCCTCTCTGACCTGGAAAAACCTTACCCTGTCTATGCCTGTACTGACAACGAGGGGAGGGGAGGACTGAGGTGGATGAAAGGGCTTAGATTTCCCCCCGGCTGAGTCCTTAAGCGACTGGGGCCTTTTGGGTTTGGGGAAGGTAAAGGCCAGGTTTCTTAGAAGGGCGTGGGACTATGTTTTTTAAAGGCCTGAGCCACTATTTTTAAAAATTGTTCGCCACACTTCAGGGGACATTAAAGAGGGACGTGAGCACTGGGTGGACATCATGACCCACCTGATTCGCCCCCCCCCCCAATGCGATCAGGCAGCGTTCCGTACCAAGGACATTCTGAGATCTTGTCTCGCTCGCACCGCCTCAAGCAAGGCTGTGCTTTAATGTTCACCCTAATGATTGGATTGACGACTGAAAGAAAGCAGTACGCCGGGGACAGTTCGACCGACCTTCTGGCATCCGCGTCTGCGGATTGCCTGAGTAGGACACGGAGAAAGCAATGACCTTTGACAACCATGTTGTGACACTATGTATTGGGAGGAGAACAGGCGGGAAAAAGCTTTCCCCCGTCAGCCTAAATTCCCGGGTCTAGGTGAGTTGGGTAGGGGTAGTGAAAGGGTTCTTTTAGTTCACAAAGATTTAATTTTAGGCGGCAGCCAAGAAAAGCAAACAATGGCTGAAGGGACTCCGCCGGCAGAACACACTGGCATGGGAGAACCAAGAATGAGTATCTTGAGGGGGATCTGGTGGGAAGTTTTGGAAAGTAAATTGTGGTTTGCAAAGTTGGAGCCTCTGTCTCCCATTCCACCCAAGTGTTCCTGGACCCAAACTGCCCCACCTTCAAAGGAGCTGGAATTAGCGGCTGCGTCTGTGACGGTTGTTTTGCAAAATCGCGAAGTTCTGGAAAAGTGTGAGGAGCTGACAGTTGTTCTTAATGTCATTTAAACACATCATGCTTAGACCACGTCAGAAAACAATTTTGAAGCTGATGGCAATGTGAGGGGTTAAAGCATGGCTTAGACAGTTATAAACAAAATAGGTCCTGGTGATAATAACTAGGTATCGCCTTGATATTGACAAGCTAGTACATTCCCCAAAGTATCCAAGGCCCTTAATTTCTTAGATTTATTGCCTTGGATGACCCACTCTTGCGGCACTGGGAGTTACCATGACAAGGGTAGGTTGGGCGAGCATCTGGCTTAGTGGGGGTCACAAAAAGGACCCCATGACTCGTATGAGTCCGTAAAAGCAAGGGCATAGCTACCTTTCTGAGAGGAGCTTTGTGCTAACGGGGGGCGGATATGACATCCGTTCTAACCCTTTACATTCGAAAGTGGTCAATGGCCGCCGTATAGCAGGCCTAGTGACCAACGATGGTGACAGAGAGGGAGGGTGAGGGATCTGAGTCAACGCAATAGAAGTCCATCAGAGGCCGTACCGTCGAGCTTGTCGTGGAGAGCTCCAGGTCCACTGTAGGAGTTCCGGCTGTTGGCCAAAAAATTTAGATAATAAAGCATTAAACTAGTAGCCCAATCAATTAGCCTGTGCTGTGACACAATTTATTAGATGATGTACTCAAATGGTTGATCAATAAGATCTGGTGCGGGCGGTCTAAGGGCCTAGAACCTGACTCTTGCACTTCCATATCTGATATAATTGAAAACCTCGGTTCTTTATCATCCTTGTTCCTCATGAGAGGATTACTGCCGAAGCTGGGGGTTACCATCTTGTTAGCCAAGATAAGTCAGGAATAGAGGATGGGATCGCGCGCGTGTCCGGTGGACGGTCAGCCACTGTGTGAGTAGTTTGAGCCCAGAAGGGGGTTGTCAGGGTACTGGTCGAGGAATATCGCCAAAACACCGAGGCCTTGGGCCTACACTCCCTTGGGAATGTCCGAAACACTCTCAACCACTGAGCTCCCTGAACTCTCCAAATCCAGAGGTTTAAAAGCTAATAGTGTAAAATGCTAATAGGTAAATATTCTTTAGGTACAGGCAACTACACTGGACCCCTGAGACAGAACACTAGGCCGTCCGGGGTAGAGGTTACGCCTGAGAAGAGTAACTAGGATTCCGGCGAAATGTCGGGGAAGCCTTACTATCATGGGGGAATCCTTTCTCGAAGATTTATGGCCTGCGGTGTTTCTTGTGGACCGGTTGAACTACTTGACTTTGATTTGGAAGGATTTTATCGCACCGTGACCACTGGTTGGCAACTCGCCGTGCTTACATCTTCTTACTCGATGGTGACAGATTGCAAGGACTGGGAGGCTGGTGTCTTAAGTCGGGGGTGAACCTAGACCTAGATCTCGTCCGATGGACTGAGGAGGGCTGCCGCCGGGGTTGTAGGCTTCACGTTGACGTTCTCGAAGTAGGCTGGTGGCAGGAGGAGATGACACAGAACCCTGTCCAAGTCTCTGCCGGCTTACAGATAGTTACTCGAGAGGAACGTTTAGGGGGAGGGGTGCTCAATTAGAAGCCTATCCCAAAGTGGGACGTTGTCACATTGAAGTGAACTTATGAGCTACAATAGTAGTATAAGCTGACCATTTGGTGCCTAAACTTCTCGTATTAAGGCGGACCGCATCCGGCTTGAGTCTTATCATCGTCCTTTAATACTTTTACACTGAGTTGGTACCGAGCAGCCAAAATAGGAACAGTTTGTGCATCACCAGACCCAGGACGTAAAACAAGTACCTATCCCTGAAAGGGCATAAACAGAGCTTTCGAATGACACCAAACGAGTATGATGGATAGTTGCAATAAGTGCAACGCGAGTGCAAAAGGAGGTAACGGTACTTTCGGCAAAGTATGTAGCATGAGAGAAGGAAGAGCTAGAGGTCAGTAGGTTCGCCGCGTGGTGGAGGAGCCCAGTCCCTGGAAAGTCTCTCTCTCTCAGAATTACGTGCTGAAACCACTCGAGTTATGTCGAGCGCCGCCACATAGTCCATATTTAACCCCATGTTCGCGCCGCTAGATGTTAATATTTTACACGAGTTAAGCACGAATGCGCATCACCCTTGAATGGTATAGGACATTTTAACACACTTGATACAAAAGAGTGGGCGCAAAAAAAAAGAGGGATACCAGCCCACAGGTTGAGTAATGCATAAAACAAAAACTGGGGCAAAGGGTAGTAGCCATGACAGAGACTGGTGGGGAAACTTACTGCACGTTCTGTATTGGGCTCCCCGGAGCCCAGCCCTGGAAAAAAAGAAAACTTCCAGGAATTAATGCTCATAAGGGTAACACCCCAACATGTTCGCACACAAGTGTTAATACACCCGACGGGTAACGAGGACGTAATGGCACAACGATCACAGCTCGTTACGCGGCGGGGTTCAATAAGAGATTTCCGAATATCTAGACATGTCTTAAGGAAAGTTAAGAATACCCTCTGACATATAGTTGTAATAAGATTGTGCTCGTGACAGGACAGCGGTAGGGTTGTGAGTTGTGAGTTTGTAAACAAACATGGCAGAGGGAATTTCGGGTATGGACGGCAGGCCGGCAGGAAGGTTACAAACGTGTTTCGGGGATTTATAAGAGCCACACGATAAAAGAAGTTAGAGAGGTTAGGATTGTTGTGAAGGATTTGGAAAAGGGGATGAGTGATACGGAGAAATGGAAGGGGGATATTGGTGAGAAAGTGAAGGCACTGTGAGTAATGTGGGTGTGACAGAGTGGGGAAGGGAATAGGCCTAGCGAAGGAAGTGAGTATGCAGGCCTATTTTGGCAGTTAATGAGAGCCTAGAGCTGGTATTGGAAAAGGGTATAGATGAACTGGGAGCAGAGAATATGGCACTGAAGGAGCAAGCTGAAGGAATACGACGGACGGTTCACGGAAGGGTAAAGGAGTCTCGAACTGCATGGACGGTGGTAGGTAAGCAAAAAGTCCAGGATTTGCGGATATTAGAAAAGAGCAAAAGGAAGAAATGAATATGACCAAAAACAGTTTTGAGAGTGCAGTTTGTAGGGGTCATGATAGGAACAAGGAGAGTGTCGTGAGGAAGGGAAATGGAAAGGGAGAGGGGTTTGTTGTAATATTGTATGGAGATATAGAGACTCCTATGAAGGATAATGGAGTGAGAAAAACGTGAGGGATATGGAGACAGTGAAGGAGGTCTTGAAAGGTGTGGATGAGGAACGAATATGGATGTGGAAGGGCAGGGTGGAGGAGTGTCAGTAGGATAGGTCGATATAAAAGGGGAGAGATGAGACCTCAAGGGTACAGTTTAAAACTAGGGTAGTGGCGGAGAAGACTGTGACAAATTTTAGTTGGAGGCTAAATACAAATGATAAACTGAAACACATAAGACTAAAGAAGGATTTGAGTATATGAACAAAGAAACACAATTAGGGAATTACTAGAAAAGGCTCTGATGAAAATAATGGAAAGTTGGATGAGGAGGATAAGATTAAATTTGTACTGGAGATTGTGAGGGAAGGAAAAAAGTGAGGAAGGGGTTTATAAGAGTAGAAGGGAGGGGGAGATCAGGGAGGGGAGGAGAATGTGATGGGAGTTGTGACGGAGGAGGGAGAACACAGGGTGGAGGTGTCACAGGGAGAGAGACAGGAGAACAAAGAGGCAGACCCAGTAGTGCTCACGGAAAAGTAGGGTACGGACTGGAGGAGCGGGATGGTGTAATTGCTGAAGGACTTGGTTAGATGGATTAAGGATTATGTTTAGTAATGGGGATGTGTTTACCCAGGACAAGGAAAAGAGAACTGATTACTGTAGGTTGCAGGATGAAGAGGAAAAACCTGATTGTCACCCTCGCCCTACAGGAAGTAAGACCAAAAAATGCTAGAATTGAAAGGAAAACGTTGAAATATAGTTTGGAGGGTTTGGGAGGTATATGAGAGAAATGATTTTTAGAGCAAGGGGTCGGAAGAGGACTGTTTATTTATGTAAGAAAAGAGCTCCACGGGTAATGAGGTGGATATGAGGGACAGCAGTATTGGCGAGTATTTGTACCTGGTCTGTCCCAGGTAGTTATTTTCACGTTTTTTTAAAACTAGGGTTTTCTCTTATTTTTAATCAGATACAAAATACAGGTGTTTTTGTTTTTAATTATTGGTTACTTCCACTGAAATGGCAGCGGGCAAGCAGAATTGTAGTTGTGGGAAGGTTGTGGGCAAGGCCAAATCGCTGGGCTGCTACTCGTGTGGTACCTATTTTCACGTTAACTGTATAAATGTTGATGATGAGGACCTCAGAGTACTTGCAAAGAAGAAACCTGGATTTAAATGGCATTGCACTGTTTGCGATACCACCTCCCTGGCTGCAAAGGATGCAGCAATTAGTCAGCAGACCTTGGATGACCTGACGGCTGCCCTAGTTGGTGAAGTGAAGACTGCCATTGTAAACGAAGTGAAGGGTGCCCTTGCTGCGGTGGCCGTGGAGATAGAGAGTATTGGTAACAGAATGGATATCCTTGAGACTAAAGTTGCTGCCCCGACATTCCCTTGTTTGCCAAGATAGTTCAGCAAACATTTGAAGAGACCAAAAAGGAGCCGACCAAACGCACCACTGAGGTGGTAGATGGTGGAAAGAAAAAAACTGTCTGGGACCATCAGGTCCTGGTAGTGAAGCCAAAAGACCGATCCTCCGAGCCAGTAAGCCCACCAGATACAAAGGCAATCGAGACTGCTTTGGCTTCGGTTTCCGGTTAACAAGTTAACTAGAACTGATTCAGGTGTACTGGTGGTACGACTTCCATCCAAGAAAGCCAAAGAAGATGCAGGAAGGGCCATCAATCAGTGTTTGGGGGTGGACAGTGCCTTCAGTGTCTCCGAACCAAAGAAGATGATGCCAAAAATGACTCTGGTAGGCATTGCTAATGACGCTGAGGATAATGAGATCATTCCCAGCATCCTCAACAAGAACCCAAGAATAAAGTCCCTGGTCGACGATGGCTTAGCTATGAATTTGCTATTCACCAAGCAAAAGAGTGATGCACACACAAAGACTGCGGTAGTAAAAATGTCACCTGAAATACGCTCTTCCATTGTGGATGATGGCAATTCTGTGTATGTTGGACTTGTGAGATGTCGTGCATACGATCGCTTCTGGGTAACACAATGTTACCATTGCCAGGGCTTTGGCCATACCAGTGACAGGTGTTATCGGAAAAATGAGGATCCAAAATGCAACTTCTGTGCCGGTACTCATAACTCAAAAGACTGCACCAACAAGACTTCCCCCAAATGTATAAATTGTATGAGCTCCACATCAGTTACGGAGCCGCCAAATCATTTCGCCTCAAGTAGAAATTGTCCTCTAATGACAGCTCAGAGAAATAAAGTTATTGAAAACACCAATTTTGTAGGTTCAAAAAACTGAAAAATGCACATGGGAGCCGGTTGAAACTGGGTCTGTTGAATGTTCGTTCCTTGCGTAACAAAATGGATCATATTTGCGAGATCTTGGATGAACGTAACCTTGATGTATTATGTCTCACTGAGACCTGGTTGTTCGAGTCAGATCTGAATATTATCCAGGCGGCATTGCCTAAAACCCATTCCATAATAAATGTTCCTAGGCCTAGGGGAGATCATCCGGGTGGTGGAGTGGCAGTTGTCTACTCCACATCTCTGGTGAATATCTTGCAAATAAGCCATAACCCAGCCCCTCTTTATTATGAACTGTTGGAAGTGGAAATAAAACTCCATCAACAAATTCTAAGAATGGCAGTTGTCTATAGGCCTGGCCATCGTGGCACAGATAGGGGTTTTATGGAAGAGTTTGGGCAGTTTCTCGAGGAATTTTCTGCTAAAACCGGAAGACTTTTGATATGTGGAGATTTTAATTACTGGGTTGACAGCCCTCATCTGAAGCCATTCTCTCCTGAGTTCCTTGAGTTGACTGATCAGAACAATTTTGTAAACCATGTGTCCCACCCAACTCATATCTTAGGACACACCCTTGACTTGGTTTTCTCTCCTGTGGGTTGTGGTGGTGTTCTGGATGTTGATGTTGAGAATGCTGACCCTAATACCTCTGATCATGCTTTGATTACTTTCAGCTTTGATTTCCCTAAGCCACTCACACATGAAAAAGTAATCAGATTTAGAAATTATAAAAATGCAGACCAAAATTTGGCTAGCAGTGAAGTAAAACAGTACTTGGGAAGTATTGATACTTCCAACCTTACTTCAGATGAGCTGGTGGAGGTACATGGAAATGCACTTAAATTAGTGTTCGATCATCACTGTCCAGAAGTAGAGAAGAAAATCATAGTACGAGATGATTCACCCTGGTATAGCACTCGAGTTAAATTTCTTAGAAGAGCGCGTAGAAGAGCTGAACGTGAATGGCGGAAAAATAAAACAGACTCTACATGGTTGCAATATCTGTCAGCCAGAAGAGCTGTGGTCCACACAATCAAAGATGAAAAGAAAGTGTATTATCAGGGAAAAGTTGACTCATGTGGTAACGACCAGAGGAGGTTGGCTTCAATTGTAAACAGTTTACTTGGAAAAACAAGAGTCAGCTTAAGACCTTCTGTACCCGATGCCGAGTTGGCTGCCAACTTTGTGGCATTTTTTGCTGGCAAGATAACTCGCATAAGACAGGAACTGGATGATGCTTCTGTTGGTGAAGAACTTTCAGTTGTACTCCAACCCCGACACATTCCTAATAATGTCCTCTCATCCTTTCACTCAGTAGAGGTGGACATGATCTCGTCCTACATAAGAAACCTCAATAAAACATTTTGCCCGTTGGATCCCATAAATGTTTCCAAGCTACCAAGAGTCTATGATCACACAGTTGAGTTTATTTCCAAAATAATTAATAAGTGCTTCTCTGAAGGTAGCTTCCCACATTCTGAAAAGCATGCACTACTCCGACCTACTCTAAAGAAACCTGGACTTGATGTTGAGAACATGTTGAACTATCGTCCTGTCTCCAACCTGTCCTTCATATCAAAGATATTAGAGCGTGCAATACTTGACCAATTACAACCACTACTTCAGCAGAATGAAACTATCCCAATTTTTCAGTCTGCTTACCGACAGCATCATTCAACTGAAACAGCATTGATTAGAGTACATAATGATCTAGTTGAGAACATTTGCAATGGTGTGGCCTCACTATTGGTCTTGCTTGATCTCTCTGCGGCCTTTGACACAGTGGATCACGAGTTGTTATTGAGTGATCTTTATGATTGTGGTGTGCGTGACTCCGCTCTCTTGCTTCTTGGGTCGTACTTGTCAGGTAGATCCCAGAGTGTGATGGTAAATCAAGTGGTCTCGGACTCGACACCCCTGCAGTATGGTGTTCCGCAGGGATCAGTTTTAGGTCCTATCCTATTTATAATTTATATTAGCAGTTTGTCTCTTCTGCTTCGTGCACATAATGTCACCTTTCACTTTTATGCAGATGACACCCAGATTTATGTGAGAATCACAAATATAGTTGATATACGGAGTAAGATGGAATTGTTGATGTCTGATATCAAGAAGTGGATGAGAGCGAGAAAACTTAAACTAAATGATGGTAAAACTGATATTCTCATCATCCGAGGAAATAGAAGAGCTGATGATATAGTAGGTGCCCTCTCCATCAATGTGGGTGGATCTCAGCTGCGAAAGTTGTTACTTGCACATCAGAAATCTCTATTTGGTGAAGCCGTTTATAACCAGACGTTGCCTCCTGACGTTGGTTCACTCATTGGTCTTCTCTCGTGTTGATTATTGCAATGCCCTGTTGGTGGGTCTTCCAAATTATATTTTGAAGAAAGTTCAGTCTGTTCTTAACAGGGCCGCAAGACTAATTTTTGGTGTTCCACCTAGAACTCCTACTACATCTCTTCACATAGAACTGCACTGGCTGCCAGTAAGAGCAAGAATAGAATTTAAGTTGTGTTTGGTGACTTTTAAGGTTCTCAAATTTGGTGAGCCTAGGTACCTTGCGGAGCTGCTCAGGCGCCCACCGGCACACCATGGTGTAGTTGTGCGTCATGACAATGACCCTTTTCGTCTTGATGAACCAAGGGCTTTCCAGCAGTCTTCTTTCTTTGAGAGGTCATTCTCCTACATGGCTCCGAGGTTGTATAACAGGTTGCCGCTGTCCATGAGACAACTGAGTTCTGTTGAATGCTTCAAGAGACAACTTAAGACTTTTCTCTTTGAGAGAAGCTATGATCTTGAGAGAGGTGTCATGACAGATGGCTATAGAGTTTAGGCTATTTTGCCACTGCTAGTGATTGTTAAATGTGTGTTGTATATAAGCCTTCTTTTGATGCATTGATTTTTGTTCTTTTTTCTTTCTCTTTTCGAGCGCTAGTGAATTCTTCGGAAAAATTGGCGCTTATGAGAAATAAGTAACATGCTTATTATTATTATTATTATTGAAGTAAAATGTGTAAGAGGATCAATTCTAATTGCCTCTATATATAGAAGCCCAATAATAGCAGGGGAGAGGATGATAACCTACTGCAATGGAGGAGATAGATAATAGAGAGAACAAATATACAATTTTGATTGGAGATTTCAATTTGCCAAGGATCAACTGGGCAAATTGTACTACTCCAGCGGGACTAGCCTGGAAATAAGTTTATAGAGAAAGTGAGAGATTGTTTTTTAACGCAACATATTGTAGAGATGACAAGATATAGAGATGGGACGCAGGGGAGTGTACTTGATTTGATTTTTAGCAATGAAGAGGATATAGTGGAACATGTTAATGTGGATAGCCCTATAGGTCGTAGTGACCATGCCTGTATAAGCTTTAGTTGTAACATTAAATCAGAGAGGGATAATAGAAGCAATAGAAAATATACATGTATGATAGAGCAGATTATGAGCTGCTGAGACGGTGTTTGGATATTGACTGGGGGGAATACTTGAACGGTGGAGACGTGAAGGAATGTGGAGGAAAATTAGAGTCAAACTGGAGAATGTTGTATCCAAAAGTGTACCAGTAAGGGAATATAAGGATAAAACAAAATTGAGGAAAAAAACTAACCCAGAATTGCCAATGAAAGAAAGCTTTGGATATTGATTAGAAGAAAGAACGATTGTGGGAAAGATTAAAATTGTTAAGAACAGGGGTCTAGTATAGAGGTTAAGGAAGTGGATCTGGAACGCAGACAAATAAACAATAAAATAAGGTGGGAAACAGGAGGGGGTGAAAGAGAAGAGAGATAGCTAGAAATGGAAGGATAATCCAAAATATTCTGGAAGTACATTCAGGAAAAGTTAACAAGAAGAGTAGGGATCCCAGAGCTGGTAGGGGTTGAATGATGGGAGTAGAGCGGAGACTGATAAGGAGAAAGCAGAGGTGCTTACTTTGGGGGGTACTAACAGTGGAGTCGGAGGATGCAGTGCCTACTATTCCCATCAAACAGGCACCGGCACTAGAACTAATAGAGTTTTCCCATGCTAGAATAAGAAGGGCTATAGAAAAATGACAGAAGTAAGTCACCGGGACCGGATGGATACACCCAAGAATCATAAAGGAAGGAGGGAGATGTTAGTAGAGCCATTGAAATGTTATTTGAGGTATCGTTTAATACAGGACAAATCCCGATGGACTGGAGAGAGGCGAACATAACAGCTATATTTAAGAAGGGAAAGAGAAATGACCCAGGGAATTATAGACCAGTCAGTTTGACAAGTGTTGTGTGTAAACTAATGGAAACGGTAATTAGAGAAGGAATAATGGATCATATGAAGTCAAACAACTTTTCAGTGGGAGACAGTTCGGATTCTTGCCGGGGACGTCGACGGTACTACAGCTAATTAAGGTGGTAGATGATTGGATGCAAATTCTAGAAGATGGAGATGTAATAGACGTGGTATATTGCGATTTTATGAAGGCCTTCGATAAGGTCCCACTAAAAGGTTAATAGAGAAAGTTAGAAGCTATAATAGGGAGAAATGTGTGAAATGTCTCCTGAAAGATCGGAGACAGAGGGTACTGGTGAATGGAATAGGCTCGGGGTGGAGGGAAATTACAAGTGGGGTACCTCAGGGATCTGTGTTGGGACCACTGCTGTTCGTTATATTATCAACGACTTGCCTGAAGTTATAACTAATGGAAGTGAGGTATACATGTATGCGGATGACACTAAACTGTATAGAAGAGTGAGGAGTAAGGAAGATATGGGTTTGCTTTAAGGAGATGTGGAGGGCATGAAGGGATGGTCTGAGCATTGGTTAAAACACCTACGACCTATGCAATGACAGTAGCCAAAATAGCTGTTTAGTGATCATTTTCTGCCAAATAAAAGAACTAAACAAGTATATGAAGGGCTAGAGTCGAATGACAAAAGTAATGATGGATAGCTTGATAACCGTGCAGCTCAAAAAGCATAACTACAGCA
>CM064498.1:49744139-49925585 GCA_032716605.1 Paralithodes platypus
TTTTTAGCATTGTAAATAACTTTTTTGTCAGTTCGTTTAGCTGCCTGGTATTCCTCCTTGCTGCCTTCCTTCTTCCATGCTTTGAAGCATCTCCTTTTCTCTTTCACAGCTCGCTCTGCTCATTCTCCACACGTACTGCCGCCTTTGCACCCTCATACATGCTCTTCACTGCTTTCAGCAACTTGCCATCTACTCCGTATATTCTAAGTACTTTCCACATACCTTCTCTATCCACTCTGTCATAGGCCTTCTCCAAGTCCATAAAGGCAACATACACCTTTTGTTGCTTCTCCAGATATTTCCCCACAACACAATTTAGGGTAAAAATCTGATCTACACATCCTCTTCCCTTCCTAAAACTTCCCTGCTCGTCGCCTATCCATTTCTCCGTTCTCAATCTCACTCTCACTCTCTCAATCACTACCCTACTGTACACGTTCCCTACTATGCTTAGAAGACATATTCCTCGGTGGTTACCACACACTCCTCTTTCCCCTTATATATGGGAACTATTATGCTAGTCTTCCAGTCATCGGGTACACTCCCCTTCTCCCATGCTAGTTTGCACATTTTCCATACCCATTCGATCACTATCTCACCACCATTCCTCAACATTTCCCCACACAGTCCATCTGTTCCTGGTGCTTTCCCCAACTTCACTCTTTTCATGGTTTCCCACACTTCTGACCTCCTGATCCCCACCTCCTCCTCCACTACTTCTCCCTCCCATACCATATCCAACTATGTTTGCTGGCTCTTTATTCCTTACATTTAGCAACTCGTTGAAGTACTCCCTCCATCTTTCGACTCTCTCTTGCTTCTCGACCAGCATTCTCCTATTCTTATCTTTCACACCCTTACTGTTTCCCTTGCTAGCTTCCCTAACTTTCTTGACTTCTTTCCAGAACAGTTTCTTACACTCCCTCCATTTTACACTCAGATTCTTTCCAAATTCCTCATCTACTCTTCTCTTACTTTCCTTCACTACTCTCTTCACCGCTCTCTTTCTCTCCACGTACCTCGCTCGTTTCTGCCTCTCCAAATCTTCATTCCCTCTACTACCCAGCCACTCTCTATACGCCTTCTTCTTGTCTTCCACAGCTATTTGTACCTCCTCTGTCCACCATGCTGTACCTTTCACTCCCCTCCACACACCTCCTCACTCCACACACCTCCTCACATGCTGCACATATCTCTTCCTTAAACACCTTGCTCATCTCCTCCACTTCTTCCATATCTTCCAGGTCGAACCCACCTAGTCGTCTTTCTACTGCTCTCCTGTACTCTTCCCTGATTTTCTCCTCCTGTAGCCTCTCCACCCTCCTCACCATTCCACCTTCCTCTCGCCTCCCTCCAGCTCTCCTCACCCATTTCTTTTGTATCCTAATTTTAGCTACTACTACATAATGATCCGACAGACCCCCTCCAATACCCCTGTACACCCTAGCATCCAGCACAGATTTCTTCATTCATTCATCCACACATATATAATCAATCAGTGACTTTTGTTCCACCACTGTCTTCTCCTTATCCTTCATCGTCCACACCACTTTCCATGTGTACCTGTGTATCATTCTGTGTCGGAAGAAAGTGTTGGCTATCCACAGCCTCCTCCCCACACATACGTCCACAAGTGCACTACCATTCCCATTCACCTCTGACGATACCCCCCACCCTCCCACCACTCCATCAACTTTCATGTCACCCACCTTACCATTCATATCCTCATATTCGTTCTTGTCAAACTTATCCAGGCATGCCTCCACATTCACCCAGAACTCCTCTTTCTCTCTTACAAGTTTATCCTCTGTCGGAGCATACACCCACACAATCACCCACGTTTGTATTCCTACTTTCATTCTCACCCATACAATCCTTGAACCCACAGACCCATATTCTCTTACACACTCCTTCCATTTGTTACTTACAAACAAACACGCACCTTCTCTCGCTGCTCCCTCACTCACTCCAGCACACACACCCATTCCACACTCCCACTCTCTCACATCTGTACCCTTCCATTTGGTCTCCGTCATTCCACATACATCCAGCCTGGCATTCACTAACACTTCCATGACCTCTCTCTCTTTTGTGCCATCATTCATGCCACTCACGTTCCATGTACCTATTCTCAGAATGTCCGTAAGCTTGTCCATAGTCGGTCGGGGTTCGTCAACACAGGGTCCGTCCGCATCCGAGGCTGATTGTTCGTTGGTCGTTGCTACGCATCTTTCACGGGTGGGGGTCGCAAGCTCACCGACCCAACCTCTTTAGTCGCCTCTTACGACACGCAGAAGGCACGCGTTTACCGCGTTTACATTCATCTATTCACAAGCATTCTCCATTCATTCCTGTTTATTACCACTTCCCTTGCCTGATCTATAGACATTCCTCTTATCATTCAAAGCTTGTCTTACACAGTCTCTCCATCTCAATCTTCCTGCCCCTTCATCTCCCTTGTATCTCATCATCATCATCAAATGTGACGCCCCGCTTCCAGAGGAAGCACCCAAAAAGGGATGGCCATGGCAGAAACTGCCTCCAGGCTCCCAGACATGCCCCGACTGACCCACTCCACAGTGCCATTTTCACTAAGTGGATTATAACCATGAACACTGAAGGAGCAGACCCAGAGAAGTCCCTCACCCGGATGGCAGTTCCACCACTGTTTTGCTATTTTATTTACCCCAGTGGGGCCCTGGCTGGAAGCATACCAAGCACAGGATTTTCTGAAGATAGGAACCAGTGGTCCACTGCTCCAGAGGTTGATTGCACCACCAAAGTGGCGGGCGGTGGGGTCGCCGCATCTGACTCATATATTCTCTTTGTAAGCCTTTCATCTTCCATTCGTTCAACATGACCATACCAGCTCAGCACCCTTCTGTCCACTCTGGCCGACATATGTTCCTGCTGCCCCACTCTCCTACGTATCTCTTGATTCCTCAATCTACTCTACGAGTAACTCCACACATACTCCTAAAGCAGCTCATCTCCATCACATCCATCTTTCTTCTCTCCTTTGCCTTCAGAGCCCATTTCTCAGCCCCTTATATCACTGTTGGCACAGCAATTCCTTGATACATTGCATTTTTACCTTTCATTCCAAGATTTCTCATCTTCCGCATACTTCCCATTGCTCCAAAAACATTCCTTCCTTCACATACTGGGAGGTTTGACACTCTCCCAATACCAAAGAAGGAAAACCTTCTATTTGGTAGGTAGCCTCGGAGTATCCAACGTAGAGCTATATACTTATCGTATAATTCCGTTCCGCTCTGGAGCGGGCAATTATCGTAATCATTAGCGCGATTAAATCGATAACATCTAGAGTAGCACCTTACTCTCTCTACTAGGTACGTTGTACACACTTTTGAGGCTACTATTTTAAAGGAAATTAAAATATTGATGAGAAAGAAAAGAGAAAATTGCAGAACATTGTCCATCCTATCTGGCTCCTTAAGCCGTTGTCACGGGTCCACCGCACAACCCGACCGGGTTCATTAGATCATCCAGGTATCAAGTTAATTAGACAAGATTGGATGGGCAGGGGTACGGTGTGAGGGCGGGATGCTATGACGTTGGATACTCCGAGGCTACCTACCAAATAGAAGGTTTTCCTTCTTTGGTATTGGGAGAGTGTCAAACCTCCCAATTTAGTAGTAGCCTCTACGTCTCCAACGTATAGCTAGAGTAACAAATTGGAGGCGGACATCCAAGCGAAAAAACACAAACTTAGCCCTTAGGAAATATCAGGACCATGGAAAGACCGATTTAAACAAGAGAGTTTATATAAAGAGTGTACAGACAGGTGCATATCAAGAGAGGTCAAGTACAGTCAAGTCTTATTCCATGAGATAACTTAGCCTAAGACAAAGAATGATGCATTTCATATTGATGAATATAAATTCCAGGATCCCCCCCCCCCCCTCCTTCCGGAAGAAAGCAGGACGACCCATACTGTAACGGGTAAATACCGGCATATGCCGAAAGGAGTACCGTACAGGATGTGATGAGAAACTACATGAGCAGTGTCAGTGACGAGCACTAAAAGCCATATGAGAAAAGTTCAGTGGTATGAGGACAAGACATACCGAAAGAATGTAGTATACTTAAGACTAGAAAGTATATCAAAAGCTTAGCCCAGTTATTAATCTTTAACATAGGTGCAAGTATGGGTATTTATTAGTGGCCCCTCCATCATTGACGATTATGCCTATTACATAAGGCCTCCTCTTCAAACGCTCATTTACCGTAGTTTGAATCTACCGCGCAGAGCATAAAAAATTGAGGAGCCTTCATCATGAGCGCACGCAACCTCACTCATGGTTCTGTCATTATGAAATTGGGTTCTCACTACGAAAAAACTTCGTAACAAATAATAAATAAAAAGAAAATAAGAATAACTATTCATAAGATTTCCATATACTCGTGGATGTACTTGTGTGGATATTTGACCAGACGCTGACTTCAGGCGTCATACTTCCTTCTCTGCTCTGCGCTCAACCTGCCCTGACGTGTCTCCCCACGCTCCGCTGGTTCCGCATTTGCTGCGTCCCTAGTGAGTTTTTTCTCATTTGTTTACTCTGGGATGTATCGAGTAAGGTTAGGATATGCGTAGCAGGAGTGTCAGGGACGGGTTTCCCGCAGTTCAGTGTATTTGGGTCGTGTGTTTGGGACACCTATTTCGGGTGTACCCTCGTGGTCCCGTGGTGGACGCGTGTTTCATTTTTCGCGGCTAGCTAGCCTAGTTATTTAGTTGGCTTTAACTACGCGTTATCAGGCTTCTTCTTATCTTTCTGATGAAGTTGCCTTATTGTTTGTTGTCTGACGTTCCTAGCGTATTTTTCTTCACTTAGTGAAGTTTTTTCTAGGTCCCGAGTCAGTGCTTCCTTCTCCCGGGAGTTTTTCTACGATGTGGTGATGGCGGTTGTTCCTGTTGTGATATGTTACAGTGCTTTTTGTTTATATTACGACGTGATTAAGTGTTATTTCCGTCTGCTTAGGCCTAGCCAGCCGCTCGTAGCTTTTTACATGTACAAGTGTTATTGATTTATGATTTAAATATGTAATACCGTGTCATGTGTGTCCTGGATTAGTTGTGTTTTGGCTTAATCCGGGGCCTAATTGTGTTTCTCAGATTGCATCTGGCTAGTGTGGGTTGCCTTTTCCGGCGGGTTTTCTCGATTGCTCCGAGAAAATCCGGCTGGTTACCTTTTTCCGGCGGGTTTTTTCGATTGCACCGAAAAAATCCGGCTGGTTGCCGAGTTTTATATCACGCGTGGTTAAAATAGGCTAGTTTCCCCCGGCGAGTGGTGGCCTGAGGGCTCTCCAGGACTGCGTCTCTGAGGTGGAGCCTGTGTTCAGGCTTACTAGGTGTTTCCCGGCGGGATGGCTATACCCGTTTCACTAGGTGTTCATACGGACACCGGTGGAGTATGGTTTTTCCCGGTTTTTGCAAAGCCATTGAAAAACTAGGCTGTTTTGTTTGTTTGGTCTTTCCACCCCGGCGATCTTTTGCAAAGAAGTGGGGATACGAACAATTGGGGTTAATATTTAAATTGCTTTCACACCCGGCGGTTGAACCTTGGGGAGGTGGGATTAACGGATTTGCAATTCGGTATAGTTAGCCAGACAATTGAGGGATACAATTGGGTATCGAGGCCTTCAAAATACGGCGATCTATGAAGGCTTCGAGGGAAGTCAGATCAAAAACGTTTAAGATAAGCTTACCTCCTTTTTAACTGCGATATAATAAGGAGGCCGGCGTCTTAATATGGGTTTCCGGTGGCCAACAATACCACTGGGAAGACTGCGTCATTTATAACGACATGCTCGTCTCTATATTTTGTCGGAGGATGTGCTTAAATCTTTTGGACAGGTTAAAGATATTCTAAAAATCTTTACATAAGAACCTACAGGGTAACAAGAGGTTGTTGTTGTTGTTCCCCAGACTGCCTGGCCGAACAGCCCCAAGACCCTGAGCAAGGCCAAGGCCATAACCGAGCGCCCCCACAGAACCCTCCCTGCCTACCACAATAAAGCCTGGGTGACTGAAGCCACACCATGGCGGGGAGCTGAGAATGGTGCGGAAACGCCCGGGAAACCAAAGCCCCACCCAGGGCCCTGTGCCCCTCAGCAATTATGAAGAGAAAGTTGAGGGGCAAAGGAAAAATGTGACGCTTTGGCTTCCAATCTTGGTAGATTGAGAGGTCAATCCACGGAAGAGACGCCGTCACACGAGATCTAGAAAATATATAAGTAAAAGGAACAGTCAGAGTAAGCTATGGGTATGGTAGAGATCGCTCAGTTCTCACTCTGATAGACCAGCCCATCACCTGGTAACAAGAGGTAATAGTGGTGTATTACGTCTTGTTGCCCGGCGGTTCATTAACACTTGTGTTAGAACATTTTGGGGTAACCTTATGAGCATTAATTCCTGGAAATATTATTTTTTCCAGGGCGGAGTTCCGGCGGGTCAACAAAGGACCAGAAGGAGCCCGGGGGAGGGTTAGCTCTTCCCAGTCTCTGTCATGGCGCCACTAGACCCTGTTTTTGCTCTGTGCCTCACACCTTCTTGTTCAGGGATCCCTATTTTTGCCCATACTCTATGCATCAGATGCGTCAAATGCTTGGACCGGTCAAGGGGTCTGTGGGTGACGAAGAATTGTACTTTTTGTAGTCAATTGGGTACTAAAGTCTTACAACAAGATAATTTGGCCGCGGCGGTTGCATTGTGCGAGGTCAAACAGCTTTTTATTTACTTATGCTACGTCAGTGGCTCATAAAGCCTTGCAGTGTGATAACGTAGTTCTGTGGGACAGATTGATTGCTCAGTATCCCCCACTTAAACGTCCCCCTTCTAGAAGTAAAGTCAATGTGCGTAAGTCGACTGAGACTGGGCAGGCTACAGTGCTTACTCTCTCCTCCGGCACATCTAAGAGACCTCGAGAGCCGACACCCCCGGCGACAACTTCCAAGTTGAAATCGAGGTCCAGGTCAAGGTCTCCCCTCCGACAGCAGCCACATACTCACTCTACTTCCCCTGCGAGAAAGAAGTGCAAGGAGGAGAAGACCAAGGATAGTCCTGGTAGTAAATCAAAGTCGAGGCGAAGTCACAAGTCTTCTAAAAAAGACACTCATGTACGAAAGACCTCCAGGCGTTCGCCGGAGCCTCGTGCCTCACTTTCTGCCTCTACTCCCGACATGTCTCATGTCCAATCTGACAGGTCAGGAGTGGAGTCGGAGACTGTGGTGGGGGATATACCGGCGGACAAAGTGTCACCTAATATTATTACCAGTTCACATGTACCAGCTTTAGAGAGTTCTACCAGCAGTTATAACCCTCTAGAGGGCTCGAGTGAGGGCTCAGTAGTTGGTGTGGTACCTAGCTCACAAGTGAGTTCCGGCCAAGACCGGAGAGTTTGGAGGTACTCCCAGCCATGGCGTGACGGTTCACATCATTCTTATGCACCAACGGTAGTGGCAGACGTCCACCGGGACGCTGAGATCCCATCGTCCATCCCGGACTTAACATGGCAGCATGAGGGGGTCCCGGCTTCGGCGGAATCCTCTCCTGAAAGGCCGGGGGAAAGGGATGAGGGTTCTATAATTTCTGAGATGGGGATTCAAGAGTCAGGTTCAGTGCTGGACGACTCTCAGAATAGGAATGATTCGCCACAGAGTTCATCCTCTGCTAAATTTGTCACAGCTGATGAAATTAATGGGTTACTAGCAACTGCACTAACAAAGTTTTTTGGTCAGCAGCAGGAGACTCCCACAGTTGGTTTGGGAGCTTCCACGACAGCATCGAATGTCCGACCTCTGGCTACTTCTATTGCTTTGACACAAATTCTGCACCCTCCCCCTGTATCACCTACTATCAAGAAAGCAAACTTCCATAAACTTAGAGCTATGTTTAAAGAAACTGACTGGAGCTTTTTAATTCACAATAACGACATAAATACATCTTGGAAGTTATTCGAAGCCACTTACCTAAAAGCAGTGCAAGACTGCATACCATCGAAAACTCGGCGTCCAGGCCATAATAATAAGCCCAAATGGTGGAATAAAGATATTTCAAACTGCCTGCTTGCTAAAAAATTTGCTAATGATAGATTAAAATCCTCACAAAATGACGAAGAACGGCTGAAATTTGTAGAGCTACGACGCAAAGCCAAAAAGTTAATTAAGCAAAGTAAAAAGACCTTAGAGTTACATATTGCGAATCAAAGTAAAACAAACCCGAAAGAATTCTATAGTTATATCAGAAAGAAAAAAGTTGTTACTTCAACTGTTGGACCGTTAGTCGATGAAAATGGAGAATACACCAAAGACGAAGAACAAATGAGTAATGCCCTCAATACCTTCTTTGCATCAGTTTTTACAACAGAAGACCTCAGTGATATCCCTACACCATCGCCGATTCAGATTGATAATTCAGATGTTCTAAGCAATATCACCGTTACAGAGAGAGAAGTATTGAATTGTTTAGATAAACTCAAGGTAAATAAAACGCCTGGACCTGATACAATCTCGCCTAGAGTTCTAAAGGAAGCTAAGGATGAGCTCTCTAAACCACTGACATTACTATTCAATAAATCCTTGCAGTCTGGAACTATGCCCGATCAGTGGAAGCTAGCCAACGTAACACCGATATTCAAAAAAGGCAGCAAATCCCTACCCAGTAACTATCGTCCAATTAGCTTAACCTCAGTTGTATGTAAAATGCTAGAAACGGTCATACGAGACAGACTCGTAAATCACTTAGAGGAAAATAACATACTTAAAGATACTCAACACGGCTTTCGTAAAAAACGTTCCTGTTTAACAAACCTCTTAGACTTCTTCCACGATATCCTCAACCTCTACGATGAGAGTAAAGCTGTAGATATTATATACCTTGATTTTCAAAAGGCCTTTGACAAAGTTCCCCACAAACGTTTACTGCTAAAACTAAAAGCGCATGGAATACAAGACGGTGTGTTGAAATGGATAGAAAATTGGCTCAGCGACAGAAAGCAAAGAGTAGTCATAAACGGTAAGGCATCAAAATGGACCAATGTAAGTAGCGGGGTACCCCAGGGATCGGTACTAGGACCAATTCTCTTTCTAATTTACATCAACGACATAGATGAGGGTCTCACCTGTACAATCTCAAAATTTGCTGACGATACAAAAATTGCAAATAGCGTACTCTCAAAAGAACAAGTTGACGATATGCAACACAATCTAGATAAATTGTCATGTTGGGCCCAAATTTGGCAAATGAGTTTCAATACGGATAAATGTAAAGTACTACATATCGGATACCTAAATGAGAAAGCAAACTATTCGATGAATGGCACTCAGCTTAAGAATGTAAACAGAGAAACCGATCTGGGAGTAACAATATCGAGTAACCTAAAACCGAGTCAACAATGTTCAGAAGTTGTTAAGAAGGCAAACAAAATAATTGGCTTTATAGGCAGGTCATTTGAGCATAAATCCAAAGAAGTTATCCTAACCCTTTACAATTCATTAGTCCGCCCTCTTCTGGAATACTGCGTTCAATCCTGGTGCCCTTATTACCAAAAAGATATAAACAAGCTAGAACGAGTTCAACGTAGAGTTACCAAAATGATACCTAGCCTAAAGAACAAACCATACGAAGAGCGTCGTAGAGAATTAAATCTATTTCCTTTAACCCAGCGCAGATTAAGAGGTGACTTAATTCAAGTGTTCAAAATCATCAAAGGCATCGACAATATGAACTGTAGTAAGTACTTCACTATCGACCAATCTAATTACACGCGGGGAAACGGTTGCAAAATTATTGGTAAATCTTTTAACTCACACGAATCTAAGAATTTCTTCTTCAATCGAGTTGTCAACTTGTGGAATGGGCTTCCCCGAAACGTTATAGACTGCATCACCGTTGATTCATTTAAACTCCGCCTAGACAAATATCTCGCATCAAACCCGCGACTGACTGCGTTTGTAAATGAATAACTTTATTTTATCCCCCCCTCAGTTACTAACCCATCTGTCCCCTACTAACTTCCTAATCCTGCCACGGACATTAGTTCCAGGGCAGTAATTCCCTTTCCAATGTTCCCTTACCCACTCTAAACCACTGTTTGGACACTTGATCCTCAGTGTTTTGGAGGACAAGCAACCTAGAAGGGCCACTAGATCTGTTGTTGCTTGATTTCCTTTGTACTCCTTTGTACTCCTTTGTACTATGGTTACTAGGCCAACTTCGGCGGCACTGACTACTTCCAATGTGAGAGTAGTAGCAGATGTAAATCCTCCCCCTTTAGACAAAGCGCCGGTTGGATAGGGAACTATGCCCCTCCTATACGGGCCAGATGAGTCATGGGTAACAATGTTCCCAGCAAAGCCAGAGGTAGCACAGTCCACTATGTCGGGGGAGCTTCCGGTACCACGTGAGTGGGTAATTCAAGGGAATAAATCTAGAAAGTTACGTGCTTTAGATATTCTAGGAAATGTACTTGATGTTAATATTAAGGCCATTCCTAACTATTATCACCATAATTATTTTGTGTATACTTCTACACCGGCCCTGCCCCCTGCGTCAGCTTCAAGACTGTTTTCGGACTGGACCAAGCATGACGGTTTCAATGATATAAAAGCACTGTCAGCTCTAACACCAGAGTTTGGTTTAAAGACGTTCACAGACACAGCCGCAAATCCAGTTTTGAAGGTGGAGCAGTTGGGTCCGGGTCCTTGGGTGGAATGGGAAGTGGAGGCTCAAAACTTTGCAATGACTTTTACCTCTAAATCTTCACACCAAATTCCACAAGAAAGCCATTCTTGGTTCTCGATGCCGGTATTCTCTGCCGGCGGAGTTTCCTCTGCTTTATTTGCATTTTTAGCTGCCCCTAAAATTAATCTATGCGAACTTAAAGATCCCTTTTCCACACCGTCCACTGCTCACCTAGACCGGGAGTTCAGATTACGTGGGAAAGCATATAGACTGTTTTCCCAGTATATTGTCACACAACAGGTAGCGAAGTCAATGCACAGATCTGCTCAGGCGATCGCGGACGCGGAAGTCCGAAAGGCTATCGAACTATCTAGACACTTGCTACTCCAGACTTCTATACAGCAGTCACTGGGGGATATCCGTACAGCCTTGCTAGAGGCGGTACGGGCACGACAAGATCTAAGGATGTCTCTCGTGAGGAAGCTCCCGGATAGGATTGCAAATCAAGTAGTTATGTCCCCTGTTCTAACTGCCTCTTTAATGTCCCCGGAGGTGTGGAAAATAGTGTTCAACATGGCTCAGGCCTTTAAGCACAGTCCCGCCCCATCTAAGAAACCTGCTTTCAATTTTACCAAGCCCAAACCAGTCGCAAAAGCTCAACCTGGTGGGGCAAAGCCCTTTCATCTGCCTAAGTCCTCTTCCACCCAAAGTCAGGCTCAGTACAGATACAAGCAAGGAAAGTTTTCAGGCAATCATAATGGACAGAAGTATCAACGACCAGGCCAGGGCCCGGGTCCGACCAAACCCGGCCAGTCATCAAAGCATACACCACCACCACCACCAAAAAACTAGGGTCTCTCTCACTCCCAGGGCCAGTCTTCCGGCGGGTGGATCAGAGGGTAGTCCAGCCGGCGAACCCTTGTCTGCTAACTGGGTTGTTCCGGGCGTGTCATCGCGCATGGCCATTAAACACATGGGCGAGGATGGTGGCACGCAAAGGCATCACCTGGCAGTGGCTCCGGCGACCTCGTTTACGTCAGCCGACAAAGGCAAATTTTGTTTCATTAGAGGTGGAGTCACTGATCCAAGAGATGATCGCCAAGAATGTCATCATCCCGGTCCCTCAAAATTACCCAGTATTTACGTCCAAACTCTTTCTAGTGCCCAAAAGGGACAGTGTTCAGATGAGGGCGGTCGTAGACCTGTCTTATCTGAACCTCCATATTCACAACGTCTCCTTCAGGATACTGACAGTGAATCAAATCAGGCTAACACTTCCGCCGGGAGGATGGATGTGTTCTTTAGACCTGACAGACGCGTATTGGCACGTCTCGGTAAACAAAAGATTTCAACGGTTTCTGGCCTTACGAATAATACATCAGACTTATGTCTTTCAGAGGATGCCGTTTGGATTAAACCTAGCACCTCGCTTATTCACGAAATTGGTCCGGCAAGCCCTGATGCCCATGTTAGAACAAGGGATCAGGATTTTGTGGTATCTAGACGACTGGCTGGTGGTGGCAGAGACGGAACAGTTATGCATCAATCATGTCAACATAACATTAAATCATGTAAAATCTCTAGGGTTCAAGGTAAACCCGGTAAAGTCAAACTTTGTTCCCTCACGAGTGGTCCAGTGGATAGGGCTGGTCTGAGACACAGCTGCTCTCACTCTGAGTCAGAGTGTGGACAATCGGAACAGGTTTCGCAAGAAACTGTTTATGTTTCTTCACAGTCTGACTACGACACGGAGAGTCTGGGAATCTCTGGTCGGCTCTCTCAAATGGATTCAACTAACTGTCAAGTTGGGCCGGTTGAAGGTCAAACGTTTATTATTGGAGGGCAACAAATTTTTTCCACTATTGCCGGCGGAAACATTATGGCCCATCCCAAAATTAATACACAGCTTACTAGCGGTCTGGGCGAAGAGGGAAACATTGCACTCAGTCATGTCATGGACCTCTCCTCCGCCGACGGTATGGGTAGACACGGATGCGTCAGGAACGATAGGTTGGGGCTTTCGGTCAAACCACGGGCATCAGGGTCAAGGGCTTTGGTCCCTGCCGCTGTACCTCACCCGCCGGACAATAACGCCGGCGGGAGGACCCGACGCACTGGTGACGGACTGGAACATGTGGAGTTCCGTTTATCTGTTTCCGCCACCAGACGCTTCTCTAAAGTGCCACGTAGTAAACAAACTACGGGATTATCGGGGCGTAGTCTCGTTAATCGCGCCCCTGTGGCCGGCGCAGTTGTGGTACCAGCAATTGAAAACGTGGTGCCCGAACCCGGTGTCGCTCCCGGTCGGGTATTTCCCCTTAGACGCGATTGGCAACCTAGAGACCTCGCTGACTTTTGCATTGTGGACATTCGGGAGGCCGAGTGGCTGGCACCGTGTGGTGGAGGCGTGACCGATGAATTCATGAATCAATATACCCAGTCTGCGGGGAGGCAGTGTCAATCGCACTGGCGGGCCTTTACTTCTTGGATAATTAGAACAGAACAAACCGTTCCTTCGGTGGCTTTGGTTTTTCATTGTTTGGACTATCTGTTCGAGCAGAAACGTCTATCTGTAGTAGCGTTGGAGAGTCACTTAACAGCAGTTGGGATGCCATTCCTTTACCTTACAGGTCTGACCATGCCACTGGCGGAGGAGGGCATGTTTTAAACTCCGCCCACCTCCCCGTCAGCTCATGCCTACCTGGTCTCTGGACAAGGCGTTGTCTTTGCTTCATTCCCGTCTGTGCCAGAATACTGCAGATTTTGACTTACTTTTAAAAAGGGCAGTTTTGCTTATGGCTTTGGCTACCGGACACAGTCTGAGCTGGCGGCGATGAGCAGCACACCTGGTAGCATACGGTTTGGTGGGCTCAATGAGTGTATTCATTTTGCACCTTCCCCGGCGTTCGTCGCCAAAAGTGAACACAGTGAACATGTTTTTTCAGAGTTCACGGTGCCGGCGTTGAGAGGGGGAGAAGTGCACCATAATTTGTGTCCAGTGCAAGCTCTGACCAAGTATTTGAGAGTAGCGCCTCTGAGTCAACAGGGTGCTTTGTGGGTGGCGAGTGCGGGCCAACGCTTGATGAAACAAGGGCTAGCTTCTCTCCTAGTCGAAGTCATTAGGGAGAGTGGTCCCGGCGTCGTGGGAAGAGCCCACGATTTGCGCAAATGGGCGGCCTCTTTGCGTTTCCTTAAGAATATTTCTGTTGAGGACATGGCGTCTACGCACCTGTGGTCCTCTAATCATACGTTTTTGACTCGATATCTTTCAGTAGCTCTAGACAGACCTTCCATGCCATGTATAGCTTTAAGACAGAGGGTCTAGGGGGCCTCTCAGTCACTTATTGTTTAAGTTAAGAAAAGAGGGGGGGGGGGGGTGCAGTCAGTGTAACATAGGACACCCTAGACCCCGCCGGAGTATGTGTACGGAGCATACGAGCTGTGATACTGTATATAGGTGTTGTGATATAAAATTTCTCTGTAATATGCATTACAGGAAATTGTGCTAAAGTACAATAGTAGTAAAACAACAACTCTTGTTCTCTTGTTGTAAGTAGTTTTGGCTGTGAAGCAATATCATTTTAAGACAATCTCAGTAGTTGCGACTGCGAATTTTATTTTTGATGTAAGTACTTCTGCATAAGTACAAGAGTTCAGTACTTCTGCGAAAGTACAAGAGTTCATGTTATGTTTGGGTATATTTTTAGGAATATATCCACTAGTTTAATGGGGTTTATATGTGCACATGTAGACTTATAAGTTTTTATTTTTCACCACTTACTTAAGTGGGGTGCCTTCTTAACTAGCAGATCTGTGTACAGAGTCTCAGAGTTAACCCTTTTTATTCAAGCAGGCTTCTTCGAAGCACGCTCCTGCTTGTACCCCTTTTTTGAATATATATGCTGTATAAAGTTTATGCACAAAATATATCTTTTTTACAAAGTATGAATACTATGTGGTTGTTTGATTATCTGCTTTTGCTAGAGTTATGATTTGATTACGAATGTCCCCCTCCAGTCTTAGATATCAGGCATAATCGTCAATGATGGAGGGGCCACTAATAAATTATAGGTTTGACTCCTGCAAGGAGATAAAGAAAACCTAATATTTAGTAGTGGCCCCGTAATCATTGACGACTGGGGCCCTCCCGACCATCCCCTTCCCATTCGTTGATGTATTAAGGATTTTGGTTTACTTGATATGTCAGTGAAGGAAGTATGACGCCTGAAGTCAGCGTCTGGTCAAATATCCACACAAGTACATCCACGAGTATATGGAAAGCTTATGAATAGTTATTCTTAGTTTCTTTTTATTTATTATTTGTTACAAAGTTTTTTCGTAGTGAGAACCCAATTTCATAATGACAGAACCATGAGTGAGGTTGCGTGCGCTCATGATGAAGGCTCCTCATTTTTTTATGCTCTGCGCGGTAGATTCAAACTACGGTAAATGAGCGTTTGAAGAGGAGGCCTTATGTAATAGGCATAATCGTCAATGATTACGGGGCCACTACTAAATATTAGGTTTTCTTTATCTCCTTGCAGGAGTCAAACCTATAATAGTGCAATACCCTTCCCTCCCCTCCCCCCCCCAACCCCCAACAAGGGAAGGACAGGACAGGAGAAGGACAAGAGACAGAAGGAACCCTGCAGGTAGACCCCGAGGGAACCTGCAGGCCCAACGCACTACAAGGACGCCCCGGTCTGTCGGTGGACAACGACAGAGAGGAGGAGACAAACATGGTGGGGGAAGACCAAAGCCCTATGTCGGCAAAGTCCGGGCGAGAAAAATCAAGTAAAACCTGAATGTAGCAGTGTACGAACGGACGGCATGAGCTGTGCCCTGAACGTACGGGTTACTGGCCCGAAGAACCCGACACAGGCGAAGTTCCACAGCACGGCGATCAAGCCTCCTATCGGATGTAGGCGCCACCCGTAATGTCAACCCCGACACTGGCCTGGCCGAGTACACATACGTATGCAGGGTTTGAACCGGGCATAACGGACGATGAACCCTACCACGTGTGGAAGCCGGTACAGGAAAGGCCTAAAAATGGGAGTGTCGCGTACGGTTGTAGCTACAAAACGAACAGACGGAGCCAAAGTAACTGACCCAAGGACGGGAGAAGACGTAAGCAATGCCGGGTCCTAGACATGGCAGCCATCTCCGAGACGCCGTCACCCGCCGCCAAAGCCAGAAGGAACAGTGTCATGGCATGGAAGTGTGCAGGCGCGGGGTAAATAGTGTAAGAGGCAGACGAGAGCAGTGAGAGAGCCTCCGCCAGAGACCACTGAGGAGGAATCTGACGCGGGGTAGGCCTAAGCCCAAACCAGGCCCGCATGAGGAAATCCAATGCCCTGTGAGGAACGACCAACTCTGTGAATGACTCAAACGGTACCCAAATGGCCGACAGGCGGGTCCTAAGCGTGGTGCATATGTTGGGACGCATCTTAAAAATAACCAAATGAGGTAGGGAAACACGAACGCCACCAACAGGCATGTCCGTGATGTGTTGGTCATCCCAGAAGGAAAACCGTGCCAGTGAGAGATGGAAGTCTGCCACTGAGAATGTGTCTAGTGGAGAGGATTTGACAGTCAAAGAACGACTAAACTTCGGCAGCC
Source organism: Paralithodes platypus (assembly GCA_032716605.1). Taxonomy (NCBI): domain Eukaryota; kingdom Metazoa; phylum Arthropoda; class Malacostraca; order Decapoda; family Lithodidae; genus Paralithodes; species Paralithodes platypus. Next base: position 49,760,467 of record CM064498.1, read on the forward strand.
ACCCTGCCTCACAAACATCCACGATGTGAAGGCCAACGAGGTCCCTAGGTCACCAATCGATCCCAAGTGGAAATCGGGGAACGATAGGGGAACAGGACTCGGGCGCCACCGCCACCGCCACAGCCGAGCGGACCAGGCGTGCGCCGGCCAGATGGAAGTGAACAACCAAACAAAGTCCATGTACCCACTCAGCCTGTGGAGGACTTTGCACATCAAAAAGGGCGTCGGGTGGCGGAAACACATCGAATACGGTGTGTTGGAAAGACAAAACTACCCGGGTGCTCTGTCCCATCGATAGAGCAACCGCCCATAGGTTGGCAGTCCCGGGTAAGTAGGTTACACGCAGTGTGACGGTGTAAAGGAGTGCGTGGTAAAACAGCTACCCCGCTAGGTCCTGAAGAACGAAAAGACTACGCAGTCACCTGACTCAGGGTGACAGGCGTGCTCGACCTGTCCCAGTCGAGGCCCGCCCACGGCACATCGTGCGACGGTGGAAGGCAGGACCCGAGAACGGCGACTAGGAAACCGAACCGAGGAATAAGGAGAGCGTCGTGTACACAGTGTGTGGGAGAGTTCGCGGTGGAGATCCCACCCACCAAGGAAAAGTAGGAGCGGAAGACCCCGAGTGAGCAGGGGAGGCAAGGCCAGTCCGACGAGGGTCGTAAAGACACGAGGGGCGACATGGAGACCGAAGGGTAAACCGCCGAACGTGATATAATTAGAGTCATCAATACGAGGCACGACAGGTCGACTACCGGTCACAACACCTCGCTGTCCGTCACGGAGACCAGAAAGACATGCGACAGGAAGCCCCGCTGGTGAGGCGAGACTTCCCGAATAATCCCATCCACTTGCATGGACAGAATAATTTAGGCGACGTCTGGGGAGACAGGCCGATGTCACGCAGGTCGCCGGAGTGGAAACGTGGACCGGCACTTCGAGGACAGACCCCGCCGTATTACCCGGCGTGCCCACGAACGGCGAAGCTAAACCGAGAGTGGGGACGCAAGAGCCGGTAGAGGCCCCGAGTCTGGCGGCCTCGTTACGAGCCGGTCTGCCGACCTCAACTAAGAGGAAGCCGTTGAGGAGGGTCGTGACATCCCAGGCGGACGGGGAGCGAAGAGCCCCGCAGCAGCAAAGAGGGAAGACCCCTGCCATGCAGGGGCAGAGAAGAGCCCCTCCGGAGGGAACACAGAAAGCAACAGCGACGTGCGGACCTCAGCCGGCGCCAGTGTACAGAAGGAAAACCACAGAGACTGGCGACAACGCGCAGCCTCATGGAAGAGACACTGAATGAAGCCGACGGAGGCGATGGCGAGCTGCAGTCGCACTCGCCCGAATTGGGCCCCACCCATCCCGCGCACCCTAGTCGGTGGGGCTACAATAAGCCTGAGGGGAAGCCGAGCTAGGTGCAGTCGCTCGAAGAGGGTGGAGAGCATGCGAGCAGTGCGCCGCCAGGGCTTGTGAACTCGTTCCAGGGCACCCTTCTCTGGTGGCGTGAAGGAACGTGGCATACGTTCAGAAAGATAACGTAGGGGCAAAGAACCAGGCCCAAAATGGAGGTGAAACCCCGGATGAAGGTATGACGAGACTCGACATGGAGGAGCAGCCGACAGGAGGGAGTGGTGAGAGAACCCATCTCCGACCGAACCCCGAAGTCGATGCCCTCCGTCAGCCACAAGGAACAGTAAAAGATAAACTATGGAATGACACTACTGAAACTCATACGAGGCCGACAGAGTGGGCGCGTCGACATGTACGTCGTGTCGAGCAAAGGCTTCGAGCTGTACCTGCTGTTACGATCCTGGTTCTTAAAGACACAGGGCTCTTCAACATTGGACTAGATAATGGCAAAAAGCAACAACGGTAACACTAGATCCAACCCCTGCCTTAAACACTGGAAAACAAAACACCATTACCGCCCTGAGTCGTGCCTGGACAACGAGGTATCCTATGACTCGGTAACTGGTGCACACACACTAGGCTGACGCTCAATGAAACAGCCTATTCTCAAACAGTAAAAGATTACTCGATTATGTTACACAAAAAAAGATAGTTAACGTGATTAATTAACGTTACGGTAGATACTCAAATAACTGGCACTCCTGTATTAAAGAAAGTGCAATGCTAGTCCTGCAACATCAACTGGAAACTTCTGAAATAAGTCTGATGCTGGGAAGATGTTCGTAAAGAATCTTGAACAATTATAATGCAGAATACGGGTCACAATAAATGCTAGGACATATAGTAATAATAGGCAGGCGAATAATAAAGACTGCGCAAAGGTAGTAATGCTCGACAACTAAAGAAATGCTTTGTGACACAACGCAACAGCCTACTCGGGTTGTGCAACTCAACAACAACCTCGGCTCAAAAGTGCAGTGAATAATAATGTTGCATACATATAATAATGGGGCTTATCTCTAACCAGTGTCTGCTCAGTTAATAAAGTCTAGCTGGGGTATCAAGGCAGGGCAACAATGGGCGAGCATGCGGCTCGTAGCCTAACGTTGTCCGAGGGTGGTATAATGAAGATTACGTTATATGACGGGGATGCTCTCTTGATAAATCTAGGTCTCTAGTACCTAGCTCTATCCTGGCGATCCCTCAGAAGTCAACACAAAGAGGCAGCACTATGTTGTGAGGGATAGGCTATGGCCCTCTCACACCACAGCGCTGTGCTCGCAAAGTAAACCAACCCGAAGACAACTTAGGCTCCCACAGTACCTGTCGATGTCGTGCAGAGCTTAGCTAACACTGCACACATCGGAGACAACGACACAGTAACCTTACCCCTAGTCTAGCTTTAGATAACCAAGAAGAATCACTCAACACCCTGCAAGGGAGACATATACCGGTCTACAACCTTCCTGAGAGAGGACACATACGGAAAAGTCCGTCTCTCTAACCCTCAATAAAGCATAATACCTCCTTAACCTAATACATGGAAATATCTGAGAGCTTCGCGTACAATACGACTGGTCGACGGTGAACGTCTATGCTGAAACCAGAAGGGATGTTGAGTTTAATAAAGATTAGAGAATGAGAAAGGAGAAGTCGAGAGAGAGAAATAGTATGCAAAGTAGCGAGTATGGGGGACAGAATTGCAATGGATGTAGGCGATACGTGTGTCAGGCAAGCTCTGAGCTGGTAAAGAACACGAGGCAGCGACGGGAAGGGACTAGTTGACCACCTGGCCGCCAACGCCGTCAGCGCCCAAGCGAGCCGCGTCATAGCTCACCTCGCTGCCGGGTGTACCCCCTCACCCTCTCTCGCTCGCCTCCCAGACAAGCAACATTTATATTATAACGAATATAAAATATAAGGCGCAGTCAGAGACCAAAACAAAGATCATTTCTAGACTGTCTGTGGCAACACGACACTAATGAAATAAAGCAGATCATTCTAGGACAACTGTAGCCTATCCCCCCATCCTGGCGAGCGCTAGCGATCTGCAATGCCCCATGCAACCATTCTGCTAACGCCGGGAGGCGTCACACCCCCCCCAAGATATGGGACACTCAACCATGAGCCCATATCTGAACAGGCAGAATGTCGCTAAAATCTGCCAGTCCTAACCACTCTGCCACTCATGGAATGCAAGCTCAGTCTCCTCAAAAAAAAAATACAAAATTTTATATATAAAAAAATCTTATCACCCTTCCCAAATATAATACATTAATTCATAACATTGTGCTCCCAGAGCGAGCTTTAAGAAGCACAGCCTACTGAGGGAAAATCATCTGCACTCAGTACTCAGCTACAATATTATCTTAAAATTAATTATTAAAAGAAAGAGTTTTTATTTAATTTTTCATATTTTATTTTAATGTTGTTTTTGGCGGCTACTATAGATGTAGCCTAATTTTCTTCTAATCAAAGCCAACAACTCCTGCCCTGCGACCCTACGCTGATGCTACACACGCGAGCCAACAAGCACCAGCGCAAATATAGCTTTGCGCAGTGGCAGTATCGTAACCAATGAGGTTTAGTTTTCCGAGTGACGTATCTGCTACTGCTGAAGGCCCAAAACACGGTTAAAGTTTTCAATTTCATCTTTGCCTAGTACTTGCGACACCTCGGTTGGGTTACCTTCTTAGGAAGGTAATCAAGTCGTACCCCACCTGCTCGTGGTGACCTCGCAAACACCCATTTCTATTTATTTTTTCCATTTGTTCTTTTTTCAAGATAGGGTGACACAAACGGGGGCGGCGCTACCTGGGTTTATCCCAGGTAGTAGTTTAATTTTACTGTAATTTTATTAAGTGTTTTGTATATTTTTAACTGTAGGCTACATAAATATAAACAATGGCCGGCCAAGGCAAACGGAGGCAGAGTTTATTGGGAGATGAAGAGAGCTATGAATTTGAGGGATTTCTGGCAGAGGGTAATGAAGTGGAGGATCAATTGACTGTGGTGAAGAGACAGATGATGGGTCTGTTAAGATGGAAGGGAGTTATGGAGAATTGGAGGAGAGATATAGGTGTGAAGGTGGAGTCACTGACAGAAATATGTGGAGCCAGTTCAGTGGCAACTGCAGATGGGCCATTAATTGCTAACCTAGATGCTGTGATAAGGAAAGTAGATGAGCTGGAGGCAGAGAACATGGCACTCAAGGAGCAGCTAAAGGAGTATGAGGGCCATTTAAGTGAGAAAGTAAAGGGAGTAATAAGTGAGGAGAAAAATGAGTGGACAAGGGTGGGGAATGCTAAGGTGGATGCATTGGAAGAAATCATGAAGGAGCAGGTGGAAGAGAGAGAAAAAGAGAAAAGAGAGTTTGAGAAGAATGTAGTGCAGGTTTTGAAGAGCAAGGAAAAGGTAGTGAGGGAAACAGTAGATAGAGGTAAAAGCATAATAATTTTTGGAGACATTGAAGAACATTTAGCAGATATGAGGGAGACAAGGGGAAGGGATGAGGACAAAGTAAAGAAAATATTGGAGTGTCTAGACGAAGGCTGTGATTGGGGGAGAGAACTGGACGAAGTAAGACGGCTAGGAAGATATAAAAAGGGTGAGATGAGACCGATAAAAGCAGAGTTTAAATCTAGGTCAGTGGTTGAAGCATTAACCATTGTAAGCTGGAGGCTAAATAGTTGTACTGGAATGAAACATATTAGGGTGAAAAAGGACTTAAGCATAGAGGAAAGGGAAAAGTTGAGAGAAGTTCAAGCAAGGGCGACGATGAAAATCGAAAATTGTCAGATGAGGAGAAAAGGATTTTTTTTTGGAGAGTAAAGGAAGGGAAACTAAAGAAGTGGTACACTCAGAGTCAGAAAGAACGGAAAATACGAGGAGAAATGAACAAGGAGACAGTGAGTCAGGTAGTGGATCAAATCGGGGACAAGGAGATAGTGAGGGAGAAGCAGGAGATAGAGACAGTGAGTCAGGTAGTGGATCAAACCGAAGACAGAGAGATGGTGAGGGAGGAGCAGGGGATGGAGACGGTGAGTCAGGTAGTGGATCAGCCCGAGGACGGAGAGATGGTGAGGGAGGGGCAGGAGATTGTGGAGGGGGGGGGGGGGAGGAGAATAGAACTAGCAGGGAATGTGGAGGTAGGTCAGGGAGGGGATGGAAGAGGAGGTGAACCTGATGGGAGGCGGGGAGGGAAGAGAAACAAGGAGGAGGATTCCAATATACTGTGCTACTACACTAATATAGATGGAATAAACAGTAAAAAGGTAGAATTGGATGATATATTAAGAAAGGATCAACCACAGATAGTCTGTTTGACGGAGACAAAGCTGAACCAGGACTTTGACAGCAATATAGTGTTTAGTGAAGGATATAATATATGGAGATATGATAGAAAGGGAAAAAGGGGAGGTGGAGTGGCAGTATTGGTTAAGAACCCTATGACAGCAAAGCAAGTGGAGTTAAATAATGACAAGGCAGAAATAATGGCAGTTGAACTCAATGATATAGAAGGAAAAAAGCTAGACATAGCAGTAGCTTACATGCCACCAAAGACCAGAGCATGGAGGGAGTTGGAGTTTGAGGAGATGGTCGAGGATATGATTCAGTCGTTGAGAAGATTGCTTTTAAGGAAGAATCGATTGATCTTGGTAGGAGATTTCAACTGTAGTGAGGTTGATTGGGAATCGGGAGATGCAGGGCCAAATCAGAGATCTTGGGGAAGTCGGCTAGTGGAGTTGGTTACGGAAAATGTACTTGCACAACATGTGAAGGAAAATACAAGAATGAGGGGTAATAACGAACCTTCTAAACTCGATCTGATTTTTACAAAGGATCCTCACGAAATTAGTGATATAAACTATCTATGTCCTGTAGGTAAAAGTGATCACCTATTACTAAAATGGAAGTTGACCTCGAGTAATGCCAATAGATTAGACAATAGCTACATAAATGACAGATTAAATTATAGTAAAGCTGATTATGTATCTTTGAAAAGATATTTAGAGGGAGTAGATTGGGATCTTATTTTGAAGGAACAGGACGTACAAGGTAAATATAGTAGATTCCTCGAAATTTATAGAGTAGGAACCAATCTGTTTGTCCCAAGATATAAAACTGGAAATTTTACTAAGCAGAAAGATTGGTTTAATTTGAAATGCAAAAGAGCTTTGGGTAGGCGTGATGCAGCTTGGGCTAGATTAAGAAGAAGGAACACTGAGGGTAATCGGAATAAATACAAACAGGAGAGGAATAGATATGTTAACATAATTAGGCAAGTTAAAATGAACTATGAGAAGAACATAGTAAATAAATGTAAAAGTGATCCTAGATTATTTTATAAATATATAAACAGTAAGTTGAAGGTAAAGAAACAAATTACTAAATTAAGAGTTGATGCTAGGACGTATGAAAATGTATCGGACATGTGCGAGGTAATGAATAACAAATTGGGGTCAGTTTTTACTAGAGAGGAAGGTTTTGACGAACCACAGGCGGGAGTACTGGAGAGTGGTCTTAGTAAGATTGAAATAACTAGAGATGAGCTGTTATCTGCGATGAGAGGACTTGAAGTAAGGAAAGCTATGGGACCGGATGAAGTGTCTGCCTGGGTTTTAAAGGAGTGTGCAGAGCAATTAGTGGAGCCAGTGAGGGACATAATTCAAGCTTCCTTAGATAAAGGACAGGTTCCTGTTGAATGGAAAAGAGCTAATATCATTCCGATATACAAGAATGGAAACCCTGAGGACCCTCTAAACTATAGACCAGTTTCACTTACTAGTATTGTATGCAAGATTTGTGAAAAGCTAATTAGGAAGAGATGGATGAAAATGTTGGAGAGAAAGAAGATAATAACCCCAAAGCAATTTGGATTCAGAGAAGGGACATCTTGTGTTACCAGTTTGCTATGTTATTACAGTAGGGTGATAGATGTACTCCAAGAAAGAGGCGGATGGGTGGACTGCGTCTACTTAGACCTTTCCAAAGCATTCGATAAGGTACCACATAAGAGATTGTTATCTAAGCTTGAGACGCTAGGATGTGTCAGGGGGAGTTTGCTGAAATGGATGGAGAGCTATTTAACAGATAGGGAAATGAGGACCAACATTAGAGGAACTTACTCATCGTGGCGGAAAGTTGAGAGTGGTGTGCCACAGGGATCTGTGTTGGCACCTCTCATGTTCCTTATGTACGTGAATGACCTGCCGATAGGCATAAACTCCTACATGTCAATGTTTGCAGATGACGTAAAAATTATGAGACAAATAACAAATAAAAGTAGTTGTGAGGAGCTGCAAGGGGATTTAGATAAAATATACGAATGGAGCACCAAGTGGAAAATGAAATTTAATATAAGTAAATGCCATGTGTTAAATATGGGAAGAAGTGTGAATAGACCAAATTGGGAGTACAGGATGGGAGATAATATAATTAGCAAGGCCGAAAAAGAAAAGGATTTAGGGTTGATTATACAAGATAATTTGTCGCCAGAGAAACATATTAACAAGCTCTTTAGCGGAATGTATGCAATGGCCGGGAATATGAAAGTTGCTCTGAACTACTTGGATGAGACCATGGTAGCGAAAATTATGAAGAGTATGATTAGACCAAGATTGGAGTATGCAGCAGTGGTGTGGTCCCCGCATCTAAAGAAGCATATTCACAAGTTAGAAAGAATCCAGAGAGCAGTTACTAGATTGGTTCCAAGTCTCAGAGAGCTGCCATATGAAGGGAGGCTAGACAAATTAAATCTACCGAGTCTAAAAGAGAGGAGAGAGAGGGGAGACATGATAATGATGTACAAATGCACCCGGGGGCTGGAGAGGCTGGATAGGGAGGATATATTAATTATGGATACAGGAATAACTAGAGGCCACAGCTACAAAGTAAAAAGACCTACCTGCAAGAACGATATCAGGAAGTTTAGCTTTCCCTATAGATGTATTGACAAATGGAATGGGCTGGAGGAGGAGGTGGTAGGGGCAAGGAATATCCATATTTTCAAGAAAAAATTGGATAAAAAGTAGACTGAGAGACGGGACAACACGAGCTTAGCTCAACTCCTGTAAACTACAATTAGGTAAATACAATTAGGCAATTAGGTAAATACACCGCGAGCCAAGACAGGAGGCTATACAAACATACTGTGGTAGCCTACCCCGGATGCTCCACCCACGACAGACACTGACTGAACAGCGAGGGTTCTCCTGCAAACAAAGCCAAAACATTATCAGTGCCCTTAGCATGCCACACATCCAACTTGTGTTCCGGCAGCACAACAACACCTGACTCTGATAAACTGCCCAGTTCATCGCAAGACTGGCACTTCTCTTCGCTCTTTCCGGCAACGGGGCCTGCCAATAACCCTTCACTAGTTCTACCTTCGTGATGAGCGAGGCAGCCCCGAAGCGGTCTATGGTGTCGTCAACTCTGGGTAATGGATAGGCGTCTGTCAGGAATAATGCTTCCACACTCTTGCAATCAACATACACACGGACTCTGCCACCAAATTCAGGTTGCAAAGCCACTGGCAACGACCACTCACGATATTCCTCATCCCTCAGACCCCCTCTCCACACGCCGTCCAGCTCCGCCTTCACAACAGGCTGTCGAGCAGGATTCACACGGTAGGCAACCAACTCGAGCCTTGCACTGTCTCCAGCCTCCATGTCGGATTCTACCCCGTACATCAGGCCTGGAGAAGCAACAAACATGCGGACGGACTGCCACAGCCTAGTAAACAACTCCTCTTGTCGCTCAGGAACAAGAGGTTGCAACTTATCTCGCAGAACAATATGCCTAGTGCCCTCCCACATCTCCTTCACCATGTGGAGAGGACCCCTCACCTGATGCCCGAAAACAAGCTCATTCGGACTGAAACCGAGACTCTCTCCAGGTACTTCTCTTGCCGCGAACAAAACATACGGCAGACCAAGGTCCCAATCCTTTCCATTCTCTGCGCAGTAACATCGAAGCATGCTTTTCAGCATGGCGTGCCACCTCTCCAACACCCCTTGACTCTCCGGGTGATACGCAGAAGAGACGAGAGTGCTGATGCCATGCTGAATCATAGTTTGTTTGAACAGATTAGATGTAAAACTAGAACCTTGGTCCAATTGCACCTCTTGCGGGTAACCATACCGCGAGCAATACAAGAGCAGGTTCCGGACAACAGTTTTCGCCGTGCCATTTCTCATTGGATATGCATCAGGATAACGAGTGGCCACATCCATGATAGTTAATAGAAATTTATTACCGGCACTAGTAGGGGTAGGGGTCCGACCATATCAATGATGACCTTACTGAAGGGCGGTCCACTGACAGGAATGGGGTGCAACGGGGCTCTCGGAATTGTTTGGTTAGGTTTTCCAACCCTCTGGCACGTATGACACCGTGCTATCCAGGTTACCACCTGCCCCTTCAACCCCGGCCACCAAAACAATTTTTCTAAAGCCGCCACCGTTTTTCTCACCCCTAGATGTCCTGCCAGTGGTATGTCATGCGCCAACCTCAGTAGGCTATCCCTGCACTCCCGTGGCACCACCAACTGGTCCACTACTCCGGACCCCTCTTGCCAACTACGGTTAGGGTCTTGAAAACGCCTATAGAGGATGCCTTCTAAATAAAAAAAATCTCCTGGCTGTGCATCGCCGTCCTCATCGAGCTCTACAGCTCCATTAGCACACGTTTGGAGCTCAGGGTCCTCTAGTTGCAACCGACGTATATCTGAGGGTGCCAAGCGATCTAACTGCTCCCGGAGCAATGCATGACCTTCCCCGATACTGGGCTGCTCCCTCTGTCTCTCTCGATGTACATAACGTTGCTGTCGTGGAGACTAGTCACTCTCGATGACAGGCCCAGGGGCTACTCCAGAATTAAGTAATGGTGCTAATACTGAATCACCCAGGAGAGCCGCCGAGTCAAAACTCTTAAAACCAACTCCAGCTTTAGCCTCCTCCTGTTGATCGTTCCTCCGCTGGTCTGAAGACGGAGGACTAGGCTGTGACACTTTAGCTGCCCGAGCTCGGGTGACAACACACGCCATGGGTTGTGTCTGGCACCGCTCGACCCACTCTTGCTCTGCCCTATTCACGTCGGCCGGCCTCTCGGCAACGACTAAAGGTAGAACCTCAGAAGCGGGCATTGCAAAGTCGTTGCCGAGAAGAAGGTCGACGCCCTCCACTGGCAGTTTCTCCACAATCCCGACATCCAATTCACGTGCCACACCATCCACCTCCAACTCCAACCGCACCAGCGGGTATGACCGAGTTGCATTAATATCCTGCACCACTACCACCCGAGCCGCGTTTATAGGGTAGCCAGTCAAGTTTTTCATCAGAGTCTGGGAAGCACCTGTATCACGCAAGACCTCTACTCCATGCTTGCGCCCCGCCCACATCACGCAACCCCGCCCTCTATGGTCGCAAAAAACATCCTGAGCAGGGTTCGAGCCTCCCAGGTGCTTCTGCATTGGCTGTGCCTCAGCCTCTGACGAACTGCCCCGGGCAAACTCAGACGACTTCGGAGACACACCAATGTTGCAGGCCAAAGACACAACTGCTGTAGGTGGTTTGCTAGGACAGACTCTTGCAAAGTGCCCCTTTTTATGACAATGATAACACTCCAACTCCCCTTTGGGCTTCCCTTGGTACTGGGAAGGGCCCGGCCCCTTCTTAAACGGGACGGTGCTAGTCTTGTGGTCAGTCTTGGTATCATGGTTCTTGTACTTGTTTGCATAAGGTATACCACTAACTCGGGGGGGGGGGCATCACGCCCCTTGTTACCTGCCTCACTACGCTGGGCAGACCCGCACCCACGAATTAGTGATAGCCGGAGGTCAGCCATCTCAGCTGCCTCCTGTAGAGTTTTTGGTTGCTTTTCTTTCAGGTTTAACGTCAGGTCGTCGCCCGTGCATTTGAAAAACTGCTCTAAAAGCACCAACTGTTTAATGTCGTCAAACGTAGTAGCTTTCTCCGACCTCAGCCAATTCCCAAAAGCATCGGACAGCTCCCGGGCATGCTCCAAAAAGGTGCTCTCCCGACCCTTGGTAACACCCCGGAACTTCAACCTGTACGTCTCTGGTTGTAGTTCGTATGCTCTCAGGACAGCCTCCTTGAGTTCCTCGTAGATAATACATGACTCTATAGGCAATGCATCATAAGCCCTGAGTCCCTTGCCCACAAGTCTAGAGGAAACAAGGGCTGCCCACTTCTCCCCAGGCCACTGGTGTTCCTGGCACTTCTTCTCGAATCTCATGAAAAATTTGGTGACACCCGACTCACCAAATACAGGGACTAGCTTCAACAGGTGCGACAAAGACTGATCATGCCCACAATTCCCACCACCGAGACGTTGCCCTGTCGTTTCCACCCGAGTCTTCTCAAGATCGATATCTGCACAGTACCTGGTAGACTCAGCCTCCGACTGGGCTTTTATTCTCGCGAGTTCGAGATCAGTCTGTTGTTTAGCCTTAGCGAGTTCGAGATCCGTCTGTTGTTTAACCTTAGCGAGACGTTCCTCACGCTCAGCCTGCATCTTAGCCATCTCAAGCTGGAAGAGCATTTCTGTAGTGAAACTTTGAGGAGGAGGTGCAACTATTGGAGGCCCACCCAGCAATCCTAAACCACGCTGCCAGCGGCTATCGGCCTGCGGGAACGTACTAAACTCCGGCATCCTAGAGGTCCCGATGGGAGTAGAGTGGAGGGGGGGCTCGAGCAGAAGTCCCCGAGCACCCTCTCCACCCTGGACCTCACTAGCCGCCCCAAGTACGCAAGCCCTCAAATCGTTCTTCTTGATGCCATGAGCCACCTTAAGCCCCATGAGGGGAGCCAAACACTGTAGACCATACTTGCTAATTCCCTCTAATCGATCAGCTGTTATAGGCACCTCCAAAAACTTCTTTGCGGCCTCCTCACTAGTTACTAACCCCCCTGGCATCTGCCCATCAGAGCCTGCATCATTCCCTGAACTCTCAGTATGATCTGATTAGTCTCCCATTGTGTCCACCAAAAATTCTCACGTTTATAAAAAAAAAAGAAGTACCCAAGCTCCTATGTAGCACTATTCACTTGCCAAAAATGTCTGAAGACTCTCAAGTGCTATACTACTTTGCCAAAAAAAAATCTAACGTGCCCACTATATTCCTCAATAAAACAAATGACCACAACAATCCTGCAATTATCTCTTAGTTCACAAGATCCTGAGCTAGGTCGCCATTTGTTACGATCCTGGTTCTTAAAGACACAGGGCTCTTCAACATTGGACTAGATAATGGCAAAAAGCAACAACGGTAACACTAGATCCAACCCCTGCCTTAAACACTGGAAAACAAAACACCATTACCGCCCTGAGTCGTGCCTGGACAACGAGGTATCCTATGACTCGGTAACTGGTGCACACACACTAGGCTGACGCTCAATGAAACAGCCTATTCTCAAACAGTAAAAGATTACTCGATTATGTTACACAAAAAAAGATAGTTAACGTGATTAATTAACGTTACGGTAGATACTCAAATAACTGGCACTCCTGTATTAAAGAAAGTGCAATGCTAGTCCTGCAACATCAACTGGAAACTTCTGAAATAAGTCTGATGCTGGGAAGATGTTCGTAAAGAATCTTGAACAATTATAATGCAGAATACGGGTCACAATAAATGCTAGGACATATAGTAATAATAGGCAGGCGAATAATAAAGACTGCGCAAAGGTAGTAATGCTCGACAACTAAAGAAATGTTTTGTGACACAACGCAACAGCCTACTCGGGTTGTGCAACTCAACAACAACCTCGGCTCAAAAGTGCAGTGAATAATAATGTTGCATACATATAATAATGGGGCTTATCTCTAACCAGTGTCTGCTCAGTTAATAAAGTCTAGCTGGGGTATCAAGGCAGGTCAACAATGGGCGAGCATGCGGCTCGTAGCCTAACGTTGTCCGAGGGTGGTATAATGAAGATTACGTTATATGACGGGGATGCTCTCTTGATAAATCTAGGTCTCTAGTACCTAGCTCTATCCTGGCGATCCCTCAGAAGTCAACACAAAGAGGCAGCACTATGTTGTGAGGGATAGGCTATGGCCCTCTCACACCACAGCGCTGTGCTCGCAAAGTAAACCAACCCGAAGACAACTTAGGCTCCCACAGTACCTGTCGATGTCGTGCAGAGCTTAGCTAACACTGCACACATCGGAGACAATGACACAGTAACCTTACCCCTAGTCTAGCTTTAGATAACCAAGAAGAATCACTCAACACCCTGCAAGGGAGACATATACCGGTCTACAACCTTCCTGAGAGAGGACACATACGGAAAAGTCCGTCTCTCTAACCCTCAATAAAGCATAATACCTCCTTAACCTAATACATGGAAATATCTGAGAGCTTCGCGTACAATACGACTGGTCGACGGTGAACGTCTATGCTGAAACCAGAAGGGATGTTGAGTTTAATAAAGATTAGAGAATGAGAAAGGAGAAGTCGAGAGAGAGAAATAGTATGCAAAGTAGCGAGTATGGGGGACAGAATTGCAATGGATGTAGGCGATACGCGTGTCAGGCAAGCTCTGAGCTGGTAAAGAACACGAGGCAGCGACGGGAAGGGACTAGTTGACCACCCGGCCGCCAACGCCGTCAGCGCCCAAGCGAGCCGCGTCATAGCTCACCTCGCTGCCGGGTGTACCCCCTCACCCTCTCTCGCTCGCCTCCCAGACAAGCAACATTTATATTATAGCGAATATAAAATATAAGGCGCGGTCAGAGACCAAAACAAAGATCATTTCTAGACTGTCTGTGGCAACACGACACTAATGAAATAAAGCAGATCATTCTAGGACAACTGTAGCCTATCCCCCCATCCTGGCGAGCGCTAGCGAGCTGCAATGCCCCACGCAACCATTCTGCTAACGCCGGGAGGCGTCACACTGCCAACTCGCAGGCACCGGGCGCACCCCTTGTGCATGTGTAAGAGCTCGATCCGGGCGGGATGCCGCCACGTTCCCCCACGATGACGGCTTCCCATAAAGGGAAGGGAAGCGACGTCCGTTAGGGACCTGAAACGTCCCGAGGGACGGAACGTGGACAGGCCGACCAACCAGCCCCAGGCTACACGCAGGGAGCATGACTAAAGAAGTCGATGCCGCCTGGGAGCGAGTGGGAGGATGGACAACCGGAGCAGCAACCACAGGTAGAGCAGGTTACGTAGGCAAGAACACCGCCCAGTACGGAAGCACGCCTGGAGATCGTACAGGGGAAGAGACAGGGCGGCGTGGAGCCTGAGACCGTCGGCGACGTGGTGAAGTAGAGCGGCGTCTCCCCTATGACCCGGCGTCCTCGGAAACAGTAGGGACCTCTGAACGAGTCACCGGGTGAAAAGCGTTCAGGCGCCAGGGAGACAGCAGAGGGAAGGGGAAGCATGGCACGCACCCCTTCGTCTAGGAAGCGCGGAAACCGTCGGAGGTGGTCCTTGACAGAGAGAGCGAAACCCCGATCATGTAGCTCAGAGGCGAGACCTTGCCTCTACAGCATCCGGGAACGTAGGACGAGACCCAAAGGTCAATATCGACGAGACACGGTCTACACCTCCGAGGGTTAAACCCATCGCGGTTGGAGCACGAGACATGGGTAGGACTCTCCATGTCCCAACGGGCATGGCAGGACGGGAACCCCCATGGTGTGCGCAGGGAGGAAAGGATATCCTCACTGCAACCGGAAAGGAAAAATATACCGATGGCCCATGTATGAAGTGCCCCAAGCAGAGCAGGGGAAGAAGGCAGGCGGGCCACAAAGAGTTACCACAGGTAAATAGGAGGGACGGTAGTAGAGCGTCCCAAGAATACCGCCATGTACATAAGCATGGGGCGGATGGAAGCAAACCAGTCAGCGGTGGCCTCCTGAGCCTTGGGTGGAGCCACATGGATGGCCTGAACCGGACAGAGGAGTCGGAGATCGTCGGCGGGATGGTGAAGGAGAGCGACGACCCACCTTCGTTTCGGAGTCCTCGGAAACAGCCAGGACCCCCAAACGAGGCACTTGGAGGAAAGGCGATCTGGCGCCTTGTAGACTTCTGACGCGCATGCCTATGGCGTGCGCAAGGAGGAAGTGACATCCACATCGCAATTGGAAAGTAAAAGATACTGATGTCCCATGTATGAAGCACAGGAAATGTGTGCAAGCACAATATTGGTAAAAACCCTTGAATCCTTGATAGGAGAGTACCCCCTTCCCCTGTTGAGGAAGGGAAGGACGAAAAAGGGGGTCCCTTCGAAACAGGCACGAGGGCAGAAAAGCGCACAAAAGTGGTCACTACACCCTGCAAATGGAGCACCTTTCATGAAAGTGAGTACCCCCCCCCCCCCCCCCCCCCCCCCCCCCCCCTTGTGCGTGGTGAAGGGTGAAGAGGGACCCCCCATGCGGAGGGTCAGGGAGAGACCAGGCGAACCAGCAAGTGCAAAGAACCCCGTGCAAGTCCCGAGAAGGAAGGCATGAAAAGCCTTATAATGGAAGAGGATAATAATAATACCCAAAGGTTGAAGGTACTGAAGAGAAGAAGACGCCCAAGGGTACCATCAGAGTAGAGTGGGAGCACAATCTGATGAAAAGGAAAAGTCTGTGAACTGCTGCAACCGAGTCCCTATACAGAGGCAAAGCAAAGCACCCTAGCACCGACCCAGAGAGGAGTGGACCAGAACGGGCCGCTCCGCTCGGGGGCGGAAATCCGCTCTGGAGCGGAATGTAGGATGTAGGACGAATGTAGGATGGGTGGAACTCACCACCCGGTGAGGAACCCGTGGCGAGAGCAGAGCGAAGTAGACATACTACACTGGAACCATAAGAAAAAAACCCTGTGAAGACCCCGTGTAGGCCATGGTAAGGCACGCATGTATGTCATCGACAGTAACAAGAATAAAGCCTGTTCGTAAGCACCATGAAAATAAAGGCCATGGCAATGCACGCATGTATGTCATTGGCAGAGACAAGACAAAAGCCTGTTCGGAAGCACCACAAAAAAAAACCCACAAAGTCGATGAATCCTTAAGAAGAAGGCCAAAGAGTGCCCCCGAAATGGGAGGCCAGGCAGGAGTATCAGTCATGAGGTCATGCACAAAATAAAGATCAGAGATCCCAGAATAGGCTATAGGCACCAGGTCAGAGAGTAGCCTAAAAGCTCTCGCTAGGCCTGGAGACTGGAGTCCCGTCCAATGAAGGAGAGTGCCCCCCCATGTCCCCCTGGAAGTTAGAGCTGAAGAGAACCCTCCAAAAGGAGGATCAGGAAGGCCATAGGGGAACCAGCAACAGGCCAAAGAGCCCCAAAGCCCAGGTCAGAAAAAACCAAGGGGTAGGCTCAACCCTCTGAAGAACTGAAGGAAACCCCACCCCAAAATATAATGGAGACCGATGCCTTAAGGCCGGTATCAGTGAAGAGGTCCTGTAGGTCAGAAAGCACAGCCTGGTAAAAAGGAGCATTAAAATACGTCTTAATGGAAGTGCAGGACGACCAGTCTAGGCCTAAACTGAGGCAAGAGGAGCGCGACCGTAAACGGCAACGTCCGTTCGAGAGCGGAAAAGTACCGACATCGAGCGGGAACGTCCGCGTTCCAAGGCGGGCTGAATCGTCCATATACCGACTCGTACGTTCAGGCGCGGGAAGTGGTATGAGACGGCAGTAGTGCGTGAGGGAAAAAGCCCGTCCGAGAGCGGAGAGGCCCAGATGGGCTCCGTCGTAAGCCAAGGACCCAGGAAAGGTAGCCTGGCAAGTCACAGCAGACGTGGGAGCGTCTGTGGGTAACAGACAGTGTGAAAACAGACCTCCGACATAGAACGGAAAGTCCCGTTCTAGAGCGTCTGTGGGTATCAGTCAGTGTGAAAACAGACCTCCGACATAGAACGGAAAGTCCCGTTCTAGATCGGAGGCCATGTGAGACCATCAGTGAGACCATGGGACCGTAAATGAAAGGGCCGACCTAGAGCGGGAAGTCCCAGACCCAGGGCGGAAACCCATCGGTACGTGTCTGAGAGGTCTGCGGCACCAAGAAGGTGGAAGGCCAGTAAAAGAAAAGTCCCTTCCAAAAGCGGAGGGGCCCAAAGGTAACCCTCCTCAAGTCACAACAGGCGCGGGAGAGCCTGTGGGTAAACAATGCACGACCGTAAGAGGGGCAGTAGACAGAACAAAAACTGTCAGACAAAAACTCATCAGAACGGGCTACGTTCGCGGTTTTGTCGGACTGTAACCTTTAATAAAGAATGTGAATAGGCCAGGTGAAAAAACAGAAGTTAGCCTATTCGGTACCAGAGTCAGTAATATATGAAATTACATGGAGCCACCAGTTACTGTACCCTTGATGAGGGTAAGCAATACTGATCTTGGCCTCTTGTCCCTACGGTTTCTCTTGATGGGATATGTGCTCCCTTCTTCGCGTCCCCGGAGACGGGTGCCCTCGTGCGCGATCACAGGCTTTGCCAACACACTGCTCACCAGCTCTCTGCCCTCTTGGTGTTGCTTCAGTTGGCTCGGCTTCTTCGAATGTCTGATACCCATGGGATGGACGCGTTCAGCGAAGACTGGAACAGGTGGCAGTCCTTCTACGTCTTTCCGCCACCTGCCGCACTTGTGATGTGCACGGTCCTCCACTGGTTGCGAGGGTACCGTGGCAGGGATTGGTTGTTCGTATGGGCGGCACAGACCTGGTCCTCTCAACTATGGCGATGGTAACCGTGTCCCGTTCCCCTGTCGGTTTCCGACTTCCACTGGGGGCCGATTGGGGTCCTGGAGTCTCGTTAGCTTTCGCTTTGTGGACTGTTGGTGTGGCACTGTAGCTTCCACAGTTTGGGATACTCTTGCCACACAGGTTTCTTCTGCTTGGACTGCGACAACGTGGACGCCATACGTGTCTCGCTGGGACTGTTTTCCTACATGGTTTCCTGACCCTGCCCACACTGTTCCGTCGGTCGCGTTGGTGTTTTAATACCGTCGCTTTTCCTTTGCTTTCATTGCGACTGGTATGCTGCTCTTCGGAACCTCCTGTCTGCCATACGGAAACCTTTTTGGGCCTTGACGGGGTTGGCCGTCCCTCGGCATGGGTTGCACTTTTTTATGGATGCCGGTTTTCGGCTTCAGCCGCCCCCGCGCCTGATTCCGCCTCGTTGGTCTCTGGCGGCGGCTCTACAAGCTCCTCCCTACGCCCGTTTCCACTACCTACCCGATGCCTGAGCACTTACTTGAAACGTCATTGTTTCTTATGGCGTTCGCTATGGGGGAGAATCTCGGAGCTGGCTACCTTGTCTGGGGCCCTGCCTTCCTTGCCTTTTCTCCTGTCCTCAGGGCGGTCATTCGTTTTGTGGCTACGACTGGACGTGAGGCGCACGTTTTTCAGCCGTTCGTTGTTCCACAAAACGAGAACGTGTTCATCATACGCTCTGCCCGGTGCAAGCCCGGCATACGTATGTGCGCTCCGCCAGGCCGATGTCGGGTGTGGCGCAGTGGGTGGCACAACTGGCCGGTAGGGACATCGGCAACCGTGCGGTGGGGATTACCCTGTGTCGGGTGCTTCGTGCCGGTCATCCTGACATTCCAGGGTTGGCTCACGGCATGCGATCGTATGCTCCTACGATTAGTTTTCTTCTTACTAGTTCGCTCACGGACTTTGCCGACACGGGGCTCTGGTCTTCCCACAACACGTTTGTCACCTCCTATCTGTCCGTGTCCACGGGCAGGCCGGGTCGTCTTTTTGTTGCGTTGGGCAATAATGGGTTCCCTAGGAGTATTACCTGAACTGTTCTTTCAGTCGGTGTACCTCCGCCCATCCTTTCCTTTCCATATGGAGGGAGAGGGGGGTGTTTATGAAGTACATGTACTTATCTCATATATGTACTGATTACCTATGGTTCATTCTTGCCTAGGTTGAGGACTTGATTTATTCTAATCTTAAGTATCCTTCTTTGTACTTCGGTATGTCTATGCCTCATACCAATTTCTTTCTTACAGTTTCTTACAGTAGATCCTCTGGAAAAAGGCAAACTATGCCTGTGTATCCAGCTCAGTACCAGTACTTGCACTGCTGCGGTCGTTCACGGTGTTGGCGGCGGCGGTAGCAGACGCAACATTTTTACTATTCTGTATTTTTGTTTTATTTACCTAATTGTATTTACCTAATTGTAGTTTACAGGAGTTGAGCTAAGCTCGTGTTGTCCCGTCTCTCAGTCTACTTTTTATCCAATTTTTTCTTGAAAATATGGATGTTCCTTGCCCCTACCACCTCCTCCTCCAACCCATTCCATTTGTCAATACATCTATAGGGGAAGCTAAACTTCCTGATATCGTTCTTGCAGGTAGGTCTTTTTACTTTGTAGCTGTGGCCTCTAGTTATTCCTGTATCCATAATTAATATATCCTCCCTATCCAGCCTCTCCAGCCCCCGGGTACATTTGTACATCATTATCATGTCTCCCCTCTCTCTCCTCTCTTTTAGACTCGGTAGATTTAATTTGTCTAGCCTCCCTTCATATGGCAGTTCTCTGAGACTTGGAACCAATCTAGTGACTGCTCTCTGGATTCTTTCTAACTTGTGAATATGCTTCTTTAGATGCGGGGACCACACCACTGCTGCATACTCCAATCTTGGTCTAATCATACTCTTCATAATTTTCGCTACCATGGTCTCATCCAAATAGTTCAGAGCAACTTTCATATTCCCGGCCATTGCATACATTCCGCTAAAGAGCTTGTTAATATGTTTCTCTGGCGACAAAGTATCTTGTATAATCAACCCTAAATCTTTTTCTTTTTCGGCCTTGCTAATTTTATTATCTCCCATCCTGTACTCCCAATTTGGTCTATTCACACTTCTTCCCATATTTAACACATGACATTTACTTATATTAAATTTCATTTTCCACTTGGTGCTCCATTCGTATATTTTATCTAAATCCCCTTGCAGCTCCTCACAACTACTTTTATTTGTTATTTGTCTCATAATTTTTACGTCATCTGCAAACATTGACATGTAAGAGTTTATGCCTATCGGCAGGTCATTCACGTACATAAGGAACATGAGAGGTGCCAACACAGATCCCTGCGGCACACCACTCTCAACTTTCCGCCACGATGAGTAAGTTCCTCTAATGTTGGTCCTCATTTCCCTATCTGTTAAATAGCTCTCCATCCATTTCAGCAAACTCCCCCTGACACATCCTAGCGTCTCAAGCTTAGATAACAATCTCTTATGTGGTACCTTATCGAATGCTTTGGAAAGGTCTAAGTAGACGCAGTCCACCCATCCGCCTCTTTCTTGGAGTACATCTATCACCCTACTGTAATAACATAGCAAACTGGTAACACAAGATGTCCCTTCTCTGAATCCAAATTGCTTTGGGGTTATTATTTTCTTTCTCTCCAACATTTTCATCCATCTCTTCCTAATTAGCTTTTCACAAATCTTGCATACAATACTAGTAAGTGAAACTGGTCTATAGTTTAGAGGGTCCTCAGGGTTTCCATTCTTGTATATCGGAATGATATTAGCTCTTTTCCATTCAACAGGAACCTGTCCTTTATCTAAGGAAGCTTGAATTATGTCCCTCACTGGCTCCACTAATTGCTCTGCACACTCCTTTAAAACCCAGGCAGACACTTCATCCGGTCCCATAGCTTTCCTTACTTCAAGTCCTCTCATTGCAGATAACAGCTCATCTCTAGTTATTTCAATCTTACTAAGACCACTCTCCAGTACTCCCGCCTGTGGTTCGTCAAAACCTTCCTCTCTAGTAAAAACTGACCCCAATTTGTTATTCATTACCTCACACATGTCCGATACATTTTCATACGTCCTAGCATCAACTCTTAATTTAGTAATTTGTTTCTTTACCTTCAACTTACTGTTTATATATTTATAAAATAATCTAGGGTCACTTTCACATTTATTTACTATGTTCTTCTCATAGTTCATTTTAACTTGCCTAATTATGTTAACATATCTATTCCTCTCCTGTTTATATTTATTCCAATTACTCTCAGTGTTCCTTCTTCTTAATCTAGCCCAAGCTGCATCACGCCTACCCAAAGCTCTTTTGCATTTCAAATTAAACCAATCTTTCTGCTTAGTAAAATTTCCAGTTTTATATCTTGGGACAAACATATTGGTTCCTACTCTATAAATTTCGAGGAATCTACTATATTTACCTTGTACGTCCCGTTCCTTCAAAATAAGATCCCAATCTACTCCCTCTAAATATCTTTTCAAGGATACATAATCAGCTTTACTATAATTTAATCTGTCATTTATGTAGCTATTGTCTAATCTATTGGCATTACTCGAGGTCAACTTCCATTTTAGTAATAGGTGATCACTTTTACCTACAGGACATAGATAGTTTATATCACTAATTTCGTGAGGATCTTTTGTAAAAATCAGATCGAGTTTAGAAGGTTCGTTATTACCCCTCATTCTTGTATTTTCCTTCACGTGTTGTGTAAGTACATTTTCCGTAACCAACTCCACTAGCCGACTTCCCCAAGATCTCTGATTTGGCCCTGCATCTCCCGATTCCCAATCAACCTCACTACAGTTGAAATCTCCTACCAAGATCAATCGATTCTTCCTTAAAAGCAATCTTCTCAACGACTGAATCATATCCTCTACCATCTCCTCAAACTCCAACTCCCTCCATGCTCTGGTCTTTGGTGGCATGTAAGCTACTGCTATGTCTAGCTTTTTTCCTTCTATATCATTGAGTTCAACTGCCATTATTTCTGCCTTGTCATTATTTAACTCCACGTGCTTTGCTGTCATAGGGTTCTTAACTAATACTGCCACTGCCACTCCACCTCCCCTTTTACCCTTTCTATCATTTCTCCATATGTTATCTCCTTCACTAAACACTATGTTGCTGTCAAAGTCCTGGTTCAGCTTTGTCTCTGTCAAACAGACTATCTGTGGTTGATGTTTTCTTAATATATTATCTAACTCTACCTTTTTACTGTTTATTCCATCTATATTAGTGTAGTAGCACAGTATATTTGAATCCACCTCCTTGTTTCTCTTCCCTCTCTGCCTCCTACCAGGTTCACCTCCTCCTCCTCCATCCCTTCCCTGACCCAGTTCCACCTCCCCCACTAATTCTATTCTCCTCCCCCCTCTCTCTCCCTCTGTTCCACCCTCTCCACCACATCCTGGCTCTCTCTCCGGTCCCCTGCTCCCTGCATTATCTCTCGCTCCGTCTCCTTGCTTTGACTTCGTACTTGTCTCTCTGTCTCTTTCCCTATCACTCCTCTTACTTTCGGTTCTTGGTGGCTCCTGATGTACCACTTCCTTACTTGCCCTTCCCTTATTCTCCAAAAAAATTTCTTCTTTTGCTCTTCAGACAACTTTCCATTCTCTTCATCAGCCTTAGCTTGGAGTTCCCTTAACTGTTCTCGTTCTTCTACACTTAGGTCCTTTTTTACCCTTATATGATTCAGCTCTGTCGAATTTAATTTCCAGCTCACATTGGCTACTGCTTCTGCTGTTGATCTAAACTTTAGTTCCACTCTTAGTGGTCTCATCTCGCCCTTGTTATATTCCTAACCTTCTCACCTCCTCCAGTTCTTTTACCCATCCATAACCCTCGTCTAAGTAATCCAGTATCCCCTTGACTTTCACAACATCCCTTTCCTTTCTTACCTTCATATCTGCCAGGTGCTCTTCCACATCTCCAAAGATTACTACACACTTACCTCTATCTATTGTCTCTCTCACTACCTTCTCTTTCTTCTTTAAAACTTGCACTACATTTTTTTCAAACTCTTTCTTTTCCTTTTCTCTCTCTTCCTTCTGCTCCTTCAAACTTCAAATCTTGTCTTCCCCATGCTTTATCAAGATTACTTTCAAACTCCCTTATTGATTCGGAATCGACTACATACTGGGGCAGTGCGTTCCACTCATTTACCACTCTATCACAAAATGAGTTCTTTGCCTTCTCAAGCCTATTTCTTTCTTTGTAAATTTTCTTAGAGTGTCCTCTCGTTCTTGTTCCCTCCCGCATCAAGAAGATACCTTCACACACATCCTCATCGTACTTTCCTGACACTATCTTAAAAGTCTCTATCATATCCCCTCTCTTTCTCCTATATGCCAGTGTCGGAAGCCCCAGTGTCCTCAACCTCTGCTCATAGCCCGCGTTCTTCAACGTTGGTACCAACTTGCTAGCTCTACTCTGCACTTTCTCCACTGCTTCTATATCCTTTACCATATATGGGGCCCACACCTGGTTCGCATATTCCAGGTGCGGCCTAACCAGCGCTGTATAGAGATTCCTGAAGATTTCTTCGTCAAGTGACACAAATGTCCTCCTTATCAGCCCTACAATTCTATTGGCTTTGTTTATCTTTTCCGCTAAATGTTCGGGAAATAATTACGTGCTGGTCGCTTATATTCTGTATCACACGCTTCGTACTGTACTTTATTTGTACTGTATGTGTATGTCTTCACTCTTTCCAGTATTGGGTGTTCATACTGTCTTCCACAAGGGGGGAAGGGTGGGGGGGGGGCATCCTGTTGTTCATAATCATCTTATGACATACATCATTCTTTTTCTTAGGCTAATATCTCCATTGAACTAGACACGACTGTACTTGACTTTCTTAATATGCACCTGTCAGTACACTCTTTTAAGTAAACTCTCTTGTTTATGTCTGTCTTTTCTTGGTCTTGATCTTTTCACTAATGGCTAAAGTTTTGGTTTACAGCTTGGATGTCCGCCTCCAATTTGGTACTCTAGCTCTACGTTGGAGACGTAGAGGCTACTACTAAATTGGGAGGTTTGACGCCTCCCAAATACCAAAGAAGGAAAACCTTCTATTTAGTAATGGTTCTCTCCGTCAATGACGTGAGAGCCTTATACAGTAAACTTCCGTTAATCCGAAGGGCAGCGGACCGGCCCTCGTTCGGATTAGTGGATTTTTCGGATTATCGGACTTTACCCCTATGAACCTGTGTATTAATGGCCTGACGAAAACATTGAGGCATTAGGCCACCCAAATGACACAATGGTGCACACATATCGGCTCATATGTTCATGAAATCACTTCAAAAGTTTACCATTGTCATTGTAGCCTATTACCTACTTCAAAACATTCAGATTAATGGTCAAAGGAATCTGCTGATATAAACGTAAACACCTTCTTCTTCTTCTTATTGTCACATGTCCGCATCGTCTACTAGCGAGTTTGTCTTGCTCTTGAAAGCACCCCTGGGTCGCTCCGATCACTGAACTATAAATAGTAGCGTATCGGAACGTCCAAAGGTGCGTTTTCAAGCGCAAGACTGAATGCGCTTGCAGACGATGCGGTGCAAGCCAGTAGCGCATCGGAGCGTCCCAAGAATGCGTTCAAGAGCAAAACAAACTCTCTAGCAGACGATGTGGTGTTTACGTTTATATCAGTAGCTTCCTTTGACCATTAATCTGAATGTTTTGAAGTAGGTAATAGGCTACAATGACAATGGTAAACTTTTAAAGTGAATTCATGAACATATGATATGTGTGTGCTCCATTATGTGTCATTTGAGTGGACTAATGCCTCAAAAAGGGGACTTTGGGACTTCTTGAAATTCGGACCATCGGGTGAATTCGGATTTGGCCTCAAATTGAAAAATTCGGACTATTGGGAGATTCGAATCATTGGTCGTCGGATTAAAGGACTTTTACTGTATATATAAGGGCTCCCCGGAGACCCCCGTGAGGGTCCCGGAGAAAGCATAACGCGACCCCAAATATATAAAAGCACATCCTAGGGTGAAACCCTTTACTTAGTTCCTAGGGAACGTCATTAACCCTTCCTACCCGGGCTGCCTGTTAGAAGGACGGTCGCCCGTACCCGGGCGAAATGGCCAAAAAAACGTCTAGGCCTAAGCTACCGTATTTTTGTTTATTTTAACTGCTAGAAATTTCCCACGCATCCCTAAACGTAGTGCGGTTTCCAATCTGTAAACTGGCGTTGAGTAGAGCTCTCTAAGTCAACTGGTTCAGTTGTGATGACGATTTTAGTGGAGAGCATTTTCAGGCAATGTTAGCAATACGACGATCTTTTCACTAATGAAACTACGACATAGACGTATAATAACAAACGAGTCTTCTCCTTCTTGTTTTCGGAGGTGCGGTGACGAAGCGACCGACTTTGTTTACATTCGTCCGACGCACGGCGTTCGGATCAAGCTTGCAAGACTTGCAAGCTTACTGTCTGTCACAAGGACGCCCGGGTAGCTGCCCTTCTGCCGAGCTGTCCTTACCTAAGGCAGCCCGGGTAGGAAGGGTTAAAAGAGGTAACCATTAGAAAAAGAAAGAAATTTTTTATGAGTAAAGATTAGAAACTATGAATGTTGTCTTACTAAATCAACTAGTGCGCCGTTATACAGTCCTTCCCTTGCACGCGTCCCCCAGCTGGTCACGCTGGGTTTATACGTCCTTGTGGCCGCGTCCTGTGCGACAGGTTGGACTAATTTTGTGCTCTCAGGATGTGCTACTTTTTATCTTTAGACGTTTCCTGCTGCCTCTTTTGGGAAGTATATGTTACTATTATAGTAAGGAGGCATCATAGATATGTATGTATATTGAACATTTCCATTTCCATTGTCATAGCCTTATCTCCGGGGCTCTAGAGTTAAGAACCTGTTCCCTCACCAGTTTTTATTAACTCCGGTTCACAAACACCGAGTGCTACTATAGCTCCGAGTGCAATTAGCCTATGTCAAAATTCATATTTTACTCTGGTTCACTACAGACAGTATCTCCGAGTACTCTAACCCTTAAAGAGAATACATACTACGGTTTCCATATACCGAGTTGTATACCACTCTAACTCCGGGTATTCAACAAAAGCGTCTTAACTCCGGTTCTCAAACACCGAGTTCTACCAACATAACTCCGAGTATCCCTTAGCGAGAACATATCTCCGGTTCCTATATAACTTCTAACTCCGGGTATACAACAATAGTGACTTCACTCCGAGAACCAGAAAACTCTGAGTAGTCTAATATTGTCAATTAACTCCGGTTCCCAGACACCGAGTTCTGTCAACCATTGGTTGACAGTGTACCACCGGAAAAAACTCCGAGTGGAAGAAAGGGGTGAGGTGTATGACAAAAGCACCTTGTAGTAAAAGCAAAATGGTAGGTAAAAATACCCGGAGCCTCGTAGATATAAACTAGAGAACTCCGGCAGAGTAGGCACAAATAAAAGATATACAAATGAGGCCCCCAACCTCCGCCTATACTCTGCTACCCCCCGGACTTCAAATAGTACACGGGGATCTCCTAGTGACCGGAGATATAATTAAGCCCAGTCTAACACTAGCCGACCTAAAAAGGACCGGAGTGAGACTCTAAATAGGGGCCCAACTGAAGGTTGGTTCGTAGCTTAAAATCATATTTTTTGAAAAGGGAGGCTACGGTGGCAAGTATCAAAAATAATTACAGGCAAAAGTATCATAAAAGAATAACATTTATCCGCTCTGCAACAAGGCAGAAAACCTGGAAGGTACATAGACTATGAAGACGTATGACATAAAAGTCTAATAAATTGTTTATATACAGTGCAAAAGGAAAATATTTCGTAAAAACTTTATTAAAATGTAAAGAGAAACGCTCAATGTCACGAAAACATCAAAAGATGAAATTCATAGCATCTGGAATTTTCGATAAGAAATAAAAGAAAATGTGATAGCCGCTAGATCGCCATTAAACAATTTTATCGAAGCGCGACGTTGAACGTTCAGAGAAAAAGTTAGGCTATCAGCAAGAAAAGTTGAAATGAATAGCATCAACGATTAATTGAAAAAATTATAAGAATGGATAGGCTAGTTAGAATTAAGAATATTGAATTTCGGAGCTTATAAAAGCATTGATGGAAAAAAGGCAAAGGCCTAGCCTATCCCTAAACCTGGCGTCTGCTAGCTAAACTAACAAAGCCTAAAAACTGAAATAGAGGCATTCTAACTAACCTGGCTTACATAACATAATGTAATAATATAAAGAGGAAAAAGATAGAAATACTGTACTGTACAGAAAATAAAAATAATATTCATATAATAATAATGGTCGTAGCATGTGGCGCGTCCCGTGGAAGTCGTCAGCTCTCTGGAAATGTTCAATATACATACATATCTATGACGCCTCCTTACTATAATAGTAACATATACTTCCCAAAAGAGGCAGCAGGAAACGTCTAAAGATAAAAAGTAGCACATCCTGAGAGCACAAAATTAGTCCAACCTGTCGCACGGGACGCGGCCACAAGAAGGACGTATAAACCCAGCGTGACCAGCTGGGGGACGCGTGCAAGGGAAGGACTGTATAACGGCGCACTAGTTGATTTAGTAAGACAACATTCATAGTTTCTAATCTTTACTCATAAAAAATTTCTTTCTTTTTCTAATGGTTACCTCTTTTAACCCTTCCTACCCGGGCTGCCTTAGGTAAGGACAGCTCGGCAGAAGGGCAGCTACCCGGGCGTCCTTGTGACAGACAGTAAGCTTGCAAGTCTTGCAAGCTTGATCCGAACGCCGTGCGTCGGACGAATGTAAACAAAGTCGGTCGCTTCGTCACCGCACCTCCGAAAACAAGAAGGAGAAGACTCGTTTGTTATTATACGTCTATGTCGTAGTTTCATTAGTGAAAAGATCGTCGTATTGCTAACATTGCCTGAAAATGCTCTCCACTAAAATCGTCATCACAACTGAACCAGTTGACTTAGAGAGCTCTACTCAACGCCAGTTTACAGATTGGAAACCGCACTACGTTTAGGGATGCGTGGGAAATTTCTAGCAGTTAAAATAAACAAAAATACGGTAGCTTAGGCCTAGACGTTTTTTGGCCATTTCGCCCGGGTACGGGCGACCGTCCTTCTAACAGGCAGCCCGGGTAGGAAGGGTTAATGACGTTCCCTAGGAACTAAGTAAAGGGTTTCACCCTAGGATGTACTTTTTATATATTTGGGTCGCGTTATGCTTTCTCCGGGACCCTCACGGGGGTCTCCGGGGAGCCCTTATATATACAGTAAAAGTCCTTTAATCCGACGACCAATGATTCGAATCTCCCAATAGTCCGAATTTTTCAATTTGAGGCCAAATCCGAATTCACCCGATGGTCCGAATTTCAAGAAGTCCCAAAGTCCCCTTTTTGAGGCATTAGTCCACTCAAATGACACATAATGGAGCACACACATCATATGTTCATGAATTCACTTTAAAAGTTTACCATTGTCATTGTAGCCTATTACCTACTTCAAAACATTCAGATTAATGGTCAAAGGAAGCTACTGATATAAACGTAAACACCACATCGTCTGCTAGAGAGTTTGTTTTGCTCTTGAACGCATTCTTGGGACGCTCCGATGCGCTACTGGCTTGCACCGCATCGTCTGCAAGCGCATTCAGTCTTGCGCTTGAAAACGCACCTTTGGACGTTCCGATACGCTACTATTTATAGTTCAGTGATCGGAGCGTCCCAAGGGTGCTTTCAAGAGCAAGACAAACTCGCTAGTAGACGATGCGGACATGTGACAATAAGAAAGAAGAAGGTGTTTACGTTTATATCAGCAGATTCCTTTGACCATTAATCTGAATGTTTTGAAGTAGGTAATAGGCTACAATGACAATGGTAAACTTTTGAAGTTATTTCATGAACATATGAGCCGATATGTGTGCACCATTGTGTCATTTGGGTGGCCTAATGCCTCAATGTTTTCGTCAGGTCATTAATACACAGGTTCATAGGGGTAAAGTCCGATAATCCGAAAAATCCACTAATCCGAACGAGGGCCGGTCCGCTGCCCTTCGGATTAACGGAAGTTTACTGTATAAGGCTCTCACGTCATTGACGGGGAGAACCATTACTAAATAGGTTTT
The DNA here is from genome assembly GCA_032716605.1 of Paralithodes platypus. Classification (NCBI taxonomy): domain Eukaryota; kingdom Metazoa; phylum Arthropoda; class Malacostraca; order Decapoda; family Lithodidae; genus Paralithodes; species Paralithodes platypus. The sequence continues at coordinate 49,789,751 of CM064498.1, forward strand.
CCTTCTTTGGTATTTGGGAGGCGTCAAACCTCCCAATTTAGTAGTAGCCTCTACGTCTCCAACGTAGAGCTAGAGTACCAAATTGGAGGCGGACATCCAAGCTGTAAACCAAAACTTTAGCCATTAGTGAAAAGATCAAGACCAAGAAAAGACAGACATAAACAAGAGAGTTTACTTAAAAGAGTGTACTGACAGGTGCATATTAAGAAAGTCAAGTACAGTCGTGTCTAGTTCAATGGAGATCTTAGCCTAAGAAAAAGAATGATGTATGTCATAAGATGATTATGAACAACAGGATGCCCCCCCCCCCCACCCTTCCCCCCTTGTGGAAGACAGTATGAACACCCAATACTGGAAAGAGTGAAGACATACACATACAGTACAAATAAAGTACAGTACGAAGCGTGTGATACAGAATATAAGCGACCAGCACGTAATTATTTCCCGAACATTTAGCGGAAAAGATAAACAAAGCCAATAGAATTGTAGGGCTGATAAGGAGGACATTTGTGTCACTTGACGAAGAAATCTTCAGGAATCTCTATACAGCGCTGGTTAGGCCGCACCTGGAATATGCGAACCAGGTGTGGGCCCCATATATGGTAAAGGATATAGAAGCAGTGGAGAAAGTGCAGAGTAGAGCTAGCAAGTTGGTACCAACGTTGAAGAACGCGGGCTATGAGCAGAGGTTGAGGACACTGGGGCTTCCGACACTGGCATATAGGAGAAAGAGAGGGGATATGATAGAGACTTTTAAGATAGTGTCAGGAAAGTACGATGAGAATGTGTGTGAAGGTATCTTCTTGATGCGGGAGGGAACAAGAACGAGAGGACACTCTAAGAAAATTTACAAAGAAAGAAATAGGCTTGAGAAGGCAAAGAACTCATTTTGTGATAGAGTGGTAAATGAGTGGAACGCACTGCCCCAGTATGTAGTCGATTCCGAATCAATAAGGGAGTTTGAAAGTAATCTTGATAAAGCATGGGGAAGACAAGATTTGAAGTTTGATTATAAAACAAAAATACAGAATAGTAAAAATGTTGCGTCTGCTACCGCCGCCGCCAACACCGTGAACGACCGCAGCAGTGCAAGTACTGGTACTGAGCTGGATACACAGGCATAGTTTGCCTTTTTCCAGAGGATCTACTGTAAGAAACTGTAAGAAAGAAATTGGTATGAGGCATAGACATACCGAAGTACAAAGAAGGATACTTAAGATTAGAATAAATCAAGTCCTCAACCTAGGCAAGAATGAACCATAGGTAATCAGTACATATATGAGATAAGTACATGTACTTCATAAACACCCCCCTCTCCCTCCATATGGAAAGGAAAGGATGGGCGGAGGTACACCGACTGAAAGAACAGTACAGGTAATACTCCTAGGGAACCCATTATTGCCCAACGCAACAAAAAGACGACCCGGCCTGCCCGTGGACACGGACAGATAGGAGGTGACAAACGTGTTGTGGGAAGACCAGAGCCCCGTGTCGGCAAAGTCCGTGAGCGAACTAGTAAGAAGAAAACTAATCGTAGGAGCATACGATCGCATGCCGTGAGCCAACCCTGGAATGTCAGGATGACCGGCACGAAGCACCCGACACAGGGTAATCCCCACCGCACGGTTGCCGATGTCCCTACCGGCCAGTTGTGCCACCCACTGCGCCACACCCGACATCGGCCTGGCGGAGCGCACATACGTATGCCGGGCTTGCACCGGGCAGAGCGTATGATGAACACGTTCTCGTTTTGTGGAACAACGAACGGCTGAAAAACGTGCGCCTCACGTCCAGTCGTAGCCACAAAACGAATGACCGCCCTGAGGACAGGAGAAAAGGCAAGGAAGGCAGGGCCCCAGACAAGGTAGCCAGCTCCGAGATTCTCTCCCCCATAGCGAACGCCATAAGAAACAATGACGTTTCAAGTAAGTGCTCAGGCATCGGGTAGGTAGTGGAAACGGGCGTAGGGAGGAGCTTGTAGAGCCGCCGCCAGAGACCAACGAGGCGGAATCAGGCGCGGGGGCGGCTGAAGCCGAAAACCGGCATCCATAAAAAAGTGCAACCCATGCCGAGGGACGGCCAACCCCGTCAAGGCCCAAAAAGGTTTCCGTATGGCAGACAGGAGGTTCCGAAGAGCGGCATACCAGTCGCAATGAAAGCAAAGGAAAAGCGACGGTATTAAAACACCAACGCGACCGACGGAACAGTGTGGGCAGGGTCAGGAAACCATGTAGGAAAACAGTCCCAGCGAGACACGTATGGCGTCCACGTCGTCGCAGTCCAAGCAGAAGAAACCTGTGTGGCAAGAGTATCCCAAACTGTGGAAGCTACAGTGCCACACCAACAGTCCACAAAGCGAAAGCTAACGAGACTCCAGGACCCCAATCGGCCCCCAGTGGAAGTCGGAAACCGACAGGGGAACGGGACACGGTTACCATCGCCATAGTTGAGAGGACCAGGTCTGTGCCGCCCATACGAACAACCAATCCCTGCCACGGTACCCTCGCAACCAGTGGAGGACCGTGCACATCACAAGTGCGGCAGGTGGCGGAAAGACGTAGAAGGACTGCCACCTGTTCCAGTCTTCGCTGAACGCGTCCATCCCATGGGTATCAGACATTCGAAGAAGCCGAGCCAACTGAAGCAACACCAAGAGGGCAGAGAGCTGGTGAGCAGTGTGTTGGCAAAGCCTGTGATCGCGCACGAGGGCACCCGTCTCCGGGGACGCGAAGAAGGGAGCACATATCCCATCAAGAGAAACCGTAGGGACAAGAGGCCAAGATCAGTACTTGGCAGGAACCTCGGTGGACGGTCGGACCAGTCCCGACACGAAGGTTCAGTCCAAAAGTGGAATAAGACGAGAACCTCACTCAAAACCCATATCGAAGACCACAACCGCTGCCAGCCACTCCACCCCATGGCCCAGCCACAAGATGGGGGAGCTCCCAAACTAGGGCACCCTGCTGATCCCGGGCCCTCTTGATTAGAGGGATGCCAGCGATGGCTGACAGAGCGGGGGCATCGCGATGGATAACCTGCCGAGAGAAGGCCGACCATAGCACGGTCAAACCAGGACAGGAAACCTTTGTGTATGGATCTCACACCGCCCCAAGGAAGGAACGGAGACGGTCCGGCCACCCAACCCCAACCCGCACCCAGGCAGAACGACAAGAGATGTCGCAACTGCTGGAGAAGGGGCAGGGGGAAAAGGAGCATGTGGAGCAGCAGCCACAGGAACAGCGGGCGCCGCCAGTAGGTGCCCCTCCGGACAGGAGTCACCACTGGCGCGACTTGAGGCACAGGAGACGGTCGCACCATAGCTGCGGGGAGATGTTCCAGAACCACGCGGAAGGAGGAGAACTATCCCGTGTTCGACCCCTGGAACGACGTCGACGCCGCCGCCTGCACTCCAAGCAGGGCGGCTATTACCAACCTCCAGGTAGGCATGCCCGGAGAAACCGAGGGAGATGGCGAGACGGACCCAATACTTCCACGGCGGCCAACTGTCGGGTGTGGGGAAGACGTGCAGGCGAGAGACTCCCGTGGAGAGTCCTCGAGTGCAGCCTCTCCCTCCTCCTTCCAAGACAACTCATAGGGAGGCGAAATTGGCGTCGCATGTGATAAAGGCACAGGAGGGGGCACAGTCTGAAACAGCGCTGCAGCTTGAGACGGAGGTGGAGCAGGAGATGAAGGGCGACGAAGCATCCAGGCCTGCCCATCCACAAGCTCCCCGACTAAGGCATGAGTCGGACGACGTGATGGAGAGAACACAGGCGGCACTACAGTAGTCAAAGTGGGACTAGTGGGTGCACGCCTCTCCGCCATGAAGAGCATATGACCCTTGTCAGGAATGGTAAGAGAGCAGGCCGAGCAGGAAAGAGGGATTGTTGACGACGAGGCGAGGGTGAATTAGACTTGTGGCGCATTCCCCCCCCCTTTTGTCTCCCAGAGTCCGCAGACACAATCGGCAGAGCAGACGGATGCACGCTAGACAGGGCGGCCTGGCGCCCAGCCGGCAACAACTCTGGGAGGAGCAACAGGACCCTCACAAGGGTGTCCCGGAAGCGAGGGGTCCATTGCAGGGAGGGCCGTACGAGGCAGGAAACGCCCCTCCACGTAGCACAGAAGGAAGGACCACACCGACAAGGGTTATAGGAAACTCTGTGGTAGCAGGTAACGTGGATGCAGCATTTCTCATGTTACAGAAAGAACCTCACCTTAGGGTAGGGTCTGGCAGGAACACCAAGATGTTCACAAGTAATGACACATAGAGCCTAGGAACGAAGCATAGTAGGCAGGTTAGTATGCAGAAAACCCGTAAGGATCCCTATAAAAAATCACAGGCACAAGGACAGAAAGGCGCACCTAAGTGCAAACTAGACCTTGAGCCCGGAGCACCAACCTGCGAAGGATTGAACCCCCCCCTCCTCAATTGAAGGGAAGAAGAATGCCCCACTACAGGGTAGGACCCGGTAGGAACACAGGGGGAACCCACAAAAAGTTACAGGGAAACCCCAAGCACCAGGTCAGACTAGACCACGAGCCAGGTAAAACATCCGTGGAAGGAGTAAACCATCCGACAAGTCAAGGGAAGAATGACGCCCCACCATAGGGTAGGACCCGGTAGGAACACGGGAGAACCCACAAAAAGTGTCAGTGAAAACCCAAGCACCAGCTCAGACTAGACCATGAGCCAGGTGAATCATCCGTTGAAGGATGTATCCCCCCTTGCAATGCAAGGGAAGAATAAGGCCTTGCCGTAGGGGAGGGCCCGGCATAGGGCAGCGCTAGGCAGTGTCCCAGACATGTACACAATGAATGACACACATATATGAGGAAGTAATCATAGCAAGCAAGGTGAGCATGCACAAAAATAACCTAGGTATTCCCCTGAAAAACTACAGGCACAGGGACAGAAAGTCGCCACACAGCGCAATCTAGACCTTGAGACTGGAGCACCTTCCCAGTGAAGGAGACATCCCCCCCCTCCCCCCTAATAGAAGGTAAGCAAAAAGGCCCCACCAATATGGAAGGGCCTAGCAGTACACAGGTGAACCTACAAAAGGTTCCAGTGAAACCCCACACACCAGGTCAGAGTAGACCAAAAGTCAGTTTCACTTCCCATGAAAGTATTGCATTTCCCCCCAAAAAAGGAGGGAATAATACCTGAAGGCCTTTAGGCACTGATGAGGAAGTGTAGAAATGAAGCTGCAGTGACATCACAAGTCCGCTCCCAGAGCGGGAGATTTCCGCTCTTTGGGCGGGAATGACTCGCTCCCAGGGCGGAAAGGTACCGGCGAGTGGGCGGGAATATCCGCGCACCGGGCGGAAACGTCCACGAGCGGAGCGGGCCACAGCCTGTGTGAAAAAACAGAAGAGCGTGAACACCCAGCCAACTAGCCTCTGGTATGTAGGCAGTAAAAGCATCCCGCTCCGCTCTGGGAGCGGGATACCCCGCTCCCAGAGCGGGGGTTGTGAGGCCGCTCCCAGTGCGGAGCGGTCCATAGTCTAGGCCTCAGGCACGCCGGTGAAAGGCGTCGGGCAAGCACAGCAGACGTGGGAGCGTCTGTGTAACGGGTTTTGCAGGTATTGTTAGCACGACCCGTATTTCGGACGGCAGTGACCAGCAGGGAGCGGCCAAACAATCAGAGGATCACTGAAGACCGCATAATATGCGGGGATCCTGGGGTATACGTCAGACGAACCAGATGAGGAGCGCTGACACTGTTGCCAACTCAAAAAGTACCAAGATGATGGTTTCACATTCCCTCGATTTTCAGGAGCCGTGCATGATATTTTTTTTTGTTTTTTTTGTTTTTTTTGGTCTATATTCCAACTTACTTCCTCTCGGGCATAGGCTGAGAGCCTTAACATTCACCGCTTTACAATGAACAGTGAAGCCCGTGAGGTCTTGTTCCAGTCTAGGGAGTGAGACATGTGAAGCACGTAGAGTACAACGAGCACCTGCCATCTTGCCTTCACATGAGGCACGGTGCTCACTCATGGCCCGAAACGACCCCATCTCTGAAGCCACGTCGTTCCCGTGCTTCACTGTCTCACCCCCTACACTCGGACTCTCACACTTACACACACACAACGCCACCTGTTGAGCAGATAACTCACCAGGCATTGCACCCCTATAGCATATTTTGAATATGGGAATATTCATACAGTGCTATTTAATCAGGGAACAATGAGGGTATTTTATTGACGTTTCGGTGGGCTTGTGGTAATGCACTGATACTAGGTACAGCACAAATTCCATCCCAATAATATCTTCCCATTGATACATCGGGATTTGAACCCGGGACCTTTGGATTACCAGGCCAGTGGCAAGACCACTCCACCACACCTCCCCTAATGCCTAAGGATATGCCGGACTGATCTGGTAACAGTGTGAAGAGTTAGCAACAGCCCCCGTTCGACTAAGGCTAGGCCCCGCACACTACTGTACGCCACGCCAACAGTCGGAATAGCGACCCACTAACGGAGGTAACCAGGGCTCCATCACCAGGCCTTTGTGGGCCAGGAAATGACCTCAATAGGGAAGGAAACCCTATGAGGAGGCTAAATGAAAGAGAAATAAGAGGCCTGTGCCCCCCTCTCAGACATCAAGGTAGCTTAGCCTAGGAAACTCAGATAGTGAGACACCACTTCGCGAAATGAGTAGCAAAAGCTAATGCAGTGACAAGAAGCCCTAATTGAAAAGAAAACCTAGCTATACAAAAACTAAAGCCACCGCAAAACTAATTAACCAGGTGTGGGCTCCATATATGGTAAAGGATATAGAATCAGTGGGGAAAGTGCAGAGGAGAGCTAGCAAGCTAGTACCAACGTTGAAGAACGCGGGCTATGAGCAGAGGTTGAGGACACTGGGACTTCCGACACTGGCATATAGGAGAAAGAGAGGGGATATGATAGAGACTTTTAAGATAGTGTCAGGAAAGTATGATGAGGATGTGTGTGAAGGTATCTTCTTGATGCGGGAGGGAACAAGAACGAGAGGACACTCTAAGAAAATTTACAAAGAAAGAAATAGGCTTGAAAAGGCAAAGAACTCATTTTGTGATAGAGTGGTAAATGAGTGGAACGCACTGCCCCAGTATGTAGTCGATTCCGAATCAATAAGGGAGTTTGAAAGTAATCTTGATAAAGCATGGGGAAGACAAGATTTGAAGTTTGATTATAAAGCAAAAATACAGAATAGTAAAAAATTTGCGTCTGCTGCCGCCGCCGCCAACACAGTGAACGACCGCAGTAGTGCAAGTACTGGCACTGAGCTGGATACACAGGCCTAGTTTGCCTTTTTCCAGAGGATCTACTGTAAGAAACTGTAAGAATTAGTGAACGAAATAGGCGAAGGCCTAGTTACACCGGTCGCCGCCAGAGGGGGAAGGCGACCGCCCGCTTCAAACTAGTGACCACCATTCTCACGCAACACTCCAATTAATCACATTAGAGCCCATTTTTAGCGTGCCTGCATCACGGATCATCTGTCTAGAACCACAGGTGCCTTAAATAAGGCCCACAACTCACCAAAAGGGAAGGGGACAGGAATGGAAGGCACGAAATATGGGACACAGAAAACTTTGTGTTGACATGGAGGGCAGCGCGAAATAGATAATCCTATAAACCCGGTCGGGTTACACGGGAGGCACACGAGGACGTCGTAAGGAGCCTAGATGGTGGATGGGCCAAATTCTTCAACTTCTCTTCTCACCCATATTTTCGTTTTTTCTGTAACTAGTGGCCTCAAGTGTGTACAACGTCCCTAGTAGAGAAAGTAGGTGCTACTCTAGATGTTATCGTTTAATCGCGCTAAGTGGTTACGATAATACCCGCTCCCAGAGCGGAGCGGAATTATACAATAGTATATAGCTCTACGTTGGAGACGTAGAGGCTACTACTAAATTATGAGATATAGAAGATAAGTTGTACAAAATATACAGTATGTACAAATTAATCTTAAGGACCAAATATATATATTCAAATTATTTGTTTGTTCCTATAGAACTTTGATGCCTAGGAAGGGTCAAATACTTCTTTTGTTTTTGGACAAGAATACAACATTCTTGGAAAATATTTGTATTGAATCTCAATGTGATATTCATTTACTGATGTACCTGCAAGGTTATTTATAAGCAGACTTCTTCGAAGCACACAATCTGCTTTCTTTCCATTTTTTACCAAAAATATTGTTTGTATACAATAAATTTAAGATTGTTGTATGGTTGTTTTTATCTATCTATCTATCTATCTATCTATCTATCTACGTGTATATGCTCAGGCCCAATCCCCATTTTGGGGGTAGCCGACTCAAGACAGAGCAAGAACAGGGAAAACACAAAAACAGCATAAAAAACAAATAAACACAGATAAAAAGCACAAACTCACACACATCCAGGTCACCCAGGAGAAGACCCAGAGACCAGGGTCACCAATGTCGCTCCAGCACTCCCCCGACCACCCGGAGAGGCTCCGATCTCGGCAGGCAGACAAGCAGCGGAGCCAAAGCCACAAGCCCTCCTACCACACTTCCAGGTGCACCCCTCACACCAATTGTCTCCCCGGGCCAGGCGCCTGATGGACTATTATCCAGTCCAACTTGCGCCCGACCCCCCACTCCAAACGACCACGTGCTCACTCAACCATTCACAAGCATTCTCCACCCACTCCTGTCCACCACGACTTCCCCTGCCCGATCCACAGTCACCCCTCCACCATCCAAAGCCCCTCCCACACAGTCTCTCCATCTCAATGGGGGTCCTCCCGCCCTTCTATCTCCCCCTGCGCCTGACTCACATATTCTCTTTGTAAGCCTTTCATCTCCCATTCGTTCAACATGACCATACCAGCTCAGCACCCTTCTGTCCACTCTGGCTGATAAATATTCCTGCTGCCCCACTCTCCTACGTATCTCTTCATTCCTCAATCTGTCTCTACGAGTAACTCCTGTTTTTATCTACCTATGGTAATTTGTTAGTGGTTTAGATATTATCACGAATGTCCCCCTCCAGTCTTGAGATATCAGGCATATTGTCATTGATGGAGGGGCCACTACTAAATATTAGGTTTTCTTTCTTCCCTCCGGGACTCAAACCTATAATGATCCTGCAGGCACTGTCTAGAGATTTTAGAGGCGGACTCCCGTGGGAACTGTTTTTTACAGACGATTTAATCCTAATAGCTGACAATATGAAAGATGCTGAGGCCAAATTCAGAAGATGGAGAGAGGGCGCGGCGAGCAAGTGTTTAAGAGTCAATATTAACAAAACCAAGGTTATGCATTGTAGATTGAGACGAGGCAGTGTGGAAAAGAGCGGTGAATACCCATGTGCAGTGTGTGGAAAGGGTGTGGGCGCTAACTAGATTCGATGTAGCATCTGTCGATGTTGGGTACACCATGGGAGTAAGCGCTGTAGTAGAATAAAAGGACCCATGCCGAAGGATGAGTCAGAAATCGAGAAACTTGAGTGCGTAGCATGCAAAGGCGAGCTTGTGTTAAATGATGATCCTGTGGCTGTGAACTTTGGAAATGAGTCATTGGAGCTGGTGGACAAGTTTTGTTACCTAGTAGATACCATCTCTGCCGGTGGTGGGGCCGAGGCTGCCACTGTCGCTAGAATTAGATGTGGCTGGGGAAAGTTCAGAGAACTTCTGCCAATTCTGACCATGAAAAGAATGCCTCTCCCCCTGAAGGGAAAGGTGTATGCCTCATGTGTTAGAAGTGCAATGATGTATGCCTAAGAAACATGGGCCGTTAAAGTAGAGGATGTCAACAGAATGGAACGTAATGAGATAAGAATGGTGAGATGGATGTGTGGGGCCAGGCTTCAGGATAAAATAACAAATGATGAGTTGAGGAGATGTTTAGGTATAAATAGTACTGGCGAGGTGATGCATACAAGTAGACTAGGATGGTATGGACATGTGGAGAGAATGGATGAACAAAATTGGGTGAAAAAATGCAGGTCTGTTATTGTGGAGGGAGCTGCACCAAGGGATGGACCGAGGAAGACCTGGGATCGGACTATACGTGCCGATCTCAAATTTAAAAACTTGACAAGTGAAGCAGCCTTTAACAGGGTTGCCTGGAACGCCGTCATTAGGACAAGAGACTGAAACTGCACAGATGTGTGCAGCAGTCAGTCTTAACCCTTCCCGCACGGGCTCGCCCTCCTAAGGACGTTGTTGAGATCCGGGTGATATGGCCAAAAAACGTATATAATAGGCTACTCATATCTTTGTTATTTTAACTGCTAGAAAATTATCACACATCTCTAAACGTACTGCTGTTTCCAATCTGTAGACTGGCGTTGAGTAGAGCTCTCTAAGTCAACTGCTTCAGTTGTGATGACGATTTCCGTGGAGAGAGTTTCGAGGCGATGTTAGCAATATGACACACTTTTCAACACTAAATCTGTCTTAGCAGACCACACAACAACAAAGTTCCGACGTCTGCTTGTTTTTGGAGGTGCGCGTGTCGCCTCCGACCAGCTGTGTTTACATACGTCGGACGCGCAGTTTCAAAACAAGCTTAATAGGCTTTCAAGCTTACGGATTTCAAGGGGACACCCGGGCTCCTGCCCAGCTGCCGCGGTGTCATTTTAAAATGCTGCCCGGGCGGGAAGGGTTAAGTATGCTAACTACCCCTTTTATATTTTTTTTGTCACAAAAATAAAAAAGTTAGAGCTCTAAGCAACGGGTTTATTCTCATCCTATTTATTTTAGTGGTATTGATATTTGTCACGAATGTCCCCCTCCAGACTTGTGATATCAGGCATATCGTCAATGATGGAGGGGCCACTAGTAAATTATAGGTATGAATCCCGAAGGGAAGAATGAAAACCTAATATTTAGTAGTGGCCCCAGAATCATTGACGATTCCGGCCCTCCTACCCATCCCCTTCCCATTCGTTCTGATGTTTTCTTGAGAATCTTGATATATCAGTTAAGGAAGATGACGCGAAGCGTCTCGATGCAAACCCACACTAGCAAAAATATCTGAACTACGGGAAGCGTAAAAAATATAAGCGTTCTAATCTTTTTTATTTTATTATTTTTTAATTAGTTTTTTCGTAGTGGCATCCGCATCATAAGGAAGAGTCCGTAAGTAATTATGAGCATACGATAACGATGAATTGGTCTCTACGCTCCGGGGCGGGTGACTTGAACAGCTGAATCTGGAGTTCAAAGTGTGTCATTAATGTTTAAGGCATATCGTCAATGATTCAGGGGCCACTACTAAATATTAGGTTTTCATTCTTCCCTTCGGGACTCGAACCTATAGTTTTACCTCCATTTCCATACCTCCATTCCTGCTTATCGTTCCTCCTAGATATTTAAAACACTCTACTACTTGTTCCAATATTTCCCCATCCAGCCTCACATCTATATTCACCCTACGATCACCCCTATTACACACCATTACTTTACTTTAGGGTGGGTGCCCAAATCCCGAAAGGGGTTGAAATAGGAGAGCTATCTCCCCGCCAAAGGCAGCTTTCTAGGGCCTTTCCTAGCTGATGCCGAGAGGATTGGGTTCTAGTCATGTGGTGATGGGCTGGTCTATCAAAGTGAGAACTGAGCGATCTCTGCCATACCCATAGCTTACTCTGACTGTTCCTTTTACTTATATATTTTCTAGATCTCAAGTGACGGCATCTCTTCCGTGGATTGACCTCCCTACTGCCAACCTAGAGGTTGGGAGATTGGGAGTCAAAGCGTCACATTTTTCCCTTCATAATTGCTGAGGGGCACAGGGCCTTGGGTGGGGCTTTGGTTTCCCAGGCGTTATGGCACCCTCCTCAGCTCCCCGCCATGGAGTGGCTTCGGTCACCCAGGCTTTATTGTGGTAGGCAGGGAGGGTTCTGTGGGGGCACTCGGTTATGGCCTTGGCCTTGCTTGGGACTGTTCGGCCAGGCAGCTTCGGGAACAACAACAACAACAACAACAACAACAACAACAACAAACTTTACTTCTATTGATGTTCACCTTCAGCTTCCTCCTCCCACAAACCACACCAAACTCTTTGACTACCCGCTGCAGTTTCTCCTCAGAATCCGCCACCAACGCTGTGTCATCAGCGAACAGCAACTGATTCAACTCCCAATCTCTACCATTCTTTCCTACTAAACCCAATCCTCTTCCCATAGTTCTCATTTTCACCTCCCTCACCACACCATCCATAAATATATTAACCCCTCCTGGCCGGTTGTCATTTTAAAATTACACCGCGGCAGATGGCCAGGAGCCCGGGTGTCATTTTAAAATCCGTAAACTTGAAAGCCTATTAAGCTTTGTTTGAAAGCCGTGCGTCGAACCGTATGGAAACTAAGCCTGTCGGAGCGACGCGCACCTTCAAAATCAAGGAGAAGTCCGACTTTTGGTCCGACGTTTGTTGTTATTGTTTTGGAGAACAAGATTAGTTGTTATTATTGTGAGATATTGCTAAAATCGCGGAAAAATGCGCTCCACGGAAATCGTCATCACAACTGAACCAGTTGACCTAGAGAGCTCTACTCAACGCCAGTCTACAGATATGAAACACAGCCACGTTTAGAGATGTGTGGGAATTCTCTAGCAGTTAAAATAACAAAGATAGGGCTAGGCCTATTACAACGTTTTTCGGCCAGATCGCCCGCTCAATAATGTCCTTAGGATGGCGAGCCCGGGCAAGAAGGTTTAAACAGCCGTGGTGACATTACACAACCCTGTCGCAAACCTATATTTACCTCAAACCATTCACTAAACTCATTATTTCCTACTCTAACACACGCTCTTCTCCCTTCATAAAAACTCTTAACTGCTTTTAACAAATTTCCTCCAATTTCATAATTCCTTAACATCTTCCACATTGCTTCACGATCCACACGATCATACACTTTTTCCAAATCCATAAAAGCCCAAAATATCTCCTTATCTATCTATCTATCTATTGCCTGACGCCGTGATCCCCGAAGGGGTGGCCACGAACGAACCGCCCCCATGCACCTCTGTCCCCAGTCAGTCGACGCCCCTCCCCCCAACCAGCACCGCCTTCGTTCATGTAGTTCCTCACTCCATCCTTCCACCTCATATTCGGTCTACCTCTCCCCCTCTGTCCCTCCACCTCGCTCTCGTACACCCTCTTAGTCATTCTCTCGCTTTCCATACGTTCCATATGGCCGAACCATCTCAAGTTGTTCCTTTTCACACACTTTTCAGCACATCTACCTCCACACCACACCTCCTTCTTACTTCCTCATTAGTCTGTCTATCCCTCCATGTAACTCCGCATGCACGCCTTAAGTAATTCATTTCCACTGCTCTCACTCTTGGTCTGAGTCTCTCAACCAACGTCCATGCTTCGCTTCCGTAAGTCAGTGTCGGGATTACCACACTGTCATGCAAGGACTTCTTCACTTCCATACTGACCACCCTATTTCTTGTTACTGCTTTTAGCGTTCCTACAACCCTCTTCCCCTGTTGTACCCTCTCCCGCACCTCTTCATCCATAGTCCCATCTTTACTCAACACACTGCCCAGATACTTAAAAGAGTTGACGATCTCCATAGCCTGACCGTTCAGCTTCACCTCACACTCTGTGACTTCACCCCTTTCGAAGACCATAACCTTGCTCTTCCCCGTATTTACCTTCAAATTCAATTTTTCGCACACTGTTCCAAACTCATTTACCAGACCCTGCAACTCCCATTCACTATCACTCATCAGAACTGTATCATCCGCAAACAGCAGTATAGGTAGCTTCCACTCAATTCCCTCCCTTTTCAGCGATACACCAACATCCACTGCTCTTGATAGTATTTCTTTCATGACTCCATCCATATACAGTAAAAGTCCGTTAATCCGACGACCGATGATTCGAATCTCCCAATAGTCCGAATTTTTCAATTTGAGGCCAAATCCGAATTCACCCGATGGTCCGAATTTAAAGAAGTCCCAAAGTCCCCTTTTTGAGGCATTAGGCCACTCAAATGACACATAATGGAGCACACATATCATATGTTCATGAATTCACTTTAAAAGTTTACCATCGTCATTGTAGCCTATTACCTACTTCAAAACATTCAGATTAATGGTCAAAGGAAGCTACTGATATAAACGTAAACACCTTCTTCTTCTTCTTCCACATCGTCTGCTAGAGAGTTTGTTTTGCTCTTGAACGCATCCTTGGGACGCTCCGATGCGCTACTGACTTGCACCGCATTTTCTGCAAGCGCATTCAGTCTTGAGCTTGAAAACGCACCTTTGGACGTATTAGTCTTGAGCTTGAAAACGCACCTTTGGACGTTCCGATACGCTACTATTTATAGTTCAGTGATCGGAGCGTCCCAAGGGTGCTTTCAAGACAACAAGACAAGGGTGCTTTCAATACAATATAATATAACAGAGCACATCACAAAAGGAAAATCACAAAATGAAAATTACAAGAACCTCTCAGGGAAGTGCCGTTGTTAAGGCATTACTTCCCGAACCACATCTGATCTGATCTGATCTTCAAGAGCAAGACAAACTCGCTAGTAGACGGAAGAAGAAGAAGACGTTTATAGCAGCAGATTCCTTTGACCATTAATCTGAATGTTTTGAAGTAGGTAATAGGCTACAATGACAATGGTAAACTTTTGAAGTGATTTCATGAACATATGATATGTGTGTGTGCACCATTGTGTCATTTGGGTGGCCTAATGCCTCAATGTTTTCGTCATACACAGGTTCATAGGGGTAAAGTCCGATAATCCGAAAAATCCACTAATCCGAACGAGGGCCGGTCCGCTGCCCTTCGGATTAACGGAAGTTTACTGTATCTATCTTATGTGTCTGGAATAAAGAATTATTATTATTATTATTATTATACAGTAAACAACCACGGGGACATCACACACCCCTGTTTCAAACCAACATTCAGGTCAAAGAACTCGCTCTACTCTCTCCACGTACTGCCTTTGCACCCTCATACATGCTCTTCACTGCTTTCAGCAACTTGCCCTCTACTCCGTATATTCTAAGTACTTTCCACAAACCTTCTCCTTATGCTTCTTTAAATACTTCTCGCATAACTGTCTTACTGCAAAATTCTGATCCACACACCCTCTTCCCCTCCTAAAACCGCACTGTTCTTCTCCTATTGCAACTTCCGTACAATTTATTATCCTCTCTATCAACACCCTGACATACAGCTTTCCAACCACTGATAATAAACTAATACCTCTATAACATGAACACTCCTGCCGATCTCCCTTCCCCTTGTACAACGGCACAATACATGCACTCCTCCAGTCTATTGGTACCATTGACACAACAAAGCACACATTGAAGAGTATCACCAACCAATCTATTATCACATCTCCACCCTTCTTTATACACTCTACAGCAATACCATCCTAGGAGATACCATCTCTGCCGGTGGTGGGGCCGAGGCTGCCACTGTTGCTAGAATTAGGTGTGGCTGGGGGAAGTTCAGAGAATTGATGCCAATCCTGACCATGAAAAGAATGCCTCTCGCCCTGAAGGGAAAGGTGTATGCCTCATGTGTTAGAAGTGCAATGACGTATGCCTCAGAAACATGGGCCGTTAAAGTAGAGGATGTCAACAGAATGGAGTGTAATGAGATGAGAATGGTGAGATGGATGTGTGGGGCCAGGCTACAGGATAGAATAACAAATGTTGAGCTGAGGAGACGTTTAGGTATAAAGAGTATTAGCGAGGTGATGCATACAAGTAGACTGAGATGGTATGGACATGTGGAGAGAATGGATGAACAAAATTGGGTGAAAAAATGCAGGTCTGTGATTGTGGAGGGAGCTGCACCAAGGGGTGGACCGAGGAAAACCTGGGATCGGACTATACGCGCCGATCTCAAATCCAAGAACTTGACAAGTGAAGCAGCCCTTAACAGGGTTGCCTGGAACGCCGCCATTAGGACAAGAGACTGAAACTGCACTTATGTGTGGAACACTCAGTCTTAAAATGTTATGTATGTATCCAAACCTTCTGCTTTTCCCGCTCTCATTTGTTTCACTGCTTCTTTCACCTAATTTTCTTGAATCCTTTCATTCATTCCCTACCACCTGGGTGATCTGGGTAACCTATCTCCATCAACCACTGTTTCAGTCACTGCTTCTCTTCCATCTCTTGCATTTTGCAAAGATTAAAAATACTCAGCATATTTTTTCCTCACTTCAACTCCTTCCACTAGTAATTTTCTATTTGCATCTTTCACTGACTCTTCCCTCTTTTGTCCTCCTTTTCTTACTCTGTTTAACTCCTTCCAGAACATCTTCTTTCGTTCTTCAAAATTCTCACTCAACATTTGACCCCACCTTTCGTTTGCATCTTTCTTCGCTTCTCTAATTTTCCGTTTTACCTCTCTCCTTTTCTCCTTGTACCTATCCCATACCTCAACACTACCATCCTGTAAAACCCTCACAAAACACTGTCTCTTCTCCTCAACTGCCTTTCTCACCGTATCATTTCACCACTCGCTTCCCTTCCTGATACCTCTACCTCCTACTTTCCTTCTACCGCCTACTACCTCTGCACTTGCTTTCACTCCTTCTTTAAACTGTTGCCATTCAACCTCTACTTCTCTCTCTTCCATCTCTCTCACTTCCATCCACTTTTCATTTAGTCTTTCCTTGTTGTTGTTGTTGTTGTTGTTGTTGCTGCTGTTCCCCAGGCTGTCTGGCCGAACAGCCCCAAGGTCCCGAGCAAGGCCAAGGCCATAAATGAGCGCCCCCACAAAACCCTCCCTGCTTACGACTAATAAAGCCTGGGTGACCAAAGCCACTCCAAGGCGGGGAGCTGAGGAGGGTGCGGATACGCCCAGGAAACCAAAGCCCCACCCAAGGCCCTGTGCCACTCAGCAATTATGAAGGGAAAGTTGAGGGGCAAAGGAAAAATGTGACGCTTTGACTCCCAACCTCCCAACCTCTAGGTTGGCAGTAGGGAGGTCAATCCACGGAAGAGACGCCGTCACTTGAGATCTAGAAACTATATAAGTAAAAGGAACAGTCAGAGTAAGCTATGGGTATGGCAGAGGTCGCTCAGCTCTCACTCTGATAGACCAGCCCATCACCACATGACTAGAACCCAATCCTCTCAGCATCAGCTAGGAAAGGCCCTAGAAAGCCGCCTTTGGCGGGAGGATAGCTCCCCTATTTCAACTCCTTTCGGGTTGGGCACCCGCCTAGTCTTTCCTTGTACTCCCTCTCTGTTGTACTCTTCTCTAACTCACTAAATTTTATTACCTCTCTTACTTCACGCTTGTCTCGTATTCTCCTGTAACTCCTAACTCTTTGCTTTCCCTCCACCAGGTAATGATCCGACACACCCTCCGCCTCACCTCTCAGCACATTAACATCCAGCAGTCTACACAATACATACATATTTAATTCCACTATTATACTGTCTTAATTATATCTTCTCTGATTAATTGCAGATTTTTGCGAGGGTGATAGTTGCCACAAGCGTATGCTATTCTTAAATGTTGCCATCATGGTCCTTGAAATGTTCTCCAAAATGTTCTTCAAGACCCACTTCTTCCAGCCTCTCCTCTCCCTTCACAGTAAGTGGGTGGCTTGATGGATTATTTAGGTGGGCAACGGCGGACTGACCCACCGGGAAACCGGGAAAATTCCCGGTGGGGCAACTCTCAATAAGGCACAGCCAATTATGTACTGTACTAAGATAGTATTACTTTGTATTATAATGGTCTTGGGCTGAATAAACTATTTCAATTTCAATTTCAATTTCCAGAATAATTTCCTAGTGGGCCCCTGTGATGACTATATATATATATATATATATATATATATATATATATATATATATATATATATATATATACTGTATATATAGTCATCACAGGGGCCCACTAGGAAATTATTCTGGAAATTGAAATTGAAATTGAAATAGTTTATTATATATATATAGTATTGGTTCCTTCGTCAATGACGAAGAGCCTATACTATATATAGGCTGAGATTCCGGGACCCGTTCGGGATTCCCCGGAGTTCTTATCACAACCGTTGCGTATATAGCATAAAAACAATCCTTGGTTAATACCCATTAAATCTTACCAAGGGCTCGTCATTGAAAATGAATACCACTAGAAATAAAATTTTAAAGAAGAATCTATCATTTCAAACCTCCCGGTGCCTCAGCCCTCCAGCTGTGCTGTCGTCATGCTTCCCTTGCACGTGATGCCAGATTTTCTAGCGATCCAGGCGAGTCGGACGTGTGCCCCCTTGCTCTGGGCGTCTCAGCGTTTGCCTGGCTTTCTCACTCCTAGTGAGTCCTTGTTATATATTATTTGAGTTAGGTCCAAACATGAATTGAGTAATCGCCCTGTATGTTTCAGAGGGCCACCGTCCACGCCTGTCCACACCGAAAGTATATGGATACTGCTTCGCCATTCTTAATATTTGTTGTTCGTCGTAAGTGATTATTGTTATATTAGGCTATATCCTATACAATGCTTGCATTTAATTATTTACTTATCGTAGGCTATTATTCATCTTATTCGTGTGCCCTCAGGATACACGTTGAACTCTAAGGATATTATTAATTCAAAGTTTTCTTTGTCGTAAAGTAGCCTACATGATTTCCTGAAATTCTACTAGTATTAAATTTTTCAAAGTCGCTTCACTTTATAGTTTGCATGCTTCTAGCATTACTTCGAGCTGATAGGGTCTTAGCTCGACTTATTGATTCCCTTATATGTCCCATTCTTGTACCAGTACTTATTTATAAGGCCATGCTTTGTTCGCCACCTCGGGCAAAATAGAAAGAGTTTGCATGAAACCAAATGGAGCAACAAAGTTTCCTCCAGTGCAAGAGCACCAACACAATTATGTGTTAATTTCTTAAAATAGAAAGAGTTTGCATGTAAACAAATTGAGCAACAAAGTTTCCTCCAGTGCAAGAGCACCAACTAACCCTATACAATTGCATGCTTCGAGTCCCGGAGTCGGCGGGGCTCCTGTGTCCCTCCGTTCTCTCCGGGTCTCCGGGTTTTAGACCTCCGGGTACTACAGTAAACTTCCGTTAATCCGAAGGGCAGCGGACCGGCCCTCGTTCGGATTAGTGGATTTTTCGGATTATCGGACTTTACCCCTATGAACCTGTGTATTAATGGCCTGACGAAAACATTGAGGCATTAGGCCACCCAAATGACACAATGGTGCACACATAGGATATCATAATAATTATATAAATGGTAAAAACTTGTTCATGAAATCACTTCAAAAGTTTACCATTGTCATTGTAGCGTATTACCTACTTCAAAACATTCAGATTAATGGTCAAAGGAATCTGCTGATATAAACGTAAACACCATATGTCCGCATCGTCTACTAGCGAGTTTGTCTTGCTCTTGAAGATCAGATCAGATGTGGTTCGGGAAGTAATGCCTTAACAACGGCACTTCCCTGAGAGGTTCTTGTAATTTTCCTTTTGTGATTTTCCTTTTGTGACGTGCTCTGTTATATTATATTGTATTGAAAGCACCCTTGTCTTGTTGTCTTGAAAGCACCCTTGGGACGCTCCGATCACTGAACTATAAATAGTAGCGTATCGGAACGTCCAAAGGTGCGTTTTCAAGCTCAAGACTGAATGCGCTTGCAGAAAATGCGGTGCAAGCCAGTAGCGCATCGGAGCGTCCCAAGGATGCGTTCAAGAGCAAAACAAGCTCTCTAGCAGACGATGTGGTGTTTACGTTTATATCAGTAGCTTCCTTTGACCATTAATCTGAATGTTTTGAAGTAGGTAATAGGCTACAATGACAATGGTAAACTTTTAAAGTGAATTCATGAACATATGATATGTGTGTGCTCCATTATGTGTCATTTGAGTGGACTAATGCCTCAAAAAGGGGACTTTGGGACTTCTTGAAATTCGGACCATCGGGTGAATTCGGATTTGGCCTCAAATTGAAAAATTCGGACTATTGGGAGATTCGAATCATCGGTCGTCGGATTAAAGGACTTTTACTGTATATGGTTTCAAGGAAACCGAGGAACAATTAAAAAAAAAAAAAAAAAAAAAATGCACAAAGAAGTTCCGGTTAAATGGAGAAACAAGTTTTCCTCCAGGTGCACAAAACACCAACAAAACCAAGGAACCAAAAGGTTCAGGTTAACATAAAGGAACGAGTGCTTCCTCCGGGTACTCCGAGTAATACAAAAACCAAGGAACCAAAAGTTCAGGTTAAATTAAGGAACGAGAGCTTCCTCCGAATACTCCGGGTACTACTGAAAACCAGGGAACCAAGAAGTTCAGGTTAAATTTAGGAACAAGGCTTCCTCCAAGTACTCCGGGTACTCAGGGTACTCCGAGCAATACTGAAAACCAAGGAACCAAAAGGTTCAGGTCAAATTAAGGAACAAGAGCTTCCTCCAAGTACTCCGGGTACACAAAACGGTGGCTGGCCAACTTCCTAGCAGGCAGATGTGCACACGTATCTTTTGCCGGTCAGTCCTCTAAAATCAGAAACTTTCCAAACGGAGTCCCACAAGGATCCGTCCTATCGCCCGCACTCTTCAATCTGTACGTGCACGATATAACTACACCCAATACGCCCCAAATAAACTTAGCCTCCTATGCAGATGACATAACACTCACATGCACACACCATGACCCAAAAAGAGCAACAGATCTCCTTCAACCCTATCTCAACACACTACATGGCTGGTGCACTACAAACAGACTTAATCTAGCCCCAGCCAAATCCACCGCAACCCTGCTCACAAGTTGGACAGGAGAACACGAATACATCCCTCAACTCACCATAAACAACACACCCCTAACACATACACACACACCCAAAATCCTAGGAGTAACATATGATACTCATATGACATTCAAACAGCACACCACAAACATTAAAAAGAAACTGACACCCAGACTTAATGCCCTCAGGTCACTTGCTCACACAAAATTTGGACACAACAAAGAAACTACCACCACAGTATATAAACAATACATAAGATCAGTGATGGAATACGCAAGCCCAGCCTGGGCTTCTAACCTAGCTGAAACACATCATAAGACCTTACAGACTATTCAAAACAAAGCCCTGAAGATCATTACAGGCTGCACAGCTACTGCACCCACAGATCACCTACATCAAGAAACCAAAATCCTCAAAGTCAAGACCATCTGGACATGAGAGGCACTCAATTCCTGGCAGCAGCCTCCACGAACCAAGACCACCCACTAAACTACATGGCAACACACCCACAGACCAAGAAATATCAAAACAACACCCAGCACACGGTATCACACACAATTATTGTCCTCTCGCCCACCCCAAACCAACTTCCAGAAGCACATCCATACTCATATCTCTCACCGATCCATCCACTCACTCACAGACAACACGCAGCTGCATGCACGACCTCCCGAAATCCATCCTTCCGAATCCTCCCTTCCTCGCGAGGACAGAGTCCACCTGGCCAGGCTGAGATGCGGACACCATCCAGCTCTCCTGAGCTATCAGAAGAGACTGGATGACTCCGTTGTCGACACCTGCCCGGGATGTAACACAGCACCCCATACCATTAAACACATCATAGAAGACTGCATTTCACACAACCACTTACGCCAACAACACAATCTACACTCAATGAGAGCTCTGTGGGAAAGCCCGATCGTGGCCATGGCCTTTCTCAGGGACTCGGGGCTGTTCGGCCAGGCAGCTTAGGGAACAACAACAACAACAACAACAACAACAACAACAACTCCGGGTACTCCGGGTACATATTGAAAACCCAGGAACCAAGAGGTTCAGGTTAAAATTAAGGAACAAGAGATTCCTCCAAGTACTCCGGGTACTCCGGGTACATACTGAAAACCTAGGAACCAAGAACCAACCCCCGCTCTGCCTGCTTCGTTGGTTTCACTTTTGAACACGTGCGGGGGCTGACGGAGGCGGCAGGAGGGGAGTGCATGCCCGCATGCCCACCCTTCCTGCCGCCCCCAACTAATTGTAGTGGGCCCTATCATTTCTCATCCTTTCTGTTTTCCGTTTTTCCCTTCTTCCCGCTGCCCCCTCCTTTGGGAGCACCGTGACTGTCATGAGGTAAACGACTGTACTCACTCTTTGGTTTCGTTGGAGGGTGTTGTGGGTCGGCAATCCCTACACCCGTCGAACTGTGGTACCCGACGTGTTCGAGCGAGGGGAAACTTTTATGCCAAACCCTAACCCTTGTGCTGGGTCGGCGATCGACGGATCGACGGCCCTTAAGGTGCATTAGTCGGGGTGTATCTGCAAGAATTCCTAGGGCGGTCGTCCTGTCCTCTAATTGTGGCTCCATGGTGGGTTTGGAATCTGACTCAGATGAATTTAGAAATATTCGTCCTATGTAATCTAAAATTGCCCCCTCCGACGCCGACCCCTGCGAGAAATTGGACTGCCTCAAGGACCCTTCCCCTGCTGCCAACAGTGCCGGAGTTCCCCACTCAGGCATGGCACCCACAGACCTTGGCAAACCTCCTAAGGATACTGTGATGAATTCTCCATCGTCGGGTAGTGAGATCCATCAGGTGATCTCCCCGGCATCAATTCCTATGCACAGTACTGCCTCTGTGATCAATAATAGTGATGACAACCCCACAGTCTCGACTTTAACTTCTAAATTACCAGATTATGATTCTAGCCTTAGCCTACCTCTTCATTCCGTTGACAACCTTAATGAAAAAGCTCGCATACCCACAGCTGACACCCCTTGCTTCTTGCATTCCTGACCCGTCTGTGACTACATCTGTTACCATCTTCCCTCCAGATGCAGGATCTACTACCTCAATTAAACCTGCTTCTGTTCCTCCACGATCTCAACGGGCCATTGATGCAGGTACAGGAAAAGACCTTGCCGGTATTTCCTCTGCCATTCACACGCTTCAACCGTTCGTACCTTCGCATAACCGACAAAGGCGTAAGCGTAACACGTATACCCCTGCTTCGAAGGACACTTATAACGCTATGTTCAGTCCCCCTGATTGGTCACAGTTTTTCACGGTCTCTGGTGAACCTATGGATGATTTCAGTCTATACGATACTCTCGCACAAGATATTGGTGACTTCACCATGCATGCTGTTGGATCGGCCAAGCGCATGATTGAGGTGAAAACACAGGAGCAATCAGAAGCCTTACAAGCCTACCTCGACACCCCCAACGACAGATACACAGGTAAACCAGATGAATACCTGAATCAGTGTACTGGCACGGTTGTGCTCCCTTCCGACTTCGAATTTGCAGATCAGAGCTTTACAGACTCAACCAATTGTATCTTAAAATTATTGCAAAGAACTGACCCCACTGTTGTTAAAGTTGACACTTATACTGCTCCTCAGCGTGAAAATCGGCCCCCACTACACATTGTCAAAATCTATTTTAAGCGCCATGACCTCCCTATGCATGTCCGTCTTGCAGGTCGCCAACTGCAGGTACGAAGGTATGTTAACAAGCCGAGACAATGCACAAATTGCTGGAAGCTTGGGCATTCAACCCCACGGTGTCGGGTTCTCAATGCTCGTTGCTTAAATTGCGGCTCAGAACATGCTCTCAACAATTGTCAAGCCAGCGCGCCCCGTTGTGGAAATTGTGACGGGTCCTACAAAGCCAATGACAGAACATGCCCGCACTTTGCGTTTCATCGTGACGTATTACATTTACAGGCCACTAAAGGACTCTCCTTCCGGTCTGCTGCAGCACAATTAAGGCAGGAAGGTAAATCTCCTCCATATCGACGGTATGAATCAACTACACCCGCTGACTCCTCTGACCACCAGCGTCCAGAGCAGCCTCCGGCGCCACCTATTAGCCCACAACATTACCCCACCAATGATACCTTCCGTTTAGTTCACCTTAACTCCCCGGACCTATCCACCTCTAACAGGTTCGAGGGATTTACTAACTTGACCGATGATACTGAGTTTTGGAACATGACTGCCGAAGAGAACCTCATGGAATGTAACACTGTACCAGATATAGAGACTTCTCCCCAATCTCACTCCACCCAGTCGCAGCCTCGGAAAAAGCGTAAGGTTGCAAGTCCTATCTGGTCATTATCCCGGACCTCGAAACTCGGTTCCACCACACAGAAGTGGGTTATGCCTACCCACGATCCGGACTGTGGCTGCCATAACTGCGGCCGATTCTTTCTACTTCAGCACAAGACTTCTACCCGTACAGTACTCACCGAACATCTTCACAAATTTCTTTCCAAGCGAGCTCCAGCGAAAGATGCTCAAATTCACCCTACTCCTTGTTATTGTGTCACCCATATTTGTGAATCTGATCCTACGCCCAAGGATTTGATGCAGAGATTCCTGAAGGACAATAACCTGTTGGATTCTGACTTGACTAATTATAGGTTTGACTCCTGTAAGGAGATAAAGAAAACCTAATATTTAGTAGTGGCCCCGTAATCATTGACGAACATGCCTATTACATAAGGCATCCTCTTCAAACACTAATCCGCCGTAGTTTGAATCTACCGCGCAGAGCATTTAAAATCTGAGGAGCCTTCATCATGAGCACACACGACCTCACTCATGGCTTCAGTCATTATGAATTGGGTTCTCACTACGAAAAAACTTCGTAAAAAAGAAAAAGAAAAAGAAAATAAGAATAACTATCCAATAAGCTTTCCATCATATCGTGGATGTACTTGTGTGGATCTTTGACCAGACGCTGATTCAGGCGTCATTCTTCCTTCACTGACATATCAAGTAAACCAAAATCCTTAATACATCAACGAATGGGAAGGGGATGGTTGGAAGGGCCCCAGTCGTCAATGATTACGGGGCCACTACTAAATATTAGGTTTTCTTTATCTCCTTACAGGAGTCAAACCTATAATTTATTAGTGGCCCCTCCATCATTGACGAACATGCCTGATTTCTAAGACTGGAGGGGGACAATTTATTAGTGGCCCCTCCATCATTGACGAACATGCCTATTACATAAGGCATCCTCTTCAAACACTAATCCGCCGTAGTTTGAATCTACCGCGCAGAGCATTTAAAAACTGAGGAGCCTTCATCATGAGCGCACGCGACCTCACTCATGGCTTCAGTCATTATGAATTGGGTTCTCACTACGAAAAAACTTCGTAAAAAATAAAAAGAAAAAGAAAATAAGAATAACTATCTAATAAGCTTTCCATCATATCGTGGATGTACTTGTGTGGATCTTTGACCAGACGCTACTGCAGGCGTCATTCTTCCTTCTCTGCTCTGCGCTCAGCCTGCCCGGACCTGTCTCCCCACGCTCCGCGGGTTCCGCATTTGTTGCGTCCCTAGTGAGTTTTTTCTCATTTGTTTACTCCGGGATGTATCGAGTAAGGTTAGGATATGCGTAGCAGGAGTGTCCTGGGCTGGTTGCCCGCAGTGCAGTGTATTTTGGGTCGTATGTTTGGGGCATCTATTTCGGATGTACCCTCGTGGTCCTGTTGTGGACAGGTGAACTTTTTCACAGTTAGCTAGCTTTGTGATGCAGGCGGCTTTCATTACACGTTATTGCTTCCTTTTATCTTTCTGATGAGGTAGCGTATTTTTGCTGTCGTTCCCAGCGTATTTTTCTTCACTTAGTGAAGTTTTTTCTGGGTCCCGAGTCAGTTCTTCCCTTTGCCGGAAGTGTTTGCTACAGTGGTGTGTTGGCGGTGGTTCCTGTTGTGATATAATTCAGTGCTTTTTGTTTATATTCCGACATGTTACTGTTATCCGTCTGCCTAGGCCTAGCCAGCCTCTCGTAGCTTTATCACATATACAAGTGTTATTGATTTATTTTCTAAATATGTACTACTGTGTCATGTGTATCCTGGTTTAGTTGTGTATTGGCTAATTCCACAGACTATTTATGTGTCCTGGGTTAGTTGTGTTTTGGCTAATTCCACGGACTATGTTGGGCCCGGCGTTAGTTGTGTTTTAGCTACGCCTCGGTCCGGTGTTGCGTTCAGATGGTATCTGGACGGGGTGGGTTTTTTCCGGCGGGTTTTTTTCGGTTTCACCTTGATAACCCCGGCTGGTTGCCAAGTTTTGGCCACGCGTGGTTTAAAACAGGCTTGTTTCCCCGGCGAGTGGGTGTCTGTGGCTCCCCAGGTCTGCGTCTCTGGGGTGCCTGTTTCAGGCTCCTTCTGATTCCCGGCGGGTTGGCTGTACCCATCTAACAGTGTTCATACGGACACGTGTTGTTTGTAGTTTTTTCGGTTTTGCAAAGCCAATATAAAACTATGCTGTAGTTGTATTTCCTCCCCGGCGATCTGTTTCAAAGAAGTGGGGATAGGAACAATTGGGGTTAACTTTTAAACTTTAATTTACCCGGTGGGTGCAACCTGGAAGGGTGGGATGACCGAATTTGCAAAATTCAGTTTAGTTGACCAGACAATTGAGGGATGCTTTGTGTATCGCCTCCTTCAACATACGGCGCTTTAGGGCACAATTGGGGTTAACGTTTTTTAAACTATTATTCACACCCGGCGGGTGCTTCTTGCACGGATGAGAATAACGAATTTACAATTCAGTTAGTTAACCAGACATTTGAGGGATACGTTTTGTATCGCCGCCTTCAACATACGGCGATCTAAAAAGATACTTCGGCAGAAGTTAGATCTCGTATATTTGTCAGGCTTCCCAGTTTTTTATCTACGAGATAATTCGGGGGCCGGCGTCTTTTTTAGTTTTTTTTTTCCAAAATTTAATCTGGAAACAAACACCACTGGAAAGACTTAATCACTTATAAACGCCATGATGGTCTTTATATATTATGTCAGAGGGTATTCATAAATCTTTTGGACAAATTAAGATATTCTGAAATCCTTTACTTAGGAAACCCCACCGCGTAGCGAGCTGTGGTCGTTGAGTATTACGTCTCGTTACCCGGCGGGTTATTTAACACCTGTGTGCGAACATGAGTGGGTTAACCTTATGAGCATTAATTCCTGGAAATTTTATTTTTCCAGAGCTGGGTCCCGGCGGGTCTATGCAGAACCTGGAGTAAGTTTCCCTCCAGTCTCTATCATGGCTACCTTTTCCCCGGTTTTTGCTTTATGCATTACGCCCTCCTGTTCAGGTATCCCTAATTTTGCGCACACCCTTTGTATAAAATGTGTTAAAATGTCTCGTTTGGTGGGGGTTACCTTTCCGGCGTTTTTCTCGTTGCTCCGAGAACACCGTTTTTGTTTACCGAGTTTTAGTCAGGATGGCTAAAATAGGTAAGTTACCCCGACGAGTTTGGTCGCTTGAGGGCTCATCAGAAACTGCGTTTTCTGTGGTCGAGCCTGGGATCAGGCTTCCTGTGTTATTCATTGCTTTATGCATTACGCCCTCCTGTTATGTCTCGTTTGGTGTGGGTTACCTTTCCGGCATTTTTTTCTCGTTGCTCCGAGAACACCGTTTTTGTTTACCGAGTTTTAGTCAGGATGGCTAAAATAGGTAAGTTACCCCGACGAGTTTGGTCGCTTGAGGGCTCATCAGAAACTGCGTTTTCTGTGGTCAAGCCTGGGATCAGGCTTCCTGTGTTATTCCCGGCGAGGGGGGCTCCACACAGTTATTTTGTTTGGTCTTTCCCTCCCGGCGACCTTTTTACAAAGAGGTCTGGGACAGGTATAAGTGGTTTGACATTGCATATAAAACCCGGCGGTTGTACCTTCGGGTGGTTATATTAACGGATTTGCGATTCGCGATAATTTGCCAAACAATTGATTGATACAATAGGGTATCACGGCCTTCAAGACGGCGATCTATGAGGGCTTCTGGCAGAAGCCGGATTAGAGATTAAGATAGGCTTAGACTTTTTATGGGATAAAAAGATGCCTGAATCTTACTAGTGTTTCAAGTGTAAAGGGATACTTGAAGGACTTCATCTTTAATAAAGATATGTTTCATCTTTATGAGGATTCAGAAGTTATGCTTAATTCTTTCGAACAGGTAAAAGATATGCTGAAATCCTTAATAAACAATTGGAACAATGTTGTTTGTTTGTTTAGTCTTTCCTGTTTAGTCTTTCCCTCCCGGCGACCTTTTTACAAAAAAGGTCTGGGGCAGGTACAATTGGTTTGACATTGCATATAAAACCCGGCGGTTATACCTTCGGGTGGTTATATTAACTGATTAGCAATTCGCGATCATTTGCCAAACAATTGATTGATACAATAGGGTATCACGGCCTTCAAGACGGCGATCTATGAGGGCTTCTGGGAGAAGCCGGATTAGAGATTAAGATAGGCTTAGACTTTTTATGGGATAAAAAGATGCCGGAATCTTACTAATGTTTCAAGTGTAAAGGGATACTTGAAAGACTTCATCTTTAATAAAGATATACTTCATCTTTATGAGGATTCAAAAGATATGCTTAAAATCTTCTGGACAGGT
Organism: Paralithodes platypus; assembly: GCA_032716605.1. Classification (NCBI taxonomy): domain Eukaryota; kingdom Metazoa; phylum Arthropoda; class Malacostraca; order Decapoda; family Lithodidae; genus Paralithodes; species Paralithodes platypus. The sequence goes on from CM064498.1 coordinate 49,818,126, forward strand.
AAATATATCCTGAAATCTTTAATATGAAACTAAAGGAAAACGAAAAGTAGTGGTGGAGTGCTACGGTTCGTTGACCGGCGGTCTTGTGACACATATTTTGTACCATTTTTTGGGTGTAACCCTATGAGCATTCATCCCCGGAAAATTCTCTTTCCAGGGCGGAGTACCGGTGTTGCACCAGGTGACCAGGTAGTTCCCGGGGGCGGGGTAGTTTTCCCCCAATCTCTGCCATGTCGGCACTTGAACCTCTCATTGCTGTATGTTCAACGCCGTTAAGATCAGGTATCCCTATATTATTTTTATTTGTTAATGAAATAATTTAATCACTGAATAATAATAACCATATATATTTTCTATGATTATATTAGGATAATATTGTGTTTATTTATAGTAATTTATTTTAATACAATTAAATATAAATTAAATTAATTAGTATACTTTATGATTTTGCTCACCAGCTCTGCTTTCAATGTGTTAATGAGCTATGGGAGCTTTTAATTATCATAAACCTTTACAGGGCTCTCTTTCAGAGAATATACCGAGCTCGCAAGCGAGGGACAGCCACAGCCAAGGTGTATGGCGATACTCACAGTCCTGGCAGGACAGAACACATCCCTTTGTGACTCAACTAGTGCTGACGTCCACGGGATGCCGATGTACCATCTTCTACCCCAGTTTTAACATGGCAACATGTGGAGGTCCCGGCTTCGGCGGGATCTTCCCATGATAAGCCAGACTTAACGGATGAAGAACAACGATCTCTGGTCTCAGAGATGGAGGTTGAAGAGTCCAGTCACCTTCTAGGCGACTCTCAGGGTACTGTCGAATCTCCACGGAGTTCGTCATCGGCTAGGTATGTACCGGCGGAAGAGATTGATGGACTACTATTGAATGCACTTAATAGGTTCTTTGGCCCTACGCCGGAAACTCCTTCTGATACGGGAGATCCCGCGATGTCGACGAATGTGCGACCTCTGGCTACATCCTTTGCTTTAGCTAAAATACCTAGCCTTCCGCTTGTGTCAGACCCAATTTCCAATGTGCCAGGCACAACAGCTCTCATTACTTCCACTGTGCGAGTCATATCAGACATATCTCCCCCTCCTTTAGACAAGGCGCCAGTCAAAAAACAGGAGCTATGCCTCTTTTTACGGGCCTGATGAGTCAGGGGTAGCAATGTTACGGAATGTTTTGGATGTTCATATTAAGGACATTCCAAGTTATTATAACCATGACTTATTCTTACCACCAAATCCCTCCAGAACGCCATTCTTGGTTCTCTCTTCCGGTTTTTGGTGCCGGCGGAGTCCCCTCTGCTTGGCTGCCATTAGCACGCCTTCCCCAGCTTACCTAGACCGCGAGTTTAGGTTAAGAGGAAAAGCGTTTAAACTGTTTTCGCAATATATGGTTCCCAGCAAGTAACAAAGTCTCTGTTACGCTCTTCTCAGGCAATAGAAGCCGCGGAAGTCAGGAAAGCCATTGAACTTTCCCGGCGCTTGCTTCTCCAGACTTCCATCCAATCTTTAGGAGATATTCGGACGGCCTTATTAGAGGCAGTTCGAGCAAGGCAGGATCTGAGGATGTTCTTAGTGAAGAAACTTCTTGACCGTATTGCAAGCCAAGTAGTTCTGTCTCCAGTTCTAATTCCTTCTTTGATTTCACCAGCAGTTTGGAAGACTGTTTTCAATTTGGCACAAGCATTCAAGCAAGGTCCCCGCAAGCCCTGATGCCCTTGTTAGAACAAGGGATCAGGGTCTGGTGGTATCTGGGCGACTAACTGGTGGTGGCAGAAACAGAAAAGTTACGCATCAGTCATGTCTACGTTACGTTAAACCATCTCATATCTCTAGGATTCAAGGTCAACTTAGTAAAAGTCAAACCCTTGTTCCCCCACGAGTATTTCAGGGGATAGGGCTGGTCGAGGACACAGCTTCTCTCACTCTGAGTCAGAGTGTGGACACTCGAAACAGATTTCGCAAAAACTGTTTATGTTTCTCCACAGTCTGAATACGACACAGAAACTTTGGGAATCTCTAGTCGGTTCTCTCAACGGGGTTCAGCTAACTGTGAAGTTGGGCCGGTTGAAAGTCTAACGTTTAATCTTGGAGGGCAACAAATTTTTCCCACTATTACCGGCGGGGATAGTATGGCCTATCCCAACGTTATTACACAACTTACTAGCGGTTTGGGCGACGAGAGAAAGGTTGCACGCAGTCATGTCATGAACCTCTCCTCCGCCGTCGGTATGGGTGGACATGGATGCGTCAGGCACGATAGGTTGGGGCTTTTAGTCAAACCTCGGGCATCAGGGTCAAAGGTTTTGGTCCCATTTAGAAATCTTCCACATCAATGTCAAAGACTTACTAGTCCCCTTATCTGTCCTTCAGGCTCACGGCTCTGCTTTACGGGGCTAGTCGGTGGCCTTCAGAATGGACAATCTGAATGTGGTTCACTGTATTCAGAAACAAGGGTCAATAAGATCTCGGAAGTGGCTAAACGTGTCAGAAAAGATTTTTATACTAGCCAACAGGCTGAACATTCATCTTCACATATCTTATCTCCCAGGCGTTGCAAACGTCTGGGCAGACGCTCTGTCTCAGAGACAAAGCACTTCAGTGGAATGGGCGCTCTTGCGTGTGCGGAGCATGACCATCCACAAGTGGATTTGTTTGCGTCTGAGAAGACTTGCAAACTCCCACTGTACCTCACCCGCCGGACGATAACGCCGGCGGGCGGACCTGACGCTCTGATGACGGACGAGAACAGGTTGAGTTCCATTTATCTATTTTCCGCCGCCAGACGCGTCTCTAATGTGCCACGTAGTCAACAAACTACAGGATTAGCAAGGCGTAGTCTCGCTAATCGCGCCCCTGTGGCCGGTGCAGTTTGGTACCAGCATTTGTACACGTGGTGCCCGCACCCAGTGTCACTCCCGGTCGGGTTGTTCCACTTAGAACACAATTGGCAACCTAGAAACCTCGCGGACTTGTTCATTATGGACATTCAGGAGGCCAAGTGGCTAGCACCATATGGTAGCGACGTGACCAAGATATTCACGAATCAATATACCCAGTCTACAAAGCGACAGTTTCAATCGCATTGGCAAGCTTTTATGTCTTGGATTCTTAGAACAAACCAAACTGTGCCCTCGGTGGCATTGGTTGTTAATTATTTAATGTATCTGTTCATGCAGAAACATTTATCTGAAATTGATTTATGAGGGCAGGTTTTAAACTCCGCCCACCTCCCCGTCAGCTCAGGCCTACATGGTCTCTGCACAAAGCATCGTAGTTATTCTCGTTCCCGTATGTACCAAAGACTGCAGATTTTACAAAAGGGCAGTATTCCTTATGGCTTTGGCTACCGGGAACAGAGTATCTGAGCTGGCGGCGATGAGCAACACACCTATTTGCCTCAGGTTTGATAGGCTTCATGAGTGTATTCACATTGCACCTTCCCCAGGATTCTTAGCCAAGAATGAGCACAGTGAACACGTGTTTTCAGAGTTCACGGTGCCGGCGTTAAAAAGGGGAAAGGTGCACCATCTTTTTTGCCCAGTGCAAGCTCTAACCAAATATTTAAGAGTGGCACCTCTAAATCACCAGGGTGCTTTATGGGTCGCAAGTCCGGGTGAACGCTTGATGGAGCGTACACTGGCTTCTCTCTTGGTCAAGGACTTTAAAGAGAAGAATCCCGGCGTTGTGGGTAAGACCCACGATTTACGCAAGGGGACAGCCTCTTTACGTTTCCTTAATAATCTTTCGGTGGAAGTTATTAAGTCCACACAGTTGTGGGCCTCTAATCAGGAGTTTTTTGACGCGATACCTTTCAGTAGCTCTGGACAAACCTTCCTTGCCATGTATAGCTTTACGGCAGAGGGTCTAGGTGGCCCTTTTAGTCACGTTTTGTTTAATTTCAAGAAAAAGGGGGGGGAGGGTGCAGTCAGTGTGACATAGGACACCCTAGACCCCTCCGGAGTATGTGTTCGGAACATACGAGCTGGGATACTGTTTGTAGGCATTGTTTTATAAAATTTCTCTGTAGTATTTATTGCAGGAAATTGTGCTAAAGGCCAATAGTAGTGTTACAACAATTCTTGTTGTAAGTAGCTTTGGCTGTGAAGCAATAGATTTTTGAGAAATCTCGGTAGTTGCAACTACGACTTTTACTTTTGAAGTAATTACTTCTCCATAAGTACACGAGTTCAGTACTTCTATGAATGTACAAGAATTCATTTATGTTTGGTTATATTTTTAGGAATATATCCACTAGTTAATGGGGTTTATATGTGCACATGTAAACTTATAAGTTTTTAGTTTTCACCACTTACTTTAAGTGGGGTGCCTTCTTAACTAGCAGATCTGTGTACAGAGTCTCAGAGTTAACCCTTTTTCAAGCAGGCTTCTTTGAAGCACGCTCCTGCTTGTACCCCTTTTTGAAGATTTAGGCTGTATAAAGTTTATGCACCCGAATATATCTTTTTTTACAAGAGTAAGAATACTATGTGGTTGTTTGATTATCTGTTTTTCTAGAGTTATGATATGATTACGAATGTCCCCCTCCAGTCTTAGAAATCAGGCATGTTCGTCAATGATGGAGGGGCCACTAATAAATTATAGGTTTGACTCCTGTAAGGAGATAAAGAAAACCTAATATTTAGTAGTGGCCCCGTAATCATTGACGACTGGGGCCCTCCCGACCATCCCCTTCCCATTCGTTGATGTATTCAGGATTTTGGTTTACTTGATATGTCAGTGAAGGAAGAATGACGCCTGCAGTAGCGTCTGGTCAAAGATCCACACAAGTACATCCACGATATGATGGAAAGCTTATTAGATAGTTATTCTTATTTTCTTTTTGTTTTTATTTTTTACAAAGTTTTTTCGTATTGAGAACCCAATTCATAATGACTGAAGCCATGAGTGAGGTCGCGTGCGCTCATGATGAAGGCTCCTCAGTTTTTAAATGCTCTGCGCGGTAGATTCAAACTACGGCGGATTAGTGTTTGAAGAGGATGCCTTATGTAATAGGCATGTTCGTCAATGATTACGGGGCCACTACTAAATATTAGGTTTTCTTTATCTCCTTACAGGAGTCAAACCTATACTATACACCCTTCACCAATCACCAGACAAAGCATATAATCAACAATCTCAAGCACTCACCCGCCTGTGGCCTAGACAACATAAGCAACATACACCTCAGACACCTGGGACCACAAGGCATACAAGCACTCACTAACATATCAAACTACAGCTATTCACACAACACAGTACCAGACATTTGGAAGCATGGTATCATCATCACATTCCCCAAACCCAACAAAGACCACACGCTACCCTCCTCACACCGCCCCATCACACTCCTTTGCTCCCCCTCCAAAGTCATGGAACGCCTAGTATTACAACTAATTACACCCGACCTACCCCTAGCTACAACACAACATGGCTTTAGGCCACTGCACTCCACAAACACTCTTCTCACAGACCTTACACAAAGAGCTTTTGACGGCATCAACTCAGCTAGACCACCACACAGATCACTATTAGCCACACTCGACATTAGTAAAGCCTTCGATGCCATCCCCCGCCACAACCTAACAAACAAAATCTACAACACAAACATGCACAACACAAAAAGGTGGCTGGCCAACTTCCTAGCAGGCAGATGTGCACACGTATCTTTTGTCGGTCAGTCATCTAAAATCAGAAACTTTCCAAACGGAGTCCCACAAGGATCCGTCCTATCGCCCGCACTCTTCAATCTATACATGCACGATATAACTACACCCAATACGCCCCAAATAAACTTAGCTTCCTATGCAGATGACATAACACTCACATGCACACACCATGACCCAAAAAGAGCAACAGATCTCCTTCAACCCTATCTCAACACACTACATGGCTGGTGCACTACAAACAGACTTAATCTAGCCCCAGCCAAATCCACCGCAACCCTGCTCACAAGCTGGACAGGAGAACACGAATACATCCCTCAACTCACCATAAACAACACACCCCTAACACATACACACACACCCAAAATCCTAGGAGTAACATATGATACTCATATGACATTCAAACAGCACACCACAAACATTAAAAAGAAACTGACACCCAGACTTAATGCCCTCAGGTCACTTGCTCACACAAAATTTGGACACAACAAAGAAACTACCACCACAGTATATAAACAATACATAAGATCAGTGATGGAATACGCAAGCCCAGCCTGGGCTTCTAACCTAGCTGAAACACATCATAAGACCTTGCAGACTATTCAAAACAAAGGCCTGAAGATCATTACAGGCTGCACAGCTACTGCACCCACAGATCACCTACATCAAGAAACCAAAATCCTCAAAGTCAAAGACCATCTGGACATGAGAGGCACTCAATTCCTGGCAGCAGCCTCCACGAACCAAGACCACCCACTAAACTACATGGCAACACACCCACAGACACCAAGAAATATCAAAACAACACCCAGCACACGGTATCACACACAATTATTGTCCTCTCTCCCTCCCTGCCCACCCCGAACCAACTTCCAGAAGCACATCCATACTCATATCTCGCCGATCCATCCACTCACTCACAGACAACACGCAGCTGCATGCACGACCTCCCAAAATCCATCCTTCCGAATCCTCCCTTCCTCGCGAGGACAGAGTCCACCTGGCCAGGCTGAGATGCGGACACCATCCAGCTCTCCTGAGCTATCAGAAGAGACTGGATGACTCCGTTGTCGACGCCTGCCCGGGATGTAACACAGCACCCCATACCATTAAACACATCATAGAAGACTGCATTTCACACAACCACTTACGCCAACAACACAATCTACACTCAATGAGAGCTCTGTGGGAAAGCCCGATCGTGGCCATGGCCTTCCTCAGGGACTCGGGGCTGTTCGGCCAGGCAGCTTAGGGAACAACAACAACAAGAACATAAATAAAGTCCAACCAATGCCAAACGTCTTCAAGTAAAACTGTTCGGAGTATTGCATTCCAAGACTATAACCAGGAAACTTTGGGAATCTCTGATAGACTCTTTAAATTGGGTTCAAATTACAGTGCCCCGAAGCCTCCTCAGGTTGAAGAGACTAATCTTGCTAGGCAACAAAGCTTTCCCTCTAATTGTCCTCTCTTCATCCCAAAGAGAATTCTACATATCCTGTCGTTTTGGGTAAAATCTCAGGTACGGGAATCAGTGACACATTGGTCAGATCCACCTCCCACCCTATGGGTGGACACAGACGCCTCGAGTCTGATAGGATGGGGCTATCAGTCGACGGAGGGTCATCAGAATCACAGAAAATGGACGACATTAAGTCAGTTTCACATCAATGCCCAAGAGTTAGCAGTTCCTCTGTTTTTTCTCAGAGATCATGCGATGTCATTGACATCCAGGTCAATTGCATTCCGGATGGACAACATGGCCGCTGTAATTTGTTTGAAGAAACAAGGCCCCACCCGGTCCAGGGTTCTACAGGATCTCTCGGACAAAATATTTTTTCTAGCCCAAAAAACATTCCATAAATAATTCATGCGAAATATCTACCAGGTGTCCCCAATCTGTGGGGGGATGCTCTGTCCAGGGGAAAGAGTACCTCGGTGGAATGGGTTCTCAAACAAAATGCATTCAACCACTTAGTTCTGCCATTTTCACCTCAAATCGATCTGTTCGCATCTCGTCAATCAACGAAGCTCCAGTCTTACATATCTCGGAATCACATAACACGAGAAAGGGGCCCGGATGCCCTCACAGCGGATTGGAACAGGTGGACATCGATTTATCTCTCCCCCCCGCCCACCCCCAGACACGTCACTGATGTGCTGAATCATTCATCACCTCAGGTTGTTCCAGGGTCAAGTGGTCCTGGTTGCTCCAATGTGGCCGACTCAGGTTTGGTACAGTCAACTTACTCAGCGGTGCAACAAACCTCTGCAACTTCCCCTGACCTATTTCCACTTGGAAGAAATTGGAAACCTGCAGACCTCGCTCAATGTGGACATTCTCAAATCCAAGTGGCTACCGTCCTACGACAAGGAAGTCACGGATAAGCTCACAAATCAGTACACAGCGTCCACTTTAAGACAGTATAGTTCACACTGGAAACAATTTACAACTTGGATTGTAGAGTCAGGCCAGCAGACTCACCTAAATTACTTATTTGATTTAAAACAACTAGCAGTTAACACACTTAGAAACCACTTATCAGTGGTCAGTCATCTAAAATCAGAAACTTTCCAAACGGAGTCCCACAAGGATCCGTCCTATCGCCCGCACTCTTCAATCTGTACATGCACGATATAACTACACCCAATACGCCCCAAATAAACTTAGCCTCCTATGCAGATGACATAACACTCACATGCACACACCATGACCCAAAAAGAGCAACAGATCTCCTTCAACCCTATCTCAACACACTACATGGCTGGTGCACTACAAACAGACTTAATCTAGCCCCAGCCAAATCCACCGCAACCCTGCTCACAAGTTGGACAGGAGAACATGAATACATCCCTCAACTCACCATAAACAACACACCCCTAACACATACACACACACACAAAATCCTAGGAGTAACATATGATACTCATATGACATTCAAACAGCACACCACAAACATTAAAAAGAAACTGACACCCAGACTTAACGCCCTCAGGTCACTTGCTCACACAAAATTTGGACACAACAAAGAAACTACCACCACAGTATATAAACAATACATAAGATCAGTGATGGAATACGCAAGCCCAGCCTGGGCTTCTAACCTAGCTGAAACACATCATAAGACCTTACAGACTATTCAAAACAAAGCCCTGAAGATCATTACAGGCTGCACAGCTACTGCACCCACAGATCACCTACATCAAGAAACCAAAATCCTCAAAGTCAAAGACCATCTGGACATGAGAGGCACTCAATTCCTGGCAGCAGCCTCCACGAACCAAGACCACCCACTAAACTACATGGCAACACACCCACAGACACCAAGAAATATCAAAACAACACCCAGCACACGGTATCACACACAATTATTGTCCTCTCTCCCTCCCTGTCCACCCCGAACCAACTTCCAGAAGCACATCCATACTCATATCTCTCACCGATCCATCCACTCACTCACAGACAACACGCAGCTGCATGCACGACCTCCCGAAATCCATCCTTCCGAATCCTCCCTTCCTCGTGAGGACAGAGTCCACCTGGCCAGGCTGAGATGCGGACACCATCCAGCTCTCCTGAGCTATCAGAAGAGACTGGATGACTCCGTTGTCGACGCCTGCCCGGGATGTAACACAGCACCCCATACCATTGAACACATCATAGAAGACTGCATTTCACACAACCACATACGCCAACAACACAATCTACACTCAATGAGAGCTCTGTGGGAAAGCCCGATCGTGGCCTTGGCCTTTCTCAGGGACTCGGGGCTGTTCGGCCAGGCAGCTTGGGGAACAGCAACAACAACAACAACCACTTATCAGCAATAAAGGAACCTTTCTTTACGCTGACTGGTTTATCTTTACCCCAGAAAGACTAACAGGGTTTTATGAAGGCTTGTTTTAACCCTTCCTCCCCGGGTGTCCGTGTGAAAGGACACCACGAAATAAGGGCAGGTACCCGGGTGTCCTTTCAGGAGATAGTAAGCTTGAAAGCCTATTCAGCTTGGTCTGAACGCCGTGCGTCCGACGCATGTAAACAAAGCCGATCGTTGCGTCACCGCACCTCCGAAAACAATAAGGAGAGGTCGGATCAATGTTATTGTTGTGACGTCAGACGAAATTAGTGTGTGAAAAGCTCCGATATTGTCAACATCGCGGCAAAATTAGCTCCACTGAAATCGTCATCACAACTGAACCAGTTGACTTAGAGAGCTCTACTCAATGCCAGTCTACAGATTGGAAACCGCACTATGTTTATAGATGCGTGGGAAATTTCTAGCAGTTAAATTAACAAAAATATGGTAGCCTAGGCCTAGACGTTTTTCGGCCAGATCGCCCGGGTAGCCAACACTGTCCTTTGGAGATACAGCCCGGGCCTGGAGGGTTAAACTCAGAGCTCCAAATCGTCACTTGCTTCCTCAATGGTCAATCTCGAAAGTCCTAACTTTGTTACAGTCTAGGTCTCATTCTGTGAGACCAAATATAGACAACAAACTTAAGAAGTGTGTTTTTCTGATGGCCCTGGCTACTGGCCATAGGGTTTCAGAATTGGTAGCCATGGCAAGATCTCCTAACTGTCTACGTTTTGCCCCTAATAATGACTCTGTACATATTGCTCCTGCACCCGATTTTATCGCAAAAAATGAGCACCAGGAAAATATCTTTACACATTTCTCTATTTCTGCCTTGATAAGAGGAAAGATGCACCATGCTCTATGTCCTGTTAAAGCACTATATACCTACTATAAGTCTGTTATTCCTAGAAATAAGGCACTTTGTGGGTTTCTCCAGATGGTTCAATAAGCTTAGGAAAGAAAGTGTTAGCATCCTTTATTGTAGATGTAATTAAGGAAGCTGAACCTCAGGTGATTGCAAAAGCTCATGATGTGTGCAAATGGGCCACTACCATTAGGTTCCTCAATAATTTTTCAGTGGAAGATATCACTCAAACGGGTCTTTGGTACTCTAGCAATGCGTTCCTATCCAGATACTTGTCGGTACATCCGGAGTGACCCAAATTACCATGCACAGCGTTAAGGCTAGAACATACTCCCCAAGGTCAATAAGTAGATTGATATTTTTTCAATGCTTTTATTACCAGTGTTTTTCGTGTAATAGAAGGTGTGTCCTACCATTTACCTTAAATGAAAAAGAGGGGGGCGTGTTAAGTCCCATGACAAGTTGGCAGGACACACAATCTGGGAATGGATACAGGAGTATTATTACTACATTATACCTGTTATATAGCAATATCTATGTATTATTGCAACTATAAATTTGTAACTTTATTTTAATTTTTTTTTTTTTGTGGTATACTATTGCCAGTATTCCCACTTCAGTAGATCTGTTTTTTCTGAAATAAGGCTTCTTTAATGGTACCCACCTTATATATCTTTTTTATACTTTTATAAATAGACACATGTCACAGTTTACGTATTCGTTTTTAGTCTTCCTATTAAATTTTTAATTTTGATGAGCATATGAAGGTCTCTCCACCGGTCGTGATATTCTAGGCTCTTACGTCATTGACGTAAGGAGCCACCAATAAATTACGGTTTTGACAACCCATAAGGGAAGGAAGGAAAAACTAATATTTATTGGTGGCTCCTGGAGTCAATAGTCAATGATGACAAGTGCCCTCCCACCATCCCCTTCCCATACACATGCTCAACTTGATATATACATTAGAGGACGCATCTCGGGAGATAACGGTAGGAGGCATGTGGATGGGAAACAAGAGTAGGAATGGAAGGCGTATAGGCGCGTTATTCAAACTGTGTTAATTCTTTTCTTTTTTATTTCTACTTTTCAGTGGCTCCGTCCCAATGACGTACCTTAGGAATGATTAAGGGGTACCCCCTAAGATGATCTTGGTTCTCGACCGTCGCTATCAAGGTTGACCCGGTCTCTGAGGAGACCGGAACGAGGCCATATTATCATAGGCTCTACCGTCATTGACTCCAGGAGCCACCAATAAATATTAGTTTTTCCTTCCTTCCCTTACGGGTTGTCAAAACCGTAGTATAAGCAAAGTGTACAAAATTATATAAATGTACAAATATTTTTAAGGCCAGAATATAATCCAAAGAATTATGGGTCTATTTCAGTTGAATGGGAATAAAAGTATATTCCCATACAACGGCTGATGGATCTCACTTGTAGATCCTATCTAATACAAGCAGATCTTCTTCAAAGTAACGCACTGCTTTCTTTTTCTATTTTTATATTATTGTATGTAAACAATAAAGACTTGAAATGTTATACGGATTCTTTGTCTCTACCTATGGTATTTTTTGTTAGTGGTTTTGATATTGTCACGAATGTCCCCCTCCAGTCTTAAGATATCAGGCATATCGTCAATGATGGAGGGGCCACTAATAAATTATAGGTTTGATTCCCGGAGGGAAGTAATGAAAACCTAATATTTAGTAGGGGCCCCGTAATCATTGACAATGTAGTGCCCTCCCTGCCATCCCCTTCCCATTTGCTTGATGTCTTGAAGTTTAATCTTAATATGTCAGTGAAGGAAGAATGGTGGATGGGGGAGCAGCGTCATGAATCCACACGCAAGAAATCCACGCGATAGAAAGCTTTAGTATAACAAGTTTTGAGTTGATTTTTCTTTTTTCTTTTTTACAAAGTTATTTTTTTTAGTGAGTACCCGATCATAAGACGATTCCATAAGAGAATTGCGTTACACTAATGAGGTTAGTACTCTGTTCCTCCCGCGGCGGTTAATTCAAACTGGCTACCGCGGGTGCTTGAATGGAGGCTGTTAAACTAATAGGCATATCGTCAATGATTATGGGGCCCTACTAAATATTAGGTTTTCATTACAGTACTTCCCTCCGGGAATCAAACCTATAATTTAGGAGGCTATTTATATCCGCGGAACTATGCTTCTAGCCATCACTATGAGGTAGTTGTATTTTATTTATTTTATAGCAGACTTTCTGGTTTAAGAGTAGTCCCACGTGGTGTGGAACTTTCCAGAATCGTAGTTTGCTCTTTTTCCCCTCGGGCGTGGGATTTTCTGCTTTCGCTGCTGCTGTGTCATCATCGGAGGTAAGGGTATCATATTAATTGTATTAATTACCATGAGCCTCGTGGCCAGCCTCAGTAGGGGTATTCTTAGTAGGCTAGGGGTATTTTTTATTGCTTAATTAATACTATGTATTAGCCCTAAGATGTGACCTTCGCTTTCATGTGATGATATTATACATGTTAACCCTCTCACCACGGAAGGGCTCTTGAACGCCCATAAAAAAGCATATAACAGGTACCCGGATGGTCTCTTGAACGCCCAGTGGTTGAAAGCCTGTGAGCTTCGTGTGCGAGGCGTCGGTCCGACGCATGTAAACAACAGCCGGCTGGACCGTCGCCCCGCATCTCCGGCCACAAGAAGGAGAGCGTCGCTTGTTCGTGTGTGCCTGTATGTTGTTGTTAAGTATCGAAAAGTGGTGTAAAGTCGCTGTTTTGGCCATAAAGTTATCTCCAATGAAATCATCATCACAGCTCAACCAGTTGACTTAGAGAGCTCTACTTAATGCCATTCTACAGGTAAATAACACAGCTACGCTTGGGGATGCGCGGGAATGCGGGAAGCAGTCTGATTAACGAATATACGGTAGCCTAGCCTAGACGTTTTTCGGCCAAAACACCCGGGTTTCGAGGAATATATATATAATACATAGCCGGGGCTGGAGGGTTAAGCAGGGTACCAGGAGATGTTCTGACTGATTTTTTTTTTTTTTTTTTTTTGGTGGCTGACTTACTCAGACAAGTTGGTACAGTACCTTCAAAATTTGTTTTTTTCTTCCGGCGATCTTTACCGAGTATTGATGCCACATGCTCGCCTTGCAGGCGAGAAAGGAAAATTCCAATAAACCCAGCGTGGTGTGGTGTACCACTAGACTCCAGGCAGAAGTGCAGATTCCTAAGGGTGTGATGTCGGCCCGGCCGAGCAAACTCGCCCAAACCGATAGCCTCATGCGGCATGATTTGACTAATAACGCCCGGCGGAAAAGTCCAGTGAGGTAATTAACTATCTCTCAAGTCCTGGTAGACGATTAGTTAGTTAATTAAATGGTCAATATGGGCCGGTGACATTCAGTCACAGGTAAGCAGTTCACAATACGAAAGGGTCATCAAGGCCTATTCACAAACGAGTACAACGGAAGATTAGAGTAGGTTGGTCTACAGCTAATTTTCCGGCGTATTTGAGGTGTTTATGATGTGTGAACCTCTCGGTTTATCCTTATGATCACTGATTCCTGGAATTTTTTATTTCCAGATCACAGCACATCAGTAGCGGCACAGGACTACAGGGGAAGTGGCGGATCCCGGCCGGGGGGGGGGGGGGGGTCATTATTAGCCCCATCATGCCTCTAGTCACTCTTTGTGCTACACCCACTTGCTCTCTTATTCCGGTCTTTGCACATAAGTTGTGCGTTAAGTGTGTTAAATGCCTTGATAGGTCTAGGGGCCTTTGGGTAGCTAAGTGGTGTCCTATTTGCTCGGACCTCCGTAATGAATTGTTTAACACAAAATACCAGTCATGCCTAGTGGCACTAAAAGAGATTAAACAATATGTTAATGCCTATTCCATAGACATTGCCCATAAGGCATTACATTGTGATGATGAGGCTCTGTGGGACCATCTTGTTATAAAGTCACCAGTGCTGAAATCTCCCCCTTCTAAGTCAAGTTCCAAAACTAAAGCTAAGCCCAAAATTCTTTCGAAAGAGTTAGTGAGTAGCAGTGACAGTGACTCTAGTAAGGCAACCCCCCCCCAGCCGCCATAAGAGGGCGCTTTCTACTTCGCCACAGGACCAGTCCAGGTCCAGGTCGCCCCTCAAGCGGTCTTCTCAGTCTTCAGCAGAGACTTCAAGGTCTAGCAAGAGACACAAGGATGACGCGGCGACGTCAAGCCATAGAAAATTTAATAAGGGTCATAAACGATCCCATAAGGAGGAGACGCAGTCGCGGCACCGGCAACCGCCGGAGTCGCGGCCACCAGCCTCCGCCTCTACCTCTGCAAGGCCTAACGTCCAATCTGGCAGTTCCGAGGTAGGGACGGAGGGAGCCGAGTCAACTCCCAGGGATGGGTCTGGTGAGGGTTACTTTGCACCAAAGGACATCAATTTTGCAATCCCAAAATTAAACTTAAACTTACCACTGAGCCGGCCTCCTATAGTATCTCAGAGAGTGTTGGCTGAACAATACCGTGGGTACACGGCGAGTGAGCCACAAGACTATGAAGGTTTCCAGTTAAGTCAGGTTATCCCAGATTCCCAAACTAATGTTGAACAAGGGCATAGTGTGTGGAGGCATTCTGAACCTTTGAGTGTAGAACCCATTAATCAGTATCAGGAGGATAACAGGTAAAGTCCTAATGTGGACAATCTCCCTTCATCTGTCCTTGATTTAGTGTGGCCAGACAATGATCAGTTGCTGTCTTAGCGCCGGCAACAACCGGAAGTGATGGAGGTGACGGAAGAGCCGGAAGACTTAGAACTCTCTTCAGCTCAGCCGGAACCCATTGAGTAAGGGTCGGAAGTAGGGTCTGAGTCATCAAAAGGTTCACATAGCAAATGTATTACAACAGATGATAATAGATACATTTTACACAGGCTAATTAAGCAATATAATGTACCAAAGAAATCACAGGATACTCCCACAGCTACGCCGGGAGCTCCTCCGATTAGTTCAGTTGTGCGGCCGTTAGAGCCGGCCAGAGTTGTTGTTCCACCCAATGTGTCACTTCTCCCAATTAACGTAACTTATATGACTGCCTCGGCAAGTGCTTTAACTACTACCAATGTACGTGTCATCACGGATATTACTCCCCCTCCGTTAGACAAAATTCCCCACAAGAAAGTCCCTATGCCTCTCTTGTATGGGCCCGATTGCTCTTGGGTTACGGTCACAGCACAAAACCCGAACATGGCACAAACAACCATTTCGGGGGAGGTCCCAGTCCCTAGTGAGTGGGTAATTGAAATGAATAAGAGTAAGAAGTTAAGGGCAAAAGATAAGCAAGGTCAACTTTTAGACGTAACGGTCAAGGCCATCCCTAATGTTTATTACTATGAGTTTTTCGTGTATTCCCCTACCCCGGCATTACCTCCTTCCTCATCTGCACGACATTTTGCGGATTGGACTAAGACTGATGGCGTGAATGATATAAAATTCCTTAAAACACTATCACCAGAGTCGGATTCAACTCCAGTGCTGGATCAGTCCGGTAATCCAGTCCTGCAGGTGGGGCAGGTAGGTCTGGGTCCGTAGGTGGACTGGAGGATTGAGGCGCAGCAGTTTGCAGCAACAATAACGTCTAAATCCTCCCATCAAATTCCTCAAGACAACCATATTTGGTTTTCATTGCCAATCAAGCCGGAGGGGTTCCGCCTGCAATATTTGAGTTCCTTTCCGCCCCTAAGTTGTCACCGTGGGACCTGCAGGAGCCCTTTTCCACCCCTCCTCTAGCACATCTGGATAGAGACTTTAAGTTGAGAAACAAAGCATACAGACTCTTTTACCAATTTACAGTATACTCAGTCGCCAAATAGTCCAGTCCCTCACGAGAACTATTGCTGCTATCACTGATCATGATGTTAAGAAGGCCACAGACTTATCCCGGCGGCTTCTTTTGCAAAATTCTATCCAATCTTTGGGGACGTAAGGATAGCCTTGTTGGAGGCTGTCCGTGCATATCAGGACCTGAGAGTCTATATGGTGAAAAAATTACCGGACGACATTGGCCGCCGGGTAACTCTTTCCCCTGTGTTAACGTCATCTTTAGTTAGCCCTGAGACTTGGAAGGCTGTATACAATATGGTAGACAGCATGAAGCCGAGTACTTCCCAGGCTAGGAAGGAGCATTTCAAGTTTCCAAAACCATACTCCAAGCCTAAGAGCAGTGGTAAATCCCAGCCCAGTGGGTCTAAGCCCTTTCAGGGCCCTATGTCTCCCCCGGCACAGGGAAGTACTCAGCTCAAGCCTAAACAGGGAAATCAGTCAGGGAAATGGTATAAGAACAAGTCACAACACAGATCAGGTCAGGGATCGATGTCTACCAAAACTAGTCAGCCGTCTAATCCTAGCCCACCACCATAAAAAAACTAGTCACAGTACAAACTCTCTCACTCCCGGGGCCTATCGAGGGCGAGTTGGATCCGAGGGTAGTTCCACCGGTCAGACCCAGTCAAGTAACTGGGTCATTTCGGGCGTGTTACCGGGCCTGGCCCCGTCGAACTTGGCCAAGGACAGTGGTACGCAAGGGCATCACCTGGCGGTGGCTCCGACGACCTCGTTTACGTCAAACTCTAGAAGTCAATCATGTTTCTTTAGAGGTACAGTCACTAGTCCATGAAATGATCACCAAGCGTATCATTGTCCCGGTCAATCCAACTTGCCCTGTTTTCACGTCCAGACTTTTTCTCGTACCAAAGAGGGACAGTATTCAGATGAGACCAGTCGTAGACCTGTCTTGTTTGAATCGACACATTCACAACACATCGTTCAGGATGCTCACTGTGAATCACATCAGGCTAACACTTCCGCCGCAAGGTGGATGTGCTCGTTAGACCTGACAGACGCCTATTGGCATGTCCCGGTAAACAAAAGGTTCCAGAAATTCCTCGCATTGAGGATAAGGCAAGAGACTTATTTAGTAGTAGCCTCTACGTCTCCAACGTAGAGCTATATACATCTCGTATAATTCCGTTCCGTTGTGGAGCGGGTAATTATCGTAATCCATAGCGTGATTAATCGATAACATCTAGAGTAGCACCTACTCTCTCTACTAGGTACGTTGTACACACTTTTGAGGCTACTATTAAAAGGAAAAACTGGAAATATTGATGAGAAAGAAAAGAGAAAATTGTAGAATATTGTCCATCCTATCTGGCTCCTTAAGCCGCTGTCACGGGTCCACCGCACCATACGACCGGGTTTATTAGATCATCTGTTTCACGCTACTCTCCTTCACAACACGCGATTTTCGGGCCTCTGTTTTTGTGTCTTCCACGCCTGTCCCCTACCCTTTGGGTGAGTTGTGGGCCTTATTTAAGGTACCTGTGGTTTTAGACAGATGATCTGTGATGTAGGCACGCCGAAAAATGGGCTCTAACGTGTTTTTTGGAGTGTGGTGTTGAAACTGGAGGTTACTCTTCCTTTTTGCCTTCTGCGCATGCGCCGCCGCTTGGGCGTCTCTCGTTCACTATGGCCTTTGCCATCTTTTGTTCTTTTTTCATTTGCGGTGGCTTTAGTTTTTGTCTTAGCAGGTTCTTTTCATTTTGTTTTGGTCACTGCCTTAGTTTTGCTAATAATTCTCGCGAACTTAGGCCTAGGCGTACTTGTGCCCTTCTCGTTGGTTGAGAGGGGGGCGCTGACCCCCTTTTTTTTTTTTCTCGCTTTTGGGGGGCTTTTTTGCTGGTAGCTGCCTCTCCTCAAGGGTGCAGGACCTCGTGCGCCAGGTAATTTCATATATTACTGTCTCAAGTACTGATTAGGCTAACTTTTGTTTTTAGCCTAGCCTAGTGGGGGGGCGACTTTAGTTTCCGTCCCTTTTTGGTGTCGTCCCCTGTGCTTTGTTACCTGCTGCTGGTTGCTTACCCTCCTCAAGGGGCCGGTAACTCGTGCACCCTGTAATTTCATATATTACTGACACTCGTACCGTTTCGCCTGCTTGCCGTTTTTTGGCCTAGCCTAAGGGGGGGCGCTTTGGTTTTCAACACTGTGGTAACCTCATTCTGGCATTCGTGCTCGTGTTGTTTGACGGTCCCGGTGCTCTGTCTTCCTGGTTCTCCCCGAAACCGCGAACGTAACCCGTTCTGATGTATTTACCTAATTGTATTTACCTAATTGTAGTTTACAGGAGTTGAGCTAAGCTCGTGTTGTCCCGTCTCTCAGTCTACTTTTTATCCAATTTTTTCTTGAAAATATGGATGTTCCTTGCCCCTACCACCTCCTCCTCCAGCCCATTCCATTTGTCAATACATCTATAGGGGAAGCTAAACTTCCTGATATCGTTCTTGCAGGTAGGTCTTTTTACTTTGTAGCTGTGGCCTCTAGTTATTCCTGTATCCATAATTAACATATCCTCCCTATCCAGCCTCTCCAGCCCCCGGGTGCATTTGTACATCATTATCATGTCTCCCCTCTCTCTCCTCTCTTTTAAACTCGGTAGATTTAATTTGTCTAGCCTCCCTTCATGTGTTTGGCTGACAGTTTTTCTTCTGTCTCTGTCCCCTTCGGTAGTGTCTGCTTACCCACTGGCTCTCCCGCGCCTGTTGTGATTTGGTGGGGTTCACTTTGGACCCCCCCCCCCTTTTTTTTTGGAAGGGATGGCTTTCACTGTATTTTGTGCCTCAGGCCTTGCTGAACCGTACTGTTGGATTACCGCCCTGGGTCGGGTACTTCCGGCTCTAGGTCGGGGCCTTCCTTTCCGGTCGCATGGTCGCCTTCTGGCGCCTTCGCTCTGGAACGGGACTTGCCCGTTCTATCTCGGAGGGTTGTTTTTGTTGCTGCTAGATGCCCACGGACTCTCCCGCGTCTGTTGTGACGGGCCTGGGTCCCTTAGGGGTCCTCGGCTTACGGCGGGGCCCCTCGGGGCCTCTCCGCTCTAGGACGGGCCTTCTTTTGTGCATTTTTGCCTTCCGCCTTCGGCGCTGCTCTCATCTATTAGCACGTCCCGTTCCTGGGCGGGGGTGTCTGTCCACGGCTCCTCCGCTCTGGGACGGGTATGTCGCTTCCCTGCCTTCTCATGCCACGTCCCGCTCCAGGGCAGGGGAGTCCGTTTTCAGACTCCTCCGCTCTGGGACGGGTTTGTTGCTCCCGCCTTGGAACGCAGGTGTTCCCGCTCGATGTCGGGGTTTTTCCGCTCTAGGTCGGACATCCCCGTTTATGGACGCGCTCATCTTGACTCAGTTTAGGCTTAGACTAGTAGTCCTGCACTTCTATTAAGACGTCTTTTAACGCTCTTTTCCCTTTTTTCCCAGGCTGTGCTCTCTACCCGACTGAGCTTCATCACTGCTCACGGGTTGAAGGTAGTAGTCTTCACTGTTCTTTGGGGGGAGAGGGGGGCACTCTCCTACCTTGGTAGGGGCTCCAGTCTCCGGGCCTAGGGAGAGCTTTTGGGCTCCTCCCTGACCTGGTGTCTGTGGCTGTTTCAGGGGTCTTTGATCTTTTATGTGTGCATGACCTCTTACCTGTTACTCCTGCCTGGCCGCGCTCTTCGGCCTTCACCTTCTTCATGGGGGGGGGGGGGGGGGGGGTCATTCTTATTTGGCACTGTTCATGTGCCTTTCAAGTTTTTTTTCATGATATATGGACTGGCTTTCTTCTGGTTCCTGTCCTTGACAATTGACAATTAGGTGAGTACAAAGGTTGGTTTTGACCCTCGGAGGTGTGGCCCGTGCATGGTGGACCTAGTGACGCTTGAGTCCCACCCTACGTCCGCTTCCGCTGACAGGGCTCGGTCGCGCCTCCTCTCGACGTGGTCTGCGGTGGCTCACTATGTTCGGGACCAACTACATCGGGTGCCTGGCTTCACGGACGACGATGTGTGGTCCTTACTCCGCCTTCCATTTTCTTCACCTCGTGGACGCCGGGCCGCCTTTATCCAGGTGCCCGCATCGGACCTCTCGACTGCCTCTGTGGACACTGGCAGGAAGAAGAAGCACCGCTCCCCTTCTACGAGGCGGGGCCGGTCAACGCCCACGCGCCACCCTGCACCTTCAGCGCCTACTGCCGGGGTTACTATCTTTCGGCCTAAGCAGCAGCCTGCCACCTCTACGCCTTTAACAGACATCGTCCCTGCGGTCTTCTCCCCTCATCGACGCACGACTCACGACCTCATCCGTGAGATTGAGGCTGAGGAGGCCGTTGGTCACCAACCATCTGCTCCGCCACTTGAACTGCCGACTCCACTCCGTCCAGCTTCTCTTTTTGACCAGGCCGTCGAGATCCCTCTGTCGCCTCCTGCTCCGCCTTCGTCGTCTGGCAATGTGGATCCGACCCACCACTGTGCCCAGTCTCCTTCTGCGCGACCTGATCGGTCTCCTCCCTTGGCCGTGCAAGATGCCCCAGAAGAAGGGGATTGGACTGATCTGGAGGAGGGTCCAGAGGATAAGGACGGAGACGACGACGGGGACTGGTTGGACGTCGACGGGGAGGGGCTTGACGACTCCCCTCGTGAGTCCATCCACAACACGCCGCCTGGCCGGAAGCGTGTCCGCCGTCTCTGCATCATTTCTCCCTCGTCGTCTACTGTTGCTTCGGCCGAGGACCACGAGATTCCCCTGACTGTCGCTTCTCTTCAAGCTGCTCATCTTCGGGCCCAAGAGGCGAACACTGAAAAGTTCGCTTCCTTACAGTCGGCACTGGAACGACTCACTGAGGCAGTTTTGAACCCTACCTCTGTCCCTCAGGTCATCCCGTTGGTGACTCCTCTTCCACCTTTGGAGGAGCACCTGCCAACTAAGCCGGCTCGCCAGGCGGATGCTGCTCCTGCTGTCTCACCCCCTGCCCCCTCTCAGGCTCCTGCGGCTTCGTTCGTCGTACTACCTGGGAGTGGTCTGGGGCTGGTTACTCAACCTGTGCACGTTCCTTCGCTCTCCAAGTTCAAGATTCCGAAGCGTAGGTTCCCGTCTCTGTATGGGGAACCTGCTTCCTGGAGGAACGTCCAGGCATCGCACCCGGAGCGTGTAGTCACCCATGCGCCTGGCGAGCGCCCTGTGGCGGCTAGCTGGACGATTCAGGTCAATGCCAAAGGCCTGTTTCGGGCTTTGACTCTGGACGGACTGGTCCCAGAGGTGGACATCAGGGTTCACCCTAGTAGGTCGGACATTCATTTTTTTACGTACCGGCCTAAGGTGTCCTCCTCTGGGTCTAGTAAACTCTGGGTGGACTTCACTCAACACAACATTAATGTAGATGCTACCACCGTGTCGGCCATTGCGGGCCTTCCTCTGGTGAGGAATGCCCGGGACATTGAGGGTAACCTCATGCTCGAACTCCCCCATTTGGAGGAGGGTCCTTGGGATTTGTGGCTGGCAGAGGGTATTGACTTTGGGGTTCGGTCTTCGGAAGGGGCGGCTCAGCTACCTTCCGTTGACGAGACGTTCGTGTCGAGTTTGGTCCTGTCCTCGTCCGGGGTCGCACCCAAGTATTGGTCTTGGTTGAACACCCCACGCATGGTTTTAGATAAGATGCCCACCTCTTACTTCGCTCCACCTGAGAAGAGCTCCCTTGAGCGGGATCATAAGCTCCGACAGCGCGCTGCTCGTTTACTCTCCACCCTCTTGCTCCAACTCCAAATGGCTCGTGTTCACCTCAGGCTCATTGAAGCCCAGCCAGCTGGGGATATCAGGAGGGGCGAGGAACACTTGCGGCGCGTTCAGTTGAAGCTTGCTCTGAACTCCGTCGGCGACCTTCGGGTGGCCATCCACGAGGCTGCACGTTGTCGTCAGTCTCTGCGGGTGGCTTTTTGTAAGAAGGCGCCCGCTGAGGTCAGGACTAAGCTGTTGCTTTCTGAGCTAGCTACGGAGTGTCTCTTCTCAGATAGCGCTTGGCAGGAGGCTTACCTCTTTGCGGCTGCGGGGCGCTTCGCACCTCGTTGTTCTGAGGTGTCGCGGAACCCCTCAGCCGCTTCCTCCCACCAGAGAGGGCGGAAGGTCGGCCCGCAGCGAGGACGCCAGTTTTGGCGTGGTGCCACGGCTGGGAAGCGCCAGGCGGTGAGGGGTCGGGCAGTGCGCCCTTATGTACCTCGCTCCCCGCCTCGCCCTTCTCAGCAACTCGCTATTGAGGCTTCCTCTCGGCGAGTCGACCAGAGGCAGGGTGATAGTAGGCCCACGCAGGAGCGTCACCACCAATTTCGTCGGGGCGGTCGCTACAGGGGAGGTGGTAACCGTGGGGGTCAGTCCTCCCACGGCAGGTCCGGGGAGCACTCTACGGAAAAAAATGCGTAGTGCCTCCAGGACCTTCACCCCTGCCCTCTCCCGACTGTCTCCCCGAGATGGTGTTGACTCTCACGAAGGGGGCCCTTACCGGCTTCTTTCGCCCCCACTTTCGGCACTGGCCTCGCCGATCGTGGGAGCGTCGGGTAGTGAAGCAGGGTCTGTCCTAGAGGTGGTGGTCATGGCCTCCTCTCAGACGGCCTCCCAGACATCGGCCTGTTTCCCCGGAGGTGGCCAAAGTAATTCTGTCAATGCTCGAGGATGGTATCATCAAGGAGATCTCGCCTCACCAGCGGGTCTTCCTCTCTCGAGTATTTCTGGTCCCCAAGAAGGACTGCGACGCGATGAGACCGGTGGTCGATCTGTCGTGCCTCAATCTGCATATCATGAACGACCACTTTCGCATGCTCACCATTAATCAGGTGCGGTTGCCGCTCCGTCCCGGATGCTAGGTGGTATCCCTGGATCTCAAGGATGCGTACTGGCATGTGCTGATCGCTCCTCGGTTCCAGAGTTATCTGGCGCTCCAGCTGCACGAAAGGGGGTTCACGTTCGACAGGTTGCCCTTCGGCCTCAATATCGCGCCGCGCGTCTTTACGAAACTCGTCAAACAGGCTCTGACTCCCCTGCTCCGTCAGGGGATTCAGATCCTGTTTTACTTGGACGACTGGCTCATCGCCGCAGACTCTCCCACCCTTTGCGTACAGGACACTCTTCTTGTTATCCAACACGTCACACTATTAGGTTTCAAAATCAACGTTCACAAGTCATGCCTCACTCCGTCGCAGGTCGTGACGTGGGTGGGCCTCGACTGGGACATGGCGAGCGCGACTGTCTGCCAGAGTCGAGTGAACGCTTCGAAAATTCGAAGGAAACTTTTCGTTGTGTTGCACTCGATGTCGATTTCCAGGAAACTCTGGGACTCGCTGGTAGGGTCACTCAATTGGGCGTCTCTGACAATTCCCTTAGGGAGGCTCAGGATCAAACGCCTTATTCAGCTAGGCAACAGAGCATTCCCGCTTCTGCCTCCACATCGGCTTTGGCCGATTCCGCGCTCGATCCATGTACTCTTGACACACTGGGTCGTACGGGGCACGCTCGCGAGGGCGGTGCCCTGGACGTCTCCCCCTCCGACCATCTGGGTGGACACGGATGCATCCACCGAGGTCGGGTGGGGTTACCAGTCAAACACGGGACATCAAAATCATGGCAGGTGGTCAGGTCTCACTCATTTACACATAAACGTCTTAGAACTGTTGGTCCCGTTGTTCTTCCTGAGGGATCATGGGCAGGCCCTTTCCGGCAGGTCTCTGGCCTTCAGGATGGACAACATGACCGCAGTTCATTGCATCCAGAAACAAGGCTCCTCCAGGTCCGCCATTCTTCAGGACCTGGCGGAGAAATTGTTTTACCAAGCAGACTGGTACAACATCACACTGCATGCAACCTACCTGCCCGGGACTGCCAATCTTTGGGTGGATGCTCTGTCGAGGGGACAGAGCACCCAGGTAGAATGGTCTTTCAAACAAACCGTATTCGACGACCTAGCGGCCTCCTGGGGTGTTCCGCAGGTCGACTTGTTCGCCTCCGACCAGACGAACAAGTTGCCTGTGTTCCTGACTTACTGGATTCGAACTCCAGCGGGGGGACTGGACGCTTTCAGCGAGGACTGGAGCAGGTGGCAGTCAATATACGTGTTTCCGCCACCCGACGCACTTTTGATGTGCAAAGTCCTCCACAGGCTGAGAGAGTACCAGGGCAGAGTTTGGTTGATCGCACCCCTATGGCCGGCCCAAGCCTGGTACGCTCAGCTGAAACGATGGTGCCCGAGTCCCGTTCACCTATCGATCTCAGACTTCCACTTGGGATCGATTGGAGACCTAGGGACCTCGTAGGCATTCGCATCGTGGATGTTTGTGAGGCGGGGTGGCTGCCCATGTTTGGACGATCATTGACTAACAAGTTGACTCTACATTGGACACCTTCAACATGGAAGACTTACGAATCTCACTGGCACAGTTTTACTTCTTGGATAAACGACACATCACAAACAACTCCATCTGTGGCGTTAGTGTTCCACTACCTCAATTATTTATTTGAGTCGCGCCACAACATGTACAACACCATTAGGAACCACCTGTCTGCCATTCGGGAGCCGTTTGAGAAGTTAACGGGGTTGGTTGTTCCTCAACAAGAATTGGATTTCTTTAGGCTTAGACCACCCCCGTGTCAGCTTCCCCCTCAGTGGTCGCTGGCGAAGGCTCTCACACTCCTCTCGTCGGCCCCTTACTCTATCTCTCCTACACCTGACAGATTACTTGACAAGACACTGTTTCTTCTAGCTTTAGCTACGGGTGAGAGGGTCTCGGAGATGGCTGCCATGTCTCGGGGCCCAGAATTGCTTGAGGTTTTCCCCCATTCTCGGCTCCGTCATTTTGGCCCCTTCTGTTCATTTTGTTGCCAAGAATGAGCGTGAGTCCCATATTTTTCAACCTTTTACTGTCCCTGCCTTGAAGCGGGGTCGGGTACATCATTCTTTGTGCCCGGTTAAATCTCTCCATACATATGTTGACTCCATGGGGCCGGGGTCTGGGTTGGCTTTGTGGGTGGCGCCTCGGACCGGTAGGCGGTTGACCAAACGTGCTGTGGGGATTCGCCTGTGTCGTGTCATTAGGGATAGTAATCCTCATATTAAGGGCTCTGCGCACGACGTTCGCTCATACGCCACTACTCTGCGTTTTTTGCATAACCGGTCCCTTACGGATATTACTGACACAGGGCTCTGGTCTTCCCACCGCACGTTTGTCTCCTCCTATCTGTCCATGTCCACGGACAGGCCGGGGCGTCCTTGTGTTGCGTTGGGCCAACGGGTTATTTAGGGGTATGACCTGTTATGTCCTTCTCTCTTCTGTCCTTCACCTGTCCTACCATGTATTTTTGGGGGAGGGAAGGGGGGGGGACGGGGTAAAGTGGGGTGAATCGCACGATACATGTACCTGCACCTAGGTTTAAGGCCCATTTCCTAGGTTAAGTCTTTGAGTTTCCTAGTCTTAAGGTATTCTTGGTTCGGGGTATGTATGAACCTATTACCTCATTATTACCGTTAGAATTCTGTGTTAGCCGGTTCGCCGACTTGTATTCACCTCATCGCATTTTGTACAGTTCCCCTCTTCTCCACATGTCTCTGTTCACTCTCTGTAAGGGGGTTTTCATTGCTGTCTTTACACTGTACACCTGGGTTAAGTGCTCGTCGCTTCTCTCCATGATCACATCCAGCACACGTTCCACTGTTCTGTGCTTCTTGATGTTTTTCTGCGTATCTTAACGGTACTACTCTTGTCTTCTTTATGAACCAGGGGGGGGGGGGGGGGGGCATCTTATATTCATAAACATTATGAAATACATCATTTTTTATCATCAGTTAAGTTATCCCATTGATTACGACATGACTGTACCTGATTCTCTTGATATGCACCTGTCAGTACAATCTTTCTTAAACTCTCTTGTTTATAAGTCTGTCTTTCATTGATCCTGATGGTTACTATTTGCTAAAGTTTGTGTTTTCAGCTTGGATGTCTGCCTCGAATTTGGTACTCTAGCTCTACGTTGGAGACATAGAGGCTACTACTAAATTGGGAGGTTTGACACTCTCCCAATACCAAAGAAGGAAAACCTTCTATTTGGTAGGTAGCCTCGGAGTATCCAACGTCATAGTATCCCGCCCTCACGCCGTACCCCTGCCCATCCAATCTTGTCTTTTTAACTTGATACCTAGATGATCTAATAAACCCGGTCGTATGGTGCGGTGGACCCATGACAGCGGCTTAAGGAGCCAGATAGGATGGACAATATTCTACAATTTTCTCTTTTCTTTCTCATCAATATTTTCAGTTTTTCCTTTTAATAGTAGCCTCAAAAGTGTGTACAACGTACCTAGTAGAGAGAGTAGGTGCTACTCTAGATGTTATCGATTAATCACGCTATGGATTATGATAATTACCCGCTCCACAACGGAACGGAATTATACGAGATGTATATAGCTCTACGTTGGATACTCCGAGGCTACCTACCAAATAGAAGGTTTTCCTTCTTTGGTATTGGGAGAGTGTCAAACCTCCCAATGTCTGTCAGAGAATGCCATTTGGGTTGAACCTTGCACCGAGAATATTCACAAAATTAGTCCGGCAGGCCCTTATGCCGATGTTAAATCAGGGAATCAAGGTGTTGTGGTACCTAGACGACTGGCTGGTAGTGGCGGAGTCAGAGAGTCTATGCAACATCCATATCAATCACATAATAAACCATGTACAATCCCTAGGGTTCAAGGTCAACTTGGCAAAGTCGCATCTTGTTCCCACACGGGTAATTCAGTGGATAGGGCTGGTCTGGGACACAGCCAATCTTACTCTCAGTCAGAGTGTGGACAACCGCAAGAAATCTGGGGGGGGGGGGGGGGGGGCCTTTGGGGGTTGGAGAGCCAAGACACCTAGTCCCTCCGCCGGACTATGTGATAAGTTCACGAGCTGTGATCCTTGTTGAGTTGATCTGGTATACAGCTCAAAACTTTTATTTTTGTAAGATATCTGTAATAGTTGCAACTATAGGATATTAAGTATAAGTTGTACAAAATATGTACAGTATATGCACACATTAATTTTAACCCTCCAGCCCCGGCTATGTATTATATATATATTCCTCGAAACCCGGGTGTTTTGGCCGAAAAATGTCTAGGCTAGGCTACCGTATATTCGTTAATCAGACTGCTTCCCGCATTCCCGCGCATCCCCAAGCGTAGCTGTGTTATTTACCTGTAGAATGGCATTAAGTAGAGCTCTCTAAGTCAACTGGTTGAGCTGTGATGATGATTTCATTGGAGATAACTTTATGGCCAAAACAGCCACTTTACACCACTTTTCGATACTTAACAACAACATACAGGCACACACGAACAAGCGACGCTCTCCTTCTTGTGGCCGGAGATGCGGGGCGTCGGTCCAGCCGGCTGTTGTTTACATGCGTCGGACCGACGCCTCGCACACGAAGCTCACAGGCTTTCAACCACTGGGCGTTCAATAGGCCTTCCGGGTACCTGTTATATGCTTTTTTATGGGCATTCAAGAGCCCTTCCGTGGTGAGAGGGTTAAGGACAAAAGATATAATCAAATTATTTATTTGTGCCTTTAACCGTCCAGCCCCGGCTATTGTATTCTATAATTTCCCCGAAACCCGGGGGTTTTGGCCAAAAAACGTCTACGCCTAGGCTACCGTATCTTTGTTATTTTGACTGCTTCCGCATTCCCGCGCTTTCCCAAGCGTAGATATGTTTCGTACCTGTAGAATGGTGTTGAGTAGAGCTCTCTAAGTCAACTGGTTCAGTTGTGATGACGATTTCCATGGAGAGAACTTTGTGGCGATGTAAGCCACTTTTCACTACTTTTCACTACTTAACAATAACACAGCAACACACGAACAAGCGACGCCTTTCCTTCTTGTGGTCGGAGATGCGCGGCGTCGGTCCAACCGGCTGTTGTTTACAGCGTCGGACGGACGCCTTTCAAAACAAGCTTACAGGCTTTCAAGCTGCCGGTGCCTCAGAGCCCTACCGGGTTCCGCGGGGGGTGTTTGTTATGGGTGCCTCAGAGCCCAACCGGGTCTGAGGGGTTAAATCTTTGACAAGATATTAAGAATAAAGACATTCTTGGAAAATATTTGTATTGAATCTCAATGTGATATTCTTTAACATGTGTACCTGTATGGTTACTTATAAGCAGAGCTTCTTCGAAGCAACGCACTGCTTTTCTTTCCAATTTTTTCTAAATTATTGTATGTACAGTACACAATAAACTTAACCCCTTCAGACTCATATGACGCAGAGGTTGCCAGATTAGCAATAAGAAATATAGTTCTCTCACTCTTATATTTACCTCTCCAAAATTAGTTTTCTGCCCACAGCTAACTCAAAGACAACTGCAGAGGTTGAAGTAACTAAAGTAACTAAATTAAAGGTTTCTAAATACCCCTGATGGTAACAAAGGCTTTAAAGTATCCCTAATCGGCTCAAAATCGCGTCTTATGTCGGAGAGGGTTAAGATTGTTATATGATTCTTTTTCTCTACCTATGGTAATTTGTTAGTGGGTTAGATATTTTCACGAATGTCCCCCTCCAGACTTGAGATATCAGGCATATCGTCAATGATGGAGGGGCCACTAATAAATTATAGGTTTGATTCCCGGAGGGATGTAATGAAAACCTAATATTTAGTAGTGGCTCCGAAATCATTGATGATGTAGGGCCCTCCCTTCCATCCCCTTCCCATTCGTTGATGTCTTGAGGTTAATCTTGATATATCATTGAAGGAGGAATGGCGTCGCTTGGTTCAGCGTCTCGGGTAGAATCCACAAAAGACATCCCCGAGTTGGAAAGCCTTAATATAACAATTATTAAGTTAATTTGTCTTTTTATTTTTATACGAAGTTTTTTCGTAGTGAGTACCCAATCATAAAGACGATTCCATTAGAGAATTAGCGTTGCACTTATGATGTTAGTACTCTTTCCCCTGCGGCGGGTGTTTCAAACAGGCTGACCGTGGGTGTTTGAAAGAGAGCTATTATTTAATAGGCATATCGTCAATGATTTCGGGGCCACTACTAAATATTAGGTTTTCATTCTTCCCTCCGGGACTCAAACCTATAGTGAGGGTGGAGAGTTGGCTGCTTTCTGACAGGACAGAGCCGTTTGGAGCCGTTTTATTTGTGACTTTTCCCTCAAGGACTAAGGCATTAATGCTGGCAATAACAGATAATATGTACAAGTATATATGAAAATAAAACAATATTTTGTAGAATTCATGAGGTTAATAAAGCATATAGGGAAAAATTATAATGGTGAATACAAAATATGTTTGTTCTTGTTAAAGTTCTAATGGGTGAATTATGTGAATGAAGCATT
This sequence comes from Paralithodes platypus, assembly GCA_032716605.1. Taxonomy (NCBI): domain Eukaryota; kingdom Metazoa; phylum Arthropoda; class Malacostraca; order Decapoda; family Lithodidae; genus Paralithodes; species Paralithodes platypus. The sequence continues at coordinate 49,847,719 of CM064498.1, forward strand.
CTCTAATTTGACAGGTATCTACTTTTACATCTCATTTTGTCAGCTCTTGTTGACTATTGAAAGTACAGATAGATTAAGTGACAAGCAAATTTGCCTACTGACTTTCTGAATAATTGACAATGTTGGATACAGAATAACTGACTCAGACAAGGTATTCAGTAACCCTAAGGATCCTAAAACCTAAAGTTACCGGACTAGAAATCTGGTCCAGCTTTACCTCTCTCTTTCGGATACAGACTGAAAAGGAGAGGTAAAAGTCCGAAAGATGGAGGTAAATCAGTGAACAATGATAAGTTTTCAAACCCCTGATATCCAGATGATCTGGTTCAGACTATCAACCTGTTCTAAAGATCGAGCTTTCAAAATTTTGGACAGGGTTTGCTCCCAAATGGTTCGAAAGAGAGGTGTTTACTGAACTTCTGACTGAAGTAATAACTGACTGACAAGGTATACTACTGACTAACTGAATACAGTAATTACTCCAATTTTGCATGTTCTGATTTTGCGAAACACCAATTTTGAGACCGAGACCCCAAAAATGCTATTTTTTATGAAAACCTTATTTTGCGATGTAACTCTACTTTTGCGGGTGGTGCCGTAAGAAAGTGGGGCTCTCCGCACTAGTTTTCGGGGGGGAGGGGTGGCCGGGCCACCCAAGCCTCGGACACCCTCCCTCCATCCCCGCAAGCCCAGCCATCTTTCGAGTCTAGGTAAATGCTCAATTGCTCATTTAATTTGATTTTCTCAAGGATAATGATAATGTCTTATGTTTTTCTGTATTTTTCTTTATTGTGGGATGTATAATTACATGTATGTGTGTACAAACAAAGCAAATAAATGACGGAAATCACGAAAAATTAGGCCGTCACTGATGAAATGTCGACCATATTAATTTTTCCCCATAAGGTTAGTTAATCCAATTTTGCGAATCCCACTTTTGCGGCCCGCAATGTCGACCAATTTCTCGCAAAATTGGGGTAAGCACTGTACTTAGTTTGGCTAAACTGACTGACTGAGCTGTGGCCTAACTGAATGTGTAATAACCTTGCAGGTGACCGCGTCCCCAACATCCGACTGAAGCTGGTGGTGTTACTACCTCAGATGAAGGCAACACTGGCACTACCGGATGACAAGACACGGCTGCAGGTATTATACATTATTTCCTAGCTGATGCTAAGAGGATTGGGTTCTAGTCATGTGGTGATGGGCTGGTCTATCAGAGTGAGAACTGAGCAATCTCTGCCATACCCATAGCTTACTCTGACTGTTCCTTTTACTTATATATTTTCTAGATCTCAAGTGACGGCGTCTCTTCCGTGGATTGACCTCCCGATCTGCCAACCTAGAAGTTGGCAGATTGGAAGCCAAAGTGTCACATTTTTCCTTTGCCCCTCAACTTTCTCTTCATAATTGCTGAGGGGCACAGGGCCCTGGGCGGGGCTTTGGTTTCCCGGGCGTTTCCGCGGCCTCCTCAGCTCCCCGCCATGGAGTGGCTTCGGTCACCCAGGCTTTTTATTGTGGTAGGCGGGGAGGGTTCTGTGGGGGCGCTCGGTTATGGCCTTGGCCTTGCTCGGTGCCTTGGGGCTGTTTGGCCAGGCAACCTGGGGAACAGCAACAACAACAACAACAACTTTATATAGTGTCAGCTTAGATAAATCAACGACTTTATACTGAAGGAAATATCTATCTTTCTATCTATTGCCGGACGCCGTGATCCCCGAAGGGGTTGCCACGAATGAATCGCCCCCATGCACCTCTGTCCCCAGTCAGTTGACGCCCCTCCTCCCATCCAGCACTGCTTTCATGCATGTACTTCTTAATTCCATCCTTCCACGTCTCTGTCGGCTTACCTCTCCCTCTCTGTCCTTCCACTTCACTCTCATACACTCTCTTAGTCATTCTCTCTCTTCCCATACGTTCCACATGGCCAAACCATCTCAAGGTGTTCCTTTTCACACTTTCCAGCACATCTACATCCACACCACACCGCTCTCGTACTTCCTCATTCGTCTGTCTATCCCTCCATGTAACTCCGCACGCACTTCTCAAATAACTTCTTTCCACCCCTCTCACTCTTGGTTTGTGTCTCTCCAACAGCGTCCATGCTTCACTACCGTACGTCAATGTTGGGATTACCACACTATCATGCAATGACTTCTTTAGTTTCATGCTGACCACCCTATTTCTTGTTACTGCTTTCAGCATTCCTACAACCCTCTTCCCCAGTGTGTTACTCAACACACTGCCAAAATATGTAAATGAGCTGACATTCTCCATAGCCTGACCATTCAACCTCACCTCACACTCTGTGACTGCACCCCTTTCAAAGACCATAAGCCTATAAAGGCAGCATACAATTTTTGTCTGTTCTCCAGATATTTCTCCACAACACATTTCAAGGCAAAATTCTGATCTACACATCCTCTTTCAATATATCAAACCCCCTTTAAAGAGCTAAATATAATCACCTACTGTTATCCATGATAACATAAAAAGACAACATGTTATGGAAAAGGTATGTGACATGTGAGTAGAATATGAACATATTGATGATTACTTGTGACCCTAATAGGAGCTGGAAACAGTGATGGGGAGTCTGCTGATGAGTGAAGGAGACAGAGACGTATCTGCTGCTATATCAACCACTATTTCTCTCCTGGATAAGATAGAAGTCTGCGAGAGTCAGGTACGTTTGACATATTAATAGTTTTAATGCATTTTTCCTAATCTATCACAAATGTTTTTAGTAAGCTATGAATTATGTTTAATGTATTATATTTAATGGCTGGTGTGTTGAGGGAGCTAAAAATGAGATCTATGGGTAGAGGATTGGGTTTAATAGGAAAGAATAATGATGATTAGAAGTTGAATCAGTTGCTGTTTGCTGATGACGCAACACTGGTGGCGGATTCTGAGGAGACGCTGCAGCGAGTAGTAAAAGAGTTCGGTGTGGTATGTGGGAGGAGGAATCGGAGGGTGAATGTCAATAAAAGAAAAGTGATATTGTGTAATAGAGGTGCTCATAGGGTAAATCTAAATGTATGACTGTATGGGGGAAATGCTGGAACAAGTGGAGTGGTTTAGGTATCTGGGAGGAGTGATGAGCAGGGATGCAGATGTGGGAATGGAGGTAAGACAGAGAGTGTGTGAGGGAAGGAAAGTTTTTGGAGCAATGGGAAGTATGTGGAAGTTGAGAAATATTGGAATGAAAGCTAAAAGTGCAATGTATCAGGGATAGTTATACCAACAGTGATGTATGGGGCTGAGACATGGGGTCTGAATGTACAGGAGAAAAGAAGGTTGGATGTGATAGAGATGAGCTGCTTGAGGAGTATGTGTGGAGTGATGCGTAGAGACAGCTTGAGGAATGAAGAGGTACGTAGGAGAGTGGGACAGCATGAACCCTATCGGCCGAGTGGAATGAAGGATAACATGGACATGTTGAATGAATGGGTGATGAAAGGCTTACAAAGATAATTTATAATGTAAAACTTGCAAAATATATAAACCAAAACAGGGACGACACAATGAAAAGACAGAAACGAGAGAAAATAGATTTAGAGGAAGACCTCGGAGGAGATGGAGAGATAGTGTGAAAAAAGCGTTGGAAGATAGAGAGTTTACTGAAGAACAGGCAAGAGAAGTGGTGATGAATAGGAATGAGTGGAGAATGCTAGTGAATAGATGAGTGACAACGCAGTAATAGGGAGTGCGAGTTGGGTGCCAGTTGGTTGTTGTTGATGATGCTTTTATTTTATACTAGCTCACTGGGTGCCAGTTGGACTAGATAATAGTCCGCCAGGTGCCCAGCCCAAGAAGCTGGTTTATATATGAAGGGCCCTGCCTGGAAGTATGTGGGTGGGCATTGTGGTGTAGTTCTGCTGCCTGTCTGCCTGCTGTAAGGGTAACGTCTCCGGGATATCTGGGACCTGGGAGCCTTATGCTGGAGACCCCTCATGGTCCTTGGTCTCTGGGTCTTCTCCTGGACGACCTAGATGTGTGTGTTTAATTTTCTAATTTTATTTTATTTTGTTGTTTCTGTTCGGGCTCTGTCTTAAGTCGGCCACCCCCAGCTATGTGGTATGTGCCTAAGTATATACTGTATTTGTAGGTATGTACTGGGAGGTTTGACGTACCTCCCAACCTACCAAATAGGAAAACCTACTATTTGGTAGTAGTCTTGGAAAATCCAACGTCAAGGCTATTAACCTAATTGCAATGACGACTTGTCTATTTTGACTGCTATGTCGTCATTCCAACCGCGGTTAAAAAGAAAACGTCTAGAGTCTACTCCTTATCTTGCTCTAGGAGACGTTGTACATTAACCAAAACTACCACCGAAGGTGAAAAAAGTATAGAAGAGAAGAAAAAGGGGTTTACCTTAGTTACCGCTCAAGGCCCATCCCGTGTTCCGTCATGCGCCGATCCCTGTCGAACGTGCGCATGAGCGACCCTCTCTTGTTATCACATCTCACGTCAGCAGAAGAACGCGGATGGGCAGGGGTCCGGCGTGAGGGAGGGTATTATGTACGTTGGATTTTCCAAGACTACTACCAAATAGTAGGTTTTCCTATTTGGTAGGTTGGGAGGTACGTCAAACCTCCCAATTTGTTAGTAGTCTTGGCAAATCCAACGTCAAGGCTGCATAACAAATAGGAGGAGGACATCCAAGCCCAACCTACCAAAAAAACCAATGCATAAGACAAAATTATGAATGACAAAGAAACACAATTTAAACAAGAGAGTTTAATAAAAGAGTGAAAAACTGAGGAGTAGCTAAAAAGAGCAGTTTTAACACGTGCCCGTCATTCATAGTAATGCAAAACCATAGACTTGTCTTAAACCAAAAAGTACTGTACACAAAATCCCTTTTCTTCCAAAATGAACAAAAACACTGATCACAAAAACAAAACACAATTATCAATGAGGCAAAAACACTTATGTACTGTATACATATAACATAACCCCAAACTTGTAATCCAGTGTTGCAAACCCGTACTTCCCTCCCCCCCTTTTCGAAAGAAAACAAAGGAAAAGAAAAAGTGACGAGGGGGGAAGACCAGGCAACTTCGCGAGAGCCCTAGGAAACACGACTCCCGAGAGCTATCACAGGCCGAGGGGGTCTAACAATGGACATGGAGAGGTAGGAGGAGACGAAGGTATGGACAGAAGACCACAAACCCGCCGAGGCGACGTCAGGCAACGAACGAGTTTGCAGGAACCGTAAGGAGGCAGCAAAGGATCGCACATCGTGCGCAGAACCCCGACAAGCAGGGTTACTGGCACGAATGACCCGACAAATGTGGCGTCCTATCTGTACCTTCGAGAGCCTCCTACCAGTCCGAGGAGACACCCACACAGCAGTACCCGAAGTCGGAGCCACAGACTCAACATAGGAGTGCAAGGCCTGCACCGGGCACAACACATGGTGAGTATGCCCACGCTTTAAAGCCTGGATGGTAAAAGGCTTGAAAACGTGGGTCTCTCTCTCATTCTTGGCAACAAAATGAGGGGAGGGGGCTAACGTGACGACATTCAAGGACGGGGAGAATCGCATGCATTCCTGGGACCGCGACATGGCAGCTAGTTCAGACACCCTATCCCCAGTGGCCAGAGCGACAAGGAAGAGTGTACGCTCGAGCAACTGAACCGGTGTAGTGTCCCGTGTATATGTGTGTGAAGCCAGAAGGTCCAGAGCACGCCCCAGATCCCACTGAGGAGGGATCTGGCGCGGAGGCGGTCGCTCCCTGAAGGCAGCCTTCATGAAGGAATCCAGCTCCTTCGGTGGAACGACCAGCCCAGTGACGGACTCAAAGACCTCCCGGATGGCAGACAAGTGGTTACGTATAGTGTTGACTTGAGAGCGACGTGTACGGAAGAGGTGAAACAAGTAGTGTAGGACGAGGGAAGGAGAGCTAACAGTCTGGTGAGTGTCCTGTATCCACCTAGTAAAAGACCTCCAGTGGGACTCGTAAGTCCCCCAAGTCGAAGACGTCCACGAACGCTTCAGGAAGTCAGTCAGGTCCCGTCCGTGGACTGGGAGCCACCGTGCCTCACGAACATCCACGATGCGAAGGCCAACGAGGTCCGCAGGTCGCCAACCTGGCTCAAGTGGAAGTTTGAGAGAGGGAGAGGGACCGGACTCGGGCACCACCGCTTCAACTGGGAGTACCAAGCCTGGGCTGGCCACAGAGGCGCTATTAGCCAGACTCTGCCGCGGTACAGCCGCAGCCGCGCGAGGACTTTGCACATCAACAGTGCGTCTGGTGGCGGAAATATGTATATCGACTGCCACCTTTTCCAGTCTTCCATGAAAGCGTCCGGACCCCCCTCCGGAGTGCGAGTCCGGAGGGACAGGTACCGAGGCAACTTGCGCGTCTCCTTCGATGCGAACAAGTCGACCTCCGGAACACCCCAGGAAGCTGCGAGGTCGTCGAATACAGTCTGTTTCATTGCCCATTCTACAAGAACGCCCCGTCCTCGCGACAGGGCGTCCGCCCACAGGTTGGCAGTCCCGGGCAGGTAGGAGGCGTGCAGGGAGATGTTGTGTCGGTTCGCGAGGAAGAACAACTTCTCTGAGATCCCCAACAGAGTCAAAGACCTGGAGGACCCCTGCTTTTGGATACAGTGGACAGCTGTCTGATTGTCCATCCTGAAGGCCACCGACTTTCCCCGAAGGGCCAGCGCGTGGTCCCTCAGGAAGAACAAGGGAACCAACAGTTCGAGGGCATTGATGTGGAGGTGTGTGTCCCACCCATCTGCCGTGATGTTGATGTCCCAGGTTGGATTGGTAACCCCACCCTACCTCGCTCGACGCATCTGTATCTACCCAGATCGTCGGCGGGGGGGCGGTCCAGGGCACAGCCGCAGAGAGCGTGCCCCGAGCAACCCAGTGTCCTAAGTGTCTGTGAATGGTACGCGGGATCGGCATGAGCCGATCCATAGGGGCCAACGGAAACACCTTGTTGCCCATGAGTATCAGGCGGCGCAGCCTGAGCCTCCCTAAGGGAATGGTCAGAGCGGCCCAATTCAGCGAACCCACTAACGAGTCCCAGATCCTCCTCGTGAGGGAGACCGAGTGCAACACGGCGAAGACCTTCCTGCGAAGTTTCACCGCGTTTGGCTGACTCTGGGTCACTGTAGCGTTGGTCAGATCCCATTCGAGACCTACCCACGTCACGACACGCGACGGGGTCAGGCGCGACTTGGGAATATTGATTTTGAACCCTAACTGTGTGATGTGTTGAACTACTGTGAGGGTGTCGTGGACGCACTGTTCTAGGGTGTCTGAAACTATCAACCAGTCGTCCAAGTAAAACAGGATCTGGAGGCCGCCCCTGAGGAGAGGATCCAGAGCCTGCTTTACCAGTTTCGAGAAGATCCGCGGCGCGATGTTGAGACCGAAGGGAAGTCTGTCGAACATGAACACACGATCGGAAGTCTGAACGGCCAAGAATCGCTGGAAACGAGGATGGATCGGAATGTGCCAATACGCATCCTTGAGGTCCAGCGACACTACCCACGACAGAGGTCGCAGGGCCAGTCGTACCTGGTGCACCGTCAGCATCCGAAACCGTGTGTTCACGATGTGCCCGTTGAGGGCCGACAGATCCACCACCGGTCGCATCGCGTCGCAGTCCTTCTTTGGTACCAGAAAAACACGGGAGAGGAAAACCGGTAGACCGGCTTTCACCTCCTTGACGATTCCCTGCTCGTGCATGGATGTAATCACGTCGGCCACCTCCGAAGAGACAGGCCGGCTTCGTTGACAAGAGCTGAGTGGGGGTCTGGACTTCCATCTCCAGGTTAGACCCCTCCGTGCAATCTTCCGCCCCCACGTCCCTCGTGGCCACCGAAGGGCGCAAGGGCGAAAATAACCTGTGGGAGCCCCCGAGATGAGGTGAGCGACCCTTTCTGCGAGGCGAGAAGGAGAACAAGGAGGAGACCGACCTGGAGAACCTACACATTTTTTGACGTGGAGGGTCCCCCGGTACGGTCCCTGCGGTCATAAGAGCCACGTTGACCACCCCTACCCCCCCCACCTCGCCGAAAAGGGCGGGTCACCCCATCCCCTGTCCGTCGTGTGTCAGACCCCGTCGAAGTGCGGCCGGAAGTGGAAGGCTGGCCAGCCCCTTCTCGGCGGGGATGAAAGGGAGCAGGAGCAGAAGTGCGAGGCGGAACCGACGCTCTGGCCGGCAACTTCCCTTTCCTGCGCCCTTTCTTGGCGGCAGCAGTGGCGGCAGCACCCCGAAGGGGACCGGCAGAAGGACGGGACTGCGAAGACCCCGGTCGCGACACAGCGCGTCTTTGCGTGTCGTAAGCAGGGTCCGCTGACAGAGAAGCGTAGCGTTCCCAAGCATCCTGCGCAAAAAGCCCCGATGTATATAGCTCAGAGTATAATAGACCCTGACGAATATCCAAAGGGGCCTTCCGGCAGAACGAGGACCTTACCGTCTGGCGTTGTCGAGTTGCCTCGCACAAAACCGCCTTCAGCTCGGGAACCAAAGACACCGCGAGCTGAAGGTGGATCCGCCGAACGTGGTCCAAGCCCTCGCGAAGATCGCCAGGTGCAGTCGCCTCGATAAGTCGCAGGTGGTGAACAGACGTCTGGAGGGAACCTAGAAGACAAGACAATAAGTTCGCCACCCTCTGCCGCAAGGTAAAATCCCTGTCGACAGAGGACTTATCTGGGTGGGAGAAGAACGGGTTAGCAATAGCACAAATTTCAAGTTTGGGAGCGCTAATCCAGGACCAGAACTTGCCATCCAATCCGCCGACAGATACCAGAGGAGGCAAAAGCAGTGACGACTCTGGGGGAGGGACTGAAATAGATCTGTCGACGGAACGGTTGGCAAAGTCTAAGGCCTCAGCAAACCAGGCCTCCAATGGGAGAGGGTTATCGAGCACGACGGCCAAGCCAGGCTTACCGTCGTCGCACAAACCCGTCCCATAGGAGGACAGTCCCGTTAACACAGCCAGGGACTGAACATCCTGAAGGATGTCCTGGCGGCTGAAGTCTGACCAGAGCTTAGTCCGAGGAGCAGACGGGGGCTTGGGCTTCACCGAGAAGTACTGAAGGTCAGTCCTTGTCGGGTACGCCCGCACCTCCACGTCGGCCACCTGACCATCCACCCTGATCGCCCTGAACTGCATTTTATCATTTATTTGGACCGACCAGTCCAAAGGTAGGGCCCTCTCACCTGACGGGAAGTCGGTAGCACGCTCCGGGTGGGAGGCCTGCACCCCCTTCCAAACAGCCAAGGAGCCATAGAGGAGCGGCATAGTCCGCGACGGGACCTTGGCCTTTTGGATGGGGGGCAAGCGCGGACCCTGCCCTAGCAGACGGAGGACCCCCGCATGGGAGACAGTAGGGGCAACCACCTGAGCCAGGGCAGGAGCAGTACTAGCCGACGACCGGGCAGGCGGAGAAGCAGGGCGAGAAGGAATGTGGTCCACCGCAGAGGGGAGGGGGACCAAAGCAGGGGCAGGTTGGGTGAGGCGCTGAGGTTGTGTCACCGCCAAGAAGCGCGATAAGAGGGATTCTTGCATCGCCTCCAAGCGCGCGTCGAAGTGAGACACAACCCACCCCTGCATAGCCGAAAATCGATCCGAGAGAGGCGACCCCTCGAAGATAGTTCGGCCCGCAGGGGCGAGCGTGAGCGAGAGCGAGACCCATGACACGAAACAGCAGCGTCGCGGCCCAAAGAAGGCGAGCGACGACGGCCGTGACGGTCCTGAGGGTCTCGTTCCCGATCACTAACGCCCGAGGGGGAAACATCACCATCCCCCTCTTCCAGCGACACGTCAGCCCCCGAGAAAGGGGACCCCGAAACCTCGCTATACTCCACCGAGTCAAGCGGCGGGGTACCCTCACGGGGAGCCGGCAAGCGAAGATCAGGAATAGAAGAAGGAAGAGGAGCAGGATGACGGGAGGGGGAAGGCTGGCCGGGTGAAAGGAGGTCAGAAGGAGCCGCGGGGGGAAACAGAGCAAGGATCCCCGGGGCTGAGAGAACAGGGCGGCCCGACACCGAGGCGGAGGAGGGAGGAACCTCCACCTTGGGACGAGACCTAGAAGGAAGAAGAGGCACCGAAGCAGGAGAAGTAGGAGGAGAAGCAACTACATCCTGGCGGACCCTCCTGGACAGAGTAGAAGGAGGGAGCAGAGGGCCAGCTACAGCATGAACATCCGCGCGAGTAGAGGACAAATGAAGAGGACGTCTTTTGTGCAGGGGAAGCGGGCGGAAGGTAGTAGAGCCCCTATCCGGAGAGGCCAGGGGAGGGCGTACAGGGGCAGAGACGCTAAACCCGGCCTCAGGGCGAGAACCATGACGAGGGCGAACGGCGGAGTCAAGGTGAGCAGGCGGACGAGGAGGGGCAGTAGAGGACGAGCGACGAGGAGAGCGAGAGCGTGGACGGAGCTGGGGATCCACCCGACGATGCGACGACCGACCACGGGACCCAGGGAGGAGGGCCCGAGCAGGGAGAGGGCCAGGTAAACGGCCCCCAGACGGGTCAGGGATGCCCAGGGCGACGCGGATCCGGTCGTCAACAAAGGCCGGGGAACGGTGGCCCACAGTCCTGATGTGGTGGGAGACCACCGCCCACACAGACTGAAGGGATGCAGAGGCCACCGCCGCGTCAGAGGAACCAGGGTGATGGTCCACCACATCCACCAGGTCCATACACGGGCACACAAAGCCGGGAGGTAGGCCGTAGAGGACACACATTGCGAATGCCGCAAGCAGGACCTGTGGCAGTCCAAGCACGGGGAGCCACAGCCCTGGCGAAAGCAAGGCATCCCACCTGCAATGGAAGAACACACACCATAAGCAGCACGTTGACGGAGTAAGTGAAGATAATGTCCAATAAAAACCAGGGAATGAGCATGGGTAAACAGGAACACACACGCAAACTGGAAGTCGTACTCACTCTAAACCGGGAGCACCGATGGAGGTGAGGAGGGCGGGTGAGGCGGAAGAGCACAAGCAGAAACCTGCAAAGATGGAGAAAGTGTTAACCACCACTCAACACCTCACATGCAGGGTCCATAACACCAGGCAAGTGCATACACCAATATAGTACCAGGCAACAAGATGACACAAAAAAGGGTCACCGGGAAAGCCAACTATAACCGCAAATTTGCGGGCCAATGGAGGCATAACCGTACCGACACAACCCTCCCGCCTCACCGCGAGACCCCCCAGCGATCTCCGCAAATTTGCGGGGAGCCGAATCGTCCGTGGACCGAATCGAGCACTCCGCAAATTTGCGGGACCGGCCGAGATGGTCCGGCGCCGAAAAAGCGAGAGGAGCGTCTAGGTAATACCAACACAGGCCCAGAAAAAAGCGTCAACTCCTTATGACTCCAAGCGACGATGGCCATCAAGCTGAGCAGTGTCTTCCTTGAATATCCTGACTCAACCGGTCAAGGGAGAGGCAAGGAAGACACACCAGGGGAGAGGAGGCACATCCCCCAGGAACCACCCCACCCACAGAGATAGAGCAAAGCCCATGAGGAGAAGTGGCAGGAAGGGTGGTTCGGCACAAACAGGGGCCCCCGTAGGGTACCCCAGGATTGGGCAAAAGGGAATGAAAGGATGGAGGTGAAAACAGTAAGGGAACACAAAAACCAGTAAATGAAACTGGCGAGAAAAAGGGTGGCCTAGCCGTGAGGAGAGAATGTGTCAGGGGCGAAAAACCCTGTGGTGTGAGGGAGAGGCCCCCGTAGGGTACCCCTGGATATCACGAACCACCAAGCGCCCAGGCCCTAGAGACACAGTGAAGGCTCGTAAGGGGGGACTCGGGAATAACGCTAATAATGCGGCCGACACAAACCCTACAAACAGCACCGCCACCACGAAATCTCAGATTGTGAACCAACTGTACACCTAGGCTATGAAAATATGAAAACTCATAGGGCATAGCAATTCCTGAATGAGAAACAAGCTAGGCTAAAATAAGCTAAACTATGCCCAGACTAACAGGAAAAAAGAATATGAAAAGAGAAAGGAATGAAAAACACATACGAGGAATGCCAGGCGCCCCCGTACCTTCGGTAGCTATTTCCACACGCGTCTCCATTAAACACACTGAGGAGCCCATTTACGTGTGTCCTAGATCACGTAACATCTGTCTAACAAAAAGAAGGCCAGAAAAGCCGAAACGAACCTAAAACAGGGTGAATTGAAGGAGCACAACAAAAGCGGACTCAACAATGGCGACGCGTGAAAAAATGATAACAAGAGAGGGTCGCTCATGCGCACGTTCGACAGGGATCGGCGCATGACGGAACACGGGATGGGCCTTGAGCGGTAACTAAGGTAAACCCCTTTTTCTTCTCTTCTATACTTTTTTCACCTTCGGTGGTAGTTTTGGTTAATGTACAACGTCTCCTAGAGCAAGATAAGGAGTAGACTCTAGACGTTTTCTTTTTAACCGCGGTTGGAATGACGACATAGCAGTCAAAATAGACAAGTCGTCATTGCAATTAGGTTAATAGCCTTGACGTTGGATTTGCCAAGACTACTAACAAATAGTATGTTTGTACTGTATGAAATCTGATTAGTGCACCAACTCACACTGATATATATCTATTCCTGCTGAACCCTTAGCTTAGGCTAGGGCCAGCCCTATGAGAGTTTCGTAATGTGATTCAGTGTTCTGGTTAAACTACTGTATTAACCCGGGAACGGCAAGAACACTCTTAAGGGGACCGACCGGATAATTACGCTACTTCCAGGTCTTACTATCAATTTAAATGAAATTTGGCACAGGTGTATATGACCATAAAACTAGATTTTCTTGCAATTTAGATAAAAAAATGTTGAAAATCATAGTACTGCAGAAAATGATAAACTCGTACAAAAATCCCCATAGCACATGTTTTATGTGATCAAACAACTCACAAAAGGTGTATCTATAGTTTCTATAAAACACATTTTATATATTTTGTGTATTTGTTCGATTTAGGTGATGACGGATTCCGGCGAATATATTTATACAAAAATTACAACTTTGACGACATATTGTGAAAATTTTTAAATTATTAGAGTAAATTTGGTTTATAGGCCTTTTAGTGTTTTTAATTACCTTTCCAATGGTATATACACCATTCCTATAGGTCCAATAATAACTGTAAAATAACATCCGATAGTGCGGCAATATAGGTTCTGAGAAAAACAGGTGAAAGTCTAAGGTCATTAGGTGAACATTTTTACTTTTGTTTTTAGATTTACAATATTTTATGCGGGAACATGGCAAAGTAGAAGATAAAGCGTATGGTAGGTTGTAGAGTAGCTTACGCTCTTTTGATTTATATAGGTATGCTCCTCGTACGACCAGTAGTTACTGAGCATGTTAATTTCAAAGTTCGCTATATAACGTTTTTAGAATTACAGGAAAAGTTTGGAAAACATAAAAAAATACTATTTCAATGGGTTTTCACTAATAACATTTCACTGGCTTATGAAGGGATGTTGACTCTTGTTGAGTAAACACCTATTGGTGTTTTCAGGATTTCAAGTTTTTTAAGCCTAAATTAACCGGTCGGTCCCCTTAAGAGGTTTTACTGGGCAACGTCGAGAAAGCTCTTCAGAGGGAAGGCCTAAAAAAAACATTTTAAAAGGCCCCAGTATGACTTAAAACAATTTTTTTTTTTTTTTCCTCCATACTTCATATCACTCCTCCACATCCCCTCCTTTCCCCCCCCCCCTTCAATTATAACTTATTTTCCCTGTTATTCCCTTATTCATTGGTATATTTTCGTGCTAACGTATGCAAGCCGGTTGCAGGGTGTGGTAATGGGTGTGTCTATGCGTGGGAAAGAAAGAAAGAGAGAGAGAGAGAGAGAGAGAGAGAGAGAGAGATATATTATAGGTTTGACTCCTGTAAGGAGATAAAGAAAACCTAATATTTAGTAGTGGCCCCGTAATCATTGACGAACATGCCTATTACATAAGGCATCCTCTTCAAACACTAATCCGCCGTAGTTTTGAATCTACCGCGCAGAGCATTTAAAAACTGAGGAGCCTTCATCATGAGCACACGCGACCTCACTCATGGCTTCAGTCATTATGAATTGGGTTCTCACTACGAAAAAACTTCGTAAAAAATAAAAACAAAAAGAAAATAAGAATAACTATCCAATAAGCTTTCCATCATATCGTGGATGTACTTGTGTGGATTTCTGACCAGACGCTGATTCAGGCGTCATTCTTCCTTCACTGACATATCAAGTAAACCAAAATCCTTAATACATCAACGAATGGGAAGGGGACGGTCGGGAGGGCCCCAGTCGTCAATGATTACGGGGCCACTACTAAATATTAGGTTTTCTTTATCTCCTTACAGGAGTCAAACCTATAATTTATTAGTGGCCCCTCCATCATTGACGAACATGCCTGATTTCTAAGACTGGAGGGGGACATTCGTAATCATATCATAACTCTAGAAAAGCAGATAATAAAAACAACCACATAGTATTCTTACTTTGAAAATATATTTAATTAACGGCGTAGCCGAACAAATACAAGAAAAAGGGGGTTCAGGCAGGTGCGTGCTTCAAAGAAGCCTGCCTGACAAAAAATTGGTAACCCTGAAGATTCTGAACACAGATCTGTAGTTACAAAGGCACCCCACTCAACGAGTGGTTACAAAAAATAACAAGTTATAAGTTTACATGTGCACATAATAAACCCCAACATAAACTTGGAGATAAATTGCAAAGGAACTCCAATAATCTAAAACTAAATTGCTTTCGCAGCTAAACTACTCTAACAACACCGTTGTTTTGTACTTAACATTGTACTAGCACAATTTCTCACTGAGAAATTTTCATAACACATTTTAACCTTAAATTGTATCACAGCTCTCATACTCCGGCGGGGTCTAGGGTGTCCTGTGTCAACTGACTGCACCCCCCCCCCCTTTCCCATGAAAGTAAACAAAAGTGACTGCAGGGCCGCCTAGACCCTCTGCCTTAAAGCTATACATGGTAAGGAAGGTTTGTCTAGAGCAACTGACAAGTATCTAGACAGAAACGTATGATTAGACGCCCACAACTGCGTGGACGCTATGTCTTCAACTGAAAAAATTTTCAGGAAACGTAAAGAGGCTGCCCATTTGCGTAAATCGTGGGCCCGACCCACAACGCCGGGATTACTTTCTTTAATGACTTCTACCAGAAGAGAGGCTAATCGCCGTTTAAGTAAGCGTTTACCCGTACTTGCTACCCATAAAGCACCTTGGGGGTTGTGAGGAGCTACTCTCAAATATTTGGTTAGAGCTTGTACTGGACATAAATTATGATGCACCTTTCCCCTTTTGAACGCCGGCACCGTGAACTCAGAAAACACGTGTGCACTATGCTCATTCTTGGCTACAAAACCTGGGGAGGGTGCAATGGAAATACATTCATTAAGTCTACCAAAACTAAGACAATTAGGTGTGTTGCTCATCGCCGCCAGCTCAGACACTCTGTTTCCGGTGGCTAAAGCCAAAAGGAAAACCGCCTTTTTTAAGATTAATGCAAAGTCTGCAGTATTTTGGTACAGACAAGAGTGAAGCAAAGACAAAGCTTTGTCCAGAGACCAAGTAGGCATGAGCTGACGGGGAGGTGGGCGGAGTTTAAAACATGCTCTCATAAAACCTGTTTCCTCCGCCACCGGTATGGAGAAACCTGTAAGGTCTAAAAAAGGGCACTCTAATCGCAGTTAAGTGATTTTTTAATGTTACCACAGATAAACGTTTCTGCTCAAACAGATAATTTAAATAATTAAAAACTAATGCCACTGAGGGTACAGTTTGTTCTGTCCTAACGATCCAAGAAGTAAAGGCTTGCCAATGTGATTGATACTGTCGTTTTGTAGACTGAGTATATTGATTAAGTAATTTATTTGTCACATCTCTACCGTATGGTGCTAGCCACTTGGCCTCCTGAATGTCCATAATGCAAAAGTCAGCGAGGTCGCGAGGTTGCCAATCGCGTCTAAGTGGAAATACCCGACCGGGAGCGATACCGGGTCCGGGCACCACATTTTCAATTGCTGGTACCACAACTGCGCCGGCCACAGTGGCGCGATTAGCGAGACTAAGCCTCGATAATCTCGTAGTTTGTTCACTACGTGGCACATTAGTGACGCATCTGGCGGCGGAAACAGATAGATGGAGCTCCATCTGTTCCAGTCTGTCACTAGGGCGTCTGGCCCCCCTGCCGGCGTTTTCGCCCGGCGGGTGAGGTATAGATGGAGTTTGTGAGTCTCCTCGGACGCAAAAAGATCCACTTGTGGATGGGAGAGCTCTGCAATCATTAGGTTGAAAATGGGTTGCTTGAGCTCCCATTCTACTGTCGTGCTCTGTCGCCGGGATAGAGCGTCTGCCCAGACGTTCGCTACGCCTGGGAGATAAGAAGCGTGCAGATAAATATCTAGACTGTTGGCTAGAGCAAAAATCTCTTCTGACACGTTTAGTAACTTCCTTGACCTCGTTGACCCTTGTTTCTGAATACAGTGGACTGCATTCAGATTGTCCATTCTGAAGGCCACCGACTTGTCCCGTAACGCCGGGCCGTGAGCCTGAAGGAAATATAAGGGGACTAGTAATTCTTTGACATTGATGTGCGAGATTTCTAAGTGGGACCAAAGCCCCTGACCCTGGTGCCCCTGATTTGACTGAAATCCCCAACCTATTGTGCCTGACGCATCCGTGTCTACCCATACCGTTGGTGGAGGAGAGGTCCATGACATTATTGAGTGCAATGTTTCCCTCTTCGCCCAGACCGCTAGCAAGGTGTGGATTAATTTCGGGATGGGCCATAATTTTCCCGCCGGTAAGAGCGGGAAATATTTGTTGCCTTCCAATATTAATCGTTTTACTTTCAACCGGCCCAACTTGACAGTTATTGAATCCAGTTGAGAGAGCCGACCAGAGACTCCCAGACCCTCCGTGTCGTAGTTAGACTGTGAAGAAACCTGAACAGTTTCCTGCGAAACCTGTTGCGATTGTCCACACTCTGACTCAGAGTGAGAGCGGCGTTGTCCCAGACCAGCCCTATCCACTGAATTACTCGTGAGGGAACAAGGTTTGACTTTACCAGATTTACCTTGAAGCCTAGAGTTTTGACATGATTCAAAATGATACTGACATGTTTTATGCATAATTGTTGTGTCTCTGCCACCACCAGCCAGTCGTCCAGATACCACAACACTCTGATCCCTTGTTTTAACAATGGCATCAGGGCTTGCCGGACTAGTTTTGTGAATAATCGAGGTGCTAGGTTCAAACCGAACGGCATCCTCTGAAAAACAAAATTTTGGTGCCTGATCCGTAAGGCCAAAAACCTTTGAAATCTTTTGTTGACCGATACGTGCCAATAGGCGTCTGTCAGGTCTAGTGAACACATCCAACCTCCCGGCGGAAGTGTTAGCCTGATTTGGTGTACTGTTAACATTCTGAAAGATTCGTTGTGAATGTGAAGATTCAGATAAGACAGGTCTACGACCGGCCTCATCTGAACACTGTCCCTTTTGGGAACCAAAAATAGTTTGGACGTGAATACAGGGTAATTTGGGGGGACCGGGATGATGACATTCTTGGCAATCATTTCCTGGGCTAGTGACTCCACCTCTAAAGAAACAAAATTCGCCGTTGTCGGCTGACGTAATCGAGGTCGCCGGAGCCACTGCCAAGTGATGCCTTTGCGTGCCACCATCCGTGCCCAAGTGTTTAACGGCCATGCTTGGTGACACGTTCGGAACGACCCAGTTAGCAGACAAGGGTTCGCCGGCTGTACTACCCTCGGTTCCTCCGGCCTTAAGGTAGGCGCCGGGAGTGAGAGAGACTTTAGTTTTTTGATGGTGGGGTTGGTGCTGGCCGCTTCGCCGGCTGGCTGGTGTTGGTCGAAGACTGGCCCTGACCTGGTTTATTTTGGCCGCGTCCTCTCTGACCTGAAAACCTATTCTGTCTATGCCTGTACTGACCCTGGGGGGAGTGGGAGGACTTAGGTGGAAGAAATGGTTTAGATCCCCCTGGCTGGGCTTTAGTAGTAGGCCTGGGTTTGGGGAAGTTAAATGCAGGTTTCTTAGAAGGGGTGGGACTGTGCTTAACGGCCTGTGCCATATTGAACACCGTTCGCCATACTTCAGGGGACATTAAAGAATGGGTAAGTACTGGTGACATCACCACCTGGTTAGCAATGCGCTCAGGTAGCTTGCGAACTAACGACATCCTAAGATCTTGTCGTGCTCGCACCGCCTCAAGCAAGGCGGTGCGTATGTCACCTAAGGATTGGATTGACGACTGAAGAATCAGTCGCCGGGATAACTCAACCGATCTTCGAGCATCCGCGTCTGCGATTGCCTGAGTAGATCGTAGTAAAGACTTAGCCACCTGCTGAGATACTATGTACTGTGAAAACAGGCGAAAAGCTTTTCCTCGTAGCCTAAATTCTCTGTCTAGGTGAGTAGGGGTAGGGGTAGTGAACGGGTCCTTCAGTTCACAAAGATTAATCTTAGGGGCAGCTAGGAATGCAAACAAAGCCGCCGGGACTCCGCCGGCAGAACCCACCGGCATGGAAAACCATGAATGTGAGTCCTGAGGGATCTGGTGGGAAGATTTAGAAGTGAAAGTGGTTGCAAAGTTTTGAGCCTCTACCTCCCAATCCACCCAAGGTCCTGGACCCAACTGTCCCACCTTCAAAACTGGATTAGCTGCGTCGTCTGTGACGGTCCGTAAATCTAGTTCAGGAGTAAGAGCTGACAGAGTCTTAATATCATTAAACCCATCCAGCTTAGACCAGTCTGAAAATAGTTTTAAAGCTGAGGCAGGGGTTAAAGCAGGCTTAGAAGCATACACAAAATAATCCTGGTGATAATAACTAGGTATAGCCTTAATGTTTACGTCCAGAACATTACCTAAGGCATCCATGGCCCTTAATTTCTTTGACTTGTTGCCCTGGATAAACCACTCACGCGGGGTACCGGGAGTTCCCCTGACAAGGTAGGTTGGGCAAGCTCTGGTTTAGAGGGGTTCAAAAGAACCCATGACTCGTCTGGCCCATAAAGGAGGGGCATAGCTACCTTTCTAAGAGGTGCTTTGTCTAGAGGGGGTGGATTAACATCCGTTATGACCCTGACATTTGAAGTTGTCAATGCCGCCGTGGCAGGCTTAGTGCTCCTTGCAGGTGACAGAGTAGGAGGGTTAGGAATCTTAGATAAATCAATTGACGTCATCAGAGGCCGTACCGTAGAGCTTGTCGAGGGAGCCCCCAAGTCCATTGTGGGGTTTTCTTGTTGCTGACCAAAAAATTTAGATAAAGCATGAGTAAGCAACCCATCAATTTCTTGTGCTGTAACAAACTGGTTAGATGAAGAACTTATAGGAGAATCATTATTATCTCTTGCGGCGTCCAAGCCTGAGCCTGACCCTTGTCCTTCCATATCCGAAATTATTGAAACTTCGTCTTTTTCCTCCCGATCCTCCTGAGAAGACCCCGCCGAGGCAGGGGTACCTTGTTTCCAAGATAAGTCTGGGATAGAGGATGGGGTCGCCGCGTCCCTGTGGACGTCGGCTACTGTGTGACTCGTATGAGTCGGACGTGGGTGGTCAGACCGTGGTTGGGCAAACCGCCAAACACCAAGGCCCTGGCCTACGCTCTCTTGAGAGTCTGAAACATTCTCAATTATTGACCCTCCTGAACTTTCCATTTCCAGGGTTAAAATATTAATTGGCAACTCCTCTTTAGGGACAGGTGCTGCACTGGACTCAGAGGCCCTAACACAAACTTTGTCAGGTGTAGAGGTACGATGAGATGCACTAGACTTAGGGGAATGTCGAGAGGACTTCCGATGTGAATCCTTTTTTGAGGATTTATGGATGCGGTGTGACCGCGAACTAGTCTTAGATCTGGAAGAATCTCCGCCGTGACCACTGGTGGAATCTTCCGTCTTACTCTTCTTACTCTCCGGCGAAGAGGCCCGACTAGAAGACTGTTGTCTGAGAGGTGACCTTGACCTAGATCTCGCCTGCGACGAGGAGGCGGATGCCGGGGGTGTAGGCTCTCTCGGGCGTTTAGTTGTAGTAGCAGACGATACAGAACCCTGACTAGTCTCCGTCGGCTTAACACTCGTGACTCTAGAGGAACGTTTAGGGGGAGGGTGTTCTGACAGCAATCTATCCCAAAGTGGGACGTTGTCACATTGAAGTGACTTATGCGCGACAATGGTAGTGTAGGCCGACATTTGTTGTCGAACCTCTCTCAACGCTACCGCCGCGGTCTTATCGTTATCACAAAGGACTTTAGCAGCTAATTGAGAACAAAAGGAACAATTATGCATCACCCAGAGACCCCTTGAACGGTCTAGACATTTAACACACCTTATGCAAAGGGTGTGTGCAAAAATAGGGATACCAGGACAAATAGGGGTAATGCACAGGGCAAAAACTGGGGCCACGGTAGCCATGACAGAGACTGGTGGGTGAAAACTACCGCCGGGTCTGTATTGGTCCGCCGGAGCTCAGCTCTGGAAAAAACAAGAAAATTTCCAGGAATTAATGCTCATAAGGGTAATCCAACATGATCGCACACCAGTGTTAATAACCCGCCGGGTAACGAGATGCAAAGACACAACTAACACATCTCGCCACGCGGCGGGGTGTAAAGTCTAAACTATAGGTTTGACTCCTGTAAGGAGATAAAGAAAACCTAATATTTAGTAGTGGCCCCGTAATCATTGACGAACATGCCTATTATATAAGGCATCCTCTTCAAACACTAATCCGCCGTAGTTTGAATCTACCGCGCAGAGCATTTAAAAACTGAGGAGCCTTCATCATGAGCGCACGCGACCTCACTCATGGCTTCAGTCATTATGAATTGGGTTCTCACTACGAAAAAACTTCGTAAAAAATAAAAACAAAAAGAAAATAAGAATAACTATCCAATAAGCTTTCCATCATATCGTGGATGTACTTGTGTGGATTTCTGACCAGACGCTGAATCAGGCGTCATTCCTCCTTCACTGACATATCAAGTAAACCAAAATCCTTAATACATCAACGAATGGGAAGGGGACGGTCGGGAGGGCCCCAGTCGTCAATGATTACGGGGCCACTACTAAATATTAGGTTTTCTTTATCTCCTTACAGGAGTCAAACCTATAATTTATTAGTGGCCCCTCCATCATTGACGAACATGCCTGATATCTAAGACTGGAGGGGGACATTCGTAATCATATCATAACTCTAGAAAAGCAGATAATAAAAACAACCACATAGTATTCTTACTTTTGAAAAATGTATTTAATACGGCGTAGGCCGGAAATATACAAGAAAAAGGGGGTTCAGGCAGGTGCGTGCTTCAAAGAAGCCTGCCTGACAAAAATAGGTAACCCTGAAGATTCTGAACACAGATCTGTAGTTACAAAAGGCACCCCACTCAACGAGTGGTGACAAATAATAAGTTATAAGTTTATATGTGCACATCATAAACCCCAAAATACATGTGGAGATCAATTGCTAATGAACTCCATTGAACTAATGTTACATTGCTTTCGCAGCTAAAACTACTATAACAACACCGTTGTTTTGTACTAAACTTTGTACTAGCACAAATTCTCTCAGAGAAATTTTCATATCACATTTCAACCTTAAATTGTATCACAGCTCTCATACTCCGGCGGGGTCTAGGGTGTCCTATGTCAACTGACTGCACCCCCCCCCCCCCACCCCCCCCCCCCCCCCCCTTCCTTGAAAATAAACATAAGTGACTGCAGGGCCACCTAGACCCTCTGCCTTAAAGCTATACATGGTAAGGAAGGTTTGTCTAGAGCAACTGACAAGTATCTAGAGAGAAACGTATGATTAGACGCCCACAACTGTGTGGACGCAATATCTTCAACTGAAAAGTTTTTCAGGAAACGTAAAGAGGCCGCCCACTTGCGTAAATCGTGGGCCCTACCCACAACGCCGGGATTACTCTCTTTAATGACTTCTACTAGAAGAGAGGCTAATCGCCGTTTAAGTAAGCGTTTACCCGTACTCGCTACCCATAAAGCACCTTGGGGGTTATGAGGAGCTATTCTTAAATATTTGGTTAGAGCTTGCACTGGACATAAATTATGATGCACCTTTCCCCTTTTTAACGCCGGCACCGTGAATTCAGAAAACACGTGTGCACTATGCTCATTCTTGGCTACAAACGCCGGGGAGGGTGCAATGGAAATTGAATCATTAAGTCTACCAAACCTAAGACAATTAGGTGTGTTGCTCATCGCCGCCAGCTCAGACACTCTGTTTCCGGTGGCCAAAGCCAAAAGGAAAACTGCCTTCTTTAAGATTAAAGCAAAGTCTGCAGTATTTTGATACAGACGAGAATGAAGTAAAGACAAAGCTTTGTCCAGAGACCAAGTAGGCATGAGCTGACGGGGAGGTGGGCGGAGTTTAAAACACGCTCTCATAAATCCTGTTTCCTCCGCCACCGGTATGGATAGACCTGTAAGGTCGAAAAAGGGCACTCTAATCGCAGTTAAGTGATTCTTCAAAGTAACCACAGATAAACGTTTCTGCTCAAACAGATAGTTCAAGTAATTAAAAACCAATGCCACTGAGGGTACAGTTTGTTCCGTTCTAACAATCCAAGAAGTAAAAGCTTTCCAATGAGATTGATATTGTCGCTTAGTAGACTGAGTATATTGATTGAGCAATTTATTGGTCACATCCCTACCGTATGGTGCTAGCCACTTGGCCTCCTGAATGTCCATAATGCAAAAGTCAGCGAGGTCTCTAGGTTGCCAATCGTGTCTAAGTGGAAGTACCCGACCGGGAGCGATACCGGGTCCGGGCACCACATTATTAACTGCTGGCACCACACCTGCGCTGGCCACAGGGGCGCGATTAGCGAGACTAAGCCTCGATAAACTCGTAGTTTGTTCACTACGTGGCACATTAGTGACGCATCTGGCGGCGGAAACAGATAGATGGAGCTCCATCTGTTCCAGTCTGTCACTAGGGCGTCTTGCCCCCCTGCCGGCGTTATCGTCCGGCGGGTGAGGTATAGAGGGAGCTTGTGAGTCTCCTCGGACGCAAAAAGATCCACTTGTGGATGGGAGACCTCCGCAATCATTAGGTCGAAAATGGGTTGCTTGAGCTCCCATTCTACTGTCGTGCTCTGTCTCCGGGACAGAGCGTCTGCCCAGACGTTCGCTACGCCTGGGAGATAAGATGCGTGAAGATAAATATCTAGACTGGTGGCTAGAACAAAAATCTCTTCCGACACGAGTAGCAACTTCCTTGACCTCGTTGACCCTTGTTTCTGAATACAGTGAACTGCATTCAGATTGTCCATTCTGAAGGCCACTGACTTGCCCCGTAACGCCGGGCCGTGAGCCTGAAGGAAATACAATGGGACTAGTAACTCTTTGACATTTATGTGAGAGATTTCTAAGTGGGACCAAAGTCCCTGACCCTGGTGCCCCTGATTTGACTGAAATCCCCACCCTATGGTGCCTGACGCATCCGTGTCTACCCATACCGTTGGAGGAGGAGAGGTCCATGACATGATTGAGTGCAATGTTTCCCTCTTCGCCCAGACCGCTAGTAAGGTGTGGATTAATTTTGGTATGGGCCATAATTTTCCCGCCGGTAAGAGTGGGAAATATTTGTTGCCCTCCAATATTAATCGTTTTACTTTCAACCGGCCCAACTTGATAGTTAGCTGAATCCAGTTGAGAGAGCCGACCAGAGACTCCCAGACTCTTCGTGTCGTAGTCAGACTGTGAAGAAACCTGAACAGTTTCCTGCGAAACCTGTTGCGATTGTCCACACTCTGACTCAGAGTGAGAGCGGCGGTGTCCCAGACCAGCCCTATCCACTGAATTACTCTTGAGGGAACAAGGTTTGACTTTACCAGATTTACCTTGAAGCCTAGAGTTTTGACATGATTTAAAATGATATTGACATGTTTTATGCGTAATTGTTGTGTCTCTGCCACCACCAGCCAGTCGTCTAGATACCACAACACTCTGATTCCCTGTTTTAACAATGGCATCAGGGCTTGCCGGACTAGTTTCGTGAATAATCGAGGTGCTAGGTTCAAACCGAACGGCATCCTCTGAAAAACAAAATTTTGGTGCCTGATCCTCAAGGCCAGAAACCTTTGAAATCTTTTGTTGACCGACACGTGCCAATAGGCGTCTGTCAGGTCTAGGGAACACATCCAGCCACCCGGCGGAAGTGTTAGCCTGATTTGATGAACTGTTAACATTCTGAAAGACTCGTTGTAAATGTGAAGATTCAGATACGACAGGTCTACGACCGGCCTCATCTGAACACTGTCCCGTTTGGGAACCAAAAACAGTTTTGACGTGAATACAGGGTAATCTGGGGGTACCGGGATGATGACATTCTTGGCAATCATCTCCTGGACCAGCAACTCCACCTCTAATGAAACACAATTTGCCGTTGTCGGCTGACGTAAGCGAGGTCGCCGGAGCCACTGCCAAGTGATGCCTTTGCGTGCCACCATCCGTGCCCAGGTTTTTAACGGCCATGCTTGGTGACACGTTCGGAACGACCCAGTTAGCAGACAAGGGTTCGCCGGCTGTACTTCCCTCGGTTCCTCCGGCTCTAAGGTAGGCACTGGGAGTGAGAAAGACTTTAGTTTTTTGATGGTGGGTTTGGTGGTGTTGGACGCTTCGCCGGCTGGCTGGTGTGGGCCGAAGACTGGCCCTGCCCCGGCTTATACTGGCCGCGTCCCCTCTGTCCTGAAAACCCTCTCTGTCTATGCCTGAACTGACCCAGGGGGGATTGGGAGGACTTAGGCGGAAGAAACGGCTTAGAACCCCCTGGCTGAGCTTTAGTAGGAGGCTTAGGTTTGGGGAAGTTAAATGCGGGTTTCTTAGCCTGTGCAGGACTGTGCTTCACGGCCTGTGCCATGTTAAACACTGTTCGCCATACATCAGGGGACATTAAAGAAGGTGTAAGTACTGGGGACATTACCACCTGGTTAGCAATGCGATCAGGCAGCTTGCGAACTAATGACATCCTAAGATCCTGTCGTGCTCGCACCGCCTCAAGTAAGGCTGTGCGTATGTCACCTAAGGATTGAATTGACGACTGAAGAATCAGACGCCGGGATAATTCAACTGATCTTCGAGCATCCGCGTCTGCGATTGCCTGAGTAGACCTGAGTAAAGACTTAGCCACCTGTTGAGAAACTATGTACTGTGAAAACAGGCGGAAAGCTTTTCCCCTTAGCCTAAATTCTCTGTCTAGGTGAGAAGGGGTAGGGGTAATGAATGGTTCCTTTAGTTCACAAAGATTAATCTTAGGGGCAGCTAAAAAGGAAAATAAAGCTGACGGAACTCCGCCGGCAGAACCTACCGGCATTGAGAACCATGAATGTGTATCCTGAGGGATCTGGTGGGAAGATTTAGAAGTGAAAGTGGTTGCAAAGTTTTGAGCCTCTACCTCCCAATCCACCCAAGGTCCTGGTCCTAACTGTCCCACCTTCAACACTGGATTAGCTGTCTCGTCTGTGACGGTCTGTAAATCTAGTTCAGGAGTAATAGCCGACAGAGCCTTAATATCATTAAACCCATCCAGCTTAGACCAGTCTGAAAAAAGTTTTGAAGCTGAGGCAGGGGGTAAAGCAGGCTTAGATGCATAAACAAAATAATCCTGATAATAATAACTAGGTATAGCCTTGATATTTACGTCCAAAACATTACCCAAGGCATCCAATGCCCTTAATTTCTTAGACTTATTTCCCTGGATAAACCACTCACGTGGTACCGGGAGTTCCCCTGACAAGGTAGGCTGGGCAAGCTCTGGCTTAGAGGGGTTCAAAGGGACCCATGACTCGTCTGGCCCATAAAGCAGGGGCATAGCTACCTTTCTAAGAGGCGCTTTGTCTAGAGGGGGTGGATTAACATCCGTAATGACCCTGACATTTGACGTAGTGAATGCCGCCGTAGCTGGCTTAGAGCTCCCTGCCGGTGACAGAGTAGGAGGGTTAGGAATCTTAGATAAATCGATTGACGTTATCAGAGGCCGTACCGCAGAACCTGTCAAGGGAGCCCCCAAGTCCATTGTGGGGTTTTCTCGTTGTTGATTAAAGAATTTTGATAGAGCATGAGTAAGTAACCCATCAATTTCTTGTGCTGTAACAAACTGGTTAGGTGCAGAACTTTCAGGTGAATTAGTATTATCATGGGCGGCGTCCAGGCCTGAGCCTGACCCTTGTCCTTCCCTATCTGAAATTAATGACACTTCATCTTGTTCCTCCCGATCCTCCTGAGAAGACCCCGCCGAGGCAGGGGCACCTTGTTTCCAAGATAAATCAGGGATAGAGGATGGGGTCGCCGCGTCTCTGTGGACATCGGCTACTGTGTGACTCGTATGAGTCGGACGTGGATGGTCAGACCCTGGCTGAGCAAACCGCCAAACACCGAGGCTCTGGCCTACGCTCTCTTGAGAGTCTGAAACATTCTCAATTATTGAATATCCTGAACTCTCCATTTCTAGGGTTAAAATATCAATAGGTAAATCTTGTTTAGGGACAGGCGCTTCACTATACTCTGAGGCTGTAACAGAAACATTGTCAGGTGTAGAGGTACGATGAGATGCACTAGACTTAGTAGAATGTCGAGAGGACTTCTTATGGGAATCCTTTTTGGAGGATTTGTGGCTACGGTGTGACCGCGAACTGGACCTAGGTTTGGAAGAATCACCACCATGGCCCCTGGGGGAAGCTTCAGTCTTGCACTTCTTACTAGCCGGGGAAGAGGCCCGACTTGAAGACCGTTGTCTGAGGGGTGACCTTGACCTCGATCTCGCCTGCGACGAGGAGGTGGCTGCCGGGGGAGTAGGCTCTCTCGGGCGTTTAAACGTCTCCACAGACGATACAGAACCCTGGCTAGTCTCTGTCGGCTTAAAACCCCTTACTCTAGAGGTACGTTTAGGGGGAGGGTGCTCTGACAGCAACTTATCCCAAAGTGGGACGTTGTCACATTGAAGTGACTTATGTGCGACAATGGTAGTGTAGGCCGACATTTGTTGTCTGACCTCTCTCAACGCTACCGCCGCGGTCTTGTCATTGTCACACAGGACTTTATTGGTTAATTGGGAGCAAAAAGAACAATTACGTGTAACCCAGAGACCCCTTGAACGGTCTAGACATCTAACACACCTTATGCAAAGGGTATGTGCAAAAATTGGGATACCCGCGCAAGTAGGGGTAATGCACAGGGCAAAAACTGGGGTCACATTAGCCATGACAGAGACTGGTGTGAGGAACTACCGCCGGGTCTGTATTGGTCCGCCGGAGCTCAGCTCTGGAAAAATAAAGAAAAATTTCCAGGAATTAATGCTCATAAGGTTAACCCAAGTGTTCGCATACAAGTGTTAATAACCCGCCGGGTAACGGGATGCAAAGACACAGCTAACACATCTCGCCACGCGGCTGGGTATAAAGAGGCTAAACAAGTCTTCTTAGCTAAGAACATGAAGAATACCCTCTGATATAATGGTCCAGTATGGCACTAATAGTCTGTAGGAGGTGGTGACTGTCTCAAGATTCAATTTTGTAACAAAGCCCCCCCTCATAAAGACGCCGGCCCTTGAAATATTTTAGTAGAATAGCCCAGGGCAGGAATATACGAGATCTGATTTTTTAACGAATTGTCCCAAACGATCGTCGTAAAAATAGAAGGCGGCGATACTGAAAGTATCACCCAATTAAGGTTAATCGAAATTGAATTTGTTTATAAATTCCTTAGTTCCTTTACTTAGGGGCACCCGCCGGGTGTGGAAATCGATTTGGTTAAACCTCACTGATCCTTCAAATGCCGTAAGAGTAAAGGCAGCGATACACAGAGTATCACTCACATGGATTGGTTAACTATAAGAGACCTAAGTCGTTTTATCCCACCCTGCTCAGGTGCACCCGCCGGGTGAGAAGTCTAAAAGTTAACCCCACAAGTTCCTGACCCCACTACTTTGTAAAAGATCGCCGGGGAGGAACGCCTAAACAACAGCTAGGTTTTCCCCGTGGTTGTCGTAAACCAGGTAGAAAAACCTATAAAAAACGAGTGTTCTCAAGAACGTCGTTTCTTTATATATAACTAAATATATATGTAAGGATGGGTACAGCCATCCCGCCGGGAATTTTAAAGGAGGCCTGAAACCAGGCACCCACAGATACGCAGTCCTGGAGAGCCACAGACACCTCCCCTCGCCGGGGAACCAGCCAGTGTTAAAAACCACGTGTGGCCTAACACTGCTCATCGGTCAGGATTTTTCACGGTGAAACCGAGAAAAACCCGCCGGAAGGCAAACCCCACCCTGAACAGACACCATCTGAACAAAACGACACGAGGAGAGACACGCACGACTAACCAAGGTCACAACATAATCCGTGGAATTAGCCAATACACAACTAAACCAGGAAACAAATATAGTCCGAGGAATTAGCCAATACACAACTAAAACCCGGATACACATGACACAGTAGGGCATATTTATAAAATAAATAATAACACTAGACATGTGGCAAAGCTACGAGCGGCTGGCTAGGCCTAGGTAGACGGCATGAAAATAGTTGAAATATAAACACACACTGGAATATCACAACAGGAACCACCGCCAACACACCACCGAAGCGATAACTTCCCAACCCCGGGAAGCCTGACACGGACCCAGAAAAAACTTCACTAAGTGAAGAAAAATACGCTGGGAACGTCAGCAAACACACAGCTTACCTCATCAGAAGGATAAAAGGCAGCAATAATTAACGCGTAATGAAAGCCGCCTGCATCACCAACTAAACCAAACTGTGAAAAGTTCACGTGTCCACAACAGGACCACGAGGGTACATCCGAAATAGATGCCCCATACATACGACCCAAAATACATTGCACTGCGGGCAACCAGCCCAGGACACTCCTGCTACGCCTATCCTAACCTTACTCGATACATCCCAGAGTAAACAAATGAGAAAAAACTCACTAGGGACGCCACGAATGCGGAACCAGCGGAGCCTGAAAGGTACGTCCGGGCAGGCTGAGCGCAGAGCAAAGAAGGAGGAATGACGCCTGATTCAGCGTCTGGTCAGAAATCCACACAAGTACATCCACGATATGATGGAAAGCTTATTGGATAGTTATTCTTATTTTCTTTTTGTTTTTATTTTTTACGAAGTTTTTTCGTAGTGAGAACCCAATTCATAATGACTGAAGCCATGAGTGAGGTCGCGTGCGCTCATGATGAAGGCTCCTCAGTTTTAAATGCTCTGCGCGGTAGATTCAAACTACGGCGGATTAGTGTTTGAAGAGGATGCCTTATGTAATAGGCATGTTCGTCAATGATGGAGGGGCCACTAATAAATAAATCTTTTGCTAAAGAAAGTGAAGAATACCCTCTGATATAATGGTCCAGCATGGCACTTATAGTCTCTCGGAGGAGGTGACTGTCTCAAGATTCAATTTTGTAACAAAGCAACCCCCCAAAAAGACGCCGGCCCTTGAATTATTATAGTAGAATAGCCCAGGGCAGGATGATACGAGATCTAATGTTTAACGAATTGTCCCAAAAGATCGCCGTAAGATCGAAGGCGGCGATACCTGATAGTATCACTAAATTAAATAGGTTAAAATGAATTTTGTAAAATTCCTTAATTCCTCCACCTAGGAGCACCCGCCGGGTGTGAGAATCGATATATAACCTAATTGAACCTTCAATCGCCGTAAATAGTAAAGGCAGCGATACACAGAGTATCACTATAATGGATCGGTTAACTAACTGGAAGACCTAAGTCGTTCATCTCACCCTACCCAGGTGCACCCGCCGGGTGAGAAGTTTTAAAACTTAACCCCATAAGTTCCTGTCCCCGCTTCTTTGTAAAAGATCGCCGGGGAGGAAAGCCTAAACAACAGCTAGGTTTTTTCATGTGGTTGTCGTAAAACCAGGTAGAAAAAACTCCTAAAACGTATGTCCACAAGGACGCCGTTTTATATGGATGGGTACAGCCATCCCGCCGGGAATCAAAGGAGGCCTGAAACCAGGCACCCACAGAGACGCAGTCCTGGAGAGCCACAGACACCCCACCCGCCGGGGATACAAGCCAGTGTCAACAACCACGTGTCAACAACCACGTGTGGCCCAACACTGCTCTCGGCCAGGATTTTTTCACGGTGAAACCGAGAAAAAACCCGCCGGAAGGAAACCCACCCTGAACAGATACCATCTGAACAACACACGACACGAGGATAGCCACGCACGGCTAACCCAAGGTCACAACATAATCCGTGGAATTAGCCAATACACAACTAAACCAGGAAACAATTATAGTCCGAGGAATTAGCCAATACACAACTAAAACCCGGATACACATGACACAGTAGGG
Source organism: Paralithodes platypus (assembly GCA_032716605.1). Lineage (NCBI taxonomy): Eukaryota > Metazoa > Arthropoda > Malacostraca > Decapoda > Lithodidae > Paralithodes > Paralithodes platypus. Next base: position 49,878,113 of record CM064498.1, read on the forward strand.
CATATTTATAAATAATAAATAATAACACTAGTACATGTGGCAAAGCTACGAGCGGCTGGCTAGGCCTAGGCAGACGGCATAAAAACAGTTGAAATATACACACACACTGGAAATATCACAACAGGAACCACCGCCACCACACCACCGAGCAATAACTTCCAACCCAGGGAAGACTGACTCGGGACCCAGAAAAAACTTCACTAAGTGAAGAAAAATACGCTGGGAACGTCAGAAAACACAGCTTACCTCATCAGAAAGATGAAAGGCAGCAATAAATAACGCGTAGTGAAAGCCGCCTGCATCACAAACTAACTCAACTGTGAAAAAGTTCACCTGTCCACAACGTGACCACGAGGGTACATCCGAAATAGATGCCCCATACACTCGACCCAAAATACACTGCACTGCGGGCAACCAGCCCAGGACACTCCTGCTACGCCTATCCTAACCTTACTCGATACATCCTGGAGTAAACAAATGAGAAAAAACTCACTAGGGACGCAACGAATGCGGAACCAGCGGAGCGTGGGGAGGCACGTCCGGGCGGGCTGATCGCAGAGCAGAGAAGGAAGAATGACGCCTGAATCAGCGTCTGGTCAGAAATCCACACAAGTACATCCACGATATGATGGAAAGCTTATTGGATAGTTATTCTTATTTTCTTTTTGTTTTTATTTTTTACGAAGTTTTTTCGTAGTGAGAACCCAATTCATAATGACTGAAGCCATGAGTGAGGTCGCGTGCGCTCATGATGAAGGCTCCTCAGTTTTTAAATGCTCTGCGCGGTAGATTCAAAACTACGGCGGATTAGTGTTTGAAGAGGATGCCTTATGTAATAGGCATGTTCGTCAATGATGGAGGGGCCACTAATAAATACTGTATTATAGGTTTGACTCCTGTAAGGAGATAAAGAAAACCTAATATTTAGTAGTGGCCCCGTAATCATTGACGAACATGCCTATTACATAAGGCACCCTCTTCAAACACTCATCCGCCGTAGTTTGAATCTACCGCGCAGAGCATTTAAAATTTGAGGAGCCTTCATCATGAGCGCACGCGACCTCACTCATGGCTTCAGTCATTATGAATTGGGTTCTCACTACGAAAATACTTCGTAAAAAACAAAAAGAAAATAAGAATAACTATTCAATAAGATTTCCATAATATCGTGGATGTACTTGTGTGGATCTTTGACCAGACGCTGACTCAGGCATCATTCTTCCTTCACTGACATATCAAGTAAACCAAAATCCTTAATACATCAACGAATGGGAAGGGGATGGTCGGGAGGGCCCCAGTCGTCAATGATTACGGGGCCACTACTAAATATTAGGTTTTCTTTATCTCCTTACAGGAGTCAAACCTATAATTTATTAGTGGCCCCTCCATCATTGACGAACATGCCTGATTTCTAAGACTGGAGGGGGACATTTGTAATCATATCATAACTCTAGAAAAGCAGATAATCAAACAACCACATAGTATTCTTACTTTGAAAAATATATTTAATGGCGCAGCACATATATACAAAAGGGGGTCAAGCAGGGGCGTGCTTCAAAGAAGCCTGCTTGATACAAAAGGTTAACTCTTGAGACTCTGCGAACAGATTTGTAAGTTAAAAAGGCACCCCACTCAACATAAGTGGTGAAAAATAAAAACTTATAAGTTTACATGTGCACATATAACCCCATAATACTCGTGGAAATATCTTGCAAAATATATCCAATGCTTAAAACTAAATTGCTTTCACAGCCAAAACTATTATTTATTAATGGCCCCTCCATCATTGACGAACATGCCTATTACATAAGGCACCCTCTTCAAACACTCATCCGCCGTAGTTTGAATCTACCGCGCAGAGCATTTAAAATTTGAGGAGCCTTCATCATGAGCGCACGTGACCTCACTCATGGCTTCAGTCATTATGAATTGGATTCTCACTACGAAAAATCTTCGTAAAAAATAAAAACAAAAATAAAATAAGAATAACTATTCAATAAGCTTTCCATAATATCGTGGATGTACTTGTGTGGATCTTTGACCAGACGCTGACTCAGGCGTCATTCTTCCTTCTCTGCTCTGCGCTCAGCCTGCCCGGACGTGTCTCCCCACGCTCCGCTGGTTCCGCATTTGTTGCGTCCCTAGTGAGTTTTTCTCATTTGTTTACTCCGGGATGTATCGAGTAAGGTTAGGATATGTGTAGCAGGAGTGTCCTGGGCTAGTTGCCCGCAGTGCAGTGTATTTTGGGTCGTGTGTTTGGGGCATCTATTTCGGATGTACCCTCGTGGTCCTGTTGTGGACTTGTGAACTTTTTCACTGTTAGCTAGCTTTGTGATGCAGGCGGCTTTCATTACGCGTTATTATTGCTTCCTTTTGTCTTTCTGATGAGGTAGCTTATTTTTGCTGACGTTCCCAGCGTATTTTTCTTCACTTAGTGAAGTTTTTTCTGGGTCCCAAGTCAGTTCTTCTCTTTGACGGAAGTGTTTGCTACAGTGGTGTGTTGGCGGTGGTTCCTGTTGTGATATAATTCAGTGCTTTTTGTTTATATTCCGACTTGTTACTGTTTCCGTCTGCTAAGGCCTAGCCAGCCTCTCGTAGCTTTACCACATGTACAAGTGTTATTGATTTATTTTCTAAATATGTACTACTATAGGTTTGACTCCTGTAAGGAGATAAAGAAAACCTAATATTTAGTAGTGGCCCCGTAATCATTGACGAACATGCCTATTACATAAGGCATCCTCTTCAAACACTAATCCACCGTAGTTTTGAATCTACCGCGCAGAGCATTTAAAAACTGAGGAGCCTTCATCATGAGCGCACGCGACCTCACTCATGGCTTCAGTCATTATGAATTGGGTTCTCACTACGAAAAACTTCGTAAAAAATAAAAACAAAAAGAAAATAAGAATAACTATCTAATAAGCTTTCCATCATATCGTGGATGTACTTGTGTGGATCTCTGACCAGACGCTGATTCAGGCGTCATTCCTCCTTCACTGACATATCAAGTAAACCAAAATCCTCAATACATCAACGAATGGGAAGACGGTCGGGAGGGCCCCAGTCGTCAATGATTACGGGGCCACTACTAAATATTAGGTTTTCTTTATCTCCTTACAGGAGTCAAACCTATAATTTATTAGTGGCCCCTCCATCATTGACGAACATGCCTGATTTCTAAGACTGGAGGGGGACATTCGTAATCATATCATAACTCTAGAAAAGCAGATAATAAAAACAACCACATAGTATTCTTACTTTTGAAAATATATTTAACAACGGCGTAGGCCGAAAAAATACAAGAAAAAGGGGGTTCAGGCAGGTGCGTGCTTCAAAGAAGCCTGCCTGACAAAAAATTGGTAACCCTGAAGATTCTGAACACAGATCTGTAGTTACAAAAGGCACCCCACTCAACGAGTGGTGAAAAAAAATATTTTTGCAGTATTTTGGTACAGACGGGAATGAAGTAACGACAATGCTTTGTCCAGAGACCAGGTAGGCATGAGCTGACGGGGAGGTGGGCGGAGTTTAAAACATACCCTCATAAAACCTGTTTCCTCCGCGACTGGTATGGTGAGACCGGTAAGGTCCAAAAATGGCATCCTAATCGCAGTTAAGTGATTTTTTAACGTTACTACAGATAAACGTTTCTGCTCGAACAGATAATTTAAATAATTAAAAACCAAAGCCACCGAGGGCACAGTTTGTTCTGTTCTAAGAATCCAAGAAGTAAAGGCTTGCCAATGCGATTGATACTGTCGCTTTGTAGACTGGGTATATTGATTCATGAATTTATTGGTCACGTCTCTACCATATGGTGCTAGCCACTTGGCCTCCTGAATGTCCATAATGCAAAAGTCAGCGAGGTCTCTAATTGTGCCAATTGTGTCTAAGTGGAAAAACCCGACCGGGAGTGACACCGGGTGCGGGCACCACGTTTTCAATTGCTGGTACCACAACTGCGCCGGCCACAGGGGCACGATTAGCGAGACTACGCCCCGATAATCCTGTAGTTTGTTTACTACGTGGCACATTAGAGATGCGTCTGGCGGCGGAACCAGATAAATTGAACTCCACCTGTTCCAGTCTGTCACCAGTGCGTCTGGCCCGCCCGCCGGCGTTATCGTCCGGCGGGTGAGGTACAGTGGGAGTTTGTGAGTCTCCTCTGACGCAAACAAATCCACTTGTGGATGGTAAGGCTCCGCAATCATTTGGTCGAAAATGGTTTGCTTGAGCGCCCATTCTACTGTTGTGCTCTGTCTCCAAGACAGAGCGTCTGCCCAGACGTTTGCTACGCCTGGGAGATAAGATGCGTGAAGATGGATGTCCAGCCTGATGGCTAGAATAAAAATCTTTTCTGACACGTTTAGCAACTTCCGAGATCTCGTTGACCCTTGTTTCTGAATACAGTGAACCGCATTCAGATTGTCCATTCTGAAGGCCACCGACTTGCCCCGTAAAGTAGAGCCGTGAGCCTGAAGGAAATATAAGGGGACTAGAAATTCTTTGACATTGATGTGGGAGATTTCTAAATGGGACCAAAGCCCTTGACCCTGGTGCCCTTGGTTTGACTGAAAGCCCCAACCTATCGTTCCTCACGCATCCGTGTCTACCCATACCGTCGGCGGAGGAGAGGTCCATGATATTACTGAGTGCAACGTTTCCCTCTTCGCCCAGACCGCTAGTAAGTTGTGGATTAATTTTGGTATGGGCCATAATTTTTCCGCCGGCAATAGTGGAAAACATTTGTTGCCTTCCAATATTAAACGTTTGACTTTCAACCGGCCCAACTTTACAGTTAGTTGAATCCAGTTGAGAGAGCCGACCAGAGACTCCCAGATTCTCCGTGTCGTAGTCAGACTGTGAAGGAACAGAAACAATTTCCTGCGAAATCTGTTGCGATTGTCCACACTCTGACTCAGAGTGAGAGTAGCTGTGTCCCAAACCAGCCCTATCCACTGAACTACTCGTGAGGGAACAAGGTTTGACTTTACCAGGTTTACCTTGAATCCTAGAGATTTGACATGATTTAATGTTATGTTGACATGATTGACGCATAATTGTTCCGTCTCTTACACCACTAGCCAGTCGTCTAGATACCACAAAATCCTGATCCCTTGCTCTAACAAGGGCATCAGGGCTTGCCGGACTAATTTCGTGAATAAGCGAGGTGCTAGGTTCAATCCAAACGGCATCCTCTGAAAGACATGAGTCTGGTGCATTATTCGTAAGGCCAGAAACCGTTGAAATCTTTTGTTTACCGAGACGTGCCAATTATAGGTTTGACTCCTGTATGGAGATAAAGAAAACCTAATATTTAGTAGTGGCCCCGTAATCATTGACGAACATGCCTATTACATAAGGCATCCTCTTCAAACACTAATCCGCCGTAGTTTGAATCTACCGCGCAGAGCATTTAAAAACTGAGGAGCCTTCATCATGAGCGCACGCGACCTCACTCATGGCTTCAGTCATTATGAATTGGGTTCTCACTACGAAAAAACTTCGTAAAAAATAAAAACAAAAAGAAAATAAGAATAACTATCTAAAAAGCTTTCCATCATATCGTGGATGTACTTGTGTGGATTTCTGACCAGACGCTGATTCAGGCGTCATTCCTCCTTCACTGACATATCAAGTACACCAAAATCCTTAATACATCAACGAATGGGAAGGGGACGGTCGGGAGGGCCCCAGTCGTCAATGATTACGGGGCCACTACTAAATATTAGGTTTTCTTTATCTCCTTACAGGAGTCAAACCTATAATTTATTAGTGGCCCCTCCATCATTGACGAACATGCCTGATTTCTAAGACTGGAGGGGGACATTCGTAATCATATCATAACTCTATAAAAGCAGATAATAAAAACAACCACATAGTATTCTTACTTTTGAAAAATATATTTAAATATGGCGTAGACCAAAAATATACAAGAAAAAGGGGTTCAGGCAGGTGCGTGCTTCAAAGAAGCCTGCCTGACAAAAAATGGGTAACCCTGAAGATTCTGAACACAGATCTGTAGTTACAAAGGCACCCCACTCAACGAGTGGTGACAAAAATAACAAGTTATAAGTTTATATGTGCACATAATAAACCCCAAAATAATCGTGGAGAGAAATTGCAAAGGATCTCCACTGTTCTAATATTAGACTGCTTTCGCAGCTAAAACTACTATAACAACTCCGTTGTTTTGTACTAACATTGTACTAGCACAATTTCTCACTGAGAAATTTTCATATCACATTAACCTTAAATTATATCACAGCTCTCATACTCCGGCGGGGTCTAGGGTGTCCTATGTCAACTGACTGCACCCCCCCCCTGCCCCCCCTTCTCGTGAAAATAAACAAAAGTGACTGCAGGGCCACCTAGACCCTCTGCCTTAAAGCTATACATGGTAAGGAAGGTTTGTCTAGAGCAACTGATAAGTATCTAGACAAAAACGTATGATTAGACGCCCACAACTGAGTGGACGCGATATCTTCTACTGAAATTTTTTTCAGGAAACGTAAAGAGGCTGCCCATTTGCGTAAATCGTGGGCCCTACCCACAACGCCGGGATTACTCTCTTTAATGACTTCGACCAGAAGAGAGGCTAATCGTCGTTTAAGTAAACGTTTACCCGTACTTGCTACCCATAAAGCACCTTGGGGGTTAAGAGGAGCTAGTCTCAAATATTTGGTTAAAGCTTGCACTGGACATAGATTATGATGCACCTTTCCCCTTTTTAACGCCGGCACCATGAACTCAGAAAACACGTGTGCACTGTGCTCATTCTTGGCTACAAAACCTGGGGAGGGTGCAATGTAAATACATTCATTAAGTCTGCCAAACCTAAGGCAATTAGGTGTGTTGCTCATCGCCGCCAGCTCAGACACTCTGTTCCCGGTGGCCAAAGCCATAAGGAAAACTGCCTTTTTTAAGAGTAATGCAAAGTCTGCAGTATTTTGGTACAGACGAGAGTGAAGTAAAGACAAAGCTTTGTCGAGAGACCAAGTAGGCATGAGCTGACGGGGAGGTGGGCGAAGTTTAAAACAAGCTCTCATAAAACCTGTTTCCTCCGCCACCGGTATGGAGAGACCTGTAAGGTCTAAAAAGGGCACTCTAATCGCAGTTAAGTGATTTTTTAATGTTACCACAGATAAATGTTTCTGCTCAAACAGATAATTTAAATAATTGAAAACTAAAGCCACTGACGGCACATTCTGTTCCGTTCTGATGATCCAGGAAGTAAAGGCTTGCCAATGTGATTGATACTGTCGTTTCGTAGACTGAGTATATTGATTGATTAATTTATTGGTCACATCTCTACCGTATGGTGCTAGCCACTTGGCCTCCTGAATGTCCATAATGCAAAAGTCAGCGAGGTCGCTAGGTTGCCAATCGTGTCTAAGTGGAAATACCCGACCGGGAGCAATACCGGGTCCGGGCACCACGTTTTCAATTGCTGGTACCATAACTGCGCCGGCCACAGGGGCGCGATTAGCGAGACTAAGCCTCGATAATCTCGTAGTTTGTTCACTACGTGGCACATTAGTGACGCATCTGGCGGCGGAAACAGATAGATGGAGCTCCATCTGTTCCAGTCTGTCACTAGGGCGTCTGGCCCCCCTGCCGGCGTTTTCGCCCGGCGGGTGAGGTATAGAGGGAGTTTGTGAGTCTCCTCGGACGCAAATAGATCCACTTGTGGATGGGAGAGCTCTGCAATCATTAGGTTGAAAATGGGTTGCTTGAGCTCCCATTCTACTGTCGTGCTCTGTCTCCGGGACAGAGCGTCTGCCCAGACGTTCGCTACGCCTGGGAGATAAGATGCGTGAAGGTAAATGTCTAGTCTGTTGGCGAGAGTAAAAATCTCTTCCGACACGTTTAGCAACCCCCTTGACCTCGTTGATCCTTGTTTCTGAATACAGTGAACTGCATTCAGATTGTCCATTCTGAAGGCCACCGACTTGCCCCGTAGCGCCGGGCCGTGAGCCTGAAGGAAATACAAGGGGACTAGTAATTCTTTGACATTGATGTGAGAGATTTCTAAGTGGGACCAAAGCCCCTGACCCTGGTGCCCCTGATTTGACTGAAATCCCCACCCTATTGTGCCTGACGCATCCGTGTCCACCCATACCGTTGGTGGAGGAGAGGTCCATGACATTATTGAGTGCAACGTTTCCCTCCTTGCCCAGACCGCTAGCAAGGTGTGGATTAATTTCGGGATGGGCCATAATTTTCCCGCCGGTAAGAGCAGGAAATATTTGTTGCCTTCCAATATTAATCGTTTTACTTTCAACCGGCCCAACTTGACAGTTAGTTGAATCCAGTTGAGAGAGCCTACCAGAGACTCCCAGACCCTCCGCGTCGTAGTCAGACTGTGAAGAAACATGAACAGTTTCCTGCGAAACCTGTTGCGATTGTCCACACTCTGACTCAGAGTGAGAGCGGCCGTGTCCCAGACCAGCCCTATCCACTGAATTACTCGTGAGGGAACAAGGTTTGACTTTACCAGATTTACCTTGAAGCCTAGAGTTTTGACATGATTTAAAATAATATTGACATGTTTGACGCATAATTGTTGTGTCTCTGCCACCACCAGCCAGTCGTCTAGGTACCACAACACTCTGATCCCCTGTTTTAACAATGGCATCAGGGCTTGCCTGACTAATTTCGTGAATAATCGAGGTGCTAGGTTCAAGCCGAACGGCATCCTTTGAAAAAAAAAAATTTTGGTGCCTGATCCGTAAGGCCAAAAACCTTTGAAATCTTTTGTTGACCGAGACGTGCCAATAGGCGTCTGTCAGGTCTAGTGAACACATCCAACCTCCCGGCGGAAGTGTTAGCCTGATTTGGTGTACTGTTAACATTCTGAAAGACTCGTTGTGAATGTGAAGGTTCAGATAAGACAGGTCTACGACCGGCCTCATCTGAACACTGTCCCTTTTTGGAACCAAAAATAGTTTGGACGTGAATACAGGGTAATTTGGGGGGACCGGGATGATGACATTCTTGGCAATCATTTCCTGGACCAGTGACTCCACCTCTAAAGAAACAAAATTCGCCGTTGTCGGCTGACGTAAGCGAGGTCGCCGGAGCCACTGCCAAGTGATGCCTTTGCGTGCCACAATCCGTGCCCAAGTGTTTAATGGCCATGCTTGGTGACACGTTCGGAACGACCCAGTTAGCAGACAAGGGTTCGCCGGCTGTACTACCCTCGGGTCCTCCGGCCTTAAGGTTGGCACCGGGAGTGAGAGAGAATTTATTAGTGGCCCCTCCATCATTGACGAACATGCCTATTACATAAGGCATCCTCTTCAAACACTAATCCGCCGTAGTTTTGAATCTACCGCGCAGAGCATTTAAAAACTGAGGAGCCTTCATCATGAGCGCACGCGACCTCACTCATGGCTTCAGTCATTATGAATTGGGTTCTCACTACGAAAAAACTTTGTAAAAAATAAAAACAAAAAGAAAATAAGAATAACTATCCTATAAGCTTTCCATCATATCGTGGATGTACTTGTGTGGATTTCTGACCAGACGCTGATTCAGGCGTCATTCTTCCTTCTTTGCTCTGCGCTCAGCCCGCCCGGACGTGCCTCCCCACGCTCTGCTGGTTCCGCATTCGTTGCGTCCCTAGTGAGTTTTTTCTCATTTGTTTACTCCAGGATGTATCGAGTAAGGTTAGGATAGGCGTAGCAGGAGTGTCCTGGGCTGGTTGCCCGCAGTGCAGTGTATTTTGGGTCGAGTGTATGGGGCATCTATTTCGGATGTACCCTCGTGGTCACGTTGTGGACATGTGAACTTTTTCACGGTTGAGTTAGTTTGTGATGCAGGCGGCTTTCACTACGCGTTAATTATTGCTGCCTTTTATCTTTCTGATGAGGTAAGCTTTGTTTTCTGACGTTCCCAGCGTATTTTTCTTCACTTAGTGAAGTTTTTTCTGGGTCCCGAGTCAGTCTTCCCTGGGTTGGAAGTTATTGCTACGGTGGTGTGTTGGCGGTGGTTCCTGTTGTGATATTTCCAGTGTGTGTGTATATTTCAACTGTTATTATGCCGTCTGCCTAGGCCTAGCCAGCCGCTCGTAGCTTTGCCACATGTACTAGTGTTATTATTTATTATTTATAAATATGCCCTACTGTGTCATGTGTATCCGGGTTTTAGTTGTGTATTGGCTAATTCCTCGGACTATAATTGTTTCCTGGTTTAGTTGTGTATTGGCTAATTCCACGGATTATGGTGTGACCTTGGGTTAGTCGTGCGTGGCTATCCTCGTGTCGTGTGTTGTTCAGATGGTGTCTGTTCAGGGTGGGTTTCCTTCCGGCGGGTTTTTTCTCGGTTTCACCGTGAAAAAATCCTGGCCGAGAGCAGTGTTGGGCCACACGTGGTTGTTAACACTGGCTTGTATCCCCGGCGGGGGGGGTGTCTGTGGCTCTCCAGGACTGCGTCTGTGGGTGCCTGGTTTCAGGCCTCCTTTGATTCCCGGCGGGATGGCTGTACCCATCCATATAAAACGGCGTTCTTGTGGACATACGTTTTGGGGTTTTTCTACCTGGTTTTACGACAACCACATGAAAAACCTAGCTGTTGTTTAGGCTTTCCTCCCCGGCGATCTTTTACAAAGAAGTGGGGACAGGAACTTATGGGGTTAACTTTTAAACTTCTCACCCGGCGGGTGCACCTGGGTAGGGTGGGATGAACAACTTAGGTCTTTCAGTTAGTTAACCAATCCATTATAGTGATACTCTGTGTTTACTATTACGGCGATTGAAGGTTCAATTAGGTTAAATATCGATTCTCACACCCGGTGGGTGCTCCTAGGTGGAGGAACTAAGGAATTTACAAAATTCAATTTAACCTATTAATTTAGTGATACAATTAGGTATCGCCGCCTTCTAACTTACGGCGATTTTTTGTGACAATTCGTTAAACATCAGATCTCGTATCATCCTGCCCTGGGCTATTCTACTAAAATAATTCAAGGGCCGGCGTCTTTATGGGGGGTTGCTTTGTTACAAAATTGAATCTTGAGACAGTCACCTCCTCCAAGAGACTATAAGTGCCATGCTGGACCATTATATCAGAGGGTATTCTTCACTTTCTTAGCAAAAGATTTGTTTAGACTTTACACCCCGCCGCGTAGCGAGATGTGTTAGTTGTGTCTTTGCATCTCGTTACCCGGCGGGTTATTAACACTTGTGTGCGAACATGTTGGATTAACCTTATGAGCATTAATTCCTGGAAATTTTCTTCTTTTTTCCAGAGCTGAGCTCCGGCGGACCAATACAGACCCGGCGGTAGTTTTCACCCACCAGTCTCTGTCATGGCTACCGTGGCCCCAGTTTTTGCCCTGTGCATTACCCCTACTTGTGCTGGTATCCCTATTTTTGCACACACCCTTTGCATAAGGTGTGTTAAATGTCTAGACCGTTCAAGGGGTCTCTGGGTTATGCATAATTGTTCCTTTTGCTCTCAATTAGCTGTTAAAGTCCTTTGTGAAAATGATAAGACCGCGGCGGTAGCGTTGAGAGAGGTTCGACAACAAATGTCGGCCTACACTACCATTGTCGCGCATAAGTCACTTCAATGTGACAACGTCCCACTTTGGGATAGATTGCTGTCAGAACACCCTCCCCCTAAACGTTCCTCTAGAGTCACGAGTGTTAAGCCGACGGAGACTAGTCAGGGTTCTGTATCGTCTGCGACTACAACTAAACGCCCGAGAGAGCCTACACCCCCGGCATCCGCCTCCTCGTCGCGGGAGAGATCTAGGTCAAGGTCACCTCTCAGACACCAGTCATCTAGTCGTGCCTCTTCCCCGGCGAGTAAGAAGAGTAAGACGGAAGGTTCCACCAGTGGTCACGGCGGAGATTCTTCCAGATCTAAGACTAGTTCGCGGTCACACCGCATCCATAAATCCTCAAAAAAGGATTCACATCGGAAGTCCTCTCGACATTCCCCAAAGTCTAGTGCATCTCATCGTACCTCTACACCTGACAGAGTTTGTGTTACGGCCTCTGAGTCCAGTGCAGCGCCTGTCCCTAAAGAGGATTTGCCAATTAATATTTTAACCCTGGAAATGGAAAGTTCAGGAGGGTCAATAATTGAGAATGTTTCAGACTCTCAAGAGAGCGTAGGCCAGGGCCTCGGTGTTTGGCGGTTTGCCCAACCAGGGTCTGACCACCCACGTCCGACTCATACGAGTCACACAGTAGCCGACGTCCACAGGGACGCGGCGATCCCATCCTCTATCCCAGACTTATCTTGGAAACAAGGTACCCCTGCCTCGGCGGGGTCTTCTCAGGAGGATCGGGAGGAAAAAGACGAAGTTTCAATAATTTCGGATATGGAAGGACAAGGGTCAGGCTCAGGCTTGGACGCCGCACGGGATAATAATGATTCTCCTGTAAGTTCTTCATCAAACCAGTTTGTTACAGCACAAGAAATTGATGGGTTGCTTACTCATGCTTTATCTAAATTTTTTGGTCAACAACAGGAAAACCCCACAATGGACTTGGGGGCTCCCTCGACAAGTTCTACGGTACGGCCTCTGATGACGTCAATTGATTTATCTAAGATTCCTAACCCTCCTACTCTGTCACCTGCAAGGAGCACTAAGCCTGCCACGGCGGCATTGACAACTTCAAATGTCAGGGTCATAACGGATGTCAATCCACCCCCTCTAGACAAAGCACCTCTTAGAAAGGTAGCTATGCCCCTGCTTTATGGGCCAGACGAGTCATGGGTTCTTTTGAACCCCTCTAAACCAGAGCTTGCCCAACCTACCTTGTCAGGGGAACTCCCGGTACTGCGTGAGTGGTTTATCCAGGGCAACAAGTCAAAGAAATTAAGGGCCATGGATGCCTTGGGTAATGTTCTGGACGTAAACATCAAGGCTATACCTAGTTATTATCACCAGGATTATTTTGTGTATGCTTCTAAGCCTGCTTTACCCCCTGCCTCAGCTTTAAAACTATTTTCAGACTGGTCTAAGCTGGATGGGTTTAATGATATTAAGACTCTGTCAGCTCTTACTCCTGAACTAGATTTACGGACCGTCACAGACGACGCAGCTAATCCAGTTTTGAAGGTGGGACAGTTGGGTCCAGGACCTTGGGTGGATTGGAAGATAGAGGCTCAAAACTTTGCAACCACTTTCACTTCTAAATCTTCCCACCAGATCCCTCAGGACACACATTCATGGTTTTCCATGCCGGTGAGTTCTGCCGGCGGAGTCCCGGCAGCTTTGTTTGCATTCCTAGCTGCCCCTAAGATTAATCTTTGTGAACTGAAGGACCCGTTCACTACCCCTACCCCTACTCACCTAGACAGAGAATTTAGGCTACGAGGAAATGCTTTTCGCCTGTTTTCACAGTACATAGTATCTCAGCAGGTGGCTAAGTCTTTACTACGGTCTACTCAGGCAATCGCAGACGCGGATGCTCGAAGATCGGTTGAGTTATCCCGGCGACTGATTCTTCAGTCGTCAATCCAATCCTTAGGTGACATACGCACCGCCTTGCTTGAGGCGGTGCGAGCACGACAAGATCTTAGGATGTCGTTAGTTCGCAAGCTACCTGATCGCATTGCTAACCAGGTGGTGATGTCACCAGTACTTACTCCATCTTTAATGTCCCCTGAAGTATGGCGAACGGTGTTCAATATGGCACAGGCCGTTAAGCACAGTCCCATCCCTTCTAAGAAACCTGCATTTAACTTCCCCAAACCCAGGCCTACTACTAAAGCCCAGCCAGGGGGATCTAAACCTTTTCTTCCGCCTAAGTCCTCCCACTCCCCCCAGGGTCAGTACAGGCATAGACAGAATAGGTTTTCAGGTCAGAGAGGACGCGGCCAAAATAAACCAGGTCAGGGCCAGTCTTCGGCCAACACCAGCCAGTCGGCGAAGCGGCCAGCACCAACCCCACCATCAAAAAACTAAAGTCTCTCTCACTCCCGGCGCCTACCTTAAGGCCGGAGGAACCGAGGGTAGTACAGCCGGCGAACCCTTGTCTGCTAACTGGGTCGTTCCGAACGTGTCACCAAGCATGGCCGTTACACACTTGGGCACGGATGGTGGCACGCAAAGGCATCACTTGGCAGTGGCTCCGGCGACCTCGATTACGTCAGCCGACAACGGCGAATTTTGTTTCTTTAGAGGTGGAGTCACTAGCCCAGGAAATGATTGCCAAGAATGTCATCATCCCGGTCCCTCCAAATTACCCTGTATTCACGTCCAAACTATTTTTGGTTCCCAAAAGGGACAGTGTTCAGATGAGGCCAGTCGTAGACCTGTCTTATCTGAATCTTCACATTCACAACGAATCTTTCAGAATGTTAACAGTACACCAAATCAGGCTAACGCTTCCGCCGGGAGGTTGGATGTGTTCACTAGACCTGACAGACGCCTATTGGCACGTATCGGTCAACAAAAGATTTCAAAGGTTTTTGGCACGGATCAGGCACCAAAATTTTTTTTTTCAGAGGATGCCGTTCGGTTTGAACCTGGCACCTCGATTATTCACAAAACTAGTCCGGCAAGCCCTGATGCCGTTGTTAAAACAAGGGATCAGAGTGTTGTGGTATCTGGACGACTGGCTGGTGGTGGCAGAGACACAACAATTATGCATAAAACATGTCAATATCATTTTAAATCATGTCAAAACTCTAGGCTTCAAGGTAAATCTGGTAAAGTCAAACCTTGTTCCCTCACGAGTAATTCAGTGGATAGGGCTGGTCTGGGACACCGCCGCTCTCACTCTGAGTCAGAGTGTGGACAATCGCAACAGGTTTCGCAGGAAACTGTTCAGGTTTCTTCACAGTCTGACTACGACACGAAGGGTCTGGGAGTCTGGTCGGCTCTCTCAACTTGATTCAACTAACTGTCAAGTTGGGCCGGTTGAAAGTAAAACGATTAATATTGGAAGGCAACAAATATTTCCCGCTCTTACCGGCGGGAAAATTATGGCCCATCCCGAAATTAATCCACACCTTACTAGCGGTCTGGGCGAAGAGGGAAACATTGCACTCAATAATGTCATGGACCTCTCCTCCACCAACGGTATGGGTAGACACGGATGCGTCAGGCACAATAGGTTGGGGATTTCAGTCAAATCAGGGGCACCAGGGTCAGGGGCTTTGGTCCCACTTAGAAATCTCGCACATCAATGTCAAAGAATTACTAGTCCCCTTGTATTTCCTTCAGGCTCACGGCCCGGCGTTACGGGACAAGTCGGTGGCCTTCAGAATGGACAATCTGAATGCAGTCCACTGTATTCAGAAACAAGGGTCAACGAGGTCAAGGAAGTTGCTAAACGTGTCGGAAGAGATTTTTGCTCTAGCCAACAGTCTAGATATTTATCTGCACGCATCTTATCTCCCAGGCGTAGCGAACGTCTGGGCAGACGCTCTGTCCCGGCGACAGAGCACGACAGTAGAATGGGAGCTCAAGCAACCCATTTTCAACCTAATGATTGCAGAGCTCTCCCATCCACAAGTGGATCTTTTGCGTCCGAGGAGACTCACAAACTCCCTCTATACCTCACCCGCCGGGCGATAACGCCGGCAGGGGGGCCAGACGCCCTAGTGACAGACTGGAACAGATGGAGCTCCATCTATCTGTTTCCGCCGCCAGATGCGTCACTAATGTGCCACGTAGTGAACAAACTACGAGATTATCGAGGCTTAGTCTCGCTAATCGCGCCACTGTGGCCGGCGCAGTTGTGGTACCAGCAATTGAAAATGTGGTGCCCGGACCCGGTATCGCTCCCGGTCGGGTATTTCCACTTAGACGCGATTGGCAACCTCGCGACCTCGCTGACTTTTGCATTATGGACATTCAGGAGGCCAAGTGGCTAGCACCATACGGTAGAGATGTGACAAATAAATTACTTAATCAATATACTCAGTCTACAAAACGACAGTATCAATCACATTGGCAAGCCTTTACTTCTTGGATCGTTAGGACAGAACAAACTGTACCCTCAGTGGCATTAGTTTTTAATTATTTAAATTATCTGTTTGAGCAGAAACGTTTATCTGTGGTAACATTAAAAAACACTTAACTGCGATTAGAGTGCCCTTTTTAGACCTTACAGGTCTTTCCATACCGGTAGCGGAGGAAACAGGTTTTATGAGAGCATGTTTTAAACTCCGCCCACCTCCCCGTCAGCTCATGCCTACTTGGTCTCTGGACAAAGCTTTGTCTTTGCTTCACTCTCGTCTGTACCAAAATACTGCAGACTTTGCATTACTCTTAAAAAAGGCGGTTTTCCTTTTGGCTTTAGCCACCGGAAACAGAGTGTCTGAGCTGGCGGCGATGAGCAACACACCTAATTGTCTTAGGTTTGGTAGACTTAATGAATGTATTTCCATTGCACCCTCCCCAGGTTTTGTAGCCAAGAATGAGCATAGTGCACACGTGTTTTCTGAGTTCACGGTGCCGGCGTTAAAAAGGGGAAAGGTGCATCATAATTTATGTCCAGTACAAGCTCTAACCAAATATTTGAGAGTAGCTCCTCAAAACCCCCAAGGTGCTTTATGGGTAGCAAGTACGGGTAAACGCTTACTTAAACGGCGATTAGCCTCTCTTCTGGTAGAAGTCATTAAAGAAAGTAATCCCGGCGTTGTGGGTCGGGCCCACGATTTACGCAAATGGGCAGCCTCTTTACGTTTCCTGAAATTTTTTTCAGTTGAAGACATAGCGTCCACGCAGTTGTGGGCGTCTAATCATACGTTTCTGTCTAGATACTTGTCAGTTGCTCTAGACAAACCTTCCTTACCATGTATAGCTTTAAGGCAGAGGGTCTAGGTGGCCCTGCAGTCACTTTTGTTTACTTTCACGGGAAAGGGGGGGGGAGGGGGGTGCAGTCAGTTGACACAGGACACCCTAGACCCCGCCGGAGTATGAGAGCTGTGATACAATTTAAGGTTAAAATGTGTTATGAAAATTTCTCAGTGAGAAATTGTGCTAGTACAATGTTAAGTACAAAACAACGGTGTTGTTAGAGTAGTTTAGCTGCGAAAGCAATTTAATTTTAGAATAATGGAGTTCCTTTGCAATTTATCTCCAAGTTTATGTTGGGGTTTATTATGTGCACATAAACTTATAACTTGTTATTTTTTTTTGTCACCTCTCGTTGAGTGGGGTGCCTTTGTAACTACAGATCTGTGTTCAGAATCTTCAGGGTTACCCGTTTTTTGTCAGGCAGGCTTCTTTGAAGCACGCACCTGCCTGAACCCCCTTTTTCTTGTATTTGTTCGGCTACGCCGTTATTAAATATATTTTCAAAGTAAGAATACTATGTGGTTGTTTTTATTATCTGCTTTTCTAGAGTTATGATATGATTACGAATGTCCCCCTCCAGTCTTAGAAATCAGGCATGTTCGTCAATGATGGAGGGGCCACTAATAAATTATAGGTTTGACTCCTGTAAGGAGATAAAGAAAACCTAATATTTAGTAGTGGCCCCGTAATCATTGACGACTGGGGCCCTCCCGACCGTCCCCTTCCCATTCGTTGATGTATTAAGGATTTTGGTTTACTTGATATGTCAGTGAAGGAAGAATGACGCCTGAATCAGCGTCTGGTCAGAAATCCACACAAGTACATCCACGATATGATGGAAAGCTTATTGGATAGTTATTCTTATTTTCTTTTTGTTTTTATTTTTTACGAAGTTTTTTCGTAGTGAGAACCCAATTCATAATGACTGAAGCCATGAGTGAGGTCGCGTGCGCTCATGATGAAGGCTCCTCAGTTTTTAAATGCTCTACGCGGTAGATTCAAAACTACGGCGGATTAGTGTTTGAAGAGGATGCCTTATGTAATAGGCATGTTCGTCAATGATTACGGGGCCACTACTAAATATTAGGTTTTCTTTATCTCCTTACAGGAGTCAAACCTATACTTTAGTTTTTTGATGGTGGGGTTGGTGGTGCTGGACGCTTTGCCGGCTGGCTGGTGTTGGCTGAAGACTGGCCCTGACCTGGCTTATGCTGGCCGCGTCCTCTCTGACCTGAAAACCTACCCTGTCTATGCCTGTACTGACCTTGGGGGGAGTGGGAGGACTTAGGCAGAAGAAAGGGTTTAGATCCCCCTGGCTGAGCTTTAGCGGTTGGCCTGGGTTTGGGGAAGTTAAATGCAGGTTTCTTAGAAGGGGTGGGACTGTGCTTAACGGCCTGTGCCATATTGAACACCGTTCGCCTCACTTCAGGGGACATTAAAGAGGGAGTAAGCACTGGTGACATGATCACCTGATTCGCAATGCGATCAGGTAGCTTGCGAACTAAAGACATTCTGAGATCTTGTCTTGCTCGTACCGCCTCAAGCAAGGCGGTGCGTATGTCACCCAAGGATTGGATTGACGACTGGAGGAGCAGTCGCCGGGATAATTCAACCGATCTTCTGGCATCCGCGTCTGCGATTGCCTGAGTGGACCGCAGTAAAGACTTAGCCACCTGTTGTTGTTGTTGTTGTTGTTCCCCAAGCTGCCTGGCCGAACAGCCCCAAGGCCCCGAGCAAGGCCAACGCCATAACCGAGCGCCCCCACAGAACCCTCCCTGCCGACCACAATAAAGCCTGGGTGACCGAAGCCACTCCATGGCGGGGAGCTGAGGAGGGTGCGGAAACGCCCGGGAAACCAAAGTCCCACCCAGGACCCTGTGCCCCTCAGCAATTATGAAGAGAAAGTTGAGGGGCAAAGGAAAAATGTGACGCTTTGGCTTCCAATCTTGGTAGATTGGGAGGTCAATCCACGGATGAGACGCCGTCACAATATAAAAGTAAAGGGAACAGTCAGAGTAAGCTATGGGTATGGCAGAGATCGCTCAGTTCTCACTCTGATAGACCAGCCCATCACCACTTAGCCACCTGTTGAGACACTATGTACTGAGAGAACAGGCGAAAAGCTTTCCCCCTTAGCCTAAATTCTCTGTCTAGGTGAGTAGGAGTAGGGGTAGTGAAAGGGTCTTTTAGCTCACAAAGATTAATCTTAGGGGCAGCTAGGAAAGAAAACAAAGCTGACGGGACTCCGCCGGCAGAACCTACCGGCATGGAGAACCATGAATGAGTATCCTGAGGGATCTGGTGGGAAGATTTAGAAGTAAATGTGGTTGCAAAGTTTTGAGCCTCTATCTCCCTATCTACCCAAGGTCCTGGACCCAACTGCCCCACCTTCAAAACTGGATTAGCTGCTTCGTCTGTGACGGTCTGTAAATCAAGTTCAGGAGTAGCTGACAGAGTCTTAATATCATTAAACCCATCCAGCTTAGACCAGTCTGAAAATAGTTTCGAAGCTGAGGCAGGGGGTAAAGCTGGCTTAGTAGCATACACAAAATAGTCTTGGTGATAATAACTAGGTATAGCCTTGATGTTTATGTCCAGTACATTTCCCAAATTATCCAGGGCCCTTAATTTCTTTGATTTATTGCCCTTGATGACCCACTCACGCGGTACCGGGAGTTCCCCTGACAAGGTAGGTGGGCGAGCTCTGGGTTAGTGGGGGTCAAAAGGACCCATGGCTCGTCTGGTCCATAAAGCAAGGGCATAGCCACCTTTCTGAGAGGCGCCTTGTCTAGAGGGGGTGGATTGACATCCGTGATGACCCTGACATTTGAAGTTGTCAATGCCGCCGTAGCAGGCTTAGTAACCACTGATGGTGACAGAGTGGGTGGGTTAGGGATCTTAGATAAAGCAATCGAAGTCATCAGAGGCCGTACCGTAGAACTTGTCGAGGGAGCCCCCAAGTCCATTGTGGGGTTTTCCTGTTGTTGGCCAAAAAATTTAGATAAAGCATCAGTAAGTAGCCCATTAATTTCTTGCGCAGTAACAAATTGGTTAGATGATGAACTTACAGGTGAATCATTAATATCCTACGCGGCGTCTAAGCCTGAGCCTGACTCTTGCCCTTCCATCTCCGAAATTATTGAAACCTCGTCTTTCTCCTCCTGATCCTCCTGAGAAGACCCCGCCGAAGCTGGGGTACCTTGTTGCCAAGATAAGTCAGGAATAGAGGATGGGATCGCCGCGTCCCTGTGGACATCAGCTACTGTGTGACTCGTTTGAGTCGGACGTGGGTGGTCAGACCCTGGCTGAGCAAACCGCCAAACACCGAGGCCCTGGCCTACACTCTCTTGGGAGTCTGAAACATTCTCAATTATTGAACCCCCTGAACTTTCCAATTCCAGGGTTAAAATATTAATAGGTAAATCCTCTTTAGGGACAGGCACCGCACTGGACCCTTGAGACCTAACACAAACTTTGTCTGGGGTAGAGGTACGATGAGAGGCACTAGAAGCTGGTGAATGTAGGGAGGACTTTCGTTTCTGGGAATCCTTTTTGGAGGATTTATGGCTACGGTGTGACCGAGAACTACTCCTAGATTTGGAGGATTCATCGCCGTGACCACTGGTGGAACTTTCCGTCCTACTCTTCTTACTCGCTGGTGAAGAGGCAAGACTAGAAGACTGGCGTCTGAGAGGTGACCTAGACCGAGATCTCGCCCGAGACGAGGAGGCGGACGCCGGGGGTGTAGGCTCTCTTGGACGTTTTGGTGTAGTAGCAGAAGATACAGAACCCTGACCAGTCTTCGCCGGCTTATGACTCGTGACTCTAGAGGAACGTTTAGGGGGAGGGTGTTCAAATAGCAATCTATCCCAAAGAGGGACGTTGTCACATTGAAGTGATTTATGCGCAACAATCGTAGTGTAGGCTGCCATCTGTTGCCGTACTTCTCTTAAAGCTACTGCCGCGGTCTTATCATTGTCGCAAAGGACCTTGACAGCTAATTGGGAGCAAAAAGAACAATTACGCATTACCCAGAGACCCCTTGAACGGTCTAGACATTTAACACACCTTATGCAAAGGGTATGCGCAAAAATAGGGATACCGGCACAAGCAGGGGTAGTGCATAAAGCAAAGACTGGGGCTGAGGTAGCCATGACAGAGACTGGTGGGGAAAACTACCGCCGGGTCTGTATTGGTCCGCCGGAGCCCAGCTCTGGAAAAAAAAAGAAAATTTCCAGGAATTAATGCTCATAAGGTTAACCCAACATGTTCGCATACAAGTGTTAATAACCCACCGGATAACGAGATGTAATGACACAACGATCACAGCTCGCTACGCGGCGGGGTTCAGAATATCTAAACAAATCTTTTTGACGAAAGTGAAGAATACCCTCTGACATAATATAATTGTCCAGCATGGCGATTATAGTCTTTCTGGTGGTGACTGTCTTAAGATTCAATTTTTGGAACAAAAACAACCCCCTATAAAGACGCCGGCCCTTGAAATATTTTAGTAGAATAACACAGGGCGGGCTGACACGAGATCTGATTTCTAACGAATTGTCACAAAAAGATCGCCGTAAGGTTGAAGGCGGCGATACCTAATTGTATCACTAAATTAAGTGGTTAACTCGAAATTGAATTGTAAATTCCTTATTTCCTCCACCTAGGAGCACCCTTTGGGTGTGAAAAAACGATGTTAACCCTAATTGAACCTTCAATCGCCGTAAGTATAAAGGCGGCGATACATATAGCATCACTTAAAATGGATTGGTTAAAGAACTAAATGACTTAGTTGTTCATCCCACCCTACCAAGGTACACCCGCCGGGTGAGATGTCAAAAAGTTAACCCCATAAGTTCCTGTCCCCACTTCTTTGTAAAAGATTGCCGGGGAGGAAAGCCCTTAAAAACAGCTAGGTTTTTCATGTGGTTTTGTAAAACCTGGTAGAAAAACTACATAACGTATGTTCGCATGAACAACGTTTTATAGATGGGTACAGCCATTTCCGCCGGGAATCAAAGGGTGCCTGAAACCAGGTACCAACAGAGACGCAGTCCTGGAGAGCCACAGACACCTCATCGCCGGGGACACCAGCCTGTGTTAAAACCACGTGTGGCCCAACACGGCTCTCGGCCGGGTTTTTTTCATGGTGAAACTGAGAAAAAACCCGCCGGAAGGAAACCCACCCCGATCAGACACCATCTGAATGTACAACGGACACGAAGGAAGCCACGCACGACTAACCTAAGTCCACACAATAATCCGTGGAATTAGCCAATACACAACTAAACCAGGAAACAAACATAGTCCGAGGAATTAGCCAATACACAACTAAAACCCGGATACACATGACACAGTATGGCATATTTAAATAATAAACAATAACACTTGTACATGTGGCAAAGCTACGAGCGGCTGGCTAGGCCTAAGTAGACGGCATAATAAAAGTTGAAATATACACCAAACAATGGAAATATCACAACAGGAACCACCGCCAACACACCACTGTAGCAAATACTTCCGGCAAAGGGAAGACTGACACGGGACCCAGAAAAAACTTCACTAAGTGAAGAAAAATACAAAGGGAACGTCAGTAAGCAAAGCATACCTCATCAGAAAGATAAAAGGCAGCAATAACTAACGCGTAATGAAAGCCGCCTGCAACACAAGCTAACTAACTGTGAAAAAGTTCACATGTCCACAACAGGACCACGAGGGAACATCCGAAATAGATGCCCCAAACACACGACCCAAAATACACTGCACTGCGGGCAACCAGCCCAGGACACTCCTGCTACACATATCCTAACCTTACTCGATACATCCCGGAGTAAACAAATGAGAAAAAACTCACTAGGGACGCAGCAAATGCGGAATCAGCGGAGCGTGGGGAGACACGTCCGGGCAGGCTGAGCGCAGAGCAGAGAACGAGGAATGACGCCTGAATCAGCGTCTGGTCAGAAATCCACACAAGTACATCCACGATATGATGGAAAGCTTATTGGATAGTTATTCTTATTTTCTTTTTGTTTTTATTTTTTACGAAGTTTTTTCGTAGTGAGAACCCAATTCATAATGACTGAAGCCATGAGTGAGGTCGCGTGCGCTCATGATGAAGGCTCCTCAGTTTTTAAATGCTCTGCGCGGTAGATTCAAACTACGGCGGATTAGTGTTTGAAGAGGATGCCTTATGTAATAGGCATGTTCGTCAATTTATTAGTGGCCCCTCCATCATTGACGAACATGCCTATTACATAAGGCATCCTCTTCAAACACTAATCCGCCGTAGTTTGAATCTACCGCGCAGAGCATTTAAAAACTGAGGAGCCTTCATCATGAGCGCACGCGACCTCACTCATGGCTTCAGTCATTATGAATTGGGTTCTCACTACGAAAAAACTTCGTAAAAAATAAAAACAAAAAGAAAATAAGAATAACTATCCAATAAGCTTTCCATCATATCGTGGATGTACTTGTGTGGATTTCTGACCAGACGCTGATTCAGGCGTCATTCCTCCTTCTCTGCTCTGCGCTCAGCCTGCCCGGACGTACCTTCCACGCTCCGCTGGTTCCGCATTCGTTGCGTCCCTAGTGAGTTTTTTCTCATTTGTTTACTCTAGGATGTATCGAGTAAGGTTAGGATAGGCGTAGCAGGAGTGTCCTGGGCTGGTTGCCCGCAGTGCAGTGTATTTTGGGTCGTGTGTATGGGGCATCTATTTCGGATGTACCCTCGTGGTCCTGTTGTGGACACGTGAACTTTTCACAGTTGTGTTAGTTTGTGATGCAGGCGGCTTTCATTACGCGTTAATTATTGCTGCCTTTTATCCTTCTGATGAGGTAAGCTGTGTTTTTCTGACGTTCCCAGCGTATTTTTCTTCACTTAGTGAAGTTTTTTCTGGGTCCTTGTCAGGCTTCCCGGGGTGGGAAGTTGTCGCTACGGTGGTGTGTTGGCGGTGGTTCCTGTTGTGATATTCCAGTGTGTGTTTATATTTCAACTATTTTCATGCCGTCTACCTAGGCCTAGCCAGCCGCTCGTAGCTTTGCCACATGTCTAGTGTTATTATTTATTTTATAAATATGCCCTACTGTGTCATGTGTATCCGGGTTTTAGTTGTGTATTGGCTAATTCCTCGGACTATAATTGTTTCCTGGTTTAGTTGTGTATTGGCTAATTCCACGGATTATGTTGTGACCTTGGTTAGTCGTGCGTGACTCTCCTCGTGTCGTATTGTTCAGATGGTGTCTGTTCAGGGTGGGGCTTGCCTTCCGGCGGGTTTTTTCTCGGTTTCACCATGAAAAATCCTGACCGATGAGCAGTGTTGGGCCACACGTGGTTTTTAACTCTGGCTGGTTCCCCGGCGTGGGGAGGTGTCTGTGGCTCTCCAGGACTGCGTCTCTGTGGGTGCCTGGTTTCAGGCCTCCTTTAATTCCCGGCGGGATGGCTGTACCCATCCTTATATATATATATATATAAAAAACGACGTTCTTGCGAACATTCGTTTTTATAGGTTTTTTCTACCTGGTTTACGACAACCACATGGAAAACCTAGCTGTTGTTTAGGCGTTCCTCCCCGGCGATCTTTTACAAAGAAGTGGGGTCAGGAACTTGTGGGGTTAACTTTTAGACTTCTCACCCGGCGGGTGCACCTGAGCAGGGTGGGATAAACGACTTAGGTCTCATATAGTTAACCAATCCATTTTAGTGATACTCTGTGTATCGCTGCCTTTACTCTTACGGCAATTGAAGGTTCAATGAGGTTTAACCAAATCGATGCCCACACCCGGCGGGTGCTCCTAAGTGGAGGAACTAAGGAATTTATAACAAATTCAATTTCGATTAACCTTAATTTGGTGATACATTCAGTATCGCCGCCTTCTATTTTTACGACGATCTTTTGGGACAATTCGTTAAAAAATCAGATCTCGTATATTCCTGCCCTGGGCTATTCTACTAAAATATTTCAAGGGCCGGCGTCTTTATGAGGGGGGCTTTGTTACAAAATTGAATCTTGAGACAGTCACCACCTCCTACAGACTATAAGTGCCATGCTGGACCATTATATCAGAGGGTATTCTTCATGTTCTTTAGCTAAAAAGATTTGTTTAGCCTCTTTACACCCCGCCGCGTAGCGAGATGTGTTAGCTGTGTCTTTGCATCCCGTTACCCGGCGGGTTATTAACACTTGTATGCGAACACTTGGGTTAACCTTATGAGCATTAATTCCTGGAAATTTTTCTTTATTTTTCCAGAGCTGAGCTCCGGCGGACCAATACAGACCCGGCGGTAGTTTCCTCACACCAGTCTCTGTCATGGCTACTGTGGCCCCAGTTTTTGCCCTGTGCATTACCCCTACTTGCGCGGGTATCCCAATTTTTGCGCATACCCTTTGCATAAGGTGTGTTAAATGTCTAGACCGTTCAAGGGGTCTCTGGGTTACACTTAATTGTTCCTTTTGCTCCCAATTAGCCAATAAAGTCCTGTGTGACAATGACAAGACCGCGGCGGTAGCGTTGAGAGAGGTCAGACAACAAATGTCGGCCTACACTACCATTGTCGCACATAAGTCGCTTCAATTTGACAACGTCCCACTTTGGGATAAGTTGCTGTCAGAGCACCCTCCCCCTAAACGTACCTCTAGAGTAACGGGATTTAAGCCGACAGAGACTAGCCAGGGTTCTGTATCGTCTGTGGATACGTCTAAACGCCCGAGAGAGCCTACTCCCCCGGCAGCCACCTCCTCGTCGCAGGCGAGATCGAGGTCAAGGTCACCTCTCAGACAGCAGTCTTCAAGTCGTGCCTCTTCCCCGGCGAGTAAGAAGAGTAAGACGGAAGCTTCCACCAGTGGTCATGGTGGTGATTCTTCCAAATCTAGGTCTAGTTCGCGGTCACACCGTAGCCACAAATCCTCCAAAAAGGATTCCCATAGGAAGTCCTCTCGACATTCTCCTAAGTCTAGTGCATCTCGTCGTACCTCTACACCTGAAAATGTTTCTGTTACAGCCTCAGAGTATAGTGAAGCGCCTGTCCCTAAACAAGATTTACCTATTGATATTTTAACCCTAGAAATGGAAAGTTCAGGAAATTCAATAATTGAGAATGTTTCAGACTCTCAAGAGAGCGTAGGCCAGAGCCTCGGTGTTTGGCGGTTTGCTCAACCAGGGTCTGACCATCCACGTCCGACTCATACGAGTCACACAGTAGCCGATGTCCACAGGGACGCGGCGACCCCATCCTCTATCCCTGACTTATCTTGGAAACAAGGTGCCCCTGCCTCGGCGGGGTCTTCTCAGGAGGATCGGGAGGAACAAGATGAAGTGTCAATAATTTCAGATAGGGAAGGACAAGGGTCAGGCTCAGGCCTGGACGCCGCCCATGATAATACTGATTCACCTGAAAGTTCTGCATCTAACCAGTTTGTTACAGCACAAGAAATTGATGGGTTACTTACTCATGCTCTATCTAAATTCTTTAGTCAACAACGAGAAAACCCCACAATGGACTTGGGGGCTCCCTTGACAAGTTCTGCGGTACGGCCTCTGATAACGTCAATCGATTTATCTAAGATTCCTAACCCTCCTACTCTGTCACCGGCAGGGAGCTCTAAGCCAGCTACGGCGGCATTCACTACGTCAAATGTCAGGGTCATCACGGATGTTAATCCACCCCCTCTAGACAAAGCGCCTCTTAGAAAGGTAGCTATGCCCCTGCTTTATGGGCCAGACGAGTCATGGGTTCTTTTGAACCCCTCTAAGCCAGAGCTTGCCCAGCCTACCTTGTCAGGGGAACTCCCGGTACCACGTGAGTGGTTTATCCAGGGAAATAAGTCAAAGAAATTAAGGGCATTGGATGCCTTGGGTAATGTTTTGGACGTAAATATCAAGGCTATACCTAGTTATTATCATCAGGATTATTTTGTTTATGCATCTAAGCCTGCTTTACCCCCTGCCTCAGCTTCAAAACTTTTTTCAGACTGGTCTAAGCTGGATGGGTTTAATGATATTAAGGCTCTGTCGGCTCTTACTCCTGAACTAGATTTACAGACCGTCACAGACGAGACAGCTAATCCAGTGTTGAAGGTGGGACAGTTGGGACCAGGACCTTGGGTGGATTGGGAGGTAGAGGCTCAAAACTTTGCAACCACTTTCACTTCTAAATCTTCCCACCAGATCCCTCAGGATACACATTCATGGTTCTCCATGCCGGTAGGTTCTGCCGGCGGAGTTCCGTCAGCTTTATTTTCTTTTCTAGCTGCCCCTAAGATTAATCTTTGTGAACTAAAGGACCCATTCACTACCCCTACCCCTACTCACCTAGACAGAGAATTTAGGCTAAGGGGAAAAGCTTTCCGCCTGTTTTCACAGTACATAGTTTCTCAACAGGTGGCTAAGTCTTTACTCCGGTCTACTCAGGCAATCGCAGACGCGGATGCTCGAAGATCAGTTGAGTTATCCCGGCGTCTGATTCTTCAGTCGTCGATTCAATCCTTAGGTGACATACGCACAGCCTTACTTGAGGCGGTGCGAGCACGACAGGATCTTAGGATGTCATTAGTTCGCAAGCTGCCTGATCGCATTGCTAACCAGGTGGTAATGTCCCCAGTACTTACTCCTTCTTTAATGTCCCCTGATGTATGGCGAACAGTGTTTAACATGGCACAGGCCGTGAAGCACAGTCCCGCACAGGCTAAGAAACCTGCATTTAACTTCCCCAAACCTAAGCCTCCTACTAAAGCTCAGCCAGGGGGTTCTAAGCCTTTTCTTCCGCCTAAGTCCTCCCAATCCCCCCTGGGTCAGTACAGGCATAGACAGAGAGGGTTTTCAGGACAGAGAGGACGCGGCCAGTATAAGCCGGGGCAGGGCCAGTCTTTGGCCCACACCAGCCAGCCGGCGAAGCGTCCAACACCACCAAACCCACCATCAAAAAACTAAAGTCTCTCTCACTCCCAGTGCCTATCTTAAGGCCGGAGGAACCGAGGGAAGTACAGCCGGCGAACCCTTGTCTGCTAACTTGGTCGTTCCGAACGTGTCACCAAGCATGGCCGTTAAAAACCTGGGCACGGATGGTGGCACGCAAAGGCATCACTTGGCAGTGGCTCCGGCGACCTCGCTTACGTCAGCCGACAACGGCAAATTGTGTTTCATTAGAGGTGGAGTCGCTGGTCCAGGAGATGATTGCCAAGAATGTCATCATCCCGGTCCCTCCAGATTACCCTGTATTCACGTCAAAACTGTTTTTGGTTCCCAAACGGGACAGTGTTCAGATGAGGCCGGTCGTAGACCTGTCTTATCTGAATCTTCACATTTACAACGAGTCTTTCAGAATGTTAACAGTTCATCAAATCAGGCTAACACTTCCGCCGGGAGGCTGGATGTGTTCCCTAGACCTGACAGACGCCTATTGGCACGTGTCGGTCAACAAAAGATTTCAAAGGTTTCTGGCCTTGAGGATCAGGCACCAAAATTTTGTTTTTCAGAGGATGCCGTTCGGTTTGAACCTAGCACCTCGACTATTCACGAAACTAGTCCGGCAAGCCCTGATGCCGTTGTTAAAACAGGGAATCAGAGTGTTGTGGTATCTAGACGACTGGCTGGTGGTGGCAGAGACACAACAATTATGCATAAACATGTCAATATCATTTTAAATCATGTCAAAACTCTAGGCTTCAAGGTAAATCTGGTAAAGTCAAACCTTGTTCCCTCAAGAGTAATTCAGTGGATAGGGCTGGTCTGGGACACCGCCGCTCTCACTCTGAGTCAGAGTGTGGACAATCGCAACAGGTTTCGCAGGAAACTGTTCAGGTTTCTTCACAGTCTGACTACGACACGAAGAGTCTGGGAGTCTCTGGTCGGCTCTCTCAACTGGATTCAGCTAACTGTCAAGTTGGGCCGGTTGAAAGTAAAACGATTAATATTGGAAGGCAACAAATATTTCCCACTCTTACCGGCGGGAAAATTATGGCCCATACCAAAATTAATCCACACCTTACTAGCGGTCTGGGCGAAGAGGGAAACATTGCACTCAATCATGTCATGGACCTCTCCTCCTCCAACGGTATGGGTAGACACGGATGCGTCGGGCACCATAGGGTGGGGATTTCAGTCAAATCAGGGGCACCAGGGTCAGGGGCTTTGGTCCCACTTAGAAATCTCTCACATAAATGTCAAAGAGTTACTAGTCCCCTTGTATTTCCTTCAGGCTCACGGCCCGGCGTTACGGGGCAAGTCGGTGGCCTTCAGAATGGACAATCTGAATGCAGTTCACTGTATTCAGAAACAAGGGTCAACGAGGTCAAGGAAGTTGCTACTCGTGTCGGAAGAGATTTTTGTTCTAGCCAGCAGTCTAGATATTTATCTTCACGCATCTTATCTCCCAGGCGTAGCGAACGTCTGGGCAGACGCTCTGTCCCGGAGACAGAGCACGACAGTAGAATGGGAGCTCAAGCAACCCATTTTCGACCTAATGATTGCGGAGCTCTCCCATCCACAAGTGGATCTTTTTGCGTCCGACGAGACTCACAAGCTCCCTCTATACCTCACCCGCCGGGCAATAACGCCGGCAGGGGGGCCAGACGCCCTAGTGACAGACTGGAACAGATGGAGCTCCATCTATCTGTTTCCGCCGCCAGATGCGTCACTAATGTGCCACGTAGTGAACAAACTACGAGTTTATCGAGGCTTAGTCTCGCTAATCGCGCCCCTGTGGCCGGCGCAGGTGTGGTACCAGCAATTAATAATGTGGTACCCGGTATCGCTCCCGGTCGGGTACTTCCACTTAGACACGATTGGCAACCTAGCGACCTCGCTGACTTTTGCATTATGGACATTCAGGAGGCCAAGTGGCTAGCACCATACGGTAGGGATGTGACCAATAAATTGCTCAATCAATATACTCAGTCTACTAAGCGACAATATCAATCACATTGGAAAGCTTTTACTTCTTGGATTGTTAGAACGGAACAAACTGTACCCTCAGTGGCATTGGTTTTTAATTACTTGAACTATCTGTTTGAGCAGAAACGTTTATCTGTGGTAACTTTGAAGAATCACTTAACTGCGATTAGAGTGCCCTTTTTCGACCTTACAGGTCTATCCATACCGGTGGCGGAGGAAACAGGATTTATGAGAGCGTGTTTTAAACTCCGCCCACCTCCCCGTCAGCTCATGCCTACTTGGTCTCTGGACAAAGCTTTGTCTTTACTTCATTCTCGTCTGTATCAAAATACTGCAGACTTTGCTTTAATCTTAAAGAAGGCAGTTTTCCTTTTGGCTTTGGCCACCGGAAACAGAGTGTCTGAGCTGGCGGCGATGAGCAACACACCTAATTGTCTTAGGTTTGGTAGACTTAATGATTCAATTTCCATTGCACCCTCCCCGGCGTTTGTAGCCAAGAATGAGCATAGTGCACACGTGTTTTCTGAGTTCACGGTGCCGGCGTTAAAAAGGGGAAAGGTGCATCATAATTTATGTCCAGTGCAAGCTCTAACCAAATATTTGAGAATAGCTCCTCAAAACCCCCAAGGTGCTTTATGGGTAGCGAGTACGGGTAAACGCTTACTTAAACGGCGATTAGCCTCTCTTCTGGTAGAAGTCATTAAAGAGAGTAATCCCGGCGTTGTGGGTAGGGCCCACGATTTACGCAAGTGGGCGGCCTCTTTACGTTTCCTGAAAAACTTTTCAGTTGAAGATATTGCGTCCACACAGTTGTGGGCGTCTAATCATACGTTTCTCTCTAGATACTTGTCAGTTGCTCTAGACAAACCTTCCTTACCATGTATAGATTTAAGGCAGAGGGTCTAGGTGGCCCTGCAGTCACTTATGTTTACTTTCACGGAAGGGGGGGTGCAGTCAGTTGACATAGGACACCCTAGACCCCGCCGGAGTATGAGAGCTGTGATACAATTTAAGGTTAAAATGTGATATGAAAATTTCTCTGCGAGAAATTGTGCTAGTACAAGGTTTAGTACAAAACAACGGTGTTGTTATAGTAGTTTTAGCTGCGAAAGCAATGTAATATTAGTTCAATGGAGTTCATTTGCAATTGATCTCCACATGTATTTTGGGGTTTATGATGTGCACATATAAACTTATAACTTATTATTTTGTCACCACTCGTTGAGTGGGGTGCCTTTTGTAACTACAGATCTGTGTTCAGAATCTTCAGGGTTACCCATTTTTGTCGGGCAGGCTTCTTTGAAGCACGCACCTGCCTGAACCCCTTTTTCTTGTATATTTCCGGCCTACGCCGTATTAAATACATTTTTCAAAAGTAAGAATACTATGTGGTTGTTTTTATTATCTGCTTTTCTAGAGTTATGATATGATTACGAATGTCCCCCTCCAGTCTTAGATATCAGGCATGTTCGTCAATGATGGAGGGGCCACTAATAAATTATAGGTTTGACTCCTGTAAGGAGATAAAGAAAACCTAATATTTAGTAGTGGCCCCGTAATCATTGACGACTGGGGCCCTCCCGACCGTCCCCTTCCCATTCGTTGATGTATTAAGGATTTTGGTTTACTTGATATGTCAGTGAAGGAGGAATGACGCCTGAATCAGCGTCTGGTCAGAAATCCACACAAGTACATCCACGATATGATGGAAAGCTTATTGGATAGTTATTCTTATTTTCTTTTTGTTTTTATTTTTTACGAAGTTTTTTCGTAGTGAGAACCCAATTCATAATGACTGAAGCCATGAGTGAGGTCGCGTGCGCTCATGATGAAGGCTCCTCAGTTTTTAAATGCTCTGCGCGGTAGATTCAAACTATGGCGGATTAGTGTTTGAAGAGGATGCCTTATGTAATAGGCATGTTCGTCAATGATTACGGGGCCACTACTAAATATTAGGTTTTCTTTATCTCCTTACAGGAGTCAAACCTATAATGATGGAGGGGCCACTAATAAATACGCGTCTGTCAGGTCTGAAGAACACATCCATCCTCCCGGCGGAAGTGTTAGCCTGATTTGATTCACTGTCAGCATCCTGAAGGACACGTTGTGAATATGGAGGTTCAGATAAGACAGGTCTACGACTGGTCTCATCTGAACACTGTCCATTTTGGGCACTAGAAATAGTTTTGATGTAAAGACTGGGTAATTTTGAGGAACCGGGATGATGACATTCTTGGCGATCATTTCTCGGATCAGTGACTCCACCTCTAATGAAACTAAATTTGCCTTTGTCGGCTGACGTAAACGAGGTCGCCGGAGCCACTGCCAGGTGATGCCTTTGCGTGCCACCATCCTCGCCCAAGTATTTAATGGCCATGCGCGGTGACACGTCCGGAACGACCCAGTTAGCAGACAAGGGTTCGCCGGCTGTACTACCCTCTGATCCACCCGCCGTGAGACCGGCCCTGGGAGTGAGAGAGACTTTAGTTTTTTGATGGTGGTGGTGGTGGTGGTGGATGCTTAGCCGACTGGCCGGCGTTGGCAGAAGACGGGCCCTGGTCAGGTCTGTTATACCTTTGTCCTTTACGACCTGCAAACTTTCCTTGTTTATACCTGTACAGTGGAATCTCGTATCTAACGAATAATAGGTGCCGAAAAAATTGCGTTAGATCCAGATTCGTTAGATATGAGTACATAAACTAATGGGAAAAATGGTAATTGGTGCCAAAATTTAGACAGAGTCCCCATTTTTGCCTATTTTTGCCCTTCCGAGTTCTATTTTGTGACATCAAATATATTCAAATCATGTAATATATTAATTATAAAAAGAATTAATAATAAACCAACCTGTGAGTGAATAATGAAGTGTGTAGGTTAGACGATGTCGAAGATATCCGAGCAGGGAGGCTAGGCTAACTGGGATGCGCCGCGTACTTCCTCACCTCCACCACAGCCTGCCTCTCTTAACATTGCCACTAAAACACGTCTTTGCAACAGATAGGCTGGCTTTAATTTTAGTTTTCTGACTCTTAAAGTTACGCACTGTCCCCTCGGGAAACCCAGTTATTTTCACTATCTCGCAGTTCTTGAGGCCTTTTTCAATTAGTTCAATCACTTTCGCTTTATCCTCTGCCGTATATTTATTCATTTTTTTTCCAACACGCGTAACCCTCTTCACTGGTACTTTTGTCTTTCTTTCATGCATATTTCCATTCTCACCACTCCCCTCTCCAGTACCTGAGGATTGGGTCGACATCACAAAAGGCGTAACACAACAAAAGCTTAAGGTTGGGGCGAGTAACACAACAAAAGATTAAGTTGGGTTGAGTAATCCTAGGCCTAAGGCGCGGTGCGGACTGGACTGACGACAGTGACGGGGAGGGAGGGAGGGACGCCACTTAGCTCAGTACGGTAGGCCTATTTGGCGGGAAATTTGTAAATTCGATACCGGGCACCCAGAATAATTGCCATTAGATATGGATTTTGGTTCGTTAGATTGAGATCGGGTAGAGCTCCAATAGGGTCGTTAGATGCAAATTCGTTAGATCAAAATGCGTTAGATGCGAGATTCCACTGTACTGACCTTGGGGGGAAGAGGACTTAGGTAGATGAAAGGGCTTTGGCCCACCCGGCTGAAAGCTTTTGCGACTGGCTTGGGTTTGCGAAAGTTAAAAGCAGGTTTCTTAGAAGGGGCGGGACTGTGCTTAAAGGCCTGAGCCATGTTAAATACAGTTCTCCACACATCAGGGGACATTAAAGAGGGAGTTAGCACCGGCGACATGACCACCTGGTTCGCAATTCTATCAGGAAGTTTCCTCACCAGGGACATCCTAAGATCCTGTCTCGCCCGCACCGCCTCGAGCAAGGCTGTACGGATATCCCCCAACGACTGAATAGAAGTCTGAAGGAGTAAACGTCGAGATAGTTCAATTGATCTTCTGACATCCACGTCCGCGATTGCCTGAGTAGATCTTAGCATAGACTTCGCCACCTGGTGCATAACAATGTATTGGGAAAAAAGTCTATACGCCTTCCCCCGTAGCCTAAACTCCCGGTCTAGGTGAGCTGGGAAAGGTGTAGTGAAAGGATCTTTAAGTTTGCATAGATTGATTTTGGGGGCAGCTAAAAATGCAAACAAAGCAGATGGAACTCCGCCGGCAGAGAAGACCGGCAGAGAGAACCAAGAATGGCTGTCCTGAGGAATCTGGTGCGAAGATTTTGAGGTGAAGGTGGTCGCAAAGTTCTGAGCCTCTACCTCCCATTCCACCCAAGGTCCTGGACCCAACTGCCCCACCTTCAAAACTGGATTAGCGGCTGTGTCTGTGACCGTTTGTAAATCTAATTCTGGAGTGAGAGCTGACAGTGCTTTTATATCATTAAAACCGTCATGCTTGGTCCAGTCAGAAAACAGTTTTGAAGCTGATGCAGGGGGTAGTGCAGGTGTAGCTGTATACACAAAATAGTCATGGTGATAATAGTTAGGAATGGCCTTAATATTAACATCAAGTACCTTACTCACCATATCTAAAGCTCGTAACTTTCTAGATTTATTTCCTTGGATTACCCACTCTCGTGGCACTGGAAGCTCCCCTGACAAAGTGGGCTGTGCTACCTCTGGCTTAGTTGGGACCATTTGTACCCATGAATCATCTGGACTGTATAAAAGGGGCATAGCTACCTTTCTTAACGGTGCTTTATCTAAAGGGGGAGGATTCACATCCGCTACTACCCTTACACTAGAAGTAGTCAGTGCCACCGAAGCAGGCCTAGTGACCATAGTAGGGGATACAGAAGGAGGGTGCGGAATCTGAGTTAAAGCAATGGAAGTAGTCAGAGGCCGAACACTTGAAATTGTCATGGAAGCTCCCAGGTCCACTGTAGGAGTCTCCGGCTGCTGGCCAAAAAAATTTGTTAGAGCAGTAGCTAATAACCCATCTATTTCCTCCGCCGTGACAAATTTAGCAGATGAAGCACTAAGAGGTGAATCATTCCTATCCTGTGAGTCGTCTAAAACTGAACCCAACTCCTGCACCTCCATGTCAGAGATTATAGACACCTCATCCTTGTCATCTGGCCCGTCATGAGAGGATTCCGCCGAAGCCGGGACCCCTTCGGGTTGCCATGGAATGGATGATGGGATCGCAGCGTCCCGGTGGACGTCCGCCATTACCTGTGTCTCCTGAACCAGACGTGGGCCTTCATTCCATGGTTGGGAATACCTCCACACACCTAGGCCTTGGCCTGAACTCCCTTGGGAGTCAGTTACCCCATCAACCACTGAGCCCCCACTAGACCCTTCTAGAGGGCGATCACTGCCCACAGAACTCTCTAATTCTAAGTTTATAATATCCATTGGTAACCTGTCCGCCGGTAACACCCCCACCACAGTCTCTGACTCCACTCCCGCCCCATCAGATTGGACATTAGATACGTCGGGAGTAGAGGCAGAAAGTGAGGCACGAGGCTCCGGCGAATGCCGGGAGGCCTTTCGTTCATGAGAATCTTTCCTGGAAGATTTGTGGCTTCGGTGTGACTTAGATCTATCACTAGAATTGCTCTTGGACTTCTCAGACCTATCACTAGAACTGCTCTTGGACTTCTCCTCTTTGCTCTTCTTCCTCGCCGGTGAAGAAGAGTGACTAAGCGGCTGTTGTCTGAGGGGCGACCTGGACCTGGACCGCGCCCGTGATGTGGAGGCTGTCACCGGGGGCGTAGGTTCACGAGGTCTCTTAGATGTGCCGGGGGCTGGAGTAAGTGCTGTACCCTGCCCAGTCTCTGCCGACTTTCGTACAATTACTCTAGATTTAGAAGAGGTACGTTTAATAAGTAATTTATCCCAAAGAATTACGTTATCACATATGAAGGGCTTTATGAGCCAATGTGGTAGCATAAGTGGACAACAGCTGCCTGACCTCCCGCAAAGCGACCGCCGCGGGTCTATCATTGTCTCGCAATACTTTATTACTCTATTGAGTACAGAAGGTACAGTTCTGCGTCACCCACAAACCCCTTGAGCGATCTAAACATTTAACACATCTAATGCAAAGAGTGTGTGCAAAGATAGGGATACCTGAACAGGAGGGTGTAACACACAAAGCAAAAACAGGGTCTAGGGCAGCCATGACAGAGACTGGTGGAAAACAAACCCACCACCGGGTTTACTCCAGGTTCTCTATAGACCCGCCGGAACTCCGCCCTGGAAAAAAGAAAATTTCCAGGAATTAATGCTCATAAGGCTACACCAACATGTTCGAACACAAGTGTTAAATAACCCGCCGGGTAACTAGACGTAATACACAACGATTACAGCTCGCTACGCGGGAGGTTCATAAGTAAAGATTTCAGAATATCTTAACCTGTCCAAAAGATTTACGAATATCCTCTGACATGATATAAAGACCAGCATGGCTTTTATAAATGACGCAGTCTTCCCAGTGGTGTTTGTTAAGTTTTACTGGAAAACCCATAAAAAGACGCCGGCCCCCGTATTATCTCGCAGATCAAAAACTGGGAAGCCTGTCTTAAATGCTAGATCTGACTTCTCCCGAAGCGTCCTAGATCGCCGTATGTCGAAGGCGGCGATACTTTAACGTATCCCTCAATTGTCTGGTCAACTATACTGAATTGCAAATCCGTTAATCCCACCCTCCCAAGGTGCAACCGCCGGGTGTGAATTTAAGTTTATAACGTTAACCCCAATTGTTCCTATCCCCACTTCTTTGCAAAAGATTGCCGGGGAGGAAATACCAATCAACAAACAGCCTAGTTTTACTGGCTTTGCAAAACCGGGAAAAACTATACTCAACAATTGTCCGCTTGAACACTTAGTTAAATGGGTAAAGCCATCCCGCCGGGAAACACAGTAAGCCTGAACACAGGCTCCACCACCGAGACACAGTCCTGGAGAGCCTCAAGCCACCACTCGCCGGGGGAAACAAGCCTTTTTTAACCACGCGTGATTAAAACTCGGCAACCAGCCGGGTTTTCACGGTGTAACCGAGAAAACCCGCCGGAAAAGGCAACCCACCCCGCCCAGATTCAATCTAAACGCACCAAATAGACCGTGGAATTAGCCAAAGCACAACTAACCCAGGACACACAATTAGTCCGAGGAATTAGCCAATACACAACTAATCCAGGACACACAAATAGTCCGTGGAATTAGCCAATACACAACTAAACCAGGACACACATGACACAGTAGTACATATTTATAACATAAATCAATAACACTTGTACATGTGGCAAAGCTACGAGAGGCTGGCTAGGCCTAAGCAGACGGAAATAATATGTAATCATGTCGTAATATAAACAAAAAGCACTGAATTATATCACAACAGGAACCACCGTCAACACACCAATGTAGCACAAAATTCCCGGCAAAGGGAAGAACTGACTCGGGACCCAGAAAAAAATTCACTAAGTGAAGAAAAATACGCTGGGAACGTCAGAGAAAAGAAAAAGCTACTTCATCAGAAAGATAAGAAGAAGCCTAATAACGCGTAGTGAAAGCCACCTACATCACAAAGCTAGCTAACCGCGAAAACATTTCACGCGTCCACCACGGGACCACGAGGGTACACCCGAAATAGATGTCCCAAACACACGACCCAAAATACACTGCACTGCGGGCAACCCGCCCAGGACACTCCTGCTACGCATATCCTAACCTTACTCGATACATCCCGGAGTAAACAAATGAGAAAAAACTCACTAGGGACGCAGCAAATGCGGAACCAGCGGAGCGTGGGGAGGCACGTCCGGGTAGGTTGAGCGCAGAGCAGAGAAGGAAGAATAACGCCTGAAGTCAGCGTCTGGTTAAAGAATCCACACAAGTACATCCACGAAGTTATGGAAAGCTTATGAATAGTTATTCTTATTTTCTTTTTATTTGTTATTTTTTTACGAAGTTTTTTCGTAGTGAGTACCCAATTTCATAATGACGAACCATGAGTGAGGTTGCGTGCGCTCATGATGAAGGCTCCTCAATTTTTTATGCTCTGCGCGGTAGATTCAAACTACGGTAAATGAGTGTTTGAAGAGGGTGCGATTCAAACTACGGTAAATGAGTGTTTGAAGAGGGTGCCTTATGTAATAGGCATAATCGTCAATGATTACGGGGCCACTACTAAATATTAGGTTTTCTTTATCTCCTTACAGGAGTCAAACCTATAATGAGCCACTGAAGTAGCATAAGTAGATAAAAGCTGTTTGACCTCGCACAATGCAACCGCCGCGGCCAAATTATCTTGTTGTAAGACTTTAGTACTCAATTGACTACAAAAAGTATAATTCTTCGTCACCCACAGACCCCTTGACCGGTCCAAGCATTTGACGCATCTG
Source organism: Paralithodes platypus (assembly GCA_032716605.1). Taxonomy (NCBI): domain Eukaryota; kingdom Metazoa; phylum Arthropoda; class Malacostraca; order Decapoda; family Lithodidae; genus Paralithodes; species Paralithodes platypus. The sequence goes on from CM064498.1 coordinate 49,916,124, forward strand.
ATGCATAGAGTATGGGCAAAAATAGGGATCCCTGAACAAGAGGGTGTTAAGCACTGAGCAAAAACAGGGTCTAGTGGCGCCATGACAGAGACTGGAAAGAGCTAACCCACCCCCGGGCTCCTTCTGGTCCTCTGTTGACCCGCCGGAACTCCGCCCTGGAAAAAAGAAAATTTCCAGGAATTAATGCTCATAAGGTTACCCCAAAATGTTCTAACACAAGTGTTAATGAACCGCCGGGCAACAAGACGTAATACACCACTATTACCTCTTGTTACCCTGTAGGTTCTTATGTAAAGATTTTAGAATATCTTTACTTGTCCAAAATATTTAAGCACATCCTCCGACAAAATATAGAGACGAGCATGTCGTTATAAATGACGCAGTCTTCCCAGTGGTATTTTTGGCCACCGGAAAACCATATTAAGACGCCGGCCTCCTTATTATATCGCAGTTAAAAAGGGGGTAAGCTTATCTTATACATTTTTGATCTGACTTCCCTCGAAGCCTTCATAGATCGCCGTATTTTGAAGGCCTCGATATCCAATTGTATCCCTCAATTGTCTGACTAACTCCACCGAATTGCAAATCCGTTAATCCCACCTCCCCAAGGTTCAACCGCCGGGTGTGAAAGTAATTTAAATGTTAACCCCATTTGTTCCTATCCCCACTTCTTTGCAAAAGATCGCCGGGGTGGAAAGACCAAACAAACAAAACAGCCTAGTTTTTCAATGGCTTTGCAAAAACCGGGAAAAACTATACTCCACCGGTGTCCGTATGAACACCTAGTGAAACGGGTATAGCCATCCTGCCGGGAAACACCTAGTAAGCCTGAACACAGGCTCCACCTCAGAGACGCAGTTCTGGAGAGCCCTCAGGCCACCACTCGCCGGGGGAAACTAGCCTATTTTAACCACGCGTGATATAAAACTCGGCAACCAGCCGGATTTTCTCGGTGCAATCGAAAAACCCGCCATAAAAGGCAACCAGCCGGATTTTCTCGGAGCAATCGAGAAAACCCTAGCCAGATGCAATCTGAGAAACACAATTAGGCCCCGGATTAAGCCAAAACACAACTAATCCAGGACACACATGACACGGTATTACATATTTAAATCATAAATCAATAACACTTGTACATGTAAAAAGCTACGAGCGGCTGGCTAGGCCTAAGCAGACGGAAATAACACTTAATCACTATTCACACAACACAATACCAGACATTTGGAAGCATGGTATCATCATCACATTCCCCAAACCCAACAAAGACCCCACGCTACCCTCCTCGCACCGCCCCATCACACTTCTTTGCTCCCCCTCCAAAGTCATGGAACGCCTAGTATTACAACTAATTACACCTGACCTACCCCTAGCTCCAACACAACATGGCTTTAGGCCACTGCATTCCACAAACACTCTTCTCACAGACCTTACACAAAGAGCTTTCGACGGCATCAACTCAGCTAGACCACCACACAGATCACTATTAGCCACACTCGACATTAGTAAAGCCTTCGATGCCATCCCCCGCCACAACCTAACAAACAAAATCTACAACACAAACATGCACAACAACACAAAAAGGTGGCTGGCCAACTTCCTAGCAGGCAGATGTGCACACGTATCTTTTGCCGGTCAGTCATCTAAAATCAGAAACTTTCCAAACGGAGTCCCACAAGGATCCGTCCTATCGCCCGCACTCTTCAATCTGTACATGCACGATATAACTACACCCAATACGCCCCAAATAAACTTAGCCTCCTATGCAGATGACATAACACTCACATGCACACACCATGACCCAAAAAGAGCAACAGATCTCCTTCAACCCTATCTCAACACACTACATGGTTGGTGCACTACAAACAGACTTAATCTAGCCCCAGCCAAATCCACCGCAACCCTGCTCACAAGTTGGACAGGAGAACACGAATACATCCCTCAACTCACCATAAACAACACACCCCTAACACATACACACACCCAAAATCCTAGGAGTAACATATGATACTCATATGACATTCAAACAGCACACCACAAACATTAAAAGAAACTGACACCCAGACTTAACGCCCTCAGGTCACTTGCTCACACAAAATTTGGACACAACAAAGAAACTACCACCACAGTATATAAACAATACATAAGATCAGTGATGGAATACGCAAGCCCAGCCTGGGCTTCTAACCTAGCTGAAACACATCATAAGACCTTACAGACTATTCAAAACAAAGCCCTGAAGATCATTACAGGCTGCACAGCTACTTCACCCACAGATCACCTACATCAAGAAACCAAAATTCTCAAAGTCAAAGACCATCTGGACATGAGAGGCACTCAATTCCTGGCAGCAGCCTCCACGAACCAAGACCACCCACTAAACTACATGGCAACACACCCACAGACACCAAGAAATATCAAAACAACACCCAGCACACGGTATCACACACAATTATTGTCCTCTCTCCCTCCCTGCCCACCCCGAACCAACTTCCAGAAGCACATCCATACTCATATCTCTCACCGATCCATCCACTCACTCACAGACAACACGCAGCTGCATGCACGACCTCCCGAAATCCATCCTTCCGAATCCTCCCTTCCTCGCGAGGACAGAGTCCACCTGGCCAGGCTGAGATGCGGACACCATCCAGCTCTCCTGAGCTATCAGAAGAGACTGGATGACTCCGTTGTCGACGCCTGCCCGGGATGTAACACAGCACCCCATACCATTAAACACATCATAGAAGACTGCATTTCACACAACCACTTACGCCAACAACACAATCTACACTCAATGAGAGCTCTGTGGGAAAGCCCGATCGTGGCCATGGCCTTTCTCAGGGACTCGGGGCTGTTCGGCCAGGCAGCTTAGGGAACAACAACAACAACAACAACACTTAATCACGTCGTAATATAAACAAAAAGCACTGTAACATATCACAACAGGAACAACCGCCATCACCACATCGTAGAAAAACTCCCGGGAGAGGGAAGCACTGACTCGGGACCTAGAAAAAACTTCACTAAGTGAAGAAAAATACGCTAGGAACGTCAGACAACAAACAATAAGGCAACTTCATCAGAAAGATAAGAAGAAGCCTGATAACGCGTAGTTAAAGCCAACTAAATAACTAGGCTAGCTAGCCACGAAAAATGTAACACGCGTCCACCACGGGACCACGAGGGTACTAGTAGAGTCATTTTCAGAGCTTCCGTGACCGTGTTTAGGATACCAAAGTTTCTCAGTGAATTTAACAAGGGCAACTGATACTAAAAAAAATAAGCCCCCATACACCTCACCAAAATGACGGGAAAGTTGTTATTTCAGACGTTTTTCAAAATGGCCGCCGCCGTCATCTTAAAAAATTGATAAAGTTCTATTTCTTGAAGTAAATGGCCAAAAATGAAAATTTTGGTGTCTATTCCCACTAATTTTGGTGTCAGAAGATCAATGGCATGGCACAATTAAAAAATAATTAATAAATAATTACCAAATAATTAAGTAAATACAGTAAGAAAATAATTAAGAAAATCAATGGGATGGCATAATTCATGATTTAGAGTCCCATTAACCTCAACATCTAAGACAAATATGATGTTGTTAAATCCACTGAGAAACTTTGGTATCCTAAATTAATAAAACATGAGACCTACTGCATTAAGATGCACTATCACTGCAGTGATGTATGGGGCTGAGACATGGGCTCTGAAGAAAAAGGAGAAAAGAGGGCTGGATGTGATGGAGATGAGCTGCTTGAGGAGTATGTGTGGAGTTACTCGTAGAGACAGATTGAGGAATGAAGAGATACGTAGGAGAGTGGGACAGCAAGAACATTTGTCAGCCAGAGTGGACAGAAGGGTGCTGAGCTGGTATGGTCATGTTGAACGAATGGGAGATGAAAGGCTTACAAAGAGAATATATGTCAGGTACAAGGGGAGATAGAAGGGCAGGAAGACCCCCATTGAGATGGAGAGACTGTGTAAGATAGGCTTTGGATGATAGAGGAATGACTATAGATCAGGCAGGGGAAGTGGTGGTGGACAGGAGTGAATGGAGAATGCCTGTGAATAGTTGAGTGAACACGTGGTCATTTGGAGTAAGGGGTCGGGCGCAAGTTGGACTAGATAATAGTCCATCAGGCGCCTGGCCCGGGGAGACGATTAATATGAAGGGTGTGCCTGGAAGTGTGGTGGGAGGGCTTGTGGCTTTGGCTCCGCTGCATGTCTGCCTGCCGAGATCAGAACCTCTCCGGGTGGTCAGGGGCCGGGGGAGTGCTGGAGCGACCTTGGTAACCCTGGTCTCTGGGTCTTCTCCTGGGTGACCTGGATGTGTGAGAGTTTGTGTTTTTTATCTGTGTTTATTTTTTGTTTTATGTTGTTTTTGTGTTTTCCCTGTTCTTGCTCTGTCTTGAGTCGGCTACCCCCAAAATGGGGATTGGGCCTGAGCATATAGATAGATAGATAGATCACTGCAGGACAAATATGATGCACAACTGTCAGAATCACTTCCGCTGTCATCGTCGCTGCTCTCCATTTGTGGATGACTTGGAGTTTTTAGAAGATCCAGGAATGATGGAAGTGCAGGTTGGGTATAGCGTACTGGGAGGTATAAGCCATTTACAAGGTGCCATCCATGGCCAATTGGTGATGGATGATTCTGAAGCTGGAAATTCTTCTGCAGATATGTGAGGTAATTGGTGCACTCTAAGTGTGGTCGTAGACTGTCAGAATCAGGTACCAGTCTGATGATCTTCTTTTTCTTGAGTACTGACCACTTTGCTGCTCTCACCTCTGCTAGGGTCTTGTGTTTGGTGTCACAATAGATGTACCGGATAACAAATTTCTGTAAGTCATTGATGATTTCCTGTGTGACTGGGATGATTGTGCCACAACTTTTAAGGAGGTTGCGAGCTTCTGATGATTTTTCTACACGGTCAACAATAGTTTTCTTGCCTATTCCATAAAAGCCGGAGTTATGGTCGCATCCGGTAAGAACATAAAGTGGGATCAAAGACTCCGCCATTGCCTCACTACACAAACACCGAGCATTTATCAGCTGAGATTTGCGTTTCAAGCACAAGAGTCCTGATATTTGCCGAGCCACATAGGCTGCCTGAACGTAGTTATCAGTATCTTCAGTGTCTATGACAACTGCTTCTGTATACCCTTCTGACCGCAGCTTACCATAAAGAGTGAACAGAGCTGTGTCTGCTTCTGCATGGGCGTATGTGAGATTCTGCAAAACTTCATCTGTGGTGAGATTCCTTGCTGGTTTGCCAACAACACAGTGTATGAGCTGAATAGTGGTTGTAGATGCCTTTCTTTTGAAAGCAGCCTTGATAAATGCTTGAAGGCGAACTTTATTCTCTGGCTTACCAAGAAGAGCATGAAAGTCTCTATTAGAAGGAAATTTGTCCTCTGACTTCATAAACACATTGCAAATGGACTGATTTTTTTGACGGTGTTGTCGTTCACTATCTTTGATGGAGAAGTCTTGCTCGTACGAGTCATTAACCAAGATAACACATTCTGCATTCGAATGTCTATTCAGGAACTGTGTCCAGATGTTGTTCATCCGTTATCCTTGGTCTGATGGGTGGTTCACCACGCTTGACTGTTTTGTATGGTTCAATTCTTTGCATCTGGCTCCCAAGTTCTTTGAGGCTATCAGAGAGGTACGAAGGCAAGGTGCTATTTGCAACTGGTCTATCATCATCTAGGGTAGGTAGATTTAGCTTAGGTAGGTCTGGCTGAACAAACATGACATTTGTACGATGTGATTGGCCACTTCCAGTCAAAGTGTCACTTTTGAAGTCATCGTTGTCTACTATACATATTGCCGGTGTTCCTTCAGAAAGTTCAAAAGGACATTCAGTTGAATGCTTCAGGTCAGTAACTGCCCAGAAATCTCTAAGCAAAAGCACATAATTGTAACTGATTCCCAGGCCATCCTTATGTAATATGTCTACCATTTCTCTGCTTTTTGTCATACCATGTAGCAGTACACCGAGGTTTGTCTCAAATGCAGTACGTCTTCCAGTGATGTAGCTGGTCAAAATAGATGCAATTGATCTGACTTGGGGCTTGTCATCGACTTCAGACTTTGTGGGGTGCTTTAACCAAGTGATGAGCTTCAAGAGGAGATCATTCAGGTCTTCATATTCTTCTAGCTCATGTATGTATGGAGGCCAAGGAACAGTTTTTGTTTTGATGATCTGATCTCTGAGTTGCCCAGCTACATTCTTCACCAGCTGATCGTCACTTACACCTAGAGAGGATATTGCAGCCTCAAGATATGAACCTGCAGCTCTTGCATCATATACCAGTTCACTCACATTCTTCTGACCTCGTTCATGAAATGCTATGTCATCTCCAAATTCCTTGATCAGAATTTCCTTCACGAAACTGGACTTTGCTGTGGAATAGTAACCATAATTTGAAGTAATGCCTTTGTAATCCTTTACAAGACCTTGCAGTGTACGGATTTCATGATCTTCAATAATTGCGCCAACATTCACGATGATAACGAATTTCCAATCCAAACGCCGTTCGACTGTCTGGGATAGATGCAAGTAGGGTATTCAATCTTTCTCTTATAGGCTCATCTGACAGACAAACTGTATGCAACTTGAACCGGTTCCATGCGTCTACTGTTGACAGCAGCAAATGTTTGGACTTGCCAGGATTACTGGTTTTTTTGTGGTCCTTTCATACACCACACACAGAGATTCTTATCATGAACCACTCCAGTACTAGAACGAAGCTTTTTAGGCACATTTCCTGGGAGTTGTTGACTTGAAGTTGATGCTTGAACTTCTTCCTGTTCAGATTTCCGTTTACGATTCTGTGCTTGCTGAATATAGCGATTACTACTGATCTGGGTGTAACATTTACTATGCATGTACAGGCCTTTAGGCCCCTTGTCCCACTCCACTGCTGCATAGGCATGCTGAAATTTATCAAGTTCCTTCCACCGAAAACACTTGCTCCTTAGATTCTCCCACTTTGTATCAGATGTCTTGTCCGTACTATCATCAGCTATACAGGGATGTTGACATAATATGCATTTTAATCCAGGTCCTGGGTCAGGCACATCACTAACTCCTCTACGTTCCATGCTTATGATTATTCACGCCAAATTCGATGCAACAAACCTGAAAAAGAAGGAATTGAATAGTCAACATTCTTGGTTTACATTTTAAATTATATATTATATTATTTGAGTAAGTTTCAGAGGATCCGTGACCGTGTTTAGGATACCAAAGTTTCTCGGTGGATTTAACAACATCATATTTGTCTTAGATGTTGAGGTTAATGGGACTCTAAATCATGAATTATGCCATCCCATTGATTTTCTTAATTATTTTCTTATTTTAACATAAATAAGATAGATAGGATACTCCAGTGGTTGTCACTTGGAGGGGGAGGGGATGTTTTACTCGTTGAAAAAGATTTTTCTCCGGTAGTGTTGTCGCTCCTTGAGTCTGGAGATTATAACAAGGGGCAGAATTGTATGGTGGAATTAATACCGGAATTATTAGGTCTACTGTACTTAGGTTTTGGTAAAGTAGGGTCTAGTTATGTCCCGTTTATTTTAATCCGACTCCCGTTGTCTTTTATGTAAGAAGTAGCCTAGTGAATTAATATTCGGTAAAATTGGATATAATTACCCGGAAATTTGTTAGGCAAGTATAGCCTTTTTAGGAAGGGGACGGAAACTTGCACTTGTTTCCTGGAAATTAGTTAAAATATGTAAATCGTGAGAATACACTTTGTAGGTGACTTGGAAATGTCTAGAGTTTTGCCCAGTGAACTCACTTTAGAGATATGGGTTATTTAGCCGAATGAAGGGAGCAACAGGTGACCTGGTCATGTTTACCATGGGGGCGAAAGGTGGGCATTAGCCTTGTATTGTTTATTTTAATTAAAATGGTAGTAAGTATGACCCAGCCTAGAGTAACCGGCCAGAATTTCCATTTGATTCCTTTCTTGGAACCCTGGTTTGTTTTTCTTATGAGTAGCCTATGACAAAGTTTAGGGTACTGGGTAAAATAATATTTGTTTCTCTTACTGGGACCTGGCATTGTCCTTGTCCCAGTATGGCACAGCCTTGAATCACCTTGCACCCTTATGGTGGTGGCAGTATGGTGTTATCCGGGAATATTGGTATTCTGGATTGACCCCCACATTTTTTTTTTTTTTTTTTTTTTTAAACTGATTAGCAAAACTTGCTTGTTTAAGCTCTCGCACTTATCTTAATTCTGTTAGGTTAGTTAACAGGGTCTGACTTCTTTATTAAAATCTGACCTAACCTAGAGTACCCGGTACAGTAAAAGTCCGTTAATCCGACGACCGATGATTCGAATCTCCCAATAGTCCGAATTTTTCAATTTGAGAAGTCCCAAAGTCCCCTTTTTGAGGCATTAGGCCACTCAAATGACACATAATGGAGCACACACATATCATATGTTAATGAATTCACTTTAAAAGTTTACCATTGTCATTGTAGCCTATTATCTACTTCAAAACATTCAGATTAATGGTCAAAGGAAGCTACTGATATAATCGTAAACACCTTCGTCTTCTTCTTCTTCCACATCGTCTGCTAGAGAGTTTGTTTTGCTCTTGAACGCATCCTTGGGACGCTCCGATGCGCTACTGGCTTGCACCGCATTTTCTGCAAGCGCATTCAGTCTTGAGCTTGAAAACGCACCTTTCAAGAAGTCCCAAAGTCCCCTTTTTGAGGCATTAGTCCACTCAAATGACACATAATGGAGCACACACATATCATATGTTCATGAATTCACTTTAAAAGTTTACCATTGTCATTGTAGCCTATTACCCACTTCAAAACATTCAGATTAATGGTCAAAGGAAGCTACTGATATAACCGTAAACACCTTCGTCTTCCTTCTTCTTCTTCCACATCGTCTGCTAGAGAGTTTGTTTTGCTCTTGAACGCATCCTTGGGACGCTCCGATGCGCTACTGGCTTGCACCGCATTTTCTGCAAGCGCATTCAGTCTTGAGCTTGAAAACGCACCTTTCTTGAGCTTGAAAACGCACCTTTGGACGTTCCGATACGCTACTATTTATAGTTCAGTGATCGGACCGTCCCAAGGGTGCTTTCAAGACAACAAGACAAGGGTGCTTTCAATACAATATAATATAACAGAGCACGTCACAAAAGGAAAATCACAAAAGGAAAATTACAAGAACCTCTCAGGGAAGTGCCGTTGTTATGGCATTACTTCCCGAACCACATCTGATCTTCAAGAGCAAGACAAACTCGCTAGTAGACGGAAGAAGAAGAAGACGTTTATATCAGCAGATTCCTTTGACCATTAATCTGAATGTTTTGAAGTAGGTAATAGGCTACAATGACAATGATAAACTTTTGAAGTGATTTCATGAACATATGATATGTGTGTGTGCACCATTGTGTCATTTGGGTGGCCTAATG
>CM064498.1:49925685-50233019 GCA_032716605.1 Paralithodes platypus
TCTATCTAGCCATCTATCTATCTAGTTTTAACTTACTCTCACTCTGTCACTCTCTCTCTCTCTCTCTCTCTCTCTCTCTCTCTCTCTATGTGTATCTATCTATCCAACTCTATCTGCGTTTATAATCACCAAATTAATTGTCTAACTTAAAACACAATGCTCAAAATATATCTTTAAGTCACCTTTTCTACCAAGAGATATTAACACTAACAATAATAAAAATATTATTATGTAAATAATAATAATAATAATAATAATAATAATAATAATAATAAAATATAGACAAATACTGTCGATCAACAACTAAAAAGACCCGTTCAAAATTCCAAGAATTTTGATTGAAAAATAGAGTAGGAAATTGAGAGGAAATAGATCAATATAGAGAATGTTCAGCCGGAGATGAGCTGTGGGAGAGAGAGAGAGAGAGGAGGGGCGAGAGAGAGGGAGAAGAAGAGGGGGAGGGCGATGAGCGCATGATCGAGAGAGAGAGAGAGAGAGAGAGAGAGAGAGAGAGAGAGAGAGAGAGAGATGGATAGGGAGGGAGAGTAGGGGGTGGGGGGTATAAATATGATATAAGAGTAATACGTGTGATATAGTGAAGGTATAGAGCCACCCACCTGTGTACCAGAACACACATACACACACACACACACACACGTTATGATGCTAGTAGTGATGGCGGTGGTGATGATTTAGGTAAAAGATGAGTGCAACACCTGGGCATCACACACAATCTACATCACACACTCCGGATGTCCGTTCTTTATAAAGCACTACAATACACCACTACCATCACCACCAACACACTACCATCACCACCACTACAATGTCATCACCACCACTACACTACCATCACCCCCACTACACTACCATCACCACCACCACCACACTACCTCTCACATTACTACCACACTACCATCACCACCACCACACTACCATCACCACCACCACACTACCAAACCCACCACCAACCTACCTCTCACACTACCATCACCACCACCACACTACCAAACCCACCACCAACCTACCTCTCACACTACCATCACCACCACTACACTATCATCACCACCACTACACTACCATCACCCCCACTACACTACCATCACCACCACCCAACACTACCACATACTACTCACATTCTACCACACCACACTACCATCACCACCACCACACTACCATCACCACCACCACACTACCAAACCCACCACCAACCTACCTCTCACACTACCATCACCACACACTACCATCACCACCACCACACTACCTCTCACACTACCATCACCACACACTACCATCACCACCACCACACTACCAAACCCACCACCAACCTACCTCTCACACTACCATCACCATATACTGTAGGTATAAGGGAAATTAATGAGGTATGGGGAAAATAGAGGCATTAAGCAAGGGAATATATGGAATGGATAAAATAGATTGCTGAGGATAAAATGAAATATATGATTTTTTTTTTTTTTTTCGTATGTGTATGAAGGAGATTATTATACTGTAATACATTGAAATAACTATAGGGATACTATTACTACTATTATTATTATTATTATTATTAAGGATATACGGGAAGGATTATGAGAGAGACCAGTAAATTATTATGTTCTATCCAACAACCAACTCTACTCCTAAAATCGATTAATGAAATATTACAAACACATGTGGCAGTCCGTGGATTCGAACCCAGGACGCTCACACCGAATATCAACACTTTATGCATTACACCACGAAGGCAGTTAATATAAGATAAAGTTAAAGTTAAAGATGAGGTAGACCAGATGGCTGGAGTAAAGTAGTAAAGAGGAAGAATTGGACAGAGGAAGAACAAGCTGAGAAATGAGAAGTACAGTAGAAGTCTGAAAGTTCTCGGGCTCAACCAAGTTGCTTCATTGTAGAAAAGATTATATTGAGTATGAAGAATGATACTGCTAGATTAAATGTATGAATCAATTATATATTATAGACATTACGAGAGGTATGATTAAAATAAAATTACAGGGGAAGGACATATAAAGTGAGGATACAAATATTGTACTGGATATAAAGAATAGTACTGATAGATTAAACATGTGGATGAAGTACATGCAACATATACTTCAAGGAAGGTATGGGTGAAGTATGTGGGTGGAGTAAGTCATAGGTGTGTAGGTGTGTGTGTGTGTGTGTGTGTGTGTAGGTGTGTAGGTGTGTGTGTGTGTGTGTGTGTGTGTGTGTGTGTGTGTGTGTAGTCTTGGCGATCATACAACTTTTACGACACCAGACATAGTGTATACCACCACTACTATACTGGCAGGTTACCAGGCACCATTACTCACAACTACCACCACCACTGTACTACCACTATCACCATCACCACCACTGTACTACCACTATCACCATCACCACCACTGTACTACCACTATCACCATCACCACCACTGTACTACCACTATCACCACCACCACCACTGTACTACCACTATCACCACCACCACCACTGTACTACCACTATCACCATCAAATATAACCTCACCACACATACACAACCACCATCACACTTGTAGGGCACCATATACTCACCACTACTATCACCATACACACACCATCACTATCACCACCACCACCACTGTACTACCACTATCACCATCAAATATAACCTCACCACACATACACAACCACCATCACACTTGTAGGGCACCATATACTCACCACTACTATCACCATACACACACCATCACTATCACCACCACCACCACTGTACTACCACTATCACCATCAAATATAACCTCACCACACATACACAACCACCATCACACTTGTAGGGCACAATATACTCACCACTACTATCACCATACACACACCATCACTATCACCACCACCACCACTGTACTACCACCATCACCATCAAATATAACCTCACCACACATACACAACCACCATCACACTTGTAGGGCACCATATACTCACCACTACTATCACCATACACACACCATCACTATCACCACCACCACCACTGTACTACCACCATCACCATCAAATATAACCTCACCACACATACACAACCACCATCACACTTGTAGGGCACAATATACTCACCACTACTATCACCATACACACACCATCACTATCACCACCACCACCACTGTACTACCACTATCACCACTACAACAGTACTCCCATCAACATCTCTAAGGACAACAGCACTTATACCAAGTGGATAACCGGGGGGGGGGGGGGGAGGTAGGATGTAAACCTGTTGTGTAATTCAAAGACCAGGAGTCACAACACACCTGGGTTACCGCTCACACACACACACACACACACACACACACACACACCTCTGCCACCACTCTCACACACACACTACTGTGCCATCACTCTCACACACACAAACACGCATATACACACACTCTCTCTCTCTCACACACACTCACACACTATCTATCTATCCATGTATCTATCTATGTGTATATATAAGTAGCCAGTAATATGGAGAGACAGTAGGGGGTAAACTTAAGGGGTTTCATCATATTTTTTACCCTCGGAGATCCTGGCAGAACCACCTGTGTCATCCCCCTCCCACACCCCCCCCCGACCTCTACCTATGGACCCCTGCCAGCTGTACCCCCCCCCCCCCCCCCCCCCCCCCCACCCCCCCCCTCCCTCCCTCTCTCTCTCTCTGTATCTATCTTTATACTGTATGGCTAAACATGAAGAAGAAGGGGGGGACCAGAAAACATGAAGAAGAAGGGGGGGACCAGCAAAGCGATCCAGCTCCCCTTAACAGTATAACCCCACAGAATGTCACAATGTTCACTGATGTCCACTAATCTAAATGTTCACGATAGCGCCCCTTCTGTTCCTCATACTAATTTGCGACATAGATACCAACACCAGACACAGTACGGTGTCGTCTTTTGCTGATGACACAAAATTAAGCAAGATAGTAAACACACAAGAGGACACGGGCCGACTGCAGGAAGACATGAATGTAGTGTTCCAGTGGACCAGGGAAAACAACATGCAATTCAATGAGGAAAAATTCCAATTAATACGGTACGGAGATAATAATGGTGTTAAAGAAATTACAAATTACTTAACAGAATCTAACCACATAATAGAACGGAAAGACAGTGTGAAAGACCTTGGGGTATTAATGTCTGAAAATATGGGTTTTAAAGTACATAACCAGGTCAAAGTGGCGGCTGCGAAACGTCTAACGGGTTGGATTCTGCGTACTTTTAAAACACGCGGTGAATTGCCTATGATAACGCTCTTCAAATCTCTAGTGCTACCGCGGCTTGAATACTGTAGCGTATTAACATCCCCATACAAAGCAGGTGAAATAAATGACGTAGAGAGTGTACAAAGAAATTTCACTTCGCATATCTATCTATCTATCTATTGCCTGACGCCGTGATCCCCGAAGGGGTGGCCACGAACGAACCGCCCCCATGCACCTCTGTCCCCAGTCAGTCGACGCCCCTCCCCCAACCAGCACCGCCTTCGTTCATGTACTTCCTCACTCCATCCACATCATATTCGGTCTACCCCTCCCCCTCTGTCCCTCCACCTCGCTCTCGTACACCCTCTTAGTCATTCTCTCGCTTTCCATACGCTCCATATGGCCGAACCCATCTCAAGTTGTTCCTTTTCACACTTTCCAGCACATCTACCTCCACACCTCCTTCTTACTTCCTCATTAGTCTGTCTATCCCTCCATGTAAACTCCGCACGCACTCCTTAAGTAATTCATTTCCACTGCTCTCACTCTTGGTCTGAGTCTCTCAACCAACGTCCATGCTTCGCTTCCGTAAGTCAGTGTCGGGATTACCACACTGTCATGCAAGGACTTCTTCACTTCCATACTGACCCTATTTCTTGTTACTGCTTTTAGCGTTCTACAACGCTGTTGCCCTGTTGTACCCTCTCCCGCACCTCTTCATCCATAGTCCCATCTTTACTCAACACACTGGCCAGATACTTAAAAGAGTTGACGATCTCCATAGCCTGACCGTTCAGCTTCACCTCACACTCTGTGACTTCACCCCTTTCGAAGACCATAACCTTGCTCTTCCCCGTATTTACCTTCAAATTCCGTTTTTCGCACACTGTTCCAAACTCATTTACCAGACCCTGCAACTCCCATTCATTATCACTCATCAGAACTGTATCATCCGCAAACAGCAGTATAGGTAGCTTCCACTCAATTCCCTCCCTTTTCAGCGATACACCAACATCCACTGCTCTTGATAGTATTTCTTTCATAACTCCATCCATATATACAGTAAACAACCACGGGGACATCACACACCCCTGTTTCAAACCAACATTCAGGTCAAAGAACTCGCTTGCTCACTCTCCACACGTACTGCCGCCTTTGCACCCTCATACATGCTCTTCACTGCTTTCAGCAACTTGCCCTCTACTCCGTATATTCTAAGTACTTTCCACAAACCTTCTCTATCCACTCTGTCATAGGCCTTCTCCAAGTCCATAAAGGCAACATACACTTTTGTTTCTTCTCCAGATACTTCTCCACAAACACAATTCAGGGTAAAAATCTGATCTACACATCCTCTCCCTTCCTAAAACCTCCCTGCTCGTCGCCTATCCATATCTCCGTTCTCACTCTCACTCTTCAATCACTACCCTACTGTATACCTTCCCTACTACGCTTAGAAGACATTCCTCGGTGGTTACCACACACTCCTCTTTCCTTTGCCCTTATATAGGGGGACTATTATGCCAGTCTTCCAATCGGGTGCACTCCCCTTCCCATGCTAGTTTGCACATTTTCCATACCCATTCTATCACTATCTCACACCATACCTCAAATTCCACACTCCATCTGTTCCTGGTGCTTTCCCCAACTTCACTCTTTTCATGGCTTCCCACACTTCTGACCTCCTGATCCCCACCTCCTCCTCCACTACTTCTCTTCTTCTCCCTCCCATACCATATCCAGCTATGTTTGCTGGCTCGGCTTGAATACTGTAGCGTATTAACATCCCCATACAAAGCAGGTGAAATAAATGACGTAGAGAGTGTACAAAGAAATTTCACTTCGCATATAAGTTCGATAAAACATCTACACTATTGGGAGCGTTTAAGAGCACTGAATCTGTACTCACTGGAACGTAGAAGAGAACGTTACCTAATAATATACACATGGAAAATCGCAGAGGGTTTAGTACCAAACCTACATACTCCGATAGTCATGAAATTCAGTGATAGGAGAGGCTGGGAATGCGAAATCCCCCGGATGAATAACAGGGGTGCTATGGGCTCTCTGCGAGAGGGCTGGTTATCACACAGAGGCCCACGTCTCTTCAACAAACTCCCACGGCGAGTAAGAGACATGAGGGACATCTCGTTAGACAACTTCAAGAGAGCCCTAGATGTCGAACTGCAAAAAGTGCCAGACGAGCCCATCCTCGCAAGGGAGCGAGCTGTCGCTTCAAACAGTCTACTGCACCAAATCACCACCCATAACGAGGGGCGTCGCGCTCCTTGGTGCCGCTAGAGGCGAACACATCCAAAGGTATCCAAAGGTAAGGTAAGGTAAGGATACAACATCCGCACCACTTATATAACATGGGCACCTGCATCGCACCTGATGCCAGATCACAGGAAATATATGCGTAATCTGATCTTGAAAGGGTTAAGATAAACAGGTGTGGTGGAATGGTCATGCCACTGGACTGGTAATCCAATGGTCCCGGGTTGGAATCCCGAATCACTGTATGAATATTCACATATTCAAAAAATGCTACAGGGGGGCAATGCCTAGGGAGTTAATTGCTCAATAGGTGGCGTTCTGAGAGTGAGGGTCCGAGTTTAGTAGGCGAGGCAGCTTCAGAGATGGGGCTGGTTCGAGCCGTGGGTGGGTAACCGGACCCCGTGCATTTTGCAAAGGCAAGATAGCCAGGGCTGGTTGCATCCCAAAGTGATTCACATGACTCACTCCCTAAACTGGAACGAGACGTCACGGGCTTCACCGTTGAATGTACGGTTGAATGTACAGGCTCTCAGCCTATGCCCGAGAGGGAGTAGTTGGAATATAGACAACAAAAGACAATAAATAATGTTCTAGCATTCTGACTAACAATAGACGAGTTCATTCAGCGTAATGAAAGTTTATAGTTGTAAAAAAATAAATATACATAATAATAATAATAATAATAATATAAAAGTAACTTGACAATAAAATGGTATTCTTTGCCCAAATCCGCCTGCCCTACCTCACTTAATACCCGGTGACATGACCTACACTTCTAGTCCCCCCCCTGCCCTACCTCACTTAATACCCGGTGACATGACCTACACTTCTAGTCCCCTCCTCCCTCCCCCACCTCAATTTAAGAGGAGGATTGGTTTTTCTAGACTCCCTTCTTCCTCATGTTTAGCCCCATTAGTTTTGGGATTTTATAACGTTAGCTCCATTAGATTGGCGAGTTAAAACTGTTTGTCCCATTTCAGTCAGTTTCAAGAACTTTCGTGTAATTTAGGTGTCGTTTTTTTCTGGCGAGCGCTAGCAAGCCTGTAATTTAAGAGGACCCGGCCTTTGGCCACAACATTTTTCTACCGAAAAATGTACACATTTATCTCGAAAAGGGATATTTAGGATATGTTTTAAGCTTGATGGAGGTCGTGGGAGTTAACTACATCAAAAATAAATAAACATATGAATGAATGAATAAATTAGTACAAATGTGCCCTTACTACCCCGTGACATGACCTACACTTCTCCCTCTCCTACCTTGCCAACGCCTCATATACTGTGTTGGGACTCACCTTGGCCTAGTCTAACGTGCCTATTATTATTACCTTATACCACGATTGTTACCTTGTTTCGTCTATCATTTCCTTATACCTTTATATTGCCTTGTTTCACCTATTATTTTTACCTTTTACCCTCATTTACCTTATATCACCTACTATTATTACCTTATACCTTGATTTTACCTTGTTTCACCTATTATGTTTACCTTTTACCCTCATTTACCTTATATCACCTACTATTATTACCTTATACCTTGATTTTACCTTGTTTCACCTATTATTTTTACCTTTTACCCTAATTTGCCTTATATCACCTACTATTATTACCTTATACCTTGATTTTACCTTGTTTCACCTATTATTTTTACCTTTTACCCTAATTTGCCTTATATCACCTACTATTATTACCTTATACCTTGATTTTACCTTGTTTCTACTATTACTTTATAGCCTCATTTAACACTAGCTTATATCCCCCATTTGACCTTGTCTCTCTTATTACTATTACCTTGTACTCTTCTACTACTATTACCTTATACACGAATTATTACCGCCAGTTCAAATGAAACTGACTATAGTCCCTTGTATAATTCCCATATCCCCTCATTATAACCTTCTCTCTCTCCTATAACTATTACCTAGTACTATTCCATTACTATTACCTAGTACTATTCCATAACTATTACCTAGTACTATTCCATTACTTACCTAGTACTATTACTATTACTAGTACTATCCATTACTATTACTAGTACTAATTAACTATTACTAGTACTATCCAGTACTATTACCTAGTACTATTACACTAGTACTATTCCATTACTATTACCTAGTACTATTACTATTACTATTACCTAGTACTATTCCATTACTATTACCTAGTACTATTACTATTACTATTACCTAGTACCTAGTACTAATATTACTATTACTATTACCTAGTACTATACTATTACTAGTATATTACCTAGTACTATTCCCTTACTATTACCGAGTACTTACCTAGTACTATTACCTAGTACTATTCCATTACTATTACCTAGTACTATTCCATTACTATTACCTAGTACTATTCCATTACTATTACCTAGTACTATTACTATTACTATTACCTAGTACTATTCCATTACTATTACCTAGTACTATTCCATTACTATTACCTACTACCATTACTATTACCTAGTACTATTCCATTACTATTACCTAGTACTATTCCATTACTATTACCTAGTACTATTACCTAGTACTATATACCATTACTATTACCTAGTACTATTCCATTACTATTACCTAGTACTATTCCATTACTATTACCTAGTACTATTACCTAGTACTATTCCATTACTATTACCTAGTACTACCATTACTATTACCTAGTACTATACCATTACTATTACTATTCCTATTACTAGTACCATTACTATTACCTAGTACTATTCCATACTATTACCTAGTACTATTCCATTACTATTACCTAGTACTATTCCATTACTATTACCTAGTACTATTCCATTACTATTACCTAGTACTATTCCATTACTATTACCTAGTACTATTCCATTACTATTACCTAGTACTACCATTACTATTACCTAGTACTACCATTACTATTACCTAGTACTATTCCATTACTATTACCTAGTACTATTACCTAGTACTACCATTACTATTACCTAGTACTATACCATTACTATTACCTAGTACTACCATTACTATTACCTAGTACTATTACCTAGTACTATACCATTACTATTACCTAGTACTATTCCATTACTATTACCTAGTACTATACCATTACTATTACCTAGTACTACCATTACTATTACCTAGTACTATACCATTACTATTACCTAGTACTATACCATTACTATTACCTAGTACTATTCCATTACTATTACCTAGTACTACCATTACTATTACCTAGTACTATTCCATTACTATTACCTAGTACTATTCCATTACTATTACCTAGTACTATTCTATTACTATTACCTAGTACTATTCTATTACTATTACCTAGTACTATTCCATAACTATTACCTAGTACTATTACCTAGTACTATTCCATTACTATTACCTAGTACTATTCCATTACTATTACCTAGTACTATTCCATTACTATTACCTAGTACTATTCCATTACTATTACCTAGTACTATTCCATTACTATTACCTAGTACTATTCCATTACTATTACCTAGTACTATTCCATTACTATTACCTAGTACTATTACTATTACTATTACCTAGTACTATTCCATTACTATTACCTAGTACTATTCCATTACTATTACCTAGTACTATTCCATTACTATTACCTAGTACTATTCCATTACTATTACCTAGTACTATTCCATTACTATTACCTAGTACTATTCCATTACTATTACCTAGTACTATTCCATTACTATTACCTAGTACTATTCCATTACTATTACCTAGTACTATTCCATTACTATTACCTAGTACTATTCCATTACTATTACCTAGTACTATTCCATTACTATTACCTAGTACTATTCCATTACTATTACCTAGTACTATTCCATTACTATTACCTAGTACTATTCCATTACTATTACCTAGTACTATTACTATTACTATTACCTAGTACTATTCCATTACTATTACCTAGTACTATTCCATTACTATTACCTAGTACTATTCCATTACTATTACCTAGTACTATTCCATTACTATTACCTAGTACTATTCCATTACTATTACCTAGTACTATTCCATTACTATTACCTAGTACTATTCCATTACTATTACCTAGTACTATTCCATTACTATTACCTAGTACTATTCCATTACTATTACCTAGTACTATTCCATTACTATTACCTAGTACTATTCCATTACTATTACCTAGTACTACCATTACTATTACCTAGTACTATTCCATTACTATTACCTAGTACTATTCCATTACTATTACCTAGTACTATTCCATTACTATTACCTAGTACTATTCCATTACTATTACCTAGTACTATTACTATTACTATTACCTAGTACTATTCCATTACTATTACCTAGTACTATTCCATTACTATTACCTAGTACTATTCCATTACTATTACCTATACCATTACTATTACCTAGTACTATTCCATTACTATTACCTAGTACTATACCATTACTATTACCTAGTACTATTCCATTACTATTACCTAGTACTATTCCATTACTATTACCTAGTACTATTCCATTACTATTACCTAGTACTATTACTATTACCTAGTACTATTCCATAACTATTACCTAGTACTATTCCATTACTATTACCTAGTACTATTCTATTACTATTACCTAGTACTATTACCTAGTACTATTCCATTACTATTACCTAGTACTATTCCATTACTATTACCTAGTACTATTCCATTACTATTACCTAGTACTATTCCATTACTATTACCTAGTACTATTCCATTACTATTACCTAGTACTATTCCATTACTATTACCTAGTACTATTCCATTACTATTACCTAGTACTATTCCATTACTATTACCTAGTACTATTCCATTACTATTACCTAGTACTATTCCATTACTATTACCTAGTACTATTCCATTACTATTACCTAGTACTATTCCATTACTATTACCTAGTACTATTCCATTACTATTACCTAGTACTATTCCATTACTATTACCTAGTACTATTCCATTACTATTACCTAGTACTATTACCTAGTACTATTCCATTACTATTACCTAGTACTATTCCATTACTATTACCTAGTACTATTCTATTAACTATTACTAGTACCTAGTACTATTCCATTACTATTACCTAGTACTATTCCATTATTACTATTACCTAGTACTATTCCATTACTATTACCTAGTACTATTCCATTACTATTACCTAGTACTATTCCATTACTATTACCTAGTACTATTCCATTACTATTACCTATTACTATTACTATACCTAGTACTATACCATTACTATTACCTAGTACTACCATTACTATTACCTAGTACTATTACCTAGTACTATACCATTACTATTACCTAGTACTATTACCTAGTACTATTCCATTACTATTACCTAGTACTATTCCATTACTATTACCTAGTACTATTCCATTACTATTACCTAGTACTATTCCATTACTATTACCTAGTACTATTACTATTACTATTACCTAGTACTATTCCATTACTATTACCTAGTACTATTCCATTACTATTACCTAGTACTATTCCATTACTATTACCTAGTACTATTACCTAGTACTATTCCATTACTATTACCTAGTACTATTCCATTACTATTACCTAGTACTATTCCATTACTATTACCTAGTACTATTCCATTACTATTACCTAGTACTATTACCTAGTACTATTCCATTACTATTCCATTACTAGTACTATTCCATTACTATTACCTAGTACTATTCCATTACTATTACCTAGTACTATTCCATTACTATTACCTAGTACTATTACCTAGTACTATTCCATTACTATTACCTAGTACTATTACCTAGTACTATTCCATTACTATTACCTAGTACTATTCCATTACTATTACCTAGTACTATTCCATTACTATTACCTAGTACTATTCCATTACTATTACCTAGTACTATTCCATTACTATTACCTATTTCCATTACTATTACCTAGTACTATTCCATTACTATTACCTAGTACTATTCCATTACTATTACCTAGTACTACCATTACTATTACCTAGTACTATTCCATTACTATTACCTAGTACTATTCCATTACTATTACCTAGTACTATTCCATTACTATTACCTAGTACTATTCCATTACTATTACCTAGTACTATTCCATTACTATTACCTAGTACTATTCCATTACTATTACCTAGTACTATTCCATTACTATTACCTAGTACTATTACCTAGTACTATTCCATTACTATTACCTAGTACTATTCCATTACTATTACCTAGTACTATTCCATTACTATTACCTAGTACTATTCCATTACTATTACCTAGTACTATTCCATTACTATTACCTAGTACTATTACCTAGTACTATTACCTAGTACTATTCCATTACTATTACCTAGTACTATTCTATTACTATTACCTAGTACTATTCCATTACTATTACCTAGTACTATTCCTAGTACTATTACCATTACTATTCCAGTACTATTACCTAGTACTATTCCATTACTATTACCTAGTACTATTCCATTACTATTACCTAGTACTATTCCATTACTATTACCTAGTACTATTACCTAGTACTATTCCATTACTATTACCTAGTACTATTCCATTACTATTACCTAGTACTATTCCATTACTATTACCTAGTACTATTCCATTACTATTACCTAGTACTATTACCTAGTACTATTCCATTACTATTACCTAGTACTATTCCATTACTATTACCTAGTACTATTCCATTACTATTCCTAGTACTATTCCATTACTATTACCTAGTACTATTCCATTACTATTACCTAGTACTATTCCATTACTATTACCTAGTACTATTACCTAGTACTATTCCATTACTATTACCTAGTACTATTCCATTACTATTACCTAGTACTATTCCATTACTATTACCTAGTACTATTACTATTACTATTACCTAGTACTATTACTATTACCTAGTACTATTCCATTACTATTACCTAGTACTATTACCTAGTACTATTCCATTACTATTACCTAGTACTATTCCATTACTATTACCTAGTACTATTACCTAGTACTATTCCATTACTATTACCTAGTACTATTCCATTACTATTACCTAGTACTATTACCTAGTACTATTCCATTACTATTACCTAGTACTATTCCATTACTATTACCTAGTACTATTACCTAGTACTATTCCATTACTATTACCTAGTACTATTACCTAGTACTATTCCATTACTATTACCTAGTACTATTCCATTACTATTACCTAGTACTATTCCATTACTATTACCTAGTACTATTCCATTACTATTACCTAGTACTATTCCATTACTATTACCTAGTACTATTACCTAGTACTATTCCATTACTATTACCTAGTACTATTCCATTACTATTACCTAGTACTATTCCATTACTATTACCTAGTACTATTACCTAGTACTATTCCATTACTATTACCTAGTACTATTCCATTACTATTACCTAGTACTATTACCTAGTACTATTCCATTACTATTACCTAGTACTATTCCATTACTATTACCTAGTACTATTCCATTACTATTACCTAGTACTATTACCTAGTACTATTCCATTACTATTACCTAGTACTATTCCATTACTATTACCTAGTACTATTCCATTACTATTACCTAGTACTATTCCATTACTATTACCTAGTACTATTCCATTACTATTACATAGTACTATTCCATTACTATTACCTAGTACTATTCCATTACTATTACCTAGTACTATTCCATTACTATTACCTAGTACTATTCCATTACTATTACCTAGTACTATTCCATTACTATTACCTAGTACTATTCCATTACTATTACCTAGTACTATTCCATTACTATTACCTAGTACTATTCCATTACTATTACCTAGTACTATTCCATTACTATTACCTAGTACTATACCATTACTATTACCTAGTACTATTCCATTACTATTACCTAGTACTATTCCATTACTATTACCTAGTACTACCATTACTATTACCTAGTACTATACCATTACTATTACCTAGTACTATTCCATTACTATTACCTAGTACTATTCCATTACTATTACCTAGTACTATTCCATTACTATTACCTAGTACTATTCCATTACTATTACCTAGTACTATTACCTAGTACTATTCCATTACTATTACCTAGTACTATTCCATTACTATTACCTAGTACTATTACCTAGTACTATTCCATTACTATTACCTAGTACTATTACCTAGTACTATTCCATTACTATTACCTAGTACTATTCCATTACTATTACCTAGTACTATTACCTAGTACTATTCCATTACTATTACCTAGTACTATTCCATTACTATTACCTAGTACTATTCCATTACTATTACCTAGTACTATTCTATTACTATTACCTAGTACTATTCCATTACTATTACCTAGTACTATTCCATTACTATTACCTAGTACTATTCCATTACTATTACCTAGTACTATTCCATTACTATTACCTAGTACTATTCCATTACTATTACCTAGTACTATTCCATTACTATTACCTAGTACTATTCCATTACTATTACCTAGTACTATTCCATTACTATTACCTAGTACTATTCCATTACTATTACCTAGTACTATTACCTAGTACTATTCCATTACTATTACCTAGTACTATTCCATTACTATTACCTAGTACTATTCCATTACTATTACCTAGTACTATTACCTAGTACTATTCCATTACTATTACCTAGTACTATTCCATTACTATTACCTAGTACTATTCCATTACTATTACCTAGTACTATTCCATTACTATTACCTAGTACTATTCCATTACTATTACCTAGTACTATTCCATTACTATTACCTAGTACTATTCCATTACTATTACCTAGTACTATTACCTAGTACTATTCCATTACTATTACCTAGTACTATTCCATTACTATTACCTAGTACTACCATTACTATTACCTAGTACTATTCCATTACTATTACCTAGTACTATTCCATTACTATTACCTAGTACTATTCCATTACTATTACCTAGTACTACCATTACTATTACCTAGTACTATTCCATTACTATTACCTAGTACTACCATTACTATTACCTAGTACTACCATTACTATTACCTAGTACTATTCCATTACTATTACCTAGTACTATTACCTAGTACTACAGTCCATAATAATCCCATATTCACATTTATAAGGGGAGATGGGTCATTTATAGGGGAGATGGGTCATTATAAGGGGAGATGGGTCATTATAAGGGGAGATGGGTCATTATAAGGGGAGATGGGTCATTATAAGGGGAGATGGGTCATTATAAAGGGAGATGGGTAATTTTAAGGGGAGATGGGTCATTATAAGGGGAGATCGGTCATTATAAGGGGAGATGGGTCATTATAAGGGGAGATGGGTCATTATAAGGGGAGATGGGTCATTATAAGGGGAGATGGGTCATTATAAGGGGAGATGGGTCATTATAAGGGGAGATGGGTCATTATAAGGGGAGATGGGTCATTATAAGGGGAGATGGGTCATTATAAGGGGAAATGGGTCATTTTAAGGGGAGATGGGTCATTATAAGGGGAGATGGGTCATTTTAAGGGGAGATGGGTCATTTTAAGGGGAGATGGGTCATTGTTCTGGTTCCCCTTATGCCTCATGCTTAGTCCCTTTAGTTTTTCAAGACCTTTCGCCCCTTTTGTTTATCAGTATTAAGACTTTTCGTGTCATTTAGGTGTCAATATTTTCCTAGCGAGCGATAGCGAGTCTGTACATAATTTATGAGGAAACAGCCTTCGACTGGGACATTTTTCTACCGAAAAATGTAGAAATATATCTTGAAGGAAAGATCCTGGGGTTGTTTTCTTTTAAGTTTGATGGAGGTCTAGGGAGGAATTCTAGTTCAATAATACATTTATGAATAACAAATCGACCAAAAAGTAAACCATCCCCCATTACAAGCAGAATTATAACTACCGTATGCAAATACCCCAAGATGCTATGCTAATCTTGTACCGCTTAAATTATAGTCATACCCCAAGTTATTACGATAATCTTGTAAACCTTAAATTTACCCGATAAAACTATATAAGAATTTAACCCTTTGAAGATTATGACGCATTTTGACAGTTTATTCTGGCTATCATTATACGGTTATATACGGATATATACGGTTATATACGATATACGGTTATATACGGATATATACGGTTGTATACGGATATATACGGTTATATACGGATATATACGATATACGGTTATATACGATATACGGTTATATACGATATACGGTTATATACGATATACGGTTATATACGATATACGGTTATATACGGATATATACGGTTATATATGGATATATATACGGTTATATATGGATATATACGGTTATATACGGATATATACGGTTATATATGGATATATACGGTTATATATGGATATATACGGATATATACGGTTATATACGGATACATACGGTTATATACGATATACGGTTATATATGGATATATACGGTTATATACGTATATATATATACGGTTATATATGGATATATACGGTTATATATGGATATATACGGTTATATATGGATATATACGGATATATACGGTTATATATGGATATATACGGTTATATACGGATATATACGGTTATATACGGTTTAGCAAGGATCTGTGGGAATGATAAGGGTAAATACTATCTCTATTAACCCTCTGACTTCCATATACCCATCCTAATCTGAATATAGTCGTCTAATAATAGCCAGAAAACCGAAGAAAACAAATGCGTAATCGGAGGATCAGGAGAGGATTAAGGGGAGGTATCTAGTTTATTCCCTAGACTTCCACCAAGCTTAAAATTAAACCCCCTTGACCCCCTTTCAAGATAAATTTGTACATTTTTCGGTAGAAAAATGTCCCGGCTGAAGGCCGATTCCTCTTAAATTACAGGCTCGCTGTCGCTCGCCAGGAAAAAATCGCCACCTAAATGGTACGAAAGGTCTTAAAATTGACAGAAATAGGGCGAACATTCTTAAAATCGACAAACTAATGGGGCAAGCGTCTTTAAATCTCACAAGCAATGGGGCTAAACATGAGGGAGAAAGAGGTTCAGAAAAAAATCCTCCAGGTGGAAATCTCCCCTTAAGATGATCCCAATAGACGCCAATATCTTCGTTGTTATCTGTAGTTTTGGTATGTTATCTAATAAATAGATAATTAGCTACACTCAAGGCTTTAGTGAACAGCAATAGAACACTCGAACTATAACTACGTGTATAGTTATTATCATCACTTCCATCGCCACTTCTCTCACCACCAATACTACCACTCTCACTTCAAACATCACTACAATTCTTAGATCTTTCACTATCTCCAAAACACTCATACTATCACCATATACATAATTATCATCACTTCCATCACCACAAATTTCACCACCAAGCACTCTCACTTCAACCATCAATACTATTCTTAGCTCTTCCACTATCTAAAAAAAAAAAAAAAAGCATCACTATCACCACACATACTGTATACTGTTATTGCTTGCATCGTCCACAAAGCACTCACAATCATCCTCACCACTCTCATCATCACTACAAATGTTTCCAAAACACTCTGCTCCTTCCCAGCATCACTTTCATCACCACAATCCTTATCCATTACATTATACAAACCAATATTACCATCACTATCACTACCACACATAACTCACTATCACCACCGTTACAACTTCCACGACCTATCACCACTAGACACTATCACCACCATTATTCTCATCACCGACAGTACCTTCACCATCACCACGTTACAATTTCCACGACCTATCACCACAAGACACTATCACCACCATTATTCTCATCACCGACAGTACCTTCACTATCACCACCGTTACAATGTCCACGACCTATCACCACCACTATTCTCACCACCATCACCACCGTTAACATTTCGACTACCTATCATCACCACCGTTACAATTTCCCTCACCCATCATCGTGGTCCACTACCCTCATCACCACCACCACAAATACCTCCCCTCACTCTTCGTCCTCTATGTCCTCTTGGCTCCCAGTGTCAAACCTCCCCGGCATTCGAACCACAGCCACATTACAGGTACGCCTCATAACGCTCGGATGCCACCCACCAAAACAAAATACATATCGAGTGGCCAGTAACAACGCTTGCTTCCGTGACAGTTCAATTGGCTCACACATCTCAACTCAAGCTCTTAGTATCTTCGTCTCTGCGCTCACTTGGTCCCGATATAAACACGGTATCTATTCTATTGCCCGTGGTTATGGTCCGAGGCTGTGTTTACCTCTGCTGTTGACTTCCACCCTCACCCCCAGCGGAACTAAATACTGAACGGCGGATCTGGAAGGAGGAAACCAAACCCTGTTGCCACTGACCCAACGTATCGTACCCACGTTTTCCTCTACCCCAAAAATAAATATCCACTTCTTCCCAACCCACACGGTATCCTCAATCAAGTTTAAGTATATAAATAACAGCGTACAAATTGGCATAACAGATGTCAGTGTCGAGATTAGATGTCTGGCGAGTACGTGTGTGTATCGTAAGGCCGCCAGCCCCGCACTTCATTCATGGGAGCACGCGCGGCGATTCCCGTGAATGGACGTGGCACCCAGGAAGGAAGTGGGAGAGAGAGTGCCAACAGGGACTTTCACCATTTTTCTTTAGTGCACCTCATTAGCCAGACACGACATTAGCAGACATCATTACCAGAGCACTCAACTCGCTTCTGGCATGCTTGAGAGAGAGAGAGAGAGAGAGAGAGAGGAGAGAGGAGAGAGAGAGAGAGAGAGAGAGAGAGAGATGATGATGTAAGCAAGTGTTACAAGAATGTCAACAAGAATAAGATAGGAGTGTGGAGAGGAGGAGGACTAGCAAGTGAAAAGGTGCGAGAGTGAGTGAGTGAAGAAAAAGATTTACACAGATTTACAAAGATACACTGGCCACACAGACCTTACGATCCAAACGAGGTGGTCCGGACTTAATTCTAGTAGAGATAGCAAAGAAGAGAGAGAGAGAGAGATTCAAGTTAAGCTGAATCAAATCATCTAATAGTAACCAGAATAAAGTAAAGGGGAGGTTTTTAGTTTGGTCCCTAGATATCCATCCAGCTTAAGATTACACCCCCTTGACCCCCTTTCAAGATAAATTTGTACATTTTTCGGTAGAAAAATGTCCCGGCTGAAAGCCGGTTCCTCTTAAATTACAGGCTCGCTATCGCTCGCCAGGATAAAATCGACACCTAAATTGCACGAAAGGTCTTAAAATTGACAGAAATGGGTTGAAAGTTCTTAAAATCATCAACATAATGGGGCGAACGTCTTAAAATTAGACCAGCAATGGGGCTAAACATGAGGGAGAAAGGAGTCCAGAATAAAATCCCTCAAGTGGAAATCTCCCCTTAAAAGGACGGCACCGGTACTGGAGGGGTGAACAACTGAAGTACGGTTGTAGTTCACACACATATATATATATATATATATATATATATATATAAACACATAATAGCATTCTCATTATATTTTACAGCCATCATTAACTCGCATAATTGCTGTATTTTTTGTTTAAGGGGCAGATCTCCACTTGAGGGATTTTTTTCTTGACCCCTTTCTCCCTCATGTTTAGCCCCATTGCTTTTGATATTATAAAACGTTTGCCCCATTAGTTTAGCGATTTTAAGAACTTTCACCCCATATTAAGACCTTTCGTGCAATTCAGGTGTCGATTTTATCCTGGCGAGCGATAGCGAGCCTGTAATTTAAGAGGAACCGGCCTTTGGCCGGGAAATTTTTCTACCGAAAAATGTACAAATTTATCTTGAAAGGGACTCAAGGGGGTGTAATTTATCTTGAAAGGGACTCAAGGGGGTGTAATTTTAAGCTTGATGGAGGTCTAGGGAACAAACTAAATACCTCCCCTTAACCCATCCAGTACAGGTGACGTCATTATAACTATAGTCTGACTACTATTACACGATGGTATTCAGTGTAGAAAGGGCCTCCAGCAATTAACAGGCTTCGAACTATCTTTCTTAACTCTTTTTATTACCTCAAATCCTTTCTAAACTGCACAAAATCGTCTAGATATAGCCAGCGTAAAATGATATAGACGTCGCTGGTTCAGAAGGGGTTAATATCGATGCTAACGGGCACACGGTAGCCATCACTGTACCATTATAGATGATTCACCTCATAATCATCAATACAATATGTAGAAGAACACTTGTGCGATTAATTCGAGGCCATGTACGTACACTCCCACTCCCACACACACAGACACACCCACACAGAACACACAAACACCTACAGCCCGTAGCCTACCGATGTCGCCAATTGGAAAACAAAATACCTACACACACATCCACAGCCATTCCAACACATATAGCACCTACACATAATTATAGGAGGCGAGAAACACTCCCGCAATACAACTAGAGTAAGTACAACTAGAGTAAGTACACACACACACACCCACACACTCCCACACACACAGACACACAAACACACACACACACACAGACACACAAACACACACACATACACCCACAAACACACACACACACACCCACACACTCCCACACACACAGACACACAAACACACACCCACACACTCCCACACACACATATACTGTACACCTATAGTGAATAATGGACACGTACGATATTATTATAAAATACGTGCGTACCCACAAATATAACGTATAAAAGTAACTCACTCACTCACTCACACACACCCACACGATAATCGATCAATAACGAATGAAGTGGGAGGCAGCCTTCATAACTTGAAGGAAATAGTGTTAGTGTGTACTTACTCTAGTTGTACTTACTCTAGTTGTATTGCGGGAGTGAGCATGCTCGTTATTTCCCGCCTCCTATATGTGTAGGTGTTATATGTATCGTTGGAATGGCTGTGGATGTGTGTGTAGTCTGTATTTTTAGCCAATTGGCGACATCGGAAACGAAAGCTTAGGGTGGATCTGTATGGTACCATTCTCACTATAGACGGTACCGTCTCGCCCGAAGGCTTAGGTAGCTATCAGCTTAGGTGAACCATATGATACCCATCTCGCCTTGTACCATTTTTGCCAACCCCAGATGGGACGTCACAACGTCGTCCACTTATTCCAGGTACCTATTTACAGCTAGGTGAACTGAGGCTAACACATGAAAGGAGACAAGCCCAATTTGTCTCCGCCCGGCCGGGGATTGAACCCCCGACCCCTCGTGTGTGAGACGAGAGCTCTACCACTAGGCTACGGGCTGTGTGTGTGTGTGTGTGTGTGTGTGTGTGTGTGTGTGTGTGTGTTAGCGTGTGTGTGTGTGTTAGCGTGTGTGTGTGTGTGTTAGCGTGTGTGTGTGTTAGCGTGTGTGTGTAACTTATATGTACTAAATGTATGAAATTGTATGCATAACTATGAAATTTAATTCTTAATAGGTATTCACAAATTAGTAAATGCATACATACAGACATCCATAGATACAATGTCATACTTTCATAATTTATTAATTTAGTCTGCTGCTGATTCTGTTTAATTTTAATTTATTTTAAATTTTATTATTATTATTTTATTATTATTTATTATTTATTACACACAATTGTACAAACGTTTAACTATTTCTAGGCCTACATCACCAACGACAATACAATCCACATAAAACCAGCAACTTGTTGAATATTGCATGTTGAAATATTGCTGTAAGTAAGCAATGTAGATCTATCATTGCCAAAAAAGTCAAACCTTTAGGATTACCCAACATTCACGAATTACGAGATGGTTTTATAGACACATACGGTGATGACTATTATAATGGTACTACTTGCTATGAACAATACATAATTCAGTAATAGGAGTCTTCTGAATTATTTCAGATTCAAAACACCTACAATATTACACTATTTTTCCCAGTTTATGAATTCCCTTCCAAACATTAATGTATCTTAGAAGGAATAACTTTCTTCTTCCTCGACTTTTGACAAATTAAAAATAACTAATAGGCCAAATTTAACAGACCTAATTTAACATAACTAATTTAACTACACAAAATTAACATAAATAAATATAACCCATGTATCATAACCAATTTAATATAACCCATTTATCATAACCAATTTATCATAACCAATTTAACATAACCTATTGGCAACGTTTAGAATATAGCACAAAACCAGAATTGCAAATCCCCCCCAGCCAAGCCAGTGTTGAGAGGTACCCCCAAAGTGCAACCAAGCCCCATCACACCTTAACAACACTGAACACACTTACCTTTACTATGCACACCTGAGAGACACACTTACCTTTATAACACACTACACACCCGTCACACCTACCTTTAGTACACACCTGAGAGACACACTTACCTCTACAACACATTACACACCTGACACACCGGCCTTATTATAATGAGTACTGTAGACAAAAATAGGCCTTATTATAATAAATACTGTAGAAAAAAAAAATGCCTTATTATAATAAATACTGTAGAAAAAAAGGCCTTATTATAATAAATACTGTAGAAAAAAAAAAAAAAAAAAAAAAAAAGTCTTATTATAATGAATACTGTAGAAAAAAAAAAAAAAAAAAAAAAACGGCCTTATTATAATGAATACTGTAGAAAAAGGCCGTTTTATAATTAATCCTGTAGACACAAATGGCCTTATTATAATGAATTCTGTAGACCAAAACTAAATAAATGAATAAAAAAAATAAAAAAATAAATAAATAATCCAACTTCGTGCTTACCTGGTGATCTGGCGAAGGTGAGGCGCCCACGTCACTCTCCCCGGAGGAGCCGCTGGAGGAGGCTGATGACCCTGGGGCAGGGGGGGCCAGGGGGCGCACCACCCCCTCATCACCACCCAGTGACCCCCCACCACCACCATCCTCTCCTCGGTCTGTTAGCCCCGCCTCACTGAGGAGAAACAAATACACTTTATTAGACAAAAAAAAAAATAATAATAATCGATCTATATACAGTATTCAGGCCCAACCCCCATTTGTCCTCTTCTTTTGTTGGGGGGGGGCGGCGACTCCAGACAGAGCCAGAATAGGGACAACACAACAGAAAACAAAAATAATAATACTGGGGAGCAACAAATACACTAGATGTTAAAAGAGATATGGATGGATAGTGATGGATAGTGATAGATAGATAGATAGATAAATAGATATAGGCAAATAAATAATGAGAGAGAGAGAGAGAGATACCTTTGGATACCTTTGGATGTGTTCGCCGCTCTTCTAGCGGCACCAAGGAGCGCGACGCCCCTCGTTATGGGTGGTGATTTGGTGCAGTAGACTGTTTGAAGCGACAGCTCGCTCCCTTGCGAGGATGGGCTTGTCTGGCACTTTTTGCAGTTCGACATCTAGGGCTCTCTTGAAGTTGTCTAACGAGATGTCCCTCATGTCTCTTACTCGCCGTGGGAGTTTGTTGAAGAGACGTGGGCCTCTGTGTGAAAACCAGCCCTCTCGCAGAGAGCCCATAGCACCCCTGTTATTCATCCGGGGGATTTCGCATTCCCAGCCTCTCCTATCACTGAATTTCATGACTATCGGAGTATGTAGGTTTGGTACTAAACCCTCTGCGATTTTCCACGTGTATATTATTAGGTAACGTTCTCTTCTACGTTCCAGTGAGTACAGATTCAGTGCTCTTAAACGCTCCCAATAGTGTGTAGATGTTTTATCGAACTTATATGCGAAGTGAAATTTCTTTGTACACTCTCTACGTCATTATTTCACCTGCTTTGTATGGGGATGTTAATACGCTACAGTATTCAAGCCGCGGTAGCACTAGAGATTTGAAGAGCGTTATCATAGGCAATTCACCGCAATTTTTAAAAGTACGCAGAATCCAACCTGTTAGACGTTTCGCAGCCGCCACTTTGACCTGGTTATGTACTTTGAAACCCATATTTTCAGACATTAATACCCCAAGGTCTTTCACACTGTCTTTCCGTTCTATTATGTGGTTAGATTCTGTTAAGTAATTTGTAATTTCTTTAACACCATTATTATCTCCGTAACCGTATTAATTGGAATTTTTCCTCATTGAATTGCATGTTGTTTTCCCTGGTCCACTGGAACACTACATTCATGTCTTCCTGCAGTCGGCCCGTGTCCTCTTGTGTGTTTACTATCTTGCTTAATTTTGTGTCATCAGCAAAAGACGACACCGTACTGTGTCTGGTGTTGGTATCTATGTCGCAAATTAGTATGAGGAACAGAAGGGGCGCTAGCACTGTTCCTTGGGGCACTGAGCTTTTGACATCCGAAGGCTCAGAAGTGACTTGGTTTACTGCTACCGATTGTTTTCGGTTTACGAGGAAATTGTATATCCACCGTCCGATTTTTCCAGTTATGCCTTTTGCTTTCAGTTTGTGGGCTATTATACCATGGTCACATTTATCAAATGCCTTAGCAAAATCGGTTTAAATGACATCCACGTTTTTCTTTTCTTCTAGCGCTTTAAGAATTTTGTCATAGTGTTCCAAAAGTTGTGAGAGACATGATCTTCCCGCTCTGAACCCATGTTGACCGGTGTTGTGTAGTTCATTTGTCTCAATGAATGTTGAAATTTTGCTTCGCAGGACTCGCTCGAAAACTTTAATGATGTGAGAGGTTAGAGCTACCGGGCGGTAGTTTTTTGGTAGTGCGTACTCCCTCCTTTATGCAGTGGGGCAATTATTGCGTTTTTCAAGCTATCTGGTATGTCACCAGTGTCTAGACTCCTTCTCCACATTATAGCCAGGGGTTTTGAGAGGTTTTCCTTACATTTTTTCATTAGGATCGATTTCCATGAGTCCGGGCCTGGTGCCGAGGGGGATGGCATGTTGGAAATGGCCTCTTCTATGTCTTTTGGACCAAAATCAATATCCAGCATCTGAGGGGTTTCCGTGGGAGAGGTTTCCATGAAAATATATTTTGGTCTCTGATGACTTTTGTTTCATCAGGCTCACTGAATGCCATTTCATACTGCCTGCTTAAGAGTTCGCTCATTTACTTTTTGTCCCCTGTGAAAGAGCCGTCCCCTTTGCTCAGTGGGCCGATGTTTGATGTTGTTTTAGCCTTTTGTTTGGCGTATGAAAAGAAGTATTTGGGAATTTTCCTTTATACCTGCAATAGCTTTCCTCTCCTCTTCCATATGTTGTAGTTCATATGATATTCTTAGCCTTTGTTCAATTTCCACAATTTCTCTATCTATTTCGACCTTTTGCCTATCCTGTAGATTTTGATGTGTACGTCTTTGTGAGTAATTTTCTTCTTCTGTACAGCCTCCTCCTTTCCCGATCTTGTTTGCTTCTTCGTTTTGTTTGTCTTGCAGGTATATGGTGGCTACAGATTTGGGTCATGGTTTCTGTTATTAACCCTTTCACGCATATGACGCGATTTTGAGCCTATTGGGGATACTTTAAAGCCTTTGTTACCATCAGGGGTATTTATAAACCTTTAGTTTAGTTATTTCAACCTCTGCAGTTGTCTTTGAGTTAGCTGTGGGCAGAAAACTAATTTTGGAGAGGTAATTATAAGAGTGAGAGAACTCTATTTATTATTGCTAATCTGGCAACCTCCGCGTCATATGTGTCTGAAGGGGTTAAGACTAGACATTCTGCTGGTGTCAGGTTATCCATTAAATCTTCCCAGTCTATTTCCTCCATTTCTTGATTTACCTCTTCCCACCTAATGTTTTTGTTATTGAAGTTAAATTTACTGAAGGGGCCGGTTTTTGTTCTCGATTCTGAGGTTGTCTGTACACTTTCTAAGGTTGTTTTGAACTCAATTAATTTATGATCTGAGTATGTTGTGTCCGATATGTTAATGCTGTGTACTAGAGAGTCGTTTGGTTAGTGAGACCAGGTCTAAGATTATTTGTTTTCCCCCGTGAGAGACGAGAGAGAGGAGAGAAGAGAGAGAGAGAGAGGAGTTGTACAAAGGAAGAGCTCGTACAAAGGAAATCAAGCAACAACAGATCTAGTGACGCCCCCTTCTAGGTTGCCTTGTCCTCTCAAAACCCACTGAGGATCAAGTTGTCCAAACGTGTTAGAGTGGGTAAGGGAACATTGGAAAGGGAAATTACTGCCCTGGTAAATTATGTCGCTGGCCAATTAGCGAGAGAGAGAGAGAGAGAGAGAGTGTTTGGTGTTGTGGTGAAATTAATCAAATATAGATTATGGAGGAAGGGGAGAGCAAGGTTTCCTTCACATGTAAGTCTACGGCCCCCACCCATACACTTTCACTGGATGGTTGAAAGAGATTCTAGGTTGGCTGCCAGATAGGTTATTAACAGCAGCTTAATATTAAAGTGGAGTGGCTAAGTAGATACAGTTGTCGTGTTAGATTTTAGATAAATTGTTCAGGATGGCTCAAAGGTGGTTCTTTTATCTATCCTCTTTTTGTGTGTGTTGAATCAATGTGGTCGCGTACACCGGTTCATTATTATCTTCCCGTCGATAGTGTTGTGATTTATTTGTGTTACGGGTAGGTGAAAGCTCCTTGTGGTAGTGGAGGCTTTCCCTAGTTGTCGTTACGGCTCGAACAGTGAGTAGTTGTTGGATTACCAGTGGTTGGAGTATTATAAAGTGGTAAGGAGACCAGTTCGTTAGTTATCACTTTTTATTGTTTTTCTACTTTTGTCTCGTATGTGCCCCTTGGATTTTTGTGCTAAGTGTTTTCCGTCCGAAGATCACTTGGTATTGGTCGAACGCCCTTATGTCTTTTCTCTTCCTTTTTTTTTCTTTTTTTCTCCCCTTTTTTCTTTCCCTTTTCTTGCTTTCTCCCTTTCCTTCTTTCATCCTCCGTTGTTCTTCTTCTATATCTTCCCCATACTATTATTTTGTCCCTTTCACGTAACTTTCTTTCTTCGACCTTTTTTTTCTTTTTGTTTTCGCGGCCAAATACTCCTGTCGTTAATTATTTCGGGCCCAGAGCTTTTCCCCACACCCCCAACACGACCCACCTCCCCCGCCCACTATCCAACCCACTACCTGTCGTTTTCGTCTTATCAATGACTAAATACTGTGATTTCAACAATAATACAAACTGTATTCCATGACCGGACGAAACACGGTACTTATACCAGAATAACCTTTAGCCACACTTACTACATAGGTAAGCACTCTGCCTCAACTATCACCGGATGTTTTGCATGGTCATGGGAACCAGTACCAACTGTTAATTCCGTTTACTACCACGTTAGTTCCACCACGAGCCAATGGAATAACCAGCTACCACGTAGTACACGTGCTCATTGCCAAACTAACACTTTAGCGTTACTACAACCTTTACTCACCACTACAAATTTTATCCATCTCTACCAGGTCTTAGCCACAACTACCACTTTATGACACCCACCTTACCACTTGATCTACCATTACACTTTCTATACTACAACCACTGTATCCACCAACCACCAACTACAATACCACTTTATCTTATCAGTACAACTCTTTATCCACCACTACCAAAGTATCTTCACTACACTTTGATCCAATACTTACTACTTATGTACTACTACGAACACTTATTTTCCGACAAAACTTCACCACTTTATTCACCACTACCACACTTTAGTCCTACCACCCATACCACTTATCCATCACTAAAACCTTGTATCCTAAACACTACCACTGTATCTACCACTACCACTTTATCCATCACTAACACTTTATCTAACACTACCACTTTATCCACCACTACCACTTTAAAAAGTTCAAAAGTGAACTTAGTTAGTTCCAATCTCCATAGGAAAGGGTACCGACAAAACAAATATCGTAAATAATAGCAAACAGAGGAGGGGAAGGAAACAATTATATAATAAATAAAACATAAAATTGAAATCAGTGCAGGATTATTTCTTCGGAGACCATATCACAGGGTTAGTAGGTGACCGTTATTGGATGAGGAAAGGATCTGCACACACAACCAAATCGTGGGTTTTGGCGGGGAAAATTCGAACGGCCATCGAGCCAGTCAGGTTGAATCAGGTTGTTGATAGGTAAAAATATGAAAATTAAAAATAGATACTATATATAGGTAGCCTGGAGAAAGGTCGTTAATTTTCCTAGAGCTGCCGTATATTCCGTCCTTATCTAAACAAGTTCCACCCTCGACTCCAAAAACGGGGAGAGAAAAATGTGGTTGAAAAAAAAAAACAGTGTAGAGGGGCTCAGTTGAGGAATTCTGTTTCATAAGATAATTATTGATGAAAGTGTTACTTAAAGGTTACTTTAAAAAGTTTTAAATCATAAAACGAGGTGGGTGTTGTGTGTAACACGAGTGGGCACTACCCACCCCCCCCCCCACCCCCCCCACCCCCCCCCCCCCCCCCCCCCCCCCACCCCCCCCCCCCCCCCCCCCCCCCCCCCCCCCACCCCCCACCCCCCCCCCCCACGCCCCCCCCCCCCCCCCCCACCCCCCCCCCCCCCCCCACCCCCCCCCCCCCCCCCCCCCCCCCCCCCCCGCCACCCCTCCCCCCCCCCCCCCCCCCACCCCCCCCCCCTACCACCCCCCCCCCTGTTCCCCCCCCCCCCCCTGTCCCCCCCCCCCCCCCCCCCCCCCCCCCCCCCCCCCCCCCCCCCCCCCCCCCCCCCCCCCCCACCAACCGCGTACAACAAAACACCTCCTTGTCCTCACAAGCCCCCCCCCCCATACTCTCCTCTCTCTGCCCCATGTTAAGGGCGGGCGGTGGAAAAAAAAAAAAAAAAAAAAAAATGTTTACCAGAGGACAACTGTACGAGTTGTAAGATGAATATACACATGCATAAATAAAAGCACCGCACTGTACGCCATGTCGGATATGCAAGCAACACCCATACCACTGGATTTGCATAGGATTATTGACACCAAATAAATGAGGTGTACAAAATACAAGAGGGAAAGAAGAACCTCCATATTTCTGCGATTAGTTGGTTTCGATATTCACACTGGCGAGCCATACAGGACTGTAGAAAATACAGACAGTACAAGATAGACTGAAATATAGCCAAGACATAGCTTACCTTTCACAGAAAATGGGAAACTATTGGGGGCATCAGGGCACTTCATACAAATATCCACAACCCACACACGCATCCACCTTTCCCATGATCATAATGCCCACATTGCCTCCTGCCCATCAACACACATCGCCTGCCGAACAACAACCCTTTCGCACCATACTATCCACAAACAAAACCTGCCGCACCATCTCCCCACACCTCCCCAGAAACCCCAGAAAACACCCACCATTAATCCCATCGGTATGGCCATTGACCACCCCCTAATGCTGTTGATCAAATACAATTTTGCAGGATGAACGTTAGGCATGCAAACCAAGCCCACCCCCCATATCAGGCTCCCCTTCAACATCGTCTCACCCCCTCACCACTGCCACCTGCCCACCTACAACCGAACCCCGTAAACCTCACCCCACCTGCAGGCCTCACCCACCCATTACACCAAGCCCAACTATCACCCACAACCACACTTAGCTCACCACATAAACCCCTGGCACCACCAGCCACAACTTCTGGGGTTGTCTACAACAGTGTGCAGATATTATCTGGAAAGAAGGTACTAGTTTGGTCAAAAGGGCGAATATAATGGGAATTCATGTAGATTACTCATCCCAAAATTTGCAACAACATAACCAGTCATGGAAAATGTAGATTTGGTGAAACCTGCAAATACCACCACCCATCCCTTTGCAAGACATCACTTGAGAACAAGACCTGCTACAAAATGAAATGCCCAGCTTTTCATATTAAAGGGACTTGGAGATATGCTAGACCTAACACGAATGGTAGCCAAAAAAACTCTCTAGCTATGCGAGGACGAGACAGAGGAAAAAGGCAAGGAGGGAAAGGGCAGATGAAGATGAAGAGACTGAGGGAGATGGAAGAGCACATAGAACACCTCGAGCACCTCCTGGCCTCCCAAGAGTGGCCAATACATCCCGAAGACTATTAGGTACACATAGTACTCCAAACAATCCCTCCCCAATCTTGTTTGCAAATATCCAAGGCCTAAAAAATAGAACCACGAACAAAGTACCATTTATTAGGGGCCTGCTAGAAGAAGGAAACGCTATATTTGCGGCTCTCACAGAAACTCACATTAAAGATCAGGAAGATAGCGAGGTATGGATCCTGGTTACAACCTACATAGGGCAGACAGAATGCATAGATCACATGGAGGTGTAGCCTTGTACATACATGACTCACTGATATGTACTGAATTCCTAAATAACAGTAATGAAGTGGTTGGAACTACTGGAGTTAAAATAGAATCCCTAAATTTAGCAGTTATTGTTACATACAGGCCTCCAGACTCATCCTGAGAAGAATTCAAAACCCACATCAACAAAATAAAATCAGAAGTGGAACACCTCAGGCACCCCCCACCAAATATTATATGGCTAGGAGACTTTAATCCTACCAAACATTAAATGGAGACAACTAGAAAACCAGTTAGTGGCAAATAACACCGGAGAAGCAAATACTAATACGAGAGAGCTTTTTGAACTTTGTGATTTTTTTAGTCTTACCCAACATATTGCTGAACCCACACGGGAAAACAATATCTTAGACCTGGTCTTCACTAACAACGACTCTCTAGTACACAGCATTAACATATCGGACACAACATACTCAGATCATAAATTAATTGAGATCAAAACAACCTTAGAAAGTGTACAGGACAACCTCAAAATCGAGAACAAAAACCGGCCCCTTCAGTAAATTTAACTTCAATAACAAAAACATTAGGTGGGAAGAGGTAAATCAAGAAATGGAGGAAAATAGACTGGGAAGATTTAATGGATAACCTGACACCAGCAGAATGTCTAGTCTTAATAACAGAAACCATGACCCAAATCTGTAGCCACCATATACCTGCAAGACAAACAAAACGAAGAAGCAAACAAGATCGGGAAAGGAGGAGGCTGTACAGAAGAAGAAAATTACTCACACAAAGACGCACACATCAAAATCTACAGGATAGGCAAAAGGTCGAAATAGATAGAGAAATTGTGGAAATTGAACAAAGGCTAAGAATATCATATGAACTACAACATATGGAAGAGGAGAGGAAAGCTATTGCAGGTATAAAGGAAAAATTCCAAATACTTCTTTTCATACGCCAAACAAAAGGCTAAAACAACATCAAACATCGGCCCACTGAGCAAAGGGGACGGCTCTTTCACGGGACAAAAAGGAAATGACGCGAACTCTTAAGCAGGCAGTATGAAATGGCATTCAGTTGAGCCTGATGAAATAAAAGTCATCAGAGACCAAAATATATTTTTCATGGAAACCTCCCCCACGGAAACCCCTCAGATGCTGGATATTGATTTCGGTCCAAAAGACATAGAAGAGGCCATTTCCAACATGCCATCCCACTCGGCACCAGGCCCGGACTCATGGAATTCGATCCTAATGAAAAAATGTAAGGAAAACCTCTCAAAACCCCTGGCTATAATGTGGAGAAGGAGTCTAGACACTGGTGACATACCAGATAGCTTGAAAAATGCAATAATTGCCCCACTGCATAAAGGAGGGAGTAAAGCACTACCAAAAAACTACTGCCCGGTAGCTCTAACCTCTCACATCATTAAAGTTTTCGAGCGAGTCCTGCGAAGCAAAATTTCAACATTCATGGAGACAAATGAACTACACAACACCGGTCAACATGGGTTCAGAGCGGGAAGATCATGTCTCTCACAACTTTTGGAACACTATGACAAAATTCTTAAAGCGCTAGAAGAAAAGAAAAACGTGGATGTCATTTACACCGATTTTGCTAAGGCATTTGATAAATGTGACCATGGTATAATAGCCCACAAACTGAAAGCAAAAGGTATAACTGGGAAAATCGGACGGTGGATATACAATTTCCTCGTAAACCGAAAACAATCAGTAGCAGTAAACCAAGTCACTTCTGAGCCTTCGGATGTCAAAAGCTCAGTGCCCCAAGGAACAGTGCTAGCGCCCCTTCTGTTCCTCATACTAATTTGCGACATAGATACCAACACCAGACACAGTACGGTGTCGTCTTTTGCTGATGACACAAAAATTAAGTAAGATAGTAAACACACAAGAGGACACGGGCCGACTGCAGGAAGACATGAATGTAGTGTTCCAGTGGACCAGGGAAAACAACATGCAATTCAATGAGGAAAAATTCCAATTAATACGGTACGGAGATAGTAATGGTGTTAAAGAAATTACAAATTACTTAACAGAATCTAACCACATAATAGAACGGAAAGACAGTGTGAAAGACCTTGGGGTATTAATGTCTGAAAATATGGGTTTCAAAGTACATAACCAGGTCAAAGTGGCGGCTGCGAAACGTCTAACGGGTTGGATTCTGCGTACTTTTAAAACACGCGGTGAATTGCCTATGATAACGCTCTTCAAATCTCTAGTGCTACCGCGGCTTGAATACTGTAGCGTATTAACATCCCCATACAAAGCAGGTGAAATAAATTATGTAGAGAGTGCACAAAGAAATTTCACTTCGCATATAAGTTCGATAAAACATCTACACTATTGGGAGCGTTTAAGAGCACTGAATCTGTACTCACTGGAACGTAGAAGAGAACGTTACCTAATAATATACACGTGGAAAATCGCAGAGGGTTTAGTACCAAACCTACATACTCCGATAGTCATGAAATTCAGTGATAGGAGAGGCTGGGAATGCGAAATCCCCCGGATGAATAACAGGGGTGCTATGGGCTCTCTGCGAGAGGGCTGGTTATCACACAGAGGCCCACGTCTCTTACACAAACTCCCACGGCGAGTAAGAAACATGAGGGACATCTCATTAGACAACTTCAAGAGAGCCCTAGATGTCGAACTGCAAAAAGTGCCAGACGAGCCCATCCTCGCAAGGGAGCGAGCTGTCGCTTCAAACAGTCTACTGCACCAAATCACCACCCATAACGAGGGGCGTCGCGCTCCTTGGTGCCGCTAGAAGAGCGGCGAACACATCAAAAGGTATCAAAAGGTAAGGTAAAGGTATCCATCACTACCACTTTATCTACCACTACCACTTTATCCAGCACTACCACTTTATCCAGCACTACCACTACCACTTTATCCACCACTACCACTTTATCTACCACTAACACTTTATCCACCACAAACACTTTACCCACCACTACCACTTTATCTACCACTACCTCTTTATCCATCATTACCACCTTATCTACCACTAACACTTTATCCACCAGGCCCTTAGAGTTTAGCCCTCAACCATTTATCCGCTTAAGCATTCTATCAGCCGCTTTTATCTGGACCCAATCCCGTCTGGGCCCAATTCCGTATGGGCCCAATCCCGTATGGGCCCAATCCTGTCTGGGCCCAACCCTGTGGGCCCAATCCCGTCTGGGTCCAGTCCCGTGGGCC
This sequence comes from Paralithodes platypus, assembly GCA_032716605.1. Classification (NCBI taxonomy): domain Eukaryota; kingdom Metazoa; phylum Arthropoda; class Malacostraca; order Decapoda; family Lithodidae; genus Paralithodes; species Paralithodes platypus. The sequence continues at coordinate 49,959,554 of CM064498.1, forward strand.
CAATCCCATCTGGGCCCAATTCCGTATGGGCCCAATCCATTTCCTAATAAGATTATAAGATATAATAGCCTGATGGTAACCTACCGTCATCTTGAGCTTGAATAAGGATGTTTACTGTGGCTGACAGTGTGACTACCTTAGCCAAAAGCCAATATTGATGGATATTATTTATTAAAATGTATTGATTGAAATAAATTGACCGAAAAAGCACATGTTACAGGGCATAAAACCTTCGCGGATATCGCCAACAAAAATTTAATTTCGCGCTCACAGCTACTGACCAATCAGCGACGAGAATCAATGTTTGACTAACATGTCATTCACCCTGCTCAATCATAAACAGGATTGCTCAAACAGAAACATTATTGCCTGATAGGTAGACTGAACGCACTCCTGGACTGGTCCCGGGGCGAAGTAGAACGCACCCTCTTGTGGCGGCTGGGGGAGGGGGTTGCCTTACTAGAGTCACTTTAACTGCTACTCATTAACTCTTTTGAAAGAATTTTGGGCTTAACTTTAGATTTGGAACTTGACTTAGAAGGTGGAGATTTCAGCACTGGTGACATTATAACAAGATGGTCCCACAGAGCCTCATCATCACAATGTAATGCCTTATGGGCAATGTCTTTGGAATAGGCATTACAAATGTTCTTAATCTCTTTCAGTGCCACTAGGCATGGCTGGTCTCTCTTGTTAAACAATTCATTACAGAGGTCCGAGCAAATAGGACACCTCTTAGATACCCAAAGGCCCCGAGACCTATCAGGGCATTTAACACACTTAACACAGAGCTTATGTGCAAAGGCCGGAATAAGAGAGCAAGTGGGTGTAGCACAAAGAGTGACTAGAGGCATGATGGAGCTATAAACGACGACCCCCCCCCCCCCACAGCCGGGATCGGCCCCTTCCCCTGTAGTCCTGTGCCGCTACAGATGTGCTGTGATCTGGAAATAAAAATTTCCAGTAATCAATGCTCATAAGGATAAACCGAGAGGTTCACACATCATAAACATCCCAAATACGCCGGAAAATTAGCTGTAGACCATCCGCTACTCTAATCTTCCGTTGTACTTGTTTGTGAAAAGGCCTTGATGACCCTTTCGCTTTGAGAACTGCTTACCTGTGACTAAGTGTCACCGGCCCATATTAACCATTTCATTAACTAACTAATCGTCTATCAGGACCTGAGTGATAGTTAATTACCTCACTGGACTTTTCCGCCGGGCATTATTAATCAATTCATGCCACGTGAGGCTATCGGTTTGGGCGAGTTCACTCGGCCGGGCAGACATCACTCCCTTAGGAATCTGCACTTCCGCCGGGAGTCTAGTGGTACACCACACCACGCCGGGTTTATTGGAATTTTCCTTTCTCGCCTGCAAGGCGAGCATCTGGCATCAATACACAGAAAGATCGCCGGAAGAAAAAAACAAATTTGGAAGGTACTGGCTTGTTTGAGAGAGTAAGCCACCAACAAAAACCCCACCAAATCAGTCAGAACCTGTCCTGACACCCTGCTTAACATGTATAATATCACCACATGAACGCGAGGGTCACATCTTAGGGCTAATACACAGTATTAATTAAGCAATAAACAATATCCCTAGGCTACTAAGAATACCCCTACTGAGGCTGGCCACGAGGTTCACGGTAACAATTACACTGAATATGTTACCATTACCTCCGAAGAAGACACAGCAGCAGCGAACGCAGAAAACCCCACGCCCGAGGGGAAGAAGAGCAAACTAGGATTCTGGAAAGTTCCACACCACGTGTGGCAACTCTTAAACCAGAACATCTGCTAAAATAAAATAAAATGCAACTACCTCATAGAGATGGCTAGAAGCATAGTTCCGCGGATGTAAATAGCCTCCTAAATAACTAGTACTGTATATAGCAAAGCTAAGGCGCAGAAACAAAAACAAATACACATTGCGCGTGAGTCCGATGCGGACCGATGCCTACACTTAAGTACCCTATTTTAACACTTCCCTGCGGACGTACCAATGGGGCCGTCAGTCCTAGCTAGTCTAAACCTATTCCATAGCAACTCAGATAAATACAAATGAGCAAAAGACTCACTAGAGTTGAACTTATGACGAATAAAGCGGAGGACTGGTGAGGCACCTCTACACAGTATGGCCGCAGGGGAAGGAAGGAGGAATGGCGTCGCTTGGTTCAGCGTCTCGGGTAGAATCCACAAAAGAAGGCCTTAATATAGCAATTATTAAGTTAATTTTTATTTTTTATTTTTTTACGAAGTTTTTTCGTAGTGAGTACCCAATCATAAAGAAGATTCCATAAGATAATTAGCGTTGCACTTATGATGTTTAGTACTCTTTCCCCTGCGGCGGGTGTTTCAAACAGGCTGACCGCGGGTGTTTGAAAGAGAGCTACTATTTAATAGGCATATCGTCAATGATATCGTCAACTAATAAATCCTAATATTTAGTAGTGGCCCCGGAACCATTGATGATATGCCTTATACAGTAATGGCACTCTTTGAACCTTAGAGTCAGCTGTTCAAATCAACCGCCCCAGAGTGTTTAGAGACCAACATCGTAAGCGTACACTCATAATCACTTACGGGATCGTCCTTATGAACGGGAGCTCACTACGAAAAAAAAAAAAATAATAATAATAATAAAACAAAAAAATATTAGAACTACTAATTTGCTATGCTACCCATCGTGTGGATGTTGATAGCGTAGTTTTGCCTTCAGACGCTGAACCGTCCAGCGTCATTCCGCCTTAACTGACATATCAAGATAACTTAGATAACATCAGAGACGAATGGGAAGGGGATGGAAGGAAGGGCCGGAATCGTCAATGATTCCGGGGCCACTACTAAATATTAGGTTTTCCTTCTTCCCTCCGGGACTCAAACCTATAATTTATTAGTGGCCCCTTCATCATTGACGATATGCCTGATATCACAAGTCTGGAGGGGGACATTCGTGACAAATATCAAACCACTAACAAACCAACAATAGGATGAGACTAAACCCGATGTAGAGCTCTAATTTTCTTTATTTTTGTATACACGATACATAAAATTATAAAAGATAATACAGGTAGCGTACTTAAATAATTACCTGTGTGCAACTATTTTCTGAAATTATGGGATAGGAATTGTAGAAAAGGTGCATAACATATAATTTATTAGTGGCCCCTCCATCATTGACGATTATGCCTATTACATAAGGCACCCTCTTCAAACACTCATCCGCCGTAGTTTGAATCTACCGTGCAGAGCATAAAAAATTGAGGAGCCTTCATCATGAGCGCACGCAACCTCACTCATGGTTCAGTCATTATGAAATTGGGTTCTCACTACGAAAAAACTTTGTAACAAATAAAAAACAAAAACAAAATAAGAATAACTATTCATAAGCTTTCCATATAATCGTGGATGTACTTGTGTGGATCTTTGACCAGACGCTGACTCAGGCGTCATTCTTCCTTCTCTGCTCTGCGCTCAACCTACCCGGACGTGCCTCCCCACGCTCCGCTGGTTCCGCATTTGCTGCGTCCCTAGTGAGTTTTTTCTCATTTGTTTAATCCGGGATGTATTGAGTAAGGTTAGGATATGCGTAGCAGGAGTGTCCTGGGCGGGTTGCCCGCAGTGCAGTGTATTTTGGGTCGTGTGTTTGGGACATCTATTTCGGGTGTACCCTCGTGGTCCCGTGGTGGACGCGTGAAACGTTTGCGCGGTTAGCTAGCTTCGTGATGTAGGCGGCTTTCATTACGCGTTATTAGGCTTCTTCTTATCTTTCTGATGAAGTAGTTGTTTCTTTTCTCTGACGTTCCCAGCGTATTTTTCTTCACTTAGTGAGGTTTTTTCTGGGTCCCGAGTCAGTTCTATCCTTTTCCGGGAATTTTATGCTACAGTGGTGTGTTGACGGTGGTTCCTGTTGTGATATGATTCAGTGCTTTTTGTTTTTATTACGACATGATTACATATTTTCGTCTGCTTAGGCCTAGCCAGCCTCTCGTAGCTTTGCCACATGTACAAGTGTTATTGATTTATGTTATAAATATGTACTACTGTGTCATGTGTGTCCTGGGTTAGTTGTGTATTGGCTAATTCCACGGACTATTTGTGTGTCCTGGATTAGTTGTGTATTGGCTATTTCCACGGACTATTTGTGTGTCCTGGGTTAGTTGTGCTTTGGCTAATTCCACGGTCTATTTGGTGCGTTCAGATTGAATCTGGGCGGGGTGGGTTGCCTTTTCCGGCGGGTTTTTTCGGTTACACCGTGAAAACCCGGCTGGTTGCCGAGTTTTAATCACGCGTGGTTAAAAAAGGCTTGTTTTCCCCGGCGAGTGGTGGCTTGAGGCTCTCCAGGAATGCGTCTCTGTGGTGGAGCCTGTGTTCAGGCTTACTGTGATTCCCGGCGGGATGGCTTTACCCATTTAACTAAGTGTTCATGCGGACACTTGTTGAGTTTAGTTTTTCCCGGTTTTGCAAAGCCAGTAAAACTAGGCTGTTTGTTGATTGGTCTTTCCTCCCCGGCGATCTTTTGCAAAGAAGTGGGGATAGGAACAATTGGGGTTAACGTTATAAACTTAAATTCACACCCGGCGGTTGCACCTTGGGAGGGTGGGATTAACGGATTTGCAATTCAGTATAGTTGACCAGACAATTGAGGGATACGTTAATGTATCGCCGCCTTCAACATACGGCGATCTAGGACGCTTCGGGAGAAATCAGATCTAGCATTTAAGACAGGCCCCCCAGTTTTTGATCTGCGAGATAATACGGGGGCCGGCGTCTTTTTATGGGTTTTCCAGTAAAACTTACCTAACACCACTGGGAAGACTGCGTCATTTATGAAAGCAATGCTGGTCTTTATATCATGTCAGAGGATATTCGTAAATCTTTTGGACAGGTTAAGATATTCTGAAATCTTTACTTTTGAACCTCCCGCGTAGCGAGCTGTAATGGTTGTGTATTACGTCTCGTTACCCGGCGGGTTATTTAACACTTGTGTTCGAACATGTTGGGGTAACCTTATGAGCATTAATTCCTGGAAATTTTCTTTTTTCCAGGGCGGAGTTCCGGCGGGTCTTTAGAGAACCTGGAGTAAACCCGGGGGTGGGTTAGTTTTCCACCAGTCTCTGTCATGGCTGCCCTAGACCCTGTTTTTGCTTTGTGTGTTTCACCCTCCTGTTCAGGTATCCCTCTCTTTGCACACACTCTTTGCATTAGATGTGTTAAATGTTTAGATCGCTCAAGGGGTTTGTGGGTTACGCAGAACTGTACTTTCTGTACTCAATTGAGTCATAAAGTATTGCAAGACAATGATAGACCCGCGGCGGTCGCTTTATGGGAGGTCAGGCAGCTGTTGTCCACTTATGCTACCACAGTGGCCCATAAGGCCCTTCAATGTGATAACGTAATTCTTTGGGATAAATTACTTATTGAGCACCCCCCTATTAAACGTACCTCTATAGTAATTGTACGAAAGTCGGCAGAGACTGGGCAGGGTTTAGCACTTACTCCAGCCCCCGGCACATCTAAGAGACCTTGTGAACCTACGCCCCCAGTGTCAGCCTCCACGTCACGGGCGCGGTCCAGGTCCAGGTCGCCCCTCAGACAACAGCCGCTTAGTCACTCTTCTTCACCGGCGAGTAAGAAGAGCAAAGAGGAGAAGTCCAAGAGCAGTTCTAGTGATAAAACTGAGAAGTCCAAGAGCGGTTCTAGTGAAAGATCTAAGTCACACCGGAGCCACAAATCTTCCAGGAAAGATTCTCATGAACGAAAAGCCTCCCGGCGTTCGCCGGAGCATCGTGCCTCACTTTCTGCCTCTACTCCCGGCGCATCTAGTGTCCAATCTGATGGGGCGGGAGTGGAGTCAGAGACTGTGGTGGGGGCGTTACCGGCGGACGGGTTACCAATGGATATTATAAACCTAGAATTAGAGAGTTCTGTGGGCAGTGATCGCCCTCTAGAAGGGTCTAGTGGGGGCTCAGTGGTTGATGGGGTAACTGACTCCCAATGGAGTTCGGGCCAAGGCCTGGGTGTGTGGCGATATTCCCAACCAGGGAATGAAGGCCCACGTCTGGTTCAGGGAACACAGGTAATGGCGGACGTCCACCGGGATGCTGCGATCCCTTCATCCATACCAGACTTAACATGGCAACACGACGGGATTCCGGCTTCGGTGGAATCCTCTCATGATGAGCCAGATGACAAGGATGAGGTGTCTATAATCTCTGACATGGAGGTGCAGGAGTCGGGTTCAGTTTTAGACGACTCACAAGATAGGAATGATTCACCTCTTAGTTCTTCATCTGCTAAATTTGTCACGGCAGAGGAAATAGATGGGTTATTAGTTACTGCTCTAACGAAAAAATTTGGCCAACAGCCGGAGACTCCTACAGTGGATCTGGGAGCTCCCATGACAATTTCAAGTGTTCGGTCTCTGACTACTTCCATTGCTTTAACTAAGATTCCGCACCCTCCTTCTGTATCACCTACTATGGTCACTAGGCCTGCTTCGGCGGCACTGACAACTTCTAGTGTAAGGGTAGTAGCGGATGTGAATCCTCCCCCTTTAGATAAAGCACCGTTAAGAAAGGTAGCTATGCCCCTTTTATATGGTCCAGATGATTCATGGGTACAAATGGTCCCAACTAAGCCAGAAGTAGCACAGCCCACTTTGTCAGGGGAACTTCCAGTGCCACGAGAGTGGGTAATCCAAGGAAATAAATCTAGAAAGTTACGAGCTGTAGATATTCTGGGTAATGTACTTGATATTAATATTAAGGCCATTCCTAACTATTATCACCATGACTATATTGTGTATACAGCTATGCCTGCACTACCCCTGCATCAGCTTCAAAACTGTTTTCTGACTGGACCAAGCATGACGGTTTTAATGATATAAAAGCACTGTCAGCTCTCACTCCAGAATTAGATTTACAAACGGTCACAGACACAGCCGCTAATCCAGTTTTGAAGGTGGGGCAGTTGGGTCCAGGACCTTGGGTGGAATGGGAGGTAGAGGCTCAGAACGTTGCGACCACCTTCACCTCAAAATCTTCGCACCAAATTCCTCAGGACAGCCATTCTTGGTTCTCTCTGCCAGTCTTCTCGGCCGGCGGAGTTCCATCTGCTCTGTTTGCTTTCTTAGCTGCCCCTAAAATCAATCTATGCGAACTTAAAGATCCTTTCACTACACCTTCCCCAGCTCACCTAGACCGAGAGTTTAGGCTACGGGGGAAGGCGTATAGACTTTTTTCCCAATACATTGTTACGCACCAGGTGGCGAAGTCTATGCTAAGATCTACTCAGGCAATCGCGGACGCGGATGTCAGAAGATCAATTGAACTATCTCGACGTTTACTCCTTCAGACTTCTATTCAGTCGTTGGGGGATATCCATACAGCCTTGCTCGAGGAGGTGCGGGCGAGACAGGATCTTAGGATGTCCCTGGTGAGGAAACTTCCTGATAGAATTGCGAACCAGGTGGTCATGTCGCCGGTGCTAACTCCCTCTTTAATGTCCCCTGATGTGTGGAGAACTGTATTTAACATGGCTCAGGCCTTTAAGCACAGTCCCGCCCCTTCTAAGAAACCTGCTTTTACCTTTCCCAAACCCAAGCCAGTCGCCAAAGCTCAGCCGGGTGGGTCAAAGCCCTTTCATCTACCTAAGTCCTCTTCCCCCCAAGGTCAGTACAGGTATAAACAAGGGAAGTTTGCAGGTCAAAAGGACGAAACTATAACAAACCGGGCCAGAGCCCGTCTTCTGCCAACGCCGGCCAGTCGGCTAAGCATCCACCACCACCACCACCACCACCACCACCACCACCACCAACATAAAAAAACTAAAGTCTCTCTCACTCCCAGGGCCGGTCTCACGGCGGGTGGATCAGAGGGTAGTACAGCCGGCGAACCCTTGTCTGCTAACTGGGTCGTTCCGGACGTGTCACCACGCATGGCCATTAAATACTTGGGCGAGGATGGTGGCACGCAAAGGCATCACCTGGCAGTGGCTCCGGCGTCCTCGTTTACCTCGTTTACGTCAGCCGACAAAGGCAAATTTAGTTTCATTAGAGGTGGAGTCACTGATCCGAGAAATGATCGCCAAGAATGTCATCATCCCAGTTCCTCAAAATTATCCAGTCTTTACATCCAAACTATTTCTAGTGCCCAAAAGGGACAGTGTTCAGATGAGACCCGTCATAGACCTGTCTTATCTGAACCTCCATATTCACAACGTGTCATTCAGGATGCTGACAGTGAATCAAATCAGGCTAACACTTCCGCCGGGAGGATGGATGTGTTCTTTAGACCTGACAGACGCGTATTGGCACGTCTCGGTAAACAAAATATTTCAACGGTTTCTGGCCTTACGTATAATGCATCAGACTTATGTTTTTAAGAGGATGCCGTTTGGATTGAACCTAGCACCTCGCTTATTCACGAAATTAGTCCGGCAAGCCCTGATGCCCTTGTTAGAGCAAGGGATCAGGATATTGTGGTACCTAGACGACTGGCTAGTGGTGGCAGAGATGGAACAAGTATGCATAAATCATGTCAACATAACATTAAATCATGTCAAATCTCTAGGGTTCAAGGTAAACTTGGTAAAGTCAAACCTTGTTCCCTCACGAGTAGTTCAGTGGATAGGGCTGGTTTGGGACACAGCTACTCTCACTCTGAGTCAGAGTGTGGACAATCGAAACAGATTTCGCAGGAAATTGTTCCTGTTTCTTCACAGTCTGACTACGACACGGAGAATCTGGGAGTCTCTGGTCGGCTCTCTCAACTGGATTCAACTAACTGTAAAGTTGGGCCGGTTGAAAGTAAAACGATTAATATTGGAGGGCAACAAATGTTTTCCACTATTACCGGCGGAAAAATTATGGCCCATACCAAAATTAATCCACAACTTACTAGCGGTCTGGGCGAAGAGGGAAACGTTACAGTCAGTAATGTCATGGACCTCTCCTCCACCGACGGTATGGGTAGACACGGATGCGTCAGGAACGATAGGTTGGGGCTTTCAGTCAAACCAAGGGCACCAGGGTCAAGGGCTTTGGTCCCATTTAGAAATCTCCCACATCAATGTCAAAGAATTACTAGTCCCCTTATATTTCCTTCAGGCCCACGGCTCTACTTTACGGGACAAGTCGGTGGCCTTCAGAATGGACAATCTGAATGCGGTTCACTGTATTCAGAAACAAGGGTCAACGAGATCTCGGAAGTTGCTAAACGTGTCAGAAAATATTTTTATTCTAGCCAACAGGCTGGCCATTCATCTTCACGCATCTTATCTCCCAGGCATAGCAAACGTCTGGGCAGACGCTCTGTCTCGGAGACAGAGCACAACAGTAGAATGGGCGCTCAAGCAAACCATTTTCGACCAAATGATTGCGGAGCCTTACCATCCACAAGTGGATCTGTTTGCGTCAGAGGAGACTCACAAACTCCCACTGTACCTCACCTGCCGGACGATAACGCCGGCGGGCGGGCCAGACGCACTGGTGAAAGACTGGAACAGGTGGGGTTCCATTTATCTGTTTCCGCCGCCAGATGCGTCTCTAATGTGCCACGTAGTAAACAAACTACAGGATTATCGGGGCGTAGTCTCGCTAATCGCGCCCCTGTGGCCGGCGCAGTTGTGGTACCAGCAATTGAAAACGTGGTGCCTGCACCCGGTGTCACTCCCGGTCGGGTTTTTCCACTTAGACACAATTGGCAACCTAGAGACCTCGCTGACTTTTGCATTATGGACATTCAGGAGGCCAAGTGGCTAGCACCATACGGTAGAGACGTGACCAATAAATTCATGAATCAATATACCCAGTCTACAAAGCGACAGTATCAATCGCATTGGCAAGCCTTTACTTCTTGGATTCTTAGAACAGAACAAACTGTGCCCTCGGTGGCTATGGTTTTTAATTACTTAAATTATCTGTTCGAGCAGAAACGTTTATCTGTAGTAACGTTAAAAAATAACTTAACAGCGATTAGGATGCCATTTTTGGACCTTACCGGTCTTACCATACCAGTCGCGGAGGAAACAGGTTTTATGAGGGCATGTTTTAAACTCCACCCACCTCCCCGTCAGCTCATGCCTACCTGGTCTCTGGACAAAGCATTGTCGTTACTTCATTCCCGTCTGTATCAACATACTGCAGATTTTACATTACTTTTAAAAAAGGCAGTATTCCTTATGGCTTTGGCTACCGGGAACAGAGTATCTGAGCTGGCGGCGATGAGCAACACACCTAATTGCCTCAGGTTTGGTAGGCTTAATGAGTGTATTCAGATTGCACCTTCCCCAGGGTTCATAGCCAAGAATGAGCACAGTGAACACGTGTTTTCAGAGTTCACGGTGCCGGCGTTGAAAAGGGGAAAGGTGCACCATAATTTATGTCCAGTGCAAGCTCTAACCAAATATTTGAGAGTGGCATCTCTAAATCACCAGGGTGCTTTATGGGTAGCAAGTACGGGTAAACGCTTGATGAAACGTAAACTGGCTTCTCTCTTGGTCGAGGTCATTAAAGAGAGTAATCCCGGCGTTATGGGTAGGGCCCACGATTTACGCAAGTGGGCAGCTTCTTTACGTTTCCTTAAAAAAAATTATGTTGAAGATATTACGTCCACACAGTTGTGGGCCTCTAATCATACGTTTTTGACTCGATACCTTTCAGTAGCTCTAGACAAACCTTCCTTGCCATGTATAGCTTTAAGGCAGAGGGTCTAGGTGGCCCCTAAGTCACTTATTGTTTAATTTCAAGAAAAGGGGGGGGGGGGTGCTGTCAGTGTAACATAGGACACCCTAGACCCCGCCGGAGTATGTGAGCTGTGTGTTTATGGGTATTGTGATATGTAAATTTCTCTGTACTATTCATTACAGGAAATTGTGCTAGTACAATTGTAGTACAAACAACAGTGTTGTTGTAAGTAGTTTTTGGGCTGTGAAGCAATCTAATTTTAAGCATTGAATATATTTTGCAAGATATATCCACTAGTTTTATGGGGTTTATATGTGCACATGTAAACTTATAAGTTTTTATTTTTTCACCACTCAATTTAAGTGGGGTGCCTTTTTAACTGGCGGATATGTACTCAGAATCTCAGAGTTAACCCTTTTTTATCAAGCAGGCTTCTTTGAAGCACGCTCCTGCTTGTACCCCTTTTTGTATATATGTGCTGCGCCAAAAATATATATCTTTTCGAAGTAAGAATACTATGTGGTTGTTTGATTATCTGCTTTTGCTAGAGTTATGATATGATTACGAATGTCCCCCTCCAGTCTTAGATATCAGGCATAATCGTCAATGATGGAGGGGCCACTAATAAATTATAGGTTTGACTCCTACAAGGAGATTAAGAAAACCTTATATTTAGTAGTGGCCCCATAATCATTGACGACTGGGGCCCTCCCGACCATCCCCTTGCCATTCGTTGATGTATTAAGGATTTTGGTTTACTTGATTTTACTTACAAATGTTGAAATATAAACAAAAAACACTGGAAATATAACAACAGGAACCGCCGCCAACACACCACTGTAGCAAATACTTCCGACCAAGGGAAGACAGACTCGGGACCCAGAAAAACTTCACTAAGTGAAGAAAAATACGCTGGGAACGTCAGCAAAGCAACGCTACCTCATCAGAAAGATAAAAGGCAGCAGAAATAATCGCGTAATGAAAGCCGCCTGCATCACAAGCTAACTCAACTATGAAAACAAAAATTCACCTGTCCACAACAGGACCACGAGGGTACATCCGAAATAGATGCCCCAAACACACGACCCAAAATACACTGCACTGCGGGCAACCAGCCCAGGACACTCCTGCTACGCATATCCTAACCTTACTCGATACATCCCGGAGTAAACAAATGAGAAAAAACTCACTAGGGACGCAGCAAATGCGGAACCAGCGGAGCGTGGAGAGACACATCCGGGCTGGCTGATCGCAGAGCAGAGAAGGAAGAATGACGCCTGAATCAGCGTCTGGTCAAAGATCCACACAAGTACATCCACGATATGATGGAAAGCTTATTGGATAGTTATTCTTATTTTCTTTTTGTTTTTATTGTTTACGAAGTTTTTTCGTAGTGAGAACCCAATTCATAATGACTGAAGCCATGAGTGAGGTCGCGTGCGCTCATGATGAAGGCTCCTCAGTTTTTAAATGCTCTGCGCGGTAGATTCAAACTACGGCGGATTAGTGTTTGAAGAGGATGCCTTATGTAATAGGCATGTTCGTCAATGATGGAGGGGCCACTAATAAATATATATATATATATATATATATATATATATATATATATATATATATATATATATACTGTATGTATATAATACTGTAAATATATACAGTGTACGCGGAATGTAGAGAGCCGCCCCGCCACGCTGGCAGCAATATAGACCCTTCAGCTGTCAGCACCAGAACATTAATTAATAAATGGGTAGAAATGAAACTTTCGTGATTTTTTCGTACTTTAATATTTTGTCATGAATCCCTTGGCATCAATGATTATCTGCAGTCGACCAGGCATGGAATTTGACAGGTTTTTGAAGTATTCTTGGGACATGTTTTTACACCAAATGTTTGTAAATGGCAGCTTTAGACCTCCCTGTACGACACTTAATTTCACATGTGGGCAGTTTTTCAACTGCCCAGGCAAGAATCCGGGCCTTTTCCTTTCATGTTCGTTTTACCCATCTGAAAAATTCATAGGATGAGTGGAAGCTCTAAATAAGGCACAGTACGAAATAACAGGGGGCATTGACTCGGAGCGCTCGACAAAAACATCTTTCTCTCCTGTGTCTGTGTGCATACTGGTCACTATGACTCCCCTCAGAGCGGGAGCCTAGGGCTGCCTGAGTTGCCAGATGTCTTCAGAAATTAGCTACCACCCTCCGTATGGGAAAAACACGAATAGTTGATAGCTGATATTTAATCATATTTTCATACAAAAAGGGGCGCTCGGCTCTCAATTTTTCGCGTACACTGTATATATACAGTATATACAGTATACTGTATATATATATATATATATATATATATATATATATATATATATATATATATTATAGGTTTGACTCCTGTAAGGAGATAAAGAAAACCTAATATTTAGTAGTGGCCCCGTAATCATTGACGAACATGCCTATTACATAAGGCATCCTCTTCAAACACTAATCCGCCGTAGTTTGAATCTACCGCGCAGAGCATTTAAAAACTGAGGAGCCTTCATCATGAGCGCACGCGACCTCACTCATGGCTTCAGTCATTATGAATTGGGTTCTCACTACGAAAAAACTTCGTAAAAAATAAAAACAAAAAGAAAATAAGAATAACTATCCAATAAGCTTTCCATCATATCGTGGATGTACTTGTGTGGATTTCTGACCAGACGCTGAATCAGGCGTCATTCCTCCTTCACTGACATATCAAGTAAACCAAAATCCTTAATACATCAACGAATGGGAAGGGGACGGTCGGGAGGGCCCCAGTCGTCAATGATTACGGGGCCACTACTAAATATTAGGTTTTCTTTATCTCCTTACAGGAGTCAAACCTATAATTTATTAGTGGCCCCTCCATCATTGACGAACATGCCTGATATCTAAGACTGGAGGGGGACATTCGTAATCATATCATAACTCTAGAAAAGCAGATAATAAAAACAACCACATAGTATTCTTACTTTTTGAAAAATGTATTTAATACGGCGTAGGCCGGAAATATACAAGAAAAAGGGGTTCAGGCAGGTGCGTGCTTCAAAGAAGCGTGCCCGACAAAAATAGGTAACCCTGAAGATTCTGAACACAGATCTGTAGTTACAAAAGGCACCCCACTCAACGAGTGGTGACAAAAATAATAAGTTATAAGTTTATATGTGCACATCATAAACCCCAAAATACATGTGGAGATCAATTGCTAATGAACTTCATTGAACTAATGTTACATTGCTTTCGCAGCTAAAACTACTATAACAACACCGTTGTTTTGTACTAAACTTTGTACTAGCACAAATTCTCGCAGAGAAATTTTCATATCACATTTTAACCTTAAATTGTATCACAGCTCTCATACTCCGGCGGGGTCTAGGGTGTCCTATGTCAACTGACTGCACCCCCCCTTCCGTGAAAATAAACATAAGTGACTGCAGGGCCACCTAGACCCTCTGCCTTAAAGCTATACATGGTAAGGAAGGTTTGTCTAGAGCAACTGACAAGTATCTAGAGAGAAACGTATGATTAGACGCCCACAACTGTGTGGACGCAATATCTTCAACTGAAAAGTTTTTCAGGAAACGTAAAGAGGCCGCCCACTTGCGTAAATCGTGGGCCCTACCCACAACGCCGGGATTACTCTCTTTAATGACTTCTACCAGAAGAGAGGCTAATCGCCGTTTAAGTAAGCGTTTACCCGTACTCGCTACCCATAAAGCACCTTGGGGGTTATGAGGAGCTATTCTCAAATATTTGGTTAGAGCTTGCACTGGACATAAATTATGATGCACCTTTCCCCTTTTTAACGCCGGCACCGTGAACTCAGAAAACACGTGTGCACTATGCTCATTCTTGGCTACAAACGCCGGGGAGGGTGCAATGGAAATTGAATCATTAAGTCTACCAAACCTAAGACAATTAGGTGTGTTGCTCATCACCGCCAGCTCAGACACTCTGTTTCCGGTGGCCAAAGCCAAAAGGAAAACTGCCTTCTTTAAGATTAAAGCAAAGTCTGCAGTATTTTGATACAGACGAGAATGAAGTAAAGACAAAGCTTTGTCCAGAGACCAAGTAGGCATGAGCTGACGGGGAGGTGGGCGGAGTTTAAAACACGCTCTCATAAATCCTGTTTCCTCCGCCACCGGTATGGATAGACCTGTAAGGTCGAAAAAGGGCACTCTAATCGCAGTTAAGTGATTCTTCAAAGTAACCACAGATAAACGTTTCTGCTCAAACAGATAGTTCAAGTAATTAAAAACCAATGCCACTGAGGGTACAGTTTGTTCCGTTCTAACAATCCAAGAAGTAAAAGCTTTCCAATGAGATTGATATTGTCGCTTAGTAGACTGAGTATATTGATTGAGCAATTTATTGGTCACATCCCTACCGTATGGTGCTAGCCACTTGGCCTCCTGAATGTCCATAATGCAAAAGTCAGCGAGGTCTCTAGGTTGCCAATCGTGTCTAAGTGGAAGTACCCGACCGGGAGCGATACCGGGTCCGGGCACCACATTATTAATTGCTGGTACCACACCTGCGCCGGCCACAGGGGCGCGATTAGCGAGACTAAGCCTCGATAAACTCGTAGTTTGTTCACAACGTGGCACATTAGTGACGCATCTGGCGGCGGAAACAGATAGATGGAGCTCCATCTGTTCCAGTCTGTCACTAGGGCGTCTGGCCCCCCTGCCGGCGTTATCGCCCGGCGGGTGAGGTATAGAGGGAGCTTGTGAGTCTCCTCGGACGCAAAAAGATCCACTTGTGGATGGGAGAGCTCCGCAATCATTAGGTCGAAAATGGGTTGCTTGAGCTCCCATTCTACTGTCGTGCTCTGTCTCCGGGACAGAGCGTCTGCCCAGACGTTCGCTACGCCTGGGAGATAAGATGCGTGAAGATAAATATCTAGACTGGTGGCTAGAACAAAAATCTCTTCCGACACGAGTAGCAACTTCCTTGACCTCGTTGACCCTTGTTTCTGAATACAGTGAACTGCATTCAGATTGTCCATTCTGAAGGCCACTGACTTGCCCCGTAACGCCGGGCCGTGAGCCTGAAGGAAATACAAGGGGACTAGTAACTCTTTGACATTTATGTGAGAGATTTCTAAGTGGGACCAAAGTCCCTGACCCTGGTGCCCCTGATTTGACTGAAATCCCCACCCTATGGTGCCTGACGCATCCGTGTCTACCCATACCGTTGGAGGAGGAGAGGTCCATGACATGATTGAGTGCAATGTTTCCCTCTTCGCCCAGACCGCTAGTAAGGTGTGGATTAATTTTGGTATGGGCCATAATTTTCCCGCCGGTAAGAGTGGGAAATATTTGTTGCCTTCCAATATTAATCGTTTTACTTTCAACCGGCCCAACTTGACAGTTAGCTGAATCCAGTTGAGAGAGCCGACCAGAGACTCCCAGACTCTTCGTGTCGTAGTCAGACTGTGAAGAAACCTGAACAGTTTCCTGCGAAACCTGTTGCGATTGTCCACACTCTGACTCAGAGTGAGAGCGGCGGTGTCCCAGACCAGCCCTATCCACTGAATTACTCTTGAGGGAACAAGGTTTGACTTTACCAGATTTACCTTGAAGCCTAGAGTTTTGACATGATTTAAAATGATATTGACATGTTTTATGCATAATTGTTGTGTCTCTGCCACCACCAGCCAGTCGTCTAGATACCACAACACTCTGATTCCCTGTTTTAACAACGGCATCAGGGCTTGCCGGACTAGTTTCGTGAATAATCGAGGTGCTAGGTTCAAACCGAACGGCATCCTCTGAAAAACAAAATTTTGGTGCCTGATCCTCAAGGCCAGAAACCTTTGAAATCTTTTGTTGACCGACACGTGCCAATAGGCGTCTGTCAGGTCTAGGGAACACATCCAGCCTCCCGGCGGAAGTGTTAGCCTGATTTGATGAACTGTTAACATTCTGAAAGACTCGTTGTAAATGTGAAGATTCAGATAAGACAGGTCTACGACCGGCCTCATCTGAACACTGTCCCGTTTGGGAACCAAAAACAGTTTTGACGTGAATACAGGGTAATCTGGAGGGACCGGGATGATGACATTCTTGGCAATCATCTCCTGGACCAGCGACTCCACCTCTAATGAAACACAATTTGCCGTTGTCGGCTGACGTAAGCGAGGTCGCCGGAGCCACTGCCAAGTGATGCCTTTGCGTGCCACCATCCGTGCCCAGGTTTTTAACGGCCATGCTTGGTGACACGTTCGGAACGACCCAGTTAGCAGACAAGGGTTCGCCGGCTGTACTTCCCTCGGTTCCTCCGGCTCTAAGATAGGCACTGGGAGTGAGAAAGACTTTAGTTTTTTGATGGTGGGTTTGGTGGTGCTGGACGCTTCGCCGGCTGGCTGGTGTGGGCCGAAGACTGGCCCTGCCCCGGCTTATACTGGCCGCGTCCCCTCTGTCCTGAAAACCCTCTCTGTCTATGCCTGAACTGACCCAGGGGGGATTGGGAGGACTTAGGCGGAAGAAACGGCTTAGAACCCCCTGGCTGAGCTTTAGTAGGAGGCTTAGGTTTGGGGAAGTTAAATGCAGGTTTCTTAGCCTGTGCGGGACTGTGCTTCACGGCCTGTGCCATGTTAAACACTGTTCGCCATACATCAGGGGACATTAAAGAAGGTGTAAGTACTGGGGACATTACCACCTGGTTAGCAATGCGATCAGGCAGCTTGCGAACTAATGACATCCTAAGATCCTGTCGTGCTCGCACCGCCTCAAGTAAGGCTGTGCGTATGTCACCTAAGGATTGAATCGACGACTGAAGAATCAGACGCCGGGATAACTCAACTGATCTTCGAGCATCCGCATCTGCGATTGCCTGAGTAGACCTGAGTAAAGACTTAGCCACCTGTTGAGAAACTATGTACTGTGAAAACAGGCGGAAAGCTTTTCCCCTTAGCCTAAATTCTCTGTCTAGGTGAGAAGGGGTAGGGGTAGTGAATGGTTCCTTTAGTTCACAAAGATTAATCTTAGGGGCAGCTAGAAAAGAAAATAAAGCTGACGGAACTCCGCCGGCAGAACCTACCGGCATGGAGAACCATGAATGTGTATCCTGAGGGATCTGGTGGGAAGATTTAGAAGTGAAAGTGGTTGCAAAGTTTTGAGCCTCTACCTCCCAATCCACCCAAGGTCCTGGTCCCAACTGTCCCACCTTCAACACTGGATTAGCTGTCTCGTCTGTGACGGTCTGTAAATCTAGTTCAGGAGTAAGAGCCGACAGAGCCTTAATATCATTAAACCCATCCAGCTTAGACCAGTCTGAAAAAAGTTTTGAAGCTGAGGCAGGGGGTAAAGCAGGCTTAGATGCATAAACAAAATAATCCTGATGATAATAACTAGGTATAGCCTTGATATTTACGTCCAAAACATTACCCAAGGCATCCAATGCCCTTAATTTCTTTGACTTATTTCCCTGGATAAACCACTCACGTGGTACCGGGAGTTCCCCTGACAAGGTAGGCTGGGCAAGCTCTGGCTTAGAGGGGTTCAAAGGGACCCATGACTCGTCTGGCCCATAAAGCAGGGGCATAGCTACCTTTCTAAGAGGCGCTTTGTCTAGAGGGGGTGGATTAACATCCGTAATGACCCTGACATTTGACGTAGTGAATGCCGCCGTAGCTGGCTTAGAGCTCCCTGCCGGTGACCGAGTAGGAGGGTTAGGAATCTTAGATAAATCGATTGACGTTATCAGAGGCCGTACCGCAGAACTTGTCAAGGGAGCCCCCAAGTCCATTGTGGGGTTTTCTCGTTGTTGATTAAAGAATTTTGATAGAGCATGAGTAAGTAACCCATCAATTTCTTGTGCTGTAACAAACTGGTTAGATGCAGAACTTTCAGGTGAATCAGTATTATCATGGGCGGCGTCCAGGCCTGAGCCTGACCCTTGTCCTTCCCTATCTGAAATTAATGACACTTCATCTTGTTCCTCCCGATCCTCCTGAGAAGACCCCGCCGAGGCAGGGGCACCTTGTTTCCAAGATAAGTCAGGGATAGAGGATGGGGTCGCCGCGTCCCTGTGGACATCGGCTACTGTGTGACTCGTATGAGTCGGACGTGGATGGTCAGACCCTGGCTGAGCAAACCGCCAAACACCGAGGCTCTGGCCTACGCTCTCTTGAGAGTCTGAAACATTCTCAATTATTGAATTTCCTGAACTTTCCATTTCTAGGGTTAAAATATCAATAGGTAAATCTTGTTTAGGGACAGGCGCTTCACTATACTCTGAGGCTGTAACAGAAACATTTTCAGGTGTAGAGGTACGATGAGATGCACTAGACTTAGTAGAATGTCGAGAGGACTTCTTATGGGAATCCTTTTTGGAGGATTTGTGGCTACGGTGTGACCGCGAACTAGACCTAGGTTTGGAAGAATCACCACCATGGCCACTGGGGGAAGCTTCAGTCTTACACTTCTTACTAGCCGGGGAAGAGGCCCGACTTGAAGACCGCTGTCTGAGGGGTGACCTTGACCTCGATCTCGCCTGCGACGAGGAGGTGGCTGCCGGGGGAGTAGGCTCTCTCGGGCGTTTAAACGTATCCACAGACGATACAGAACCCTGGCTAGTCTCTGTCGGCTTAAAACCCGTTACTCTAGAGGTACGTTTAGGGGGAGGGTGCTCTGACAGCAACTTATCCCAAAGTGGGACGTTGTCACATTGAAGTGACTTATGTGCGACAATGGTAGTGTAGGCCGACATTTGTTGTCTGACCTCTCTCAACGCTACCGCCGCGGTCTTGTCATTGTCACACAGGACTTTATTGGCTAATTGGGAGCAAAAGGAACAATTAAGTGTAACCCAGAGACCCCTTGAACGGTCTAGACATCTAACACACCTTATGCAAAGGGTATGCGCAAAAATTGGGATACCCGCGCAAGTAGGGGTAATGCACAGGGCAAAAACTGGGGCCACAGTAGCCATGAAAGAGACTGGTGTGAGGAAACTACCGCCGGGTCTGTATTGGTCCGCCGGAGCTCAGCTCTGGAAAAATAAAGAAAAATTTCCAGGAATTAATGCTCATAAGGTTAACCCAAGTGTTCGCATACAAGTGTTAATAACCCGCCGGGTAACGGGATGCAAAGACACAGCTAACACATCTCGCTACGCGGCTGGGTGTAAAGAGGCTAAACAAATCTTCTTAGCTAAAGAACATGAAGAATACCCTCTGATATAATGGTCCAGTATGGCACTTATAGTCTGTAGGAGGTGGTGACTGTCTCAAGATTCAATTTTGTAACAAAGCCCCCCCTCATAAAGACGCCGGCCCTTGAAATATTTTAGTAGAATAGCCCAGGGCAGGAATATACGAGATCTGATTTTTTAACGAATTGTCCCAAACGATCGTCGTAAAAATAGAAGGCGGCGATACTGAAAGTATCACCCAATTAAGGTTAATCGAAATTGAATTTGTTTATAAATTCCTTAGTTCCTCCACTTAGGGGCACCCGCCGGGTGTGGGAATCGATTTGGTTAAACCTCACTGAACCTTCAATTGCCGTAAGAGTAAAGGCAGCGATACACAGAGTATCACTCAAATGGATTGGTTAACTATATGAGACCTAAGTCGTTTATCCCACCCTGCTCAGGTGCATCCGCCGGGTGAGAAGTCTAAAAGTTAACCCCACAAGTTCCTGACCCCACTTCTTTGTAAAAGATCGCCGGGGAGGAACGCCTAAACAACAGCTAGGTTTTCCATGTGGTTGTCGTAAACCAGGTAGAAAAACCTATAAAAAACGAGTGTTCTCAAGAACGTCGTTTCTTTATCTATATATATATGTAAGGATGGGTACAGCCATCCCGCCGGGAATTTAAAGGAGGCCTGAAACCAGGCACCCACAGAGACGCAGTCCTGGAGAGCCACAGACACCTCCCCACGCCGGGGAACCAGCCAGAGTTAAAAACCACGTGTGGCCCAACACTGCTCATCGGTCAGGATTTTTCATGGTGAAACCGAGAAAAAACCCGCCGGAAGGCAAACCCCACCCTGAACAGACACCATCTGAACAATACGACACGAGGAGAGACACGCACGACTAACCAAGGTCACAACATAATCCGTGGAATTAGCCAATACACAACTAAACCAGGAAACAAATATAGTCCGAGGAATTAGCCAATACACAACTAAAACCCGGATACACATGACACAGTAGGGCATATTTATAAAATAAATAATAACACTAGACATGTGGCAAAGCTACGAGCGGCTGGCTAGGCCTAGGTAGACGGCATGAAAATAGTTGAAATATAAACACACACTGGAATATCACAACAGGAACCACCGCCAACACACCACCGAAGCGATAACTTCCCACCCCGGGAAGCCTGACACGGACCCAGAAAAAACTTCACTAAGTGAAGAAAAATACGCTGGGAACGTCAGCAAACACACAGCTTACCTCATCAGAAGGATAAAAGGCAGCAATAATTAACGCGTAATGAAAGCCGCCTGCATCACCAACTAACACAACTGTGAAAAGTTCACGTGTCCACAACAGGACCACGAGGGTACATCCGAAATAGATGCCCCATACATACGACCCAAAATACACTGCACTGCGGGCAACCAGCCCAGGACACTCCTGCTACGCCTATCCTAACCTTACTCGATACATCCTAGAGTAAACAAATGAGAAAAAACTCACTAGGGACGCAACGAATGCGGAACCAGCGGAGCCTGAAAGGTACGTCCGGGCAGGCTGAGCGCAGAGCAAAGAAGGAGGAATGACGCCTGATTCAGCGTCTGGTCAGAAATCCACACAAGTACATCCACGATATGATGGAAAGCTTATTGGATAGTTATTCTTATTTTCTTTTTGTTTTTATTTTTTACGAAGTTTTTTCGTAGTGAGAACCCAATTCATAATGACTGAAGCCATGAGTGAGGTCGCGTGCGCTCATGATGAAGGCTCCTCAGTTTTTAAATGCTCTGCGCGGTAGATTCAAACTACGGCGGATTAGTGTTTGAAGAGGATGCCTTATGTAATAGGCATGTTCGTCAATGATGGAGGGGCCACTAATAAATATATATATATGTATATATATATATATATATATATATATATATATATTTAATAGTGGCCCCTCCATCATTGACGATATGCCTATTAGTATAATAGTCTCCCATCAAACACTGCGGTCGCTAGTTTGAATTTACCGCGCGGGAGGACAGGAGTACAACTTCATAAGTGCAACGCGTATTCTCTTATGGAATCGTCTTTATGATTGGGTACTCACTACGAAAAAACTTCGTAAAAATAAAAAAGAAAAATTAACTTAATAATTGCTATACTCAAGCTTCCCAATGCGTGGATTTCTTGCGTGTGGATTCCTGATGCTGGCCCTCTAGCGTCCATACTCCTCTCGCGTCCGTTACGTGAGGGTGGGTTACTCTGTGCTCCTGCTTCATTCTTCGTTCGATCGATTCTAGTGAGTCCTTGCTCATTCGTATACATCTGAGTTGTATTGAACATGTTTTTAGATTAGCTAGCACAGACTACCCCATTGGTACGTCCGCAGGAGGTGTGTAAATTAGGGTACTATTGTAACAGGCGCCTACGTGTCCCCAGGATCATCGCGCCATGTTTGTTATTGTGTGTTTTGTTTTGCGCCTTTAGCTTTCTGATAGTTATTTAGGAGGCTACCATTCTGCAAGTTTATGCTTCAGGCCGTCATTATGAGGTAGTTGCATAGTTTATTCTAGCAGATGCTCCAGTTCAAGGGTTGCCACACGTGGTGTGGAATCTTCTGGAGTCCGTATCTGCGCTTGAGCCCCTATCGCGGGCCTCTGCCTCCTCGTGCTGCTGCTGCTGCTGGATCTTCGGAGCGTCTGGTTGCAGCCACCTTGATGTTTCGTCGTCACATGGTCAGCCTCATTAGGGGTCTCCAATGTAGGCTAGGGGTTATTTATGAATTATAAATTAAGCTCTATATGTGTAAGCCTAATATTGTCCCAGATATATTTGTATTTGGCACGTGTGCTTTCATGCTTCAGGGGTTTGGGAGACATCCCGTTTATTTTTTTATTTTTTTTTTAATTTTTTTGGAGGTTTGGACTTTCCCAGATAAGTCCTCGCCTCTGAAAATTTTGGTTCGTTTTTCCGGCGGCTTTCTCAGCAGAGCCGGCGTTTTCTCGTCTCAGACGATAAGAAACCAACCAAATGTCCCGGCGTGGTGTGCTGAACCACGAACCTTCTGGCGGAATATGCTAAATTCTTAAGGGAGTCAACTCGGCCCGCCGAGTGAACTCGCCCTGACCGGAAGCCTCACTCAGTAACTTCTCTCGCCCGGCATAACAGTTAAGTGAGCTTAACCATGACTCAAGTCATGAAGCGAGTTAACTATCCATCTAGTGCTAATAGTCAATGATAGTAAAACGCTTAAGATAAATTGGGCCAGTGACGCTTTGTCACAGGTAAGCAGTTCATAATGTATGATAAAAGGAAAGACCTGGGGTCTTTCTACCAGGTCCAGCGGAATGTTAGAGTAGCAGTGGCTATAACTAACTTTCCGGCAGACTTGAGATAGGATGTGTTAACACCTCTCAGGTTATCCTTATGAGCATTGATTCCTGGAAATTTTCTATTTCCAGAGTCTCAACACTTCAGTAGTAGCGGTCCCGGCAGCAGAGGAGTAGCCGCTTCCTCCGGCAGGGGGTAGGGTCCCTAGCTCCATCATGCCTCACTTTGACCTTTGCGCTACGCCTACTTGCTCATTATTACCAGTTTTTGCCCACAATTTATGTATAAAGTAGACGTGCCGTTTTGCCCAAAATCAAAACGGCATACCCAACTCTGCATGGGTTACCATCATCACTACTAATACCATCATCAATCACAATCAACATAATCACTACTACTGCTATCATCACTACAACTGCCATCATCACTACAACTGCCACAATCATCACGAGTACTGTCATCATCACCATTACTATGATCATCATCACTACTACAATTACAATTATCACTACTACTCTCACCATCATCACTTTCCATTGTCACTAGCATCTTAATCACTACTATCATCATTGATACTACAACTATCAACCATCATTACTAATATCATCACCACCATCTTACAATAATTACTACTGTTAATATCATCACTACTACTATAACCATCATCATTACTACTGTCACAAATATTACTATAATTTATTCTACTGTCACCATCATCACTACTATTGCCATCATCACCATTCCTATGAACTTCATCACCACAACTATCGTCATCATCACTACAAAGTTCACCATCCTCACTACTACTCACCATCATCACTAATACTCACACCATCGTCACTACCATCATCACTACTGTCATTATTATCACTACAACTATCATCATTACTTGTCACCATCATCACTACTATTATGACCATCATTACTACTACTGTCACCATCATATCTACTACTGTCATCATCATCAATACAACTACAACCATCATCACTACAATTATCACCATTATCACTACTACCACCATAAATCCAAATATTACTACCATCACTTCTAATGCCAACTAAACTAACTTAACCTAGCAAATACGTAGCAAGATGTTTTCGCTCCCAGAACGAATGCATTCTTAGTGTGTGAGCCCCAAGGGCTCACACCCTAAGAACGCCATCATTGCTGGGGGGGGGGGGGGGAACCATATTTTGGACCTAAAATCATAACTATTGCATAAATTCAAAAAAATCTTTTTTGACTGACGTTTGCATTCACACAACAAATGTTCGTGTGAAATTTGGTGAAAATCCGTCCAACGGTCTAGGAGGAGTTCCGAGACAGACGGACGACGACGACGACGACAGACATTTTTTTCATGTGGTACCCTCTATACGGGGGGGCAATACCAAACTCTGCTTACGCAGAGTTGATAAAATGTGTAGTGTCTAGATCGCTCAAGGGGACTATGGGTGTCTAAACGGTGTGACGTGTGTTCTGAGTTACGAGCGGCGTTTTTTTATAAGAGAGATTTGTCTTGCTTAGCAGCCTTGAAGGAGATCAAGTCAATTTTTAACGCTTATGCGAAAGACACTGCTCATAAAGCTCTCCATTGTGATGACGAGGAGCTCTGGGAACACCTCGTCATTAAATCTCCATTAGTTAAGCCAGCTCCGGCGATGTCAACCAAACCTAAAGTTAAATCTAAAGTACTGTCCAAGCAAGTAGTGAAAGTGACAATGCCGAGCCCCCCCCCCCCGTGCCGGCCTCCTTGACTAGCACTAACGTCCGTGTCATTACAGACGTTACTCCTCCCCCTCTTGATAAGCCTCCACAGAGAAAAGGCCCTATGCCTCTTCTCTATGGACCGGATTGCTCATGGGTTCAGTCAATACCTCAGAAACCGCACCTGGCACAAGCTACCGTATCGGGGGAACTACCGGTACCTAGTGAATGGACCATTGAGGTTAACAAGAATAGAAAACTAAGAGCTAAGGATGTCCAAGGAAGGTTACTAGACGTTACCATTAAGGCCATTCCATCTCTTTATGGCGCTGATTTCTTTGTGTATTCGGCCTCCCCGGCGATACCTCTGGCCTCAACTGCAAAACATTTTGCCAACTGGTCTAGGAATGACGGCGCCAATGATATAAAAGGTCTACATGCACTTACGCCAGAACTGGATACAGTCCCGGTACTAGATCAGACAAATACACCAGTATTGCAGGTGGGGCAGGTAGGTGTAGGTCCGTGGGTGGACTGGGAACTAGAGGCGCAGGTTTTTGCATCTACTATTACCACTAAATCCTCCCATCAGGTACCTCAGGAAGTTCACTCATGGTTCACTTTACCGGTTAACAAAGCAGGCGGAGTGTCACCTGCTTTATTTGAATTCCTGGCAGCTCCCAAACTATCACTTTACAACCTGCATGAACCTTTTGCCACACCCCCTCCGGCTCACTTAGACAGAGACTTTAAGCTACGCAATAAAGCGTATAGACTGTTCTCTCAATACCTCGTCAGTCGCCAGGTTGCCCAGTCACTCACAAGAACTATTACAGCCATATCAGACCAACATGTAAGGAAAGCCACGGACTTGTCACGCAGGCTCCTTCTACAAAATTCTATTCAATCCTTAGGTGATATTAGAATAGAGATCATGGAGGCAGTTAGAGCAAGACAGGATCTAAGGGTGTACTTGGTAAAGAAGTTGCCGGAGGACATAGCCCGCCGAGTAACTCTTTCCCCGGTATTAACTGCATCACTTCTTCCCCCAGAAACGTGGAGTATTGTTTTCAATTTGGTAGATTTGTGGAAGCAGGGTACCTCCCTGCCAAAGAAATAGACCTTTAAGAAACCTTACTCGAAACTTAGGAGCGGCGGAAAGCCCCATCCTACTCAAACTAAACAGTCCTTTCGAGAACCAAGGCCTCCTCAGCAGCAGGGAGGTACTCAGCACAGACCTAGGCAGGGGAAACAGTCAGGCTATAGAGGTAAGTCATACCAGAAGCCTACTCAAGGTCAGACGCATGCCAAACCTAGCCAGCTGTCTAACCCCACTCTGCCGCCACCACCAAAAAACTAGTCAGTTACACTCTCTCTCTCCCAGGGCCTACTGCAGGCGAGTTGGACTCGAGAGTTGTCCTACCGGACAGACCCAGTACAGAAACTGGGTCGTTCCGAGCATGTCGCAGGGCTTGGCCCCGGTGGTCATGGGCCAGGACAGTGATAAGCAAAGGCATATCTTGGAAGTGGCTCCGGCGACCTCGTTTACGTCAAACTCTAGAATTCAACAATGTTTCTTTAGAGGTGGAGTCACTTGTCCAAGAAATTATCAACAAACAAATCATTGTCCAAGTAGATCCAACTTGCCCTGTTTTCACCTCCAGACTATTTCTAGTGCCAAAGAGGGACAAGTGTGCAGATGCGACCAGTATTCGATCTCTCGCGTCTGAACACATATTCACAATTCACCCTTCAGGATGCTTCTCTATCTATCTATTGCCTGACGCCGTGATCCCCGAAGGGGTGGCCACGAACGAACCGCCCCCATGCACCTCTGTCCCCAGTCAGTCGACGCCCCTCCCCCCAACCAGCACCGCCTTCGTTCATGTAGTTCCTCACTCCATCCTTCCACCTCATATTCGGTCTACCTCTCCCCCTCTGTCCCTCCACCTCACTCTCGTACACCCTCTTAGTCATTCTCTCGCTTTCCATACGTTCCATATGGCCGAACCATCTCAAGTTGTTCCTTTTCACACTTTCCAGCACATCTACCTCCACACCACACCTCCTTCTTACTTCCTCATTAGTCTGTCTATCCCTCCATGTAACTCCGCACGCACTCCTTAAGTAATTCATTTCCACTGCTCTCACTCTTGGTCTGAGTCTCTCAACCAACGTCCATGCTTCGCTTCCGTAAGTCAGTGTCGGGATTACCACACTGTCATGCAAGGACTTCTTCACTTCCATACTGACCACCCTATTTCTTGTTACTGCTTTTAGCGTTCCTACAACCCTCTTCCCCTGTTGTACCCTCTCCCGCACCTCTTCATCCATAGTCCCATCTTTACTCAACACACTGCCCAGATACTTAAAAGAGTTGACGATCTCCATAGCCTGACCGTTCAGCTTCACCTCACACTCTGTGACTTCACCCCTTTCGAAGACCATAACCTTGCTCTTCCCCGTATTTACCTTCAAATTCCGTTTTTCGCACACTGTTCCAAACTCATTTACCAGACCCTGCAACTCCCATTCATTATCACTCATCAGAACTGTATCATCCGCAAACAGCAGTATAGGTAGCTTCAGGATGCTTACAGTGAATCAAATCAGGCTCGCACTCCCGCCGCAAGGCTGGATGTGCTCATTAGACCTGAAAGACGCCTATTGGCATGTCCCCATAAACAAAAGGTTCCAATAATTCCTCGCCTTGATAATCAGGCAAGAGACTTACGTCTTTCAGAGAATGCCTTTCGGTTTGAGCCTGGCACCGAGAATCTTTACAAAATTAGTACGGCAGGCCCTCATGCCGTTGCTAGCCCAGGGTATCAAGGTGTGGTGGTATCTAGATGACTGGCTAGTAGTGGCGGAGTCAGAGGAGTTATGTCGATTTCATGTCAAGCAAGTGTTAAATCATGTACAAACTCTAGGATTCAAGGTCAACTTGGCAAAGTCGCTCCTTGTTCCCACAAGAGAAATTCAGTGGATAGGACTGGTTTGGAACACTGCCAATCTGACTCTTACTCAGAGTGTGGACAATTGCAACAGATTTCGCAGGAAACTGTTTCTTTTTCTCCACAGTCTGAGTACGACGAGGAAAACGTGGGAGTCCCTAGTCGGTTCACTCAATTGGATCCAATTAACTGTGAAGTTGGGCCGGTTGAAAGTAAAGAGATTAATCATGGAAGGCAACAAATTTTTCCCACTATTGCCGGCGGGAAAACTATGGCCGATTCCTCGATTAATTCACAACTTACTGTCGGTCTGGGCAAAGACCGAAACATTGTACTCGATAATGACATGGGTTTCTTCTCCACCTACAGTATGGGTAGACACAGACGCTTCAGGGGTAATAGGCTGGGGTTATCAGTCCAACCTAGGTCACCAAGCTCAAGGTCTCTGGTCCCAAGACGTAACTTTTCACATCAACAAACAAGAGCTTCTAGTCCCATTGTTTTTCCTTCAAGCTCACGGCACTTCCCTACAGGGGAAGTCAATTGCATTCCGAATGGACAACTTGACTGCAGTTCACTGCATTCAGAAGCAAGGGTCGCCGAGGTCTCGAGAGTTGATGGGGGTTGTCAGAACAGATTTTTGCTCTGGCCGAATCGCTGAGCATTCATCTACACGCATCGTACCTCCCGGGGATAGCGAACATCTGGGCGGACGCCTTGTCTCGGAGACAGAGCACCCAAGTAGAATGGGCCCTCAAGCAAACCGTCTTCGACAAAATGATTGCAGAGCCATACCGTCCACAAGTGGATCTCTTTGCGTCCGAGGGGAATCACAGACTACCTCTCTATCTGACCCGCCGGGCAAGAACTCCGGCGGGGGGTCCAGACGCTTTACTGGAGGACTGGAACAGGTGGAATTCAATCTATCTTTTTCCGCCTCCAGACGCTTCACTCATGTGTCAAGTAGTTCACAAACTACGGGGTTACCGGGGCAGAGTCTCGATGATCGCGCCAATGTGGCCGGCTCAAGTGTGGTATCACCAATTGCAAACGTGGTGCAGGAACCCGGTGTCACTCCCGGTCTCTGCCTTCCACTTGGAGACAATTGGCAACCTTCAGACCTCGCTAACTTTTGCCTTATGGACATTTACAATTCAAAATGGCTAACTCGGTATGGGCAAAGTGTCACTAGGAAATTTCTGAATCTTACAGTTTCTTACAGTAGATCCTCTGGAAAAAGGCAAACTAGGCCTGTGTATCCAGCTCAGTGCCAGTACTTGCACTGCTGCGGTCGTTCACGGTGCTGGCGGCGGCGGTAGCAGACGCAACATTTTTACTATTCTGTATTTTTGCTTTGTATTCAAACTTCAAATCTTGTCTTCCCCCATGCTTTATCAAGATTACTTTCAAACTTCCTTACTGATTAGGAATCGACTACATACTGGGGCAGTGCGTTCCACTCATTTTCCACTCTATCACAAAATGAGTTCTTTGCCTTTTCAAGCCTATTTCTTTCTTTGTAAATTTTCTTAGAGTGTCCTCTCATTCTTGTTCCCTCCCGCATCAAGAAGATACCTTCACACACATCCTCATCATACTTTCCTGACACTATCTTAAAAGTCTCTATCATATCCCCTCTCTTTCTCCTATATGCCAGTGTCGGAAGTCCCAGTGTCCTCAACCTCTGCTCATAGTCCGCGTTCTTCAACGTTGGTACAGTCAGTCCCCCTAATACACATATCCTCAGTCCGCGTTTACCCTATTCCGCGCCGAGGGGTAAAACAGGTACTCAAAATCCCTAAAACACGTATTGACCCCACAAAACACGAATCACGGTTGAAGAGTGGTGTAAAAATGCTGTTTTTTATATTCCGCGCCACCCCCCCTCCCTACTCCGCGCGCACACCCCTGGGGGCCCCTCAGAGGCCTAGGCTACCCCGGCCCCGCCACTGTCACTGGCCCTATCTCCGTCCCCGGATAAACCCATAGATTTCCCGATCGCAGTAGTGCCTTCACCAGTTTATTCTTCCTAGGCATTTTGAAGGAGTTGAAGGGTGTAGGAAGGCGGTTGTTACACAATAAATGGGTCAAGTCTCAGCGCACGGACACTTAAGGATATTGGGACTGAGAAGGAAGCACACATACACACGCACACTCACACACACACACAATTAGGTGAGTACACATAACCACACGTATAACCACACGTACGCTTCCTTCTCAGTCCCAATATCCTTAAGTGTCCGTGCGCTGAGACTTGACCCATTTCTTGTGTAACAACCGCCTTCCTACACCCTTCAACAACTTCAAAATGCCTAGGAAAAATAAACTGGTAAAGGCACTACTGCGATCGGGAAATCTATGGGTTTATCCGGGGACGGGGCCAGTGACAATGGCGGGGCCGGGGAAGCCTAGGCCTAGGCTATATGAACTCGCCCTGTCGCGGGGGTCTGTCTCGGAGCCCCCACTCTTCTCACCTACTTATAGCATTTAATTTTAATGTAAGGAATGACTTGTTTATGTTTCTATTATTGTGTATGCTTGGTTGTCCAATTAGTATTGATTTTGATCAAAAATTACCGTCAAATGTGTGTGGAAATGCGGGCTGCCGCCCATATGTATTTTTTTCCATAAGTTATGTTATCCCCAATGCGCGAATTCCCAATACCCGTCGTGTAATGCCGCCCATATAGGCGCGGATTGGGGGGACTGACTGTACCAGCTTGCTAGCTCTCCTCTGCACTTTCTCCACTGCTTCTATATCCTTTACCATATATGGAGCCCACACCTGGTTCGCATATTCCAGGTGCGGCCTAACCAACGCTGTATAGAGATTCCTGAAGAATTCTTCATCCATTGACACGAATGTCCTCCTTATCAGCCCTACAATTCTATTGACTTTATTTATCTTTTCCGCTAAATGTTCTGAGAAATTTAACTTATTGTCTATCACTACTCCTATATCCTTTTCTGCATTCACTTCCTCCATTGCTTCATACATACTGTATCCCACCTTGTCTGTCTTGCTTGTCCCAATCCGCATGTACTTGCATTTTTTTGGATGAAAAGGCATTAACCAATGTTCAGACCATCCCTTCATTCCCTCCACATCTCCTTGAAGCAAATCCACATCTTCCTTACTAGTCTGGGGGCCAAAGCCTGATTTTTTAGGTGAACCTTGCACTGAGAGTTAAAGTTTTTTTTTCTTCATATTATGTTAGAGGGGGTCATGGGTGATCATTTCCAGGGGGGTGACCGCTGATCACCCTTGGGCAATTCTCGGTATTAACCCTTTCAGTAGTAGAGCCTCAAAAGTGAGGAGTGCGATAGAAATTAGAGTAGGGGACAAGGGAATACTTATAACTCGGCAGTTTTTTGAGATACAGAACCATCTAACACCTTAAAATGTAGATTGTGATATGCTCTTTGGAATTATGAAGAGTATATACCCCATTTATATTATATCCAGGGGTCAAAAAGGTCATAAGATCGGCTACACAAAAAATCAATATTGATTTTTTTTATAAAACAAGGCTACATGAATGTTACTCTTTAAGCTAGTTTTTATTTGAAGTGTTCTAATATGTGTTTTGTTTCTATTCCAGGGTGAAATAAAGTCAAATTAGCCAAAGTTGCAACTGAAATCATGGATACAGTGATGGATGATATGTGCTTCTTCCAATCAAAATTCAAGTGTGGTGAAAAGACTGAATGACTAATAACTTCAACAGTTGTGCGGATCGAAAATATCATAAGATGTAGTAAGATACATGTATATTGTGATGGCCTTCATGAAAAATTAGAGGGTTTTAATAAGAATAACAACCAATATATTTTAAAGTGCCACAAAAGTTGTGTTTCAACGTACACTTCAAGCAGACAAACTGAACGTCACAAGCGGTGCCATGGTGTGGAGATTGATTCAGGTGTTCCTTGTAAAATCACAAGACAGTCAAAAGGAGATGATACAAAAGAGCCTTTTGATTTTAGAAAACATTGCCTTTTTTGTGGTAATATTTGTGACATTGAAAAAGACCCCAAGCATCCTTCTCGTTGGAGGCCAGCTTACCTCTATCGTGAGATCAAAGGCAATGATACCACATTGGAAATATGTGACAAAAGAAATGACAGAGTTGCCAGTGACGTCAGATGTCGGGTACTAAGTGCAAGTCAGTGACCTTCATGCTGCTGACGCTAGGTATCATGTTGACTGCCGACAGAGGTATATATCTGGCAAACCTCTACCCGGTGAAAGTAGCTGTGAGGCTCCAGAGCAAAAACAAGAGGACTCATTACAAAAACTCATCAAGCAAATGACAGACGACAAAACAAAGATATGGAACTCTGTAGAACTCTTCAGTGCATACACGAATGACTTCAAAGGTGTAAAACTTTCACGAAGGGGACTTATGAAAGAACTGACTGATCAACTCTGAAATGACATTGTAATTCTATCATCTGCAGGTATAGCGGATATTATAGTATTCCGCAGTAAGGCCTCCAAAACACTGCGGATATTAGATGAACCAGAAGATGACAAGAATCATATTTTAACACAAGCTAGCAAGCACATTGTCAGAGATTTGAAATCCTTATCTCTCAGAAACTCTCACTATAACATTCATGTAGATAAGGTGCAGTGCATTGAGGACTGTAGCATGTTTCTTTTAGATTTGCTAGCAAGGATATCCCCAAAACTTGATCAAACATTGCCAGCATTGATGATTGGATCTATTTTGACAAGTGTTTATAGGAACATCCAACCAACCTTTAAGTTGCACTTGCAGTAAAGATGGGAGAATCAAAGGGGATTATCAATGATATGTTCTCGTACGGTGTCACTTGTACATATTCTGAGTTGAGACACTTCAAGAAATCTGCTGCACAGGCAGCAGTAGAGGACAAGAATTATATGGCCTTGTCTAGCTCAAAAGAAGGCTTAGTGCAAGCAGTTGCTGATAATTTTGATGCAGATATTTGTTCAGCAAATGGTAAAGTGTCGACACATTCTTTGGCCTTAGTGATGACCCAGCCAGACACAACCCCACAAACTAGTGAGAATAGGCCAAAGATCAAGTGAGTCAGCAAGGAAAAGATGTCAGAACCCATTGACTATGATGTGAATATTTACAGAGTCAATGGTCGAGGAAAACCAGACATGCCAACTCAAGGGGCAGTGAGGTCAGTTCTCCCATTGAAGTTACTTGCTCGTCAGACTCTTACTCTGACAAGGGCATCAGCAATTGATATGTCATTCATTGAAGATGTGGTGAAACTTGAGGACTGTCCAGAGTACAATGGGTATAATACAAATCTTGCCAGAAGTAAAATGCTTGCACCTCAACCCCGAACAAAGGCAGTGTACCAGCCACTCATCGATATGAAGCCATCAGATCCAGATACTATGATGACAGCCATGATCCAGGTGCAGCAACTCACATTCAATACTGGCCAGAACTTTCTTGTACTAACCTGTGATCAACAACTGTATCGTGTTGCACTTGAGATCGTGTGGAGATATCCTGAGCAGTTCCCAGACATGGTTTTGCGACTTGGAGGAATGCATGCCCTTATGAGCTTTGTTGGATCTGTAGGGTCTCTGATTACTGAAAGTGGGCTAGCAGAGATTCTAGCCCCCGTCTTTGGAGGCGTAGCAAAGATGCTCAATGGCAAGAAATTTCCTCAAAATGTGAGAGCTTTGCGAATTGTAGCTGAGGAGCTCTTGCGGGAGATAGTTACCAACCAACACTTTAGCAGTACTAAAGACCTTCTGAAGGAGTTAGAAGAGAGAGGGAGAGTTAGTAAGACTGCCAAGCTTTGGACAGATGTGCTCATAAAACCAGTTCTGCTGATGATAAACTTCATTCGGGCTGAGCGAGGTGATTGGCTGCTGCACCTGGCAACTTTCAAAGCAATGATTCCATACTACTTTGCCGCTGGTCACATGAATTATGCACGCTATGGATTGTAATACTTAAGGTCCATGGAAGCACTCCCAAACCACATACTTTCATATTTCCTGAATGGAGAACATGTGATGCATCATCTCCAAGGAATATGGAATGGAATTTGGAGCGACCAGTATATCGAGTCAACATACATGAGATATGGGCACAGTAAAGGAGGGATAATAGGAATAACACTGAAGCCTGAGGCCCTCAAAGTCTGGGCCCTGAGTCGACACATCTGTGGGGAGCTCCTTGCAAGCCTCAGTTACATGGAAGAAGGTGAGAGTGATTACCAAAGAGTTAAAGTTACACACAAGGAAGAGGGAAAGGCCAGAAAAGCATCAGATGCTGAAGACAGAAAAGGGATTCGAAGGATGCTGGATGTTTGCACAGACCCATTGAATCCTTCAGAGCACCCAAAAGAACTAGTGAACATTGTTACGGGAAAAACTGGGAATCCAGACATTAACGTTCACCAATCTGTGGATATTGGAAGGAAACTGATGGAAGAATTTGAAAAGAAGTTGCCAGCTGGGTTTCATAACAGTATTCCAAAGAAGATAGTTACCATGGCAGCAACAAAGCATGCAATTGTCCATGATGGAAATCAAATTACAGATGTCAATGCAATCTATGCACAAGTTATTGGACTACTGTCAAGCTCAAGGGACGTTGATGTAAAACACGTTATATCACATGAGCTTTCACCTGGACCATTATCAATGTTCTCAAGAGATGGTATGAGAATCGCCAAACACAAGTCTCAGCTGAAGAAGCACCTCCAGGTAGAAATGTCTAATAGAAGTGCTGGAAAACCTGAAGTGCTAGTCATAGATGGCTCTGCATTTCTTTGGGTGATCAGCTGGCCTGCAATAGGAACCGTTGAAGATTATGTCTCGAACTTAAAACAACAACTTCATACATTTCTTCGTGAGTATGATGTATACCTTGTCTTTGACCGCTACCAAGACTACAGCACAAAGTCAGAAGCAAGAGGTTTGAGGGGCGCTAGAGTTAGCAAAGTTTATCACCTTCATCCTAAGTCAACTCTACCTGCACAGAAAGTAGGACTCACAGTGACAGAGAACAAAAAGCAGCTGATTAACATAATCTTCGAGAAACTATGTGGAGACAGTCTATTTCACACACAGAGCACATGTCTTCATAAGTTGGTCATTACTGGGGAAGACAGTTACCCAGTGGAGATCCAGAATGATATCATCAAAAGGCGACATGACCTGGCTACCACACATGAGGAAGCAGACAACATTATGGTGCAACAAGTATTAAAGTGCAGTCAAGAAGGAAAGTCCATCAAGGTGTTACCAGATGACACTGATGTCTTTGTCCTCCTTGTTTACTACTACAAGGCAGCTCACATCAACATTCCTGTATTCATGGAGTCCCCTGTTAGAGGAAGAGGTGTACTTGATATCAGAGCAACAGTACACATACATGAGATGATCATTGCAGATCTGCTTCCTGCACATGCATTGTCTGGTTGTGATACTGTGGCAACGTACTTTGGCATCGGAAAGGGGACAGTCATCAAAGTACTGAGATCAAGAAAATATAGTTTATCTGCAATTGGTGATGTCAATGCAGATCTTACAGATGTCATCAAACAAGCAACAGCATTTATAGCAGCATGTTATGGACTTACCAATGTGTCAACAATGTCTGAAGCACGAGTACAACTTTGGGCAACTAAAAATGGCAAGGGTTACACTTCATCTCCAAAACTGAATACACTTCCACCAACTTCAGAAGCCTTCTGTGAGAACGTGAAACGTGCCCATTACCAGGCTATTCTCTGGAGGTCCCTTCAACAGAACAAACTACCTGATCTTGATGTGAACAATTTTGGGTGGAGAAAGATACAAAATGTAAAAATACTGTCACCAAATACAATTCCTGACAATGTAAAATATGCACCGACTATATTCTCAATCTGATGAAATGTGGATGTGCCACAGACCAACCATGTTCAAGGAGGTGCAACTGTAAAGGGAATAGTCTTCCATGTACAATGTTTTGTAGATGCTTCAGCACTGGTTGTTCAAGGACAGATGGATATCAACACTGACACAGTACCATGAACTAGAACAATGAATCACAATGGGAACATTAGAAGATGACCAATTAATTCATTGGAGATGAAAGGGTGGGCGGGTGGACCTGTGGCTGGACCTGCACGGCTATCAGGCCCTTGGCGATGGGGTTACCAATTTATCAATGTGTTAAATTATAGAATATCTGATGTTATTCATGAACTTATCTGTCTAAATAATTGCTTTGAGAAATTGGTAGTGGCTTAGCCACCATGGACCAACGCAGTTGTGATTTTATATGCATATCATCTGCAGAATTTACCCTCAGTAAATAGCACATTATTGCATTATATTACCTACATTTTTATCTCAAAATATGTGATTCATTTGTAAACAAGCCAAATATTACTAGATGTGTATACCAATTATCTTTGACAAGTCAAAAACATAAGAATAGACAATTAGATAATCCAAAACACGCAAATAAATATTCACATTTGCGTGGTGAATGATTGTCATAGAAACCACAATTTCTTGAGATAAGTTAAGAAGTGCCAGCTTGGCTTTCCCAAGATTGTTAAAATGTGATATTCTAAGGAAAACCTTAACTCTGAGTAATTTTGGCCTAATTATGCATTATTTCATTTAAATATTACTGAATCCTTGAGTAGTGTCTTGTAAAATTTCATAAATTTTTGACCCCTGGATATGATATAAATGGGGTATATACTATTCATAATTCCAAAGAGCATATCACAATCTACATTTTAAGGTGTTAGATGGTTCTGTATCTCAAAAAACTGCCGAGTTATAAGTATTCCCTTGTCCCCTACTCTAATTTCTATCGCACTCCTCACTTTTGCGGCTCTACTACTGAAAGGGTTAATACCGAGAATTGCCCAAGGGTGATCAGCGGTCACCCCCCTGGAAATGATCACCCATGACCCCCTCTAACATAATATGAAGAGAAAAAAACTTTAACTCTCAGTGCAAGGTTCGACCCCTCGGCTCCCAGACTATACTCCTCACTCTTCTATACAGCTTGGTGTCATCCGCATAAAGGTATATCTCACTTCCATTAGTTATAAATTCAGGCAAGTCGTTGATAAACATAACGAACAGTAGTGGTCCCAACACAGATCCCTGAGGTACCCCACTTGTAATTTCCCTCCACCCCGAGCCTATTCCATTCACTAGTACCCTCTGTCTCCGATCTTTCAGGAAGGCATCTATCCATTTCACACATTTCTCTCCTATACTATAGCTTCTAATTTTCTCTATTAGCCTTTTATGTGGGAACTTATCGAAGGCCTTCATAAAATCGCAATATACCACGTCTATAACATCCCCATCCTCCAGAATTTGCATCCAATCATCTACCACCTTGATTAACTGTAATACTGTCGACCTCCCTGGCAAGAATCCGAACTGTCTCTCACTGAAAAGTTGGTTTGATTTCATATGTTCCATTATTCCTTCTCTAATTACAGTTTCCATTAGTTTACACACAACACTTGTCAAACTGACTGGTCTATAGTTTCCTGGGTCAATTCTCTTTCTCTTCTTAAAAATAGCTGTTATGTTTGCCTCTCTCCAGTCCATTGGGATTTGTCCTGTATTAAAAGATACCTCAAATATAATGTTTAATGGTTCTACTAACATCTCACCTCCTTCCTTTATGATTACAATAGGCCCACTTGTTGCGGAAAATGGAGATCATACAGATAACAAAGTACAAATGGCGAATATCCTAAATAACTATTTTGCATCAGTTTTCACGTCGGAAGATACTACCGGTAACCGACCTACCCCTACGAATCAATCAAATGGCACTGAGCTCGAAAACTTTACGATTTATGAAGACGATATCCTGTTCGCAATCAACAATTTGAAAGTTAATAAAACCCCAGGCCCTGATAAAATATCCCCAAGGATCCTAAAAGAAGCAAAACACGAATTATTAAACCCACTCGCAAATCTGTTCAACAAATCATTGAATGTTGGGATAGTTCCAAACGAATGTAAACTAGCTAACGTGACACCCATATACAAAAAAGGAAATAAGTCCTCTCCCGGCAATTATCGACCAATTAGCTTAACATCGGTAACGGGCAAATTAATGGAAACCATTATAAGGGACAAAATAGTAAAACATTTGGAAGAAAATAATTTAATAAAAGATTCTCAGCACGGTTTTAGAAATAAACGTTCATGCTTAACAAACTTACTCGACTTCTTCAATGATGTTTACAAATCATATGATAAGGATAGAGCAGTTGATATAATATATCTCGATTTTCAGAAAGCTTTCGATACCGTACCCCACAAGAGACTAATTGACAAAATAAAAGCTCATGGCATAACAGGAAAAACTCTGAAATGGCTCGAAAATTGGCTCTCAGACCGTAAACAACGAGTTGTAATAAATGGTGAAGAATCGGATTGGTGCAAAGTAAATAGTGGCGTTCCCCAGGGTTCGGTATTAGGCCCTATTCTTTTTATAATTTACATAAACGACTTAGACGAAGGAATAGAATGCAAAATTTCGAAATTTGCTGACGATACAAAAATTACTAATAAAGTAACCTCAACAGTACATTGGCAAAAACTACAAGGTGACCTAGACACTTTAGAAAACTGGGCAGAAAAATGGCAAATGAAATTCAACATAGAAAAATGCAAAGTATTACACATCGGTAGTAACAACGCTAAAAAAGATTACTCAATGAACAACATTCAACTATCAAATACAAATAATGAAAAGGATCTGGGAGTTATAATATCAAGTGACCTGAAGCCGAGTAAACAGTGTACAGAGGTAATAAAAACTGCTAATAAATTGGTGGGTTTCATCGGCAGAACATTCAAATTCAAATCAGAAAAAATCATACTTACTCTATTCAACTCATTGGTGCGTCCCCATCTCGAATACTGCGTGCAATTCTGGTCACCGTACTACCAAAAGGACATAAATAAACTTGAAAGGGTGCAACGCAGAGTCACTAAAATGATACCTAGATTGCGTAATAAACCGTACGAAGAGCGCTTAAAAGAACTAAATTTGTTTAGTTAAACAAAGCGCAGAATGAGAGGTGACCTAATAGAGGTGTTCAAAATCTTCAAGGGATTCAGCAACCTAAATGTAAGCGAATTATTTACGATCAATCAAGCAAACACGAGAAACAATGGTTATAAGATTATAGGCAAGCGTTTTCATTCTCACGAGGCGAAGCATTTCTTCTTCAACCGCGTTGTGAATAATTGGAACAGACTACCCTCGAACATTGTAAACTGTAATACTGTCGAATCATTTAAGAACCATCTGGATAAACACATGGCAAATAACCCCCGATTAACACAGTTTCTTTCAGAATAACGCGCAACGAAATGTCAACGCATACCGCAATGTATATTGATTTTCATACATCTGTTCCCTTTCAGAATTGTAGTAAATAGAGTTAGCTTAGATTACAAATCAACTTCTTTTTTCTCCCTGTCCTGTTCGAATTTCCGTGTCAGTTTTTCAATACTGCATGGTATTTTTCCTATCTGTTTCCATGCCATCATTAGCTGGAGGGAGTGGTGGGTGGGGAGGAGCCTTCTTCTTTGCTATCCTTTTCTCTACCTCGTAGTCAGTAGATTAGTAGTTTTAGATATCCAAACTGCCCCGTAAGGACCAATAGGTCTGTTGCAGTTTGTTCTCCTTTGTATTCCTTTGTATTCTTGGATGTATCCCATCCGGTCCCGGGAACTTACTTCTGTTCATTTTCCCTATAGCACTCCTAATTCTAGCATGGGAAAACTCTATTAGTTCTAGTGCTGGTGCCTGTTTGATGGGAATAGTAGGCACTGCATGTCCCCCTCCAGTCTTATATATCAGGCATATCGTCAATGATGGAGGGGCCACTATTAAATTATAGGTTTGATTCCCGGAGGGAAGTAAAGAAAACCTAATATTTAGTAGGGCCCCGTAATCATTGACGATGTTAGTGCCCTCCCTGCCATCCCCTTCCCATTCGCTGGATTTCTGAGTTGAATATTGATATGTCAGTGAAGGAAGTATGGACGCTAGAGGGCCAGCGTCAGGAATCCACACGCAAGAAATCCACGCATTGGGAAGCTTGAGTATAGCAATTATTAAGTTAATTTTTATTTTTTATTTTTTACGGTTTTTTCGTAGTGAGTACCCAATCATAAAGACGATTGCATAAGAGAATATGCGTTGCACTTATGAAGTTGTACTCCTGTCCTCCCGCGCGGTAGATTCAAACTAGCGACCGCGGTGTTTGATGGGAGACTATTATACTAATAGGCATATCGTCAATGATTACGGGGCCCTACTAAATATTAGGTTTTCTTTACTTCCCTCCGGGAATCAAACCTATAATATATATATATATATATACTTTTTCTTTTTGTACCATTCTAAATTAAAGTTGCGAATAGGAGATAGGCTATACCTCTTGTTGCTTATTCCTGGCCGAAATATATGAATGTCTGGTAACGCACAAGCTCCTCTGTTAATGGCAACTTTATCATGAAGAGACAACTGCGAAAAAATTAGTTCTTGTAGTTTATTAATTGTCCGTTTTTCTTGAACTATGATTAATTACTGATGGCCTAATCGAATTGTAAACTGTAAACAGAACTGAAAATAACGACAATTATTAAGTTATATGAAGTTGATATAAAATATGAGCTCTAATTATCACTCATCACCAATTC
Organism: Paralithodes platypus; assembly: GCA_032716605.1. Lineage (NCBI taxonomy): Eukaryota > Metazoa > Arthropoda > Malacostraca > Decapoda > Lithodidae > Paralithodes > Paralithodes platypus. The sequence goes on from CM064498.1 coordinate 50,000,124, forward strand.
ACCATCATTAACAAAAAAATATTAAGCCTTGGCGAATTGCGAAACAGTGAGAGGATAACGGAACGACGCATCCACACACCCTTCCTCAACAACAGCCAGGCAAGCACAGTGCTCTTCCCTCTCATATCCTCACGGCTTGGCTATCACATACCACCATACAAGTAAAATCGGAACTGTTGAGTACGCAGTTCCACACATTGTTTGCTTTCTTGTTTTATGGAAATGAGAGGATGGGCAATAATTGTAGGTTGAAGGATTATTGATAATCATACCTACTTTCATTTATTAATGAATATATTCATAATTGTGTGTATCTAAGAAATGTATAGGGGGTGCTGCAGTTCCACAGTGCTACTGACGAGCCGCCACTGCTCACACTTGACTTTTTTACGGACAGGGAGGTTCGGCCTTGACTCCACGTTGTGTTTACACACGTTTTCCGCCAAACAGGTGGGGTGTCCTCTGCCTCTTCCTCTATCTCTCGAAATCCACTCCACAGGTGGATTTTCTACTCTTGGATGTACCCTGTGACCTGTGACCTGTATCTGTAACAAGGAATCGGGTATCTGTAACAAGGAATCGGCCACATAGCTTTTTCCCCTGGTTATTTATGCCCTTTGCATTCATCAGCACCCAGGGAATGGCTGCTTGGCTGGGTTTCCCCCTTGTTAATAACCTCTGTGTCCTTCTGTGCCTCGAATCAGCTCCACAGGCAGCCTCTTGCTACTAGATCGACACAGAGACCTGCTGAAAATCCCAGGCCTCCGCTCACGTGGCGTTTGTCCTGTGTGTATTGGATTCCCCCTCCTATTTATACCAATAGGGTGTCGTTGGGAAGCTCACACTCGACTTCTTTACTTACAGTTTGTGCCTGCTCTACCGCCGGCCCTCCCTGACCCGGCGCCGCTGCGCCACTTCCTCCGTATACGCTCCTCCAGTGGGCTCTCAGGTATTTCTATTAGGTGGGGTTCTCTTTTCCCCGACGGGATTGGACCTGTTCCCTAGGGTTGGGCCTTGCTAAGGGGCTTGCCCCAGCCCTGGTGATTGTGGTCTCCTATGTGTGGGTATTTTCCTTGTTATATCTGCTATTTGGCGTATTCTTGGATATTATCTTACATATGGTGTGTCATCTGCAGTTTAGGCTACACTGCCTCATACTTTTGACCTGTCTCACCTCCACTGGTGAGTACTGTTCCCCCGTTTTTAGCAGTCCCATGATGCCGCCTCTTCACTGCCTCCGCCCGACGTGCTTTCGGATCGTCATGCTGGGCCTTCGGGGGTGCTGCCTCCACACGGCCTGCTGCGGCATGGACGTCTCTGATCCTTGCCGTGGTGGAGTTTGCCTCTCTGCCCTACACCTACTGGGCTCTCGCCCAGGTAGCCTGAAGGCTACGCTGTCTCTGACACTCTTGGGCGATCATGGCCCGTTACGTGTCAGTTGCCCTACTCAGAGCCCCTTCTTTTGAGATGATGCCATCCGGGTCCTGTTCAGGGTACGGCCTACCTCTGCTGCTGCTCCCCGTTCCCGCTTCCCTGCTGCGACTCGTGGCTCCCTGGCCCGGGGTTCGAGTCCGGCCGCTAGGCGCCTACCAGGGGATGCATGACCCCCTCGGCACCGTGTTCCTCTGGTGCCGGCGTCTGCCCAGTCTGTGGTATCTGCAGCGACTGGCACATGGGAGCGGCACTGTTCCCGCTCTGGTTCTCCTCCTGCAGGATGTGCAGTACTTCTCCTACCGGGCCCTCGGTGTCGTCCTCCACTGTCGTCTAACCCTGGGCGGATTCCTCCCGCCGTGCCTTCTTGACGGATGTCCGCTCCCTCTCTGACCTCTCTGAAGCACACGGGGTCCTGAGGCTGGAGCTACCGCCCCTCCGTACTGGTCCATGGGGAGAATGGATCCGTGAGGTGGTTGAGTTTTGGCTGGGCTACGACGGTGAGTTCCCCGACCATCCCCACCGTGGCCTCCACTTTTGTGTCTGGCCTGCTGCTCCACTCCTCAGGCTTACCTTGGATCTTAAGCCCTACATTGACATTGCTTTTTCCTACCCAGTCCAGGACGTTCGCCACCCACTGCCGTCGACAGGTTCGGGTGGTTTTTCTGCACGTCAGCCCCTGCCGAAGTCCGCAGCCACCTCCTCCTGACGGGCCTTTTAGGTCCGGGACTGTTCCTGGGGGTGGCTTGGCAGGAGGCTTTCTTGCTTGCGCTGAGCGACACATGCTCCGCGCAATGGGAGGTCGTGGCAAAGCCCTCGTCGTCCTCCTCCCCCTACATGCGTGGAGGTCCGTCGCCAGCATGGAGCCCCGGACCTGGGGCTTGGGCTATGGGACGGGCCGCGAGGGGTGTGGTGTACGCTCCTCCCGTGGCCGTCGGTACCCGGTTCGCCGTCCCGTCCTGTGGGTGGACTATGCTTGCAGGTTCCGGGGCCCTCGTCCTACGCTCCCATGCTCGGTCAGGAGTGGGACAGGCCGGGGCGCGAAGCCCGCCCTCCGTTTTCGTCGGGACAGACGGGGGGAGGCCATGGTAATTCCTTTCTCCATGACAAGTTTACGGGAGGCTATGCTCCGCACAACGTGTAGCTCCTCATGGCCAATGCCCTCTCCCCTCACCCGGCCGTCTCCTTGACTTGGTGGTGGGCCTGACACATAGCGACCGCTCCGGCTACTCCGGCCCCCACTTCCGGCACTAGCCACACCGGACGTGGGCAAGTCGGTGGTAAAGAAGGGTCTGGCCTGGAGGTGGAGGTCCCAGCCTCCTCTTGGGAGCCCTCCCCGACATAGACGCAGTGTCTCAGGAGGTGGCCCAGGTAATCCGGTCCATGTATGGGGGAGGTGCCGTCGCGATAATATCTTCTACACACATTGTGTACTCGCTGTAGTCGTCTGTGTCGCGAACCTGGGGTTCACAATCGTTATTCCCAAGTCGGGCCTCCCGCCTTCACAGCCCGTTCTCGTTCACAAACGTGTTTTGGGTTTTCCCTCCTGGATCTTTACCTTGGGCGGCACTGACCGTGCCTGTAGACCAGCTCGGACTCGACCACCTTGTTCTGTTGGGCCCCTAAAACTTCCCTGTATCGCCCCCCTTACTGGCTGTGGCCGGTACCGCGCTTGTTACATATGAGACTGTCACACTGGGTCGCTCGGAGCTCGCTCGCTGCAGCGGTGCACTGGACTGCTCCCCCGGCGGCCATCTGGTTGGACATAGATGTGTCGTGTGAGGTGGGGTGGGGCTCCCAATCTAACATGGGTCATCGACGCCACGGCAAGTGGTCAGGGCTCTTACGCTTACACTTCCGTGCCCTGGTCCTGTTGGTACCGTTCTTCTTCCTGCGGGATCACTGTCTAGCCCTAGCGGGCATGTCGGTGGCCTTTCGGTTGGACATCAGATCCGCTGATGCCTTCGGCACGGACTGGAGTGGGTGACTGTCACGCCCTGTATGCTTCTGTGCGCGCCGCTGTGCCGGGACGGGCTTGGTATGCATGCTGTAGGTCTACATTTACGTAATGTTCTTAGAGACAGTAACCCTCTTACAGAGGGCTCAGCTCATGGTATCTGCTCATGTGCGGCGACCATCCGCTTTTACAGTCTTGCTATCTCACTGCCATAACCGACACAGGGTTATGGTCCCCCCGCACGGCATTTGTCTCATCATTTCTCTCCATGTCCACGGCTAGGCTGGGTATGCCTTGGGTTGCGTTGAACCTACATGTCGCCTGCTTCGTCATCCTTCCTGATTCTATTCATACTGTATTCGCCCCATACTGTATTTTCTTCCTTTCCCTTACAGGGATGGGGGGGGGGGAGGTATTTTTGTATGCTTGTACAAAGCCTTTCTTTCAATACATGTATGTCCTGTCTGTTTAGTATTGAGGATGTAGCTCTTACGGTTTTTACATTATGACTACACTGTCTACGGGGTTTGCCTTGGTATGCTTATGCCTCATACCCATGTCATGTAAATAAAGAGTGTCATATGATGTCGTCAGCCGGCTATGCCGTGCCATTTTGTTTTTGTAAATACTTTACACCTGACTTCACTTAAGGATTTCGCTCTTACAGTTTTTACATTCTGACTCCACTGTGTCCGGGTTTTTGTGTTGGTATGCTTATGCCTCCTACCCGTGTCATGTAACTACAGAGTGTCCTCTGATGACGTCCGCCAGCTATGCCATGCCTTGTGTTTTTGTTAATACTTTACACTTGGCTTCACTTAAGGATTTCGCTCTTACTGTTTTTACGTTCTGACTCCACTGTCTCCGGGTTTTGTGTTGGTATGCTTATGCCTCCTACCCATGTCATGTAACTACAGTGTCATATGATGACGTCCACCATCTCCTGTGTCTCTTCATCCCATCCTGTATTTTCTCCTTTCCCTAAACAGGGGGGGGGGGGTGAGTTCTTTTGTGTATGCTTGTACAAAGACTTTCTCTTTCATTACATGCATGAACAGTACTGTCTGTTTAGTGTTAAGGATGTAACTCTTAAGGTTTTTACATTTGGACTACACTGTCTACGGGTTTTTGTATTGGTATGCCTATGCCTCACACCCATGTACACTCGGTCCAAGAAGTATCTGCACCCCTAAGCTGATCATCTGGTGTGTACAGCTTGATAGGGTTAGCACCTCTGCCTGCAACTATATCCATGTGTCAGAGATGATCATCTCTGACACATGGATATAGTTGCAGGCAGAGATGCCAACCCTACCGAGCTGTACACACTGACATACTCTACTTAACCCGGGAACTGCGGGGAGACTCTTAAGAGTTCCCCCGGCGGACTGCGGGGAGACTCTTAAGAGTGAGTGAAAAAAAAATCAACTTTTGACATCGATTTTTTTTTTTTTTTGGCCCCTGGGCCATGCAAAATCTCAGTCCTCTACCTCCCCTCCTTCCCCACTTTCCTCCTCTCCTTCAGTTATCACCTATTTTCCCTGTTATTCCCTTATTCTGAGGTATATTTTCGTGCTAACATTAGAAATCCGGTTGCAGGGTGTGGTCATCACTGATAGCAAGCGAATGCAAGAGAGAGAGAGAAAGTATCGATCGACTGTGTCTCAGTGGCCTTGGGGGAAATTGGCGGGAAAGCAGCTTGCCTCACCCATACATTATACAACTCGCGGGCTATATCTCCGATTTTGACCATCCAAACGCTGTTTTCACTCGTTTTATTGTTGTTTCAGGTTAATACCTTTATAATCAACCCATAATAGGCGCATATGGATAAGTATTAATGCTATTAATGGTACAATGAATATTTTAGTGACGGAAACACCTCAAATACGTCAGCACAGGGGGACGTTTCCAATTACCCCCATGCGCACTTGTTAGGTTAACGGCCCATGTTTCTGAGGCATACGTCATTGCACTTCTAACACATGAGGCATACACCTTTCCCTTCAGGGGGAGAGGCATTCTTTTCATGGTCAGGATTGGCATCAGTTCTCTGAACTTCCCCCAGCCACACCTAATTCTAGCAACAGTGGCAGACTCGGCCCCACCACCGGCAGAGATGGTATCTCGTAGGTAACAAAACTTGTTCACCAGCTCCAAAGATTAATTTCCAAAATTCACAGCCACAGGATCATCACTTAAGAGGACCAACCGGTTAATTACAAACTTCCAGGTCTTACTTTTAATTTAAATGAAATTTGGCACAGGTGTATATGACCATAAAACTAGATAAAAACAAAAAAAAAATCTTGCAATTTAGGTAAAAAAAAAATTGAAACCCATAACACTGCAGAAAATCATAAACTCCTACAGAAATCCCCATAGCACATGTTTTATGTGATCAAACAACTCACAAAAGGTGTATCTGTAGTTGCTATAAAAAACATTTTATATATTTTGTGTATTTGTTCGATTTAGGTGATTACGGATTCAGGCGAATATATTTATAGAAAATTACAACTTTGACGACATATTGTGATTTCTTGTTTTTTTTACTAGAGTAAATTGGCTTGATAGGCCTTGTAGTGTTTTTAATTACCTTTCCAATGGTATGTACACCATTCCTATAGGTCCAATAATAACTGTAGAGTAACATCCAAAAGTGCGACAATATAGGTTCTGAGAAAAACGGGTGAAAGTCGAAGGTAATTAGGTGGGTGAACATTTTTACTTTTGTTTTTTAGATTTACAATATTTTACGCAGGAACATGGCAAAGTAGCAGATAAAGCATATGGGAGGTTGTAGAGTAGCTTACGCTCTTTCGATTTATATAGGTATGCTCCTCGTACGACCAGTAGTAACTGAGCATGTTAATTTCAAAGTTCGCTATATAACGTTTTTAGAATTACAGGAAAAGTTTGGAAAACATAAAAAAAAACTATTTCCAATGGGTTTTCACTAATAACATTTCACTGGCTTATGAAGGGATGTTGACTCTTGTTGAGTAAACACCTATTGGTATTTTCAGGATTTCGAGTTTTTTAAGCCTAAATTAACCGGTCGGTCCCCTTAACCCTCTGTTCCCGGAAGGGCTCTTGAACGCCCATAAAAAAGCATACACGAGCTGCCCGGAAGGGCTCTTAAACACCCATGAGGTCAAAGCCTGTGAGTTTGGTGTGCGAGGCGTCGGTCTGACGCATGTAAACAACAGCCGGCTGGACCGACGCCCTGCATCTCAGGCCACAAGAAGGAGAGCGTCGCTTGTTCGTGTGTGCCTGTATGTTGTTGTTAAGTATCGAAAAGTAGTGTAAAGTGGCTGTTTTTGCCATAAAGTTATCTCCAATGAAATCATCATCACAACTCAACCAGTTGACTTAGAGAGCTCTACTTAACGCCATTCTACAGGTAACTAACACAGCTACGCTTGGGGATGCGTGGGAATGCGGGAAGTAGTCAGAATAACAAATATACGGTAGCCTAGCCTAGACGTTTTTCGGCCAAAACACACGGGTTTCGGGGAATATTTATGTAATGCGTAGCCGGGGCTCGCCTTTGCACACTACGCACTCAAATTTCTCTATTTCTGACTTCTCCTTCGGCAGGGGTCCCTTTATTCTACTACAGCGCTTACTCCCATGGTGTACCCAACATCGACAGATACTACATTGAATGGAGTTAACGCCCACTCCCTTTCCACACACTGCACATGGGTATGCACCGCTCTTTTCCACATTGCCTCGTCTCAATCTACAATGCATAACCTTGGTTTTCTTAATATTGACTCTTAAACCCTTGCTCGCCATGCCCTCTCTCCACTCTCTGAATTTAGCCTTAGCATCTTGCATACTGTCAGCTATTAGGACTAAATCGTCTGCATAAAACAGTTCCAACGGGAGTCCGCCTCTAAAAACTCTAGACAGTGCCTCCAGGACCATAATAAAGAGGAGGGGGCTTAACACTGAACCCTGATGGACTCCAACACGGACTGCGAACTCATCACTCATCACCCTTCACCTTCACCGCACTTCACGAGTCCTCGTACATCTTCATTATCACACGCACCAGCCACTCTTCCACACCAAGTTTTCTCATAGCCCACTGCACAACATCTCTAGGCACCCTATCAAAGGCCTTCTCCAGGTCTACAAACACAAAGTAAAGATCCCTGCCTTTTAGTAAGTATCTTTCCTGTATCTGCCTGACTATGAAGATAGCATCGGTTGTACCCCGTTCTGGCATAAAACCAAACTGCATATCATCAATAGAGATGCTTTGCCTGATCAAACCCTCAAGGACTCTCTCACAGACCTTCATGATTTGGGCAAGCATTTTCAGGCCCCTATAATTTCCTCTATCTAGCGCATCCCCTTTTCCTTTGTATATATCATGGGTTTCACAACCCGAAGGGAAGGAAGGAAAACCTTCTATTTAGTAGTGGTTCCGTAGTCAATGACGAAGAGCCTATACTATATATAGGTTGAGATTCCGGGACCCGTTCGGGAATACCCGGAGTTCTTATCACAACCGTTGCGTATATAGCATAAAAACAATCCTTGGTTAATACCCATTAAATCTTACCAAGGGCTCATCATTGAAAAATGGATACCACTAGAAATAAAATTTAAAAGAAGAATCTATCATTTCAAATCTCCCGGTGCCTCAGCCCTCCAGCTGTGCTGTCGTAATGCTTCCCTTGCACGTGATGCCAGATTCTCTAGCGTGTTTATCTGCCTCAAATGTCATATCAAGTTGGGCATGTGAATGGGAAGGGGAAGGTGGGTGGGAACCTTGGCGTCATTGACTACGGAACCACTACTAAATTGAAGGTTTTCCTTCCTTCCCTTCGGGTTGTCAAACCCATAATTTAGTATTGGTTCTCTCCGTCAATGACGAAGAGCCTAGAATATCAGGACCGGAGGTGGGACATCAGATGGTCAACGTATACAGAGAGAACCAATTAACAGATAGGCTGACACCGGGTAAAATTAAAATTATTAGGAAAAGAAGAGGCGGGTATACTGGGAAGCCTCATAAGGAAGGAAAGATGGAAGAATAGTCATAACTTAAAATGTGTTGAGGAGAACAAGATGTAAAAATATATATGAAAGGATGCTTTAATGTCAAAACATTTCCATACTATAATGCTCCTGAAGCTGTGCAAAAATTAGCAAGAGCATTTTTTGCTTGCATTGGTATAAAAATGAACTATTTGTTCATACTCATTCAGTACATACAACTCGTACTTATTCACTATAGAAGAAACCCCTTTGTCTTCGTATACTTAGTCATGTTCTACATCCCCTCCCCCACCTCCTTATTCCTTTTGGAGATTCCGAAGGAGGAAAGCAGAACCAGACTCATTCAGTACATACAACTTGTACTTATCTACTATAGAAGAAAAACCCTTTGTCTTCTTACTTAGTCATGGTAGTAAAACTCTTCCAGTGTGACACATTTCTTACAGTTTCTTACAGTAGATCCTCTGGAAAAAGGCAAACTAGGCCTGTGTATCCAGCTCAGTGCCAGTACTTGCACTGCTGCGGTCGTTCACGGTGTTGGCGGTGGTGGCAGCAGACGCAACATTTTTACTATTCTGTATTTTTGATTTATAATCAAACTTCAAATCTTGTCTTCCCGATGCTTTATCAAGATTACTTTCAAACTTCCTTACTGATTCAGAATCGACTACATACTGGGGCAGTGCGTTCCACTCATTTACCACTCTATCACAAAATGAGTTCTTTGCCTTTTCAAGCCATTTTCTTTCTTTGTAATTTTTGTTAGAGTGTCCTCTCGTTCTTGTTCCCTCCCGCATCAAGAAGATACCTTCACACACATCCTCATCATACTTTCCTGACACTATCATAAAAGTCTCTATCATATCCCCTCTCTTTCTCCTATATGCCAGTGTCGGAAGTCCCAGTGTCCTCAACCTCTGCTCATAGCCCGCATTCTTCAACGTTGGTACTAGCTTGCTAGCTCTCCTCTGCACTTTCTCCACTGCTTCTATATCCTTTACCATATATGGAGCCCACACCTGGTTCGCATATTCCAGGTGCGGCCTAACCAGCGCTGTATAGAGATTCCTGAAGATTTCTTCGTCAAGTGACACAAATGTCCTCCTTATCAGCCCTACAATTCTATTGGCTTTGTTTATCTTTTCCGCTAAATGTTCTGAGAAATTTAACTTATTGTCTATCACTACTCCTATATCCTTTTCTGCATTCACTTCCTCCATCGCTTCATACATACTGTATCCTACCTTGTCTATCTTGCTTGTCCCAATCCGCATGTACAGTAAACTTCCGTTAATCCGAAGGGCAGCGGACCGGCCCTCGTTCGGATTAGTGGATTTTTCGGATTATCGGACTTTACCCCTATGAACCTGTGTATTAATGGCCTGACGAAAACATTGAGGCATTAGGCCACCCAAATGACACAATGGTGCACACATAGGATATCATATGTTCATGAAATCACTTCAAAAGTTTACCATTGTCATTGTAGCCTATTACCTACTTCAAAACATTCAGATTAATGGTCAAAGGAATCTGCTGATATAAACGTAAACACCATATGTCCGCATCGTCTACTAGCGAGTTTGTCTTGCTCTTGAAGATCAGATCAGATGTGGTTCGGGAAGTAATGCCTTAACAACGGCACTTCCCTGAGAGGTTCTTGTAATTTTACTTTTGTGATTTTCCTTTTGTGACGTGCTCTGTTATATTATATTGTATTGAAAGCACCCTTGTCTTGTTGTCTTGAAAGCACCCTTGGGACGCTCCGATCACTGAACTATAAATAGTAGCGTATCGGAACATCCAAAGGTGCGTTTTCAAGCTCAAGACTGAATGCGCTTGCAGAAAATGCGGTGCAAGCCAGTAGCGCATCGGAGCGTCCCAAGGATGCGTTCAAGAGCAAAACAAACTCTCTAGCAGACGATGTGGTGTTTACGTTTATATCAGTAGCTTCCTTTGACCATTAATCTGAATGTTTTGAAGTAGGTAATAGGCTACAATGACAATGGTAAACTTTTAAAGTGAATTCATGAACATATGATATGTGTGCTCCATTATGTGTCATTTGAGTGGACTAATGCCTCAAAAAGGGAACTTTGGGACTTCTTGAAATTCGGACCATCGGGTGAATTCGGATTTGGCCTCAAATTGAAAAATTCGGACTATTGGGAGATTCGAATCATCGGTCGTCGGATTAAAGGACTTTTACTGTACTTGCATTTTTTTGGATGAAAAGGCATTAACCAATGTTCAGACCATCCCTTCATGCCCTCCACATCTCCTTGAAGAAAACCCACATCTTCCTTACTCCTCACTCTTCTATACAGCTTAGTGTCATCCGCATAAAGGTATATCTCACTTCCATTAGTTATAACTTCAGGTACGTCGTTGATAAATATAACGAACAGTAGTGGTCCCAACACAGATCCCTGAGGTACCCCACTTGTAATTTCCCTCCACCCCGAGCCTATTCCATTCACCAGTACCCTCTGTCTCCGATCTTTCAGGAAGGCTTCTATCCATTTCACACATTTCTCCCCTATACTATAGCTTCTAACTTTCTCGATTAACCTTTTATGTGGGACCTTATCGAAGGCCTTCATAAAATCGCAATATACCACGTCTATAACATCACCATCCTCCAGAATTTGCATCCAATCATCTACCACCTTAATTAGCTGTAGTACCGTCAACCTCCCCGGCAAGAATCCAAACTGTCTCCCACTGAAAAGTTGGGAGGTTTAACGACCCTCCCAATACCAAATAAGGTAAACCTCCTATTTATTAGTGGCCCATCCATCATTGACGAACATGCCTATTACATAAGGCATCCTCTTCAAACACTAATCCGCCGTAGTTTTGAATCTACCGCGCAGAGCATTTAAAAACTGAGGAGCCTTCATCATGAGCGCACGCGACCTCACTCATGGCTTCAGTCATTATGAATTGGGTTCTCACTACGAAAAAACTTCGTAAAAAATAAAAACAAAAAGAAAATAAGAATAACTATCCAATAAGCTTTCCATCATATCGTGGATGTACTTGTGTGGATTTCTGACCAGACGCTGATTCAGGCGTCATTCTTCCTTCTCTGCTCTGCGTTCAGCCTGCCCGGACGTGCCTCCCCACGCTCCGCTAGTTCCGCATTCGTGGCGTCCCTAGTGAGTTTTTTTCTCATTTGTTTACTCTAGGATGTATCGAGTAAGGTTAGGATAGGCGTAGCAGGAGTGTCCTGGGCTGGTTGCCCGCAGTGCAGTGTATTTTGAGTCGAGTGTATGGGGCATCTATTTCGGATGTACCCTCGTGGTCCCGTTGTGGACATGTGAACTTTTTCACAGCTGAGTTAGTTTGTGATGCAGGCGGCTTTCACTACGCGTTAGTTAGTGCTGCCTTTTATCTTTCTGATGAGGTAAGCTTTGTTTCTGACGTTCCCAGCGTATTTTTCTTCACTTAGTGAAGTTTTTTCTGGGTCCCGAGTCAGTCTTCCCTTGGTCGGAAGTTTATGCTACGGTGGTGTGTTGGCGGTGGTTCCTGTTGTGATATTTCCAGTGTTTGTGTATATTTCAACTTTTATTATGCCGTCTACCTAGGCCTAGCCAGCCGCTCGTAGCTTTGCCACATGTACTAGTGTTATTGTTTATTATTGATAAATATGCCCTACTGTGTCATGTGTATCCGGGTTTTAGTTGTGTATTGGCTAATTCCTCGGACTATAATTGTTTCCTGGTTTAGTTGTGTATTGGCTAATTCCACGGATTATGGAGTGACCTTGGGGTTGTCGTGCGTGGCTCTCCTCGTGTCTCTTGTTGTTCAGATGGTGTCTGTTCAGGGTGGGTTGCCTTCCGGCGGGGTTTTCTCGGTTTCACCATGAAAATCCCGGCCGCGAGCCGTGTTGGGCCACACGTGGTTGTTAACACTGGCTTGTTTCCCCGGCGTTGGGGTGTCTGTGGCTCTCCAGGACTGCGTCTCTGTGGATGCCTGGTTTCAGGCCTCCTTTGATTCCCGGCGGGATGGCTGTTCCCATCTATAAAACGATTGTTCATGCGGACATACGTTATGTGTTTTTCTACCCGGTTTTACAAAAGCCACTTGAAAAACCTAGCTGTTGTTTTAGGCTTTCCTCCCCGGCGATCTTTTACAAAGAAGTGGGGACAGGAACTTATGGGGTTAACGTTTGGACATCTCACCCGGCGGGTGCACCTGGGTAGGATGGGATGAACGACTTATGTCTTTCAGTTAGTTAACCAATCCATTTAGTGATACTATGTGTATCGCCGCCTTTACTTTTACGGCAATTGAAGGTTCAATTTAGGTTAATATATCGATTCTTCTCACCCGGCGGGTGCTCCTAGGTGGAGGAACTAAGGAATTTACAAAATTCGATTTCAATTTAACCACTTAATTTAGTGATACAAGTAGGTATCGCCGCCTTCTAACTTACGGCGATCTTTTGTGACAATTCGTTAGACATCAGATCTCGTATCATCCTGCCCTGTGCTATTCTACTAAAATATTTCAAGGGCCGGCGTCTTTTTGGGGGGTTGCTTTGTTACAAAATTGAATCTTGAGACAGTCGCCACCACCAAGAGACTATAAGCGCCATGCTGGACCGTTATATTATATCAGAGGGTATTCTTCACTTTCTTTATCAAAAGATTTGTTTAGATTTCTGAACCCCACCGCGTAGCGAGCTGTGTTTGTGCCATTACATCTCGTTACCCGGCGGGTTATTAACACTTGTGCGCGAACATGTTGGGTTAACCTTATGAGCATTAATTCCTGGAAATTTTCTTTTTTTCCAGAGCTGAGCTCCGGCGGACCAATACAGACCCGGCGGTAGTTTCCTCCCACCAGTCTCTGTCATGGCTACCGTGGCCCCAGTTTTTGCTTTGTGCACTACCACTGCTTGTGCTGGTATCCCTATTTTTGCGCATACCCGTTGCATAAGGTGTGTTAAATGTCTAGACCGTTCAAGGGGTCTCTGGGTTATGCGTAATTGTTCTTTTTGCTCCCAATTACCTTTAAAGGTCCTTTGTGATAATGATAAGACCGCGGCGGTAGCCTTAAGAGAGGTTAGGCAACAGATGTCAGCCTACACTACCATTGTTGCACATAAATCACTTCAATGTGACAACGTCCCACTTTGGGATAGATTGCTCTCCGAACACCCTCCCCCTAAACGTTCCTCTAGAGTCACGAGTATTAAGCCGGCGGAGACTGGTCAGGGTTCTGTATCCTCTGCGGCTACACCTAAACGCCCAAGAGAGCCTACACCCCCGGTATCCGCCTCTTCGTCTCGGGCGAGATCCCGGTCTAGGTCTCCTCTTAGACACCAGTCATCTAGTCGGGCCTCTTCACCGGCGAGTAAGAAGAGCAGGACGGAAGGTTCCACCAGTGGTCACGGCGAGGATTCCTCTAGATCTAAGAATAGTTCGCGGTCACACCGTAGCCATAAATCCTCTAAAAAGGATTCTCATAAACGGAAGTCCTGTCGACATTCACCAACTTCTAGTGCATATCATCGTACCTCTACCCCAGACAGAGTTTGTGTTAAGGCCCAAGAGTCCAGTGCAGTGCCTGTCCCAAAAGAGGATTTGCCACTTAATATTTTAACCCTGGAATTGGAAAGTTCAGGGGGTTCAGTAATTGAGAATGTTTCAGACTCTCAAGAGAGCGTAGGCCAGGGCCTAGGTGTTTGGCGGTTTGCGCAACCAGGGTCTGATCACCCACGTCCGACTCAAACGAGTCGCACAGTAGCCGATGTCCACAGGGACGCGGCGATCCCATCCTCTATCCCAGACTTATCTTGGCAACAAGGTACCCCTGCATCGGCGGGGTCTTCTCAGGAGGATCAGGAGGAGAAAGATGAAGTTTCTATAATTTCGGAGATGGAAGGACAAGGGTCAGGCTCAGGCTTGGACGCCGCACAGGATACTAATGATTCACCTGTAAGTTCTTCATCAAACCAGTTTGTTACGGCACAAGAAATTAATGGGCTGCTTACTCATGCTTTATCTAAATTTTTTGGTCAACAACAGGAAAACCCCACAATGGACTTGGGGGCTCCCAAGACAAGTTCTACGGTACGGCCTCTGATGACTTCGATTGATTTATCTAAGATCCCTAACCCTCCCACTCTGGTAACCTCAGGGATCAATAGGCCTGCTACGGCGGCTTTGACAACTTCAAATGTCAGGGTCATAACGGATGTCAATCCACCCCCTCTAGACAAAGCGCCTCTTAGAAAGGTAGCTATGCCCTTACTTTATGGGCCAGACGAGTCATGGGTTCTTTTGAACTCCTCTAAACCAGAGCTTGCCCTGGTTACTTTGTCAGGGGAACTCCCGGTACTGCGTGAGTGGGTCATCCAGGGCAATAAGTCAAAAAAACTAAGGGCCGTGGATACTTTAGGTAATGTTCTGGACGTAAACATCAAGGCTATACCTAGTTATTATCATCAAGATTATTTTGTGTATGCTTCTAAGCCTGCTTTGCCCCCTGCCTCAGCTTCAAAACTATTTTCAGACTGGTCTAAGCTGGATGGGTTTAATGATATTAAGACTCTGTCAGCTCTCACTCCTGAACTAGATTTACAGACCGTCACAGACGACGCAGCTAATCCAGTTTTGAAGGTGGGACAGTTGGGACCAGGACCTTGGGTAGATTGGGAGGTAGAGGCTCAAAACTTTGCAACCACTTTCACTTCTAAATCTTCCCACCATATACCTCAGGATACTCATTCATGGTTCTCCATGCCGGTGGGTTCTGCCGGCGGAGTCCCGTCAGCTTTGTTTTAATTTCTAGCTGCCCCTAAGATTAATCTTTGTGAGCTGAAGGACCCGTTCACTACCCCTACCCCTACTCACCTAGACAGAGAATTTAGGCTACGGGGAAAAGCTTTTCGCCTGTTCTCACAGTACATAGTATCTCAGCAGGTGGCTAAGTCTTTACTACGATCCACTCAGGCAATTGCAGATGCGGATGCTCGAAGATCGGTTGAGTTATCCCGGCGACTGATTCTTCAGTCGTCAATCCAATCCTTGGGTGACATACGTACCGCCTTGCTTGAGGCGGTACGAGCACGACAAGATCTTAGGATGTCGTTAGTTTGCAAGCTACCTGATCGCATTGCTAATCAGGTGGTTATGTCACCAGTGCTTACTCCCTCTTTAATGACCCCTGAAGTGTGGCGAACAGTGTTCAATATGGCACAGGCCATTAAGCAAAGTCCCACCCCTTCTAAGAAACCTGCATTTAACTTCCCCAAACCCAGGCCTACTACTAAAGCTCAGCCAGGGGGATCTAAACCTTTTCTTCCGCCTAAGTCCTCCCACTCCCCCCAGGGTCAGTTCAGGCATAGACAGAGTAGGTTTTCAGGTTAGAGAGGACGCGGCCAACATAAACAAGGTCAGGGCCAGTCTTCGGCCAACACCAGCCAGCCGTTGAAGCGTGCAGCACCAACCCCATCATAAAAAAACTAAAGTCTCTCTCACTCCCGGCGCCTACCTTAAGGCCGGAGGAACCGAGGGTAGTACAGCCGGCGAACCCTTGTCTGCTAACTGGGTCGTTCCGAACGTGTCACCAAACATGGCCGTTAAACACTTGGGCACGGATGGTGGCACGCAAAGGCATCACTTGGCAGTGGCTCCGGCGACCTCGTTTACGTCAGCCGACAACGGCGAATTTTGTTTCTTTAGAGGTGGAGTCACTAGCCCAGGAAATGATTGCCAAGAATGTCATCATCCCGGTCCCCCCAAATTACCCTGTATTCACGTCCAAATTATTTTTGGTTCCCAAAAGGGACAGTGTTCAGATGAGGCCGGTCGTAGACCTGTCTTATCTGAATCTTCACATTCACAACGAATCTTTCAGAATGTTAACAGTACACCAAATCAGGCTAACACTTCCGCCGGGAGGTTGGATGTGTTCACTAGACCTGACAGACGCCTATTGGCACGTATCGGTCAACAAAAGATTTCAAAGGTTTTTGGCCTTACGGATCAGGCACCAAAATTTTGTTTTTCAGAGGATGCCGTTCGGCTTGAACCTGGCACCTCGATTATTCACAAAACTAGTCCGGCAAGCCCTGATGCCATTGTTAAAACAGGGGATCAGAGTGTTGTGGTATCTGGACGACTGGCTGGTGGTGGCAGAGACACAACAATTATGCATAAAACATGTCAATATCATTTTAAATCATGTCAAAACTCTAGGGTTCAAGGTAAATCTGGTAAAGTCAAACCTTGTGCCCTCACGAGTAATTCAGTGGATAGGGCTGGTCTGGGACACCGCCGCTCTCACTCTGAGTCAGAGTGTGGACAATCGCAACAGGTTTCGCAGGAAACTGTTCAGGTTTCTTCACAGTCTGACTACGACGCGAAGGGTCTGGGAGTCTCTGGTCGGCTCTCTCAACTGGATTCAACTAACTGTCAAGTTGGGCCGGTTGAAAGTAAAACGATTAATATTGGAAGGCAACAAATATTTCCCGCTCTTACCGGCGGGAAAATTATGGCCCATCCCGAAATTAATCCACACCTTACTAGCGGTCTGGGCGAAGAGGGAAACATTGCACTCAATAATGTCATGGACCTCTCCTCCACCAACGGTATGGGTAGACACGGATGCGTCAGGCACAATAGGTTGGGGATTTCAGTCAAATCAGGGGCACCAGGGTCAGGGGCTTTGGTCCCACTCAGAAATCTCTCGCACATCAATGTCAAAGAATTACTAGTCCCCTTGTATTTCCTTCAGGCTCACGGCCCGGCGTTACGGGGCAAGTCGGTGGCCTTCAGAATGGACAATCTGAATGCAGTCCACTGTATTCAGAAACAAGGGTCAACGAGGTCAAGGAAGTTGCTAAACGTGTCGGAAGAGATTTTTGCTCTAGCCAACAGTCTAGATATTTATCTTCACGCATCTTATCTCCCAGGCGTAGCAAACGTCTGGGCAGACGCTCTGTCCCGGAGACAGAGCACGACAGTAGAATGGGAGCTCAAGCAACCCATTTTCAACCTAATGATTGCAGAGCTCTCCCATCCACAAGTGGATCTTTTTGCGTCCGAGGAGACTCACAAACTCCCTCTATACCTCACCCGCCGGGCGAAAACGCCGGCAGGGGGGCCAGACGCCCTAGTGACAGACTGGAACAGATGGAGCTCCATCTATCTGTTTCCGCCGCCAGATGCGTCACTAATGTGCCACGTAGTGAACAAACTACGAGATTATCGAGGCTTAGTCTCGCTAATCGCGCCACTGTGGCCGGCGCAGTTGTGGTACCAGCAATTGAAAATGTGGTGCCCGGACCCGGTATCGCTCCCGGTCGGGTATTTCCACTTAGACACGATTGGCAACCTAGCGACCTCGCTGACTTTTGCATTATGGACATTCAGGAGGCCAAGTGGCTAGCACCATACGGTAGAGATGTGACAAATAAATTACTTAATCAATATACTCAGTCTACAAAACGACAGTATCAATCACATTGGCAAGCCTTTACTTCTTGGATCGTTAGGACAGAACAAACTGTACCCTCAGTGGCATTAGTTTTTAATTATTTGAATTATCTGTTTGAGCAGAAACGTTTATCTGTGGTAACATTAAAAAATCACTTAACTGCGATTAGAGTGCCCTTTTTAGACCTTACGGGTCTTTCCATACCGGTAGCGGAGGAAACAGGTTTTATGAGAGCATGTTTTAAACTCCGCCCACCTCCCCGTCAGCTCATGCCAACTTGGTCTCTGGACAAAGCTTTGTCTTTGCTTCACTCTCGTCTGTACCAAAATACTGCAGACTTTGCATTACTCTTAAAAAAGGCGGTTTTCCTTTTGGCTTTGGCCACCGGAAACAGAGTGTCTGAGCTGGCGGCGATGAGCAACACACCTAATTGTCTTAGGTTTGGTAGACTTAATGAATGTATTTCCATTGCACCCTCCCCAGGTTTTGTAGCCAAGAATGAGCATAGTGCACACGTGTTTTCTGAGTTCACGGTGCCGGCGTTAAAAAGGGGAAAGGTGCATCATAATTTATGTCCAGTGCAAGCTCTAACCAAATATTTGAGAGTAGCTCCTCAAAACCCCCAAGGTGCTTTATGGGTAGCAAGTACGGGTAAACGCTTACTGAAACGGCGATTAGCCTCTCTTCTGGTAGAAGTCATTAAAGAAAGTAATCCCGGCGTTGTGGGTCGGGCCCACGATTTACGCAAATGTGCAGCCTCTTTACGTTTCCTGAAATTTTTATCAGTTGAAGACATAGCGTCCACACAGTTGTGGGCGTCTAATCATACGTTTCTGTCTAGATACTTGTCAGTTGCTCTAGACAAACCTTCCTTACCATGTATAGCTTTAAGGCAGAGGGTCTAGGTGGCCCTGCAGTCACTTTTGTTTACTTTCACGGGAAAGGGGGGGGGGGGGTTGCAGTCAGTTGACATAGGACACCCTAGACCCCGCCGGAGTATGAGAGCTGTGATACAATTTAAGGTTAAAATGTGATATGAAAATTTCTGTGAGAAATTGTGCTAGTACAATGTTAAGTACAAAACAACGGTGTTGTTAGAGTAGTTTAGCTGCGAAAGCAATTTAATTTTAGAATAATGGAGTTCCTTTGCAATTTATCTCCAAGTTTATGTTGGGGTTTATTATGTGCACATATAAACTTATAACTTGTTATTTTTTGTCACCACTCGTTGAGTGGGGTGCCTTTGTAACTACAGATCTGTGTTCAGAATCTTCAGGGTTACCCATTTTTTGTCAGGCAGGCTTCTTTGAAGCACGCACCTGCCTGAACCCCCTTTTTCTTGTATTTTTCGGCTACGCCGTTGTTAAATATATTTTCAAAGTAAGAATACTATGTGGTTGTTTTTATTATCTGCTTTTCTAGAGTTATGATATGATTACGAATGTCCCCCTCCAGTCTTAGAAATCAGGCATGTTCGTCAATGATGGAGGGGAAACTAATAAATTATAGGTTTGACTCCTGTAAGGAGATAAAGAAAACCTAATATTTAGTAGTGGCCCCGTAATCATTGACGACTGGGGCCCTCCCGACCGTCCCCTTCCCATTCGTTGATGTATTGAGGATTTTGGTTTACTTGATATGTCAGTGAAGGAAGAATGACGCCTGAATCAGCGTCTGGTCAGAAATCCACACAAGTACATCCACGATATGATGGAAAGCTTATTGGATAGTTATTCTTATTTTCTTTTTCTTTTTATTTTTTACGAAGTTTTTTCGTAGTGAGAACCCAATTCATAATGACTGAAGCCATGAGTGAGGTCGCGTGCGCTCATGATGAAGGCTCCTCAGTTTTTAAATGCTCTGCGCGGTAGATTCAAAACTACGGCGGATTAGTGTTTGAAGAGGATGCCTTATGTAATAGGCATGTTCGTCAATGATTACGGGGCCACTACTAAATATTAGGTTTTCTTTATCTCCTTACAGGAGTCAAACCTATAATTTGGTTGTAGCCTCGGAGTATCCAACGTAGAGCTTATACTATGACGATGTAATCTGCTTCGCTCTAGAGCGGCAAATATCGTATACCCATAGTGCGAATTAAATCGATAACATCTAGAGTAGCACCTTACTCTCTCTACTAGGTACGTTGTACATACTTTTGAGGTCTTGTTAATAGAAAAATGAAAAGAGAAACGAGAAAGAAAAGAAAAAGTTGTCGACTAGGCCATTCCATCTGGCTCTTCACGCCGCTGTCAGGGGCGTACCTTCTAACCCGGTCCGGAGTAAAGGGCATCACGATATCAAGCTACAAAAGAGGCTGGGCTGGTCTATCAGAATGAGAGTTGAGCGTTCTCTGCCATACCCATAGCTTACTCTGACTGTTCCTTTTACTTATATATTTTCTAGATCTCAAGTGACGGCGTTTTTTCCGTGGATTGACCTCCCTACTGCCAACCCTGGCAGATTGGGAGCCAAAGCGTCACATTTTTCCTTTGCCCCTCAACTTTCCCTTTATAATTGCTGAGGGGCACAGGGCCTTGGGTGGGGCTTTTGTTTCCCGGGCGTTTTTGCACCCTCCTCAGCTCCCCGCCTTTGAGTGGCTTCGGTCACCTGGGCATTATTAGTGGTAAGCTGGGAGGGTTCTGTGGGGGCGCTCGGTTATGGCCTTGGCCTTGCTCGGGACCTTGGGGCTGCTCGGCCAGACAGCCTGAGGAACAGCAACAACAATAACAAAAGAGGCAAGATTGGATGGGCAGGGGTACGGTCTGTGGGAGGGACACTATGACGTTGGATACTCCGAGGCTACAACCAAATAGGAGGTTTACCTTATTTGGTATTGGGAGGGTCGTTAAACCTCCCAATTTAGTAGTAGCCTCTACGTTCCAACGTAGAGCTTAGAGTACCAAAATTGGAGGCGGACATCCAAGCTGAAAAAACTCAAACATCAGCAATTAGTTAAGGATCATGAGAAAGAAAAGACAGACTTAAACAAGAGAGTTTATATAAAGAGTGTACGGACAGGTGCATATTAAGAGAGATCACGTACAGTCATGTCATGTTCTTTTAGATCTCAACCGAATCGTATGAATGTTACATATCATAATGGTGGATATGGATGACAGGATGCCCCCCCCCCCCCCTTTCAAGATATGGAGTAAGTAGGAAGTACTACACTGGATAAGACCAAGTGTAAACATCGCGAACAGCACCGCGCACAATGTAAAAAGTGCCGGTGATGATAAGTGACACCCAGTAGATAAGTGACTGAACACTTAATTCTGTGGACTACTAGTAAAACAGTAGGACAAACACCCCAATGACAATGCATGAACATGACACAAGCGGGTGATGCATAACGAACAGAATGTGATGATGGGAAGAAATTAATGAAACATACAGTAACATCTACATTTCAAACAATTAATGTATTAATGAAGGAAATGAAAAAACAAGATCCTTAAGCCTAGGTAAGGTCCTTAACCCTAGGTGACATTATATACATATATGTGCAACCCATAGCCCCACCCCCCTCCCCCCTCCCCCCAAAATAGGAGCGGACAGGATAGGAGAAAAACAGTACGGGGAAGGACAAGCATAGAGGAATACCCCTAAGTAACTCTTTGGCCCAACGCAACACAAGGACGCCCCGGCCTGTCCGTGGACATGGACAGATAGGAGGAGACAAACATGCTGGGGGAAGACCACAGCCCTGTGTCAGTAATATCCCTGAGGGAGTGATTGTGAAGGAAGCGGAGCATGGCCGCATAAGACCTGATGTCATGCGCCGAACCCCGAACCAGAGGATTGCTATCCTTAATGACGCGACACAGGCGTAGTCCCACAGCACGTTTGGTTAATCTCCTACCGGTCTTAGGCGCCACCCAGAGCGCCAACCCCGACCCCGGCACAGTGGAATGAACATAAGAATGAAGTGAAAGAACAGGGCACAACGCGTGATGACGATGGCCGCGCTTAAGAGCGGGGACAGTGAAAGGCTTAAACACGTGTGCCTCTCGTTCGTTCTTAGCAAGAAAATGAACAGACGGAGCCAAAGTTACCGACCCGAGGATGGGAGCAAACCGCAAGCAGTTCTGGGCCCGAGACATGGCAGCCAACTCCGAGACCCTCTCACCCGTAGCTAAAGCTAGAAGAAACTATAGGTTTGACTCCTGCAAGGAGATAAAGAAAACCTAATATTTAGTAGTGGCCCCGTAATCATTGACGAACATGCCTATTACATAAGGCACCCTCTTCAAACACTCATCCGCCGTAGTTTGAATCTACCGTGCAGAGCATAACAAATTTGAGGAGCCTTCATCATGAGCGCACGCGACCTCACTCATGGCTTCAGTCATTATGAATTGGGTTCTCACTACGAAAAAACTTCGTAAAAAATAAAAACAAAAAGAAAATAAGAATAACTATTCAATAAGCTTTCCATCATATCGTGGATGTACTTGTGTGGATCTTTGACCAGACGCTAATTCAGGCGTCATTCTTCCTTCACTGACATATCAAGTAAACCAAAATCCTCAATACATCAACGAATGGGAAGGGGATGGTCGGGAGGGCCCCAGTCGTCAATGATTACGGGGCCACTACTAAATATTAGGTTTTCTGTATCTCCTTGCAGGAGTCAAACCTATAATTTATTAGTGGCCCCTCCATCATTGACGAACATGCCTGATATCTAAGACTGGAGGGGGACATTCATAATCATATCATAACTCTAGTAAAAGCAGATAATCAAACAACCACATAGTATTCTTACTTTGTAAAAAAGATATATTTGGGTGCATAAACTTTATACAGCCTAAATCTTCAAAAAGGGGTACAAGCAGGAGCGTGCTTCAAAGAAGCCTGCTTGAAAAAGGGTTAACTCTGAGACTCTGTACACAGATCTGCTAGTTAAGAAGGCACCCCACTTAAAGTAAGTGGTGAAAACTAAAAACTTATAAGTTTACATGTGCACATATAAACCCCATTAACTAGTGGATATATTCCTAAAAATATACCCAAACATAAATGAATTCTTGTACTTTCGTAGAAGTACTGAACTTGTGTACTTATGCAGAAGTAATTACTTCAAAAATAAAAGTCGTAGTTGCAACTACTGAGATTTCTTAAAAATCTATTGCTTCACAGCCAAAACTACTTACAACAAGAATTGTTGTAACACTACTATTGGCCTTTAGCACAATTTCCTGTAATGAATACTACAGAGAAATTTTATATCACAATACCTACAAACAGTATCACAGCTCGTATGTTCCGTACACATACTCCGGCGGGGTCTAGGGTGTCCTATGTTACACTGACTGCACCCCCCCGCCCCCCTTTTCTTGAAATTAAACAAAAAGTGACTAAAAGGGCCACCTAGACCCTCTGCCTTAAAGCTATACATGGCAAGGAAGGTTTGTCTAGAGCTACTGAAAGGTATCGAGTCGAAAACGCATGATTAGAGGCCCACAACTGTGTGGACTTAATATCTTCCACTGAAAGATTATTAAGGAAACGTAAAGAGGCTTCCCCCTTGCGTAAATCGTGGGTCTTACCCACAACGCCGGGATTATTCTCTTTAAAGACCTCAACCAAGAGAGAAGCCAGTGTACGCTCCATCAAGCGTTTACCCGTACTTGCTACCCATAAAGCACCCTGGTGATTTAGAGGTGCCACTCTCAAATATTTGGTTAGAGCTTGCACTGGACAAAAAAGATGGTGCACCTTTCCCCTTTTCAACGCCGGCACCGTGAACTCTGAAAACACGTGTTCACTGTGCTCATTCTTGGCTATGAATCCTGGGGAAGGTGCAATGTGAATACACTCATTAAGCCTACCAAACCTGAGGCAATTAGGTGTGTTGCTCATCGCCGCCAGCTCAGATACTCTGTTCCCGGTAGCCAAAGCCATAAGGAATACTGCCCTTTTTATAAAAGTAATGTAAAATCTGCAGTCTTTGGTACAGACGGGAACGAAGTAACGACAATGCTGTGTCCAGAGACCAGGTAGGCATGAGCTGACGGGGAGGTGGGCGGAGTTTAAAACCTGCCCTCATAAATCACTACAGATAAATGTTTCTGCACGAACAGATAAATTAAATAATTAACAACCAACGCCACCGAGGGCACAGTTTGTTCTGTTCTAAGAATCCAAGACGTAAAAGCTTGCCAATGCGATTGATACTGTCGCTTTGTAGACTGGGTATAATGATTCGTGAATTTATTGGTCACGTCGCTACCATATGGTGCTAGCCACTTGGCCTCCTGAATGTCCATAATGCACAAGTCAGCGAGGTTTCTAGGTTGCCAATTGTGTCTAAGTGGAACAACCCGACCGGGAGTGACACCGGGTGCGGGCACCACATGTTCAAATGCTGGTACCCCACTGCGCCGGCCACAGGGGCGCGATTAGCGAGACTACGCCCCGCTAATCCTGTAGTTTGTTGACTACGTGGCACATTAGAGACGCGTCTGGCGGCGGAAAATGGAACTCCACCTGTTCCCGTCCATCATCAGAGCGTCTGGTCCGCCCGCCGGCGTTATCGTCCGGCGGGTGAGGTACAGTGGGAGTTTGTGAGTCTTCTCAGACGCAAACAAATCCACTTGTGGATGGTAATGCTCCGCAATTGCTTGAGCGCCCATTCTACTGTTGTGCTTTGTCTCCGAGACAGAGCGTCTGCCCAGACGTTTGCTACGCCTGGGAGATAAGATGCGTGAAGATGAATGTCTAGCCTGTTGGCTAGTATAAAAATCTTTTCTGACACGTTTAGAAACTTCCGAGATCTCGTTGACCCTTGTTTCTGAATACAGTGAACCGCATTCAGATTGTCCATTCTGAAGGCCACCGACTTGCCCCGTAAATCAGAGCCGTGAGCCTGAAGGACAGATAAGGGGACTAGTAAGTCTTTGACATTGATGTGGAAGATTTCTAAATGGGACCAAAACCCTTGACCCTGATGTCCGAGGTTTGACTAAAAGCCCCAACCTATCGTTCCTGACGCATCCGTGTCCACCCATACCGACGGCGGAGGAGAGGTTCATGACATGACTGAGTGCAACATTTCTCTCTTCGCCCAAACCGCTAGTAAGTTGTGTAATAACGTTGGGATAGGCCATAATATTCCCGCCGGTAATAGTGGGAAAAATTTGTTGCCCTCCAAGATTAAACGTTTGACTTTCAACCGGCCCAACTTCACAGTTAGTTGAACCCAGTTGAGAGAACCGACTAGAGATTCCCAAAGTCTCCGTGTCGTAGTCAGACTGTGGAGAAACATAAACAGTTTTTGCAAAATCTGTTTCGAGTGTCCACACTCTGACTCAGAGTGAGAGAAGCTGTGTCCTCGACCAGCCCTATCCACTGAAATACTCGTGAGGGAACAAGGGTTTGACTTTTACTAAGTTGACCTTGAATCCTAGAGATTTGAGATGGTTTAACGTAATGTAGACATGAATGATGCATAACTTTTCTGTCTCTGCCACCACCAGTTAGTCGTCCAGATACCACAAGACCCTGATCCCTTGTTCTAACATGGGCATCAGGGCTTGCCGGGACTTTGCTTGAATGC
Organism: Paralithodes platypus; assembly: GCA_032716605.1. Taxonomy (NCBI): domain Eukaryota; kingdom Metazoa; phylum Arthropoda; class Malacostraca; order Decapoda; family Lithodidae; genus Paralithodes; species Paralithodes platypus. The sequence continues at coordinate 50,025,548 of CM064498.1, forward strand.
TTGTGCCAAATTGAAAACAGTCTTCCAAACTGCTGGTGAAATCAAAGAAGGAGTTAGAACTGGAGACAGAACTACTTGGCTTGCAATACGGTCAGGAAGTTTCTTCACTAAGAACATCCCCCAGATCCTGCCTTGCTCGAACTGCCTCTAATAAGGCCGTCCGAATATCTCCTAAAGACTTGGATGGAAGTCTGGAGAAGCAAGCGCCGGGAAAGTTCAATGGCTTTCCTGACTTCCGCGGCTTCTATTGCCTGAGAAGAGCATAACAGAGACTTTGTTACTTTCTGGGTAACCATATATTGCGAAAACAGTCTAAACGCTTTTCCTCTTAACCTAAACTCGCGGTCTAGGTAAGCTGCGGAAGGCGTGCTAAAAGGATCTTTTAATTCGCACAACTTGATTATTTGGGGGGCAGCCAAGAAGTCAAACAAAGCAGAGGGGACGCCGCTGGTACCAAAAACCGGAAGAGAGAACCAAGAATGGTGTTCTGGAGGGATTTGGTGGGAAGATTTTGACGTGAAAGTAGTTGCAAATTGTGAGCCTCTGTCACCCCAGGTCCCGTACCCAACTGCAAGACTGGATTAGAGGCTGAGTTCGTGATCGGAAACATATCCAACTCCGGCGTCAAAGCAGAAAGTGCCTTGACGTCGTTAAAGCCGTCATTCTTAGTCCAGTCAGAAAATAGCTTTGAAGCTTAGGCAGGGGGCAGGGCTGGTGTTGATGCATACACGTAAAAGTCATGGTTATAATAACTTGGAATGGCCTTAATATGAACATCCAAAACATTTCCTTGACTATCCAAAGCTCTGAGTTTTCTAGACTTATTGCCTTGGATTACCCACTCATGTAGTACAGGGAACTCCCCCGAAATAGTAGCTTGTGCTGCCTCTGGCTGAGTTGGTAACATTGCTACCCCTGACTCATCAGGCCCGTATAAAAGAGGCATAGCTCCTGTTTTTGACTGGCGCCTTGTCTAAAGGAGGGGGAGATATGTCTGATATGACTCGCACATTGGAAGTAGTGAGAGCTGCTGTGCCTGGCACATTGGAGGAAATTGGATCTGACACAAGAGGATGGTTAGGCATTTTAGCTAAAGCAAAGGATGTAGCCAGAGGTCGCACATTCGTCGACATCGCGGGAGCTCCCGTATCAACTGTAGGAGTTTCCGGCGTAGGGCCAAAGAACCTATTAAGTGCATTCAATAGTAGTCCATCAATCTCTTCCGCCGTTACATACCTAGCCGATGACGAACTCCGTGGAGATTCGACAGTACCCTGAGAGTCGCCTAGAAGGTGACTGGACTCTTTAACCTCCATCTCTGAGACCAGAGATCGTTGTTCTTCATCCGTTAAGTCTGGCTTATCATGGGAAGATCCCGCCGAAGCCAGGACCTCCACATGTTGCCATGTTAAATCTGGGATAGAAGATGGTACATCGGCATCCCGGTGGACGTCAGCACTAGTTGAGTCACAAAGGGATGTGTTCTGTCCTGCCAGGACTGTGAGTATCGCCATACACCTTGGCTGTGGCTGTCACTCGCTTGCGAGCTTGGTATACTCTCCGAATGGGAGCCCTCGTCCGAGCCCCGTAAAGGTTTATGATAATTAAAAGCTCCCATAGCTCATTAACACATTTAAAGCAGAGCTGGTGAGTAAAAATCATAAAGTATACTAATTAAATTTAATTTATATCTAATTTTATTAAAATAAATTACTATAAATAAACACAATATTATCATAATATAATCATAGACAATATATATGTTTATTATTATTCAGTTATTAAATTATTTCATTAATAAATAAAAATAATATAGGGATACCTGAGCTTAACGGCGTTGAACATACAGCAAGGAGAGGTTCAAGTGCCGACATGACAGAGACTGGGGGAAAACTACCCCGCCCCCGGGAACTTCCTGGTCACCTGGTGCCACGCCGGTACTCCGCCCTGGAAAGAGAAATTTCCAGGGATTAATGCTCATAAGGTTACCCCCCAAAAATGGTACAAAACATGTGCCACAACACCGCCGGTCAACGAACCGTAGCACCGCACCACTACTTTTCATTTTCCTTTAGTTTCATATTAAAGATTTCAGCATATCTTTACCTGTTCAAAAGATTTAAACCGATCTTCTGAATCCTCATAACGATGAAGTATATCTTTATTAGAAAGCCGTGATACCCTAGTGTATCAATCAATTGTTTGGCAAATTATCGCGAATTGCACATTCGTTAACCCGAAGGTACAACCGCCGGGTTTTATATATCATGTCAAACCCATTGTACCTGCCCCAGACCTCTTTGTAAAAAGGTCGCCGGGAGGGAAAGACCAAACACACAAACAGCATTGTTTCAATGGCTTATTAAAGATTTCAGCATATCTTTACCTGTCCAAAAGATTTAAGCATATCTTCTGAAACCTCATAAAGATGAAGCATATCTTTATTAAAGATGAAGTCTTTCAAGTATCCCTTTACACTTGAAACACTAGTAAGATTCAGGCATCTTTTTATCCCATAAAAGTCTAAGCCTATCTTAATCTCTAATCCGGCTTCTCCCAGAAGCCCACATAGATCGCCGTCTTGAAGGCCGTGATACCCTATTGTATCAATCAATCGTTTGGCAAATTATCGCGAATTTGCATATCCGTTAATATAACCACCCGAAGGTACAACCGCCGGGTTTTATATGCAATGTCAAAACCAATTGTACCTGCCCCAGATCTCTTCGTAAAAAAGGTCGCCGGGAGGGAAAGACCAAACAAACAGACAGCATTGTTTCAATGGCCTTGAAAAACCGAGAAAACCATATCCAACAGGTGTCAGCATGATCACCTAGATAACTGTGTGGAGCCCCCCTCGTCGGGAATAACACAGGAAACCTGATCCCAGGCTCGACCACAGAAAACGCAGTTTCTGATGAGCCCTCAAGCTACCAAACTCGCTGGGGTAACTTACCTATTTTAGCCATCCTGACTAAAACTCGGTAAACAAAAACGGCTTTCTCGGAGCAACGAGAAAAACGCCGGAAAGGTAACCCACACCAAACAGAACGCAGTCTGATAAACATAATCAGACCCACAGTCCGAAGCTCCTGGATCAGCCAATCACAACTAATCCAGGACACACATGGCTCATGAATCCATTTTTATAATAATAAACAATGAACACACTTGCATACGTGAAAAAACTACGAGTGGCCGGCTAGGCCTGGTGAGAACGGAAAAAACACTTAATGACGTCGAAACACCATCGAAAAGCACTCCATCCCACCAAAACTGGAACAGCCGCCACCTCAAAATCGTAGAAAACACCCGGGTAAGGGTAACTCGCCGGGTAACGAAACGTAATAAACAACTATCACAGCTCGCTACGCGGGAGGTTCATAAGTACAGATTTCAGAATATCTTAAGCTGTCCAAAAGATTTACGTATATCCTCTGACATAAAATAAAGCCCAGCATGGCGTTTATAACTGATTTTAGTCTTTCCGGTGGTGTTGTTTCAAGATTCAATTTTGGAAAAAAAAAACTAAAAAGACGTCGGCCCCCGAATTATCTCGTAGATCAAAAACTGGGAAGCCTGACAAATATACGAGATCTAACTTCTCCCGAAGTATCTTTTAGATCGCCGTATGTTGAAGGCGGCGATACAAAACGTATCCCTCAATTGTCTGGTTAACTAACTGAATTGTAAATTCGTTATTCCCACCCTTCCAAGGAGCACCCGCCGGGTGTGAATATTAGTTTAAAAAACGTTAACCCCAATTGTGCCCTAAATCGCCGTATGTTGAAGGAGGCGATACCCAATGCATCCCTCAATTGTCTGGTCAACTAAACTGAATTTTGCAAATTCGTTCATCCCACCCTTCCAGGTTGCACTCGCCGGGTGTGATTTAAAGTTTAAAAGTTAACCCCAATTGTTCCTATCCCCACTTCTTTGTAACAGATCGCCGGGGAGGAAATACAACAACAGCTTAGTTTTTTATTGGCTTTGCAAAACCGAAAAAACTACAAACAAGTGTTAACACTGTTAGATGGGTACAGCCATCCCGCCGGGATTCATAAGGAGCCTGACACAGGCACCACAGAGACGCAGTCCTGGGGAGCCACAGACACCCACTCGCCGGGGAAACAAGCCTGTTTTTTAAAACCACGCGTGGCCAAAACTCGGCAACCAGCCGGGTTTTTCATGGTGTAACCGAGAAAAACCCGCCGGAAGTAACCCACCCCGTCCAGATACCATCTGAACGCAACACAGGACCGAGGCGTAGCCAAAACACAACTAACGCCGGGCCCAAAATAGTCCGTGGAAATAGCCAATACACAACTAACCCAGGACACATAAATAGTCCGTGGAATTAGCCAATACACAACTAAACCAGGACACACATGACACAGTAGTACATATTTATAAAATAAATCAATAACACTTGTACATGTGGCAAAGCTACGAGAGGCTGGCTAAGCCTAGGCAGACGGATAAAAGTAACCTGTCGGAATATAAACAAAAAGCACTGAATTATATCACAACAGGAACCACCGCCAACACACCACTGTAGCAAACACTTCCGGCAAAGGGAAGAACTGACTCGGGACCCAGAAAAAAATTCACTAAGTGAAGAAAAATACGCTGGGCTGGAAACGTCAGCAAAAATAAGCTACCTCATCAGAAAGATAAAAGGAAGCAATAATAACGTGTAATGAAAGCCGCCTGCATCACAAAGCTAGCTAACTGTGAAAAAGTTCACATGTCCACAACAGGACCACGAGGGTACATCCGAAATAGATGCCCCAAACACACGACCCAAAATACACTGCACTGCGGGCAACTAGCCCAGGACACTCCTGCTACGCCTATCCTAACCTTACTCGATACATCCCGGAGTAAACAAATGAGAAAAAACTCACTAGGGACGCAACAAATGCGGAACCAGCGGAGCGTGGGGAGACACGTCCGGGCAGGCTGAGCGCAGAGCGGAGAAGGAAGAATGACGCCTGAATTAGCGTCTGGTCAAAGATCCACACAAGTACATCCACGATATGATGGATAGCTTATTGAATAGTTATTCTTATTTTCTTTTTCTTTTTATTTTTTACGAAGTTTTTTCGTAGTGAGAACCCAATTCATAATGACTGAAGCCATGAGTGAGGTCGCGTGCACTCATGATGAAGGCTCCTCAAATTTGTTATGCTCTGCGCGGTAGATTCAAACTACGGCGGATGAGTGTTTGAAGAGGGTGCCTTATGTAATAGGCATGTTCGTCAATGATGGAGGGGCCACTAATAAATAGTGTCTTGTCAAGTAATCTGTCAGGTGTGGGGTGAAGAGTGTAGGCCGCAGACGAGAGCCTATTGAGAGCCGCCGCCAGAGACCACTGAGGGGGAATCTTACGCGGGGGTGGTCTGAGCCGAAAGCAGGCTCGCATGAAGAACTCTAGTTCTTTCTGAGGAACGACCAACCCCGTGAGGGTCTCAAAAGGCTCACGAATGGCAGACAGGTGGTTCCTAATAGTGTTGTACATGTAGCGACGCTCCTCAAATAAATAATTGAGGTAGTGAAAAACAAACACCACTGATGGAGTTGTCTGTGAAGAGGTGTGTAACCAAGAAGTAAAGCTGCGCCAGTGAGATTCATATATCTTCCATGTAGATGGTGTCCAATGTAGAGTGAATTTGTCAGTTAATGATCTTCCAAACAAGGGGAGCCACCCCGCCTCACAAACATCCACGCGAATGCCAACGAGGTCCCTAGGTCTCCAATCGACCCCAAGTGGAAGCTTGAGACCGACAGAGGCACGGGATCCGGGCACCATCGTTTCAGCTGAGCGTACCAGGCTTGGGCCGGCCATAGGGGCGGGATCAACTAAACTTTGCCCTGGTACTCTCTCAGCCTGTGGAGGACCTTGCACATCAAAAGTGCGTCGGGTGGCGGAAACACGTACAGTGACTGCCACCTGTTCCAGTCCTCGCTGAAAGCGTCCGGTCCCCCCGCTAGAGTGCGAATCCAGCGGGTCAGGAACACAGGCAACTTGGTCGTCTCGTGAGAAGCGAACAAGTCACCTGGAACACCCCAGGAGGCTGCCAAGCCGTCGAATACGGTTTGTTTGAACGACCATTCTACCTGGGTGCTCTGTCCCCGCGACAGAGCATCCGCTCACAGGTTGGCAGACCCGGGCAGGTAGGTTGCATGCAGTGTAATGTTGTAACGGTCTGCCTGAAAAAACAGTTTCTCCGCCAGATCCTGAAGCACCGTGGATCTGGAGGAGCCCTGTTTTTGTATGCAATGAACTGCAGTCATGTTGTCCATCCTGAAGGCCATCGACCTGCCGAGAAGGGCGTGACCATGATCCCGCAGGAAGAACAACAGGACTAACAGTTCCAAGATGTTTATGTGTATGTGAGTGAGACCTGACCACCTGCCTTGGTTTTGGTGACCCATGTTTGACTGGTAGCCCCATCCCACCTCGCTCGACGCATCGGTGTCTATCCAGATGGTCGGCGGGGGCGAAGTCCAAGGCACAGCTCTCGCGAGCTTGCCCCGAACAACCCAGTGTGTCAAAAGCAAATGGATCGAGCGCGGAATCGGCCAAAGCCGATGTGGAGGCAACAGTGGGAATGCCTTGTTGCCCAGTTGAATCAGGCGTTTGATCCTGAGCCTCCCAAGGGGAATGGTTAGACACGCCCAATTGAGCGACCCGATCAACGAGTCCCAGAGTTTCCTGGTAATGGAGACCGAGTGCAACGCAGCAAAAAGTTTCCTTCGAATCTTCGATGCGTTCACCCGACTCTGTCTGACGGTCGCGGTCGCCATGTCCCAGTCCAGGCCCACCCACGTCACTTCTTGCGACGGGGTGAGGCACGACTTGGGAATGTTGACCTTGAAACCTAAATGTGTGATGTGTTGGATGACAAGGAGAGTGTGTTGTGCACATTGAGTGGGAGAGTCTGCGGAGATGAGCCAATCGTCCAAGTAAAACAGAATCTGAATCCCCTGACGGAGCAGGGGAGTCAGAGCCTGCTTGACGAGTTTCGTAAAGACTCGTGGTGCGATATTGAGACCGAAGGGCAGCCTGTCGAACGTGAACACCCTTTCGTGCAGCTGGAGCGCCAGATAGCACTGGAACCGAGGAGCAATCGGTACATGCCAGTATGCGTCCTTGAGATCCAGGGATATCACCCAGCAGCCGGGACGGAGCGCCAACCGCACCTGACTGATGGTGAGCATCCGAAAGCGGTCGTTCACGATATGCAAATTTAGGCACGACAGGTCGACCACCGGTCTCATCGCATCGCAGTCCTTCTTCGGGACCAGAAACACACGTGAGAGGAAGACCCGCTTGAGCGGTGAGACTTCCCGAACAATCCCATTCTCGAGCATTGACAAGATAACCTTGGCCACGTTTGGAGAGACGTGTCGATGTCGGGGAGGACGTCTGAGAGGAGGCCGTGACCGCCACCTCCAGGACAGACCCCGCTTCACAACCCGACGCGCCCACGATCGGCGAGGCCATTGCCGATAGTGGGGGCAAAAGAAGCCGGTAGGGGCCCCTTGTGTGATCCTCAACACTCGTTCGGGGAGGCGGTCGGGAGAGAAGGGGGAACAACCCGGAGGAACTAGCGGTTTTTTGACCCAGCATAGTCGTCAGTCTTGCCGCGGCTAGACTGACCTCCACGGGCACCCCCTCCCCTGTAGCGACCGCGTCCCTGAAACCTGCGTGGAGGATCCTGCGCTGGGCGGCGATGCTCCTGCCTCTGGTCGGTACGCCGCAAGGACGCCTCAATGGCGAGCTGACGAGATGGGCGAAGAGGCGAGCGGCGGACATAACGGCGCATGACCCGTCCCCAGCCCCCTTGGCGTCGCCCATCGACGGCACCTCTCCAAGGCTGGCGTCCCCTCGGCGGACCGGCCTTCCTCCCACGACCTTGGGAGGAAGCGGCTGTGGGAGGCCGCGACGCCCCAGAAACACGGGGCGTGAAGCGTCCCGCAGTCGCAAAGAGGTAAGCCTCTTGCCACGCACCATCCGAGAAGAGACCCTCAGTTGCGAGCTCAGAGAGGAGCAACTTAGTCCTGATCTCCGCGGGCGCCTTCTTACAGAAGGCCACCCTCAGCGACTGTCTACACTTAGCAGCCTCATGGACGGCACTCTGAAGGTCACCCACCGAGTTCAGGGCGAGCTGCAGCTGCACGCGCCGCAAGGTCTCCCAAGCCTTCTTGAGGTCGCCAGCCGGCTCGGCTTCAAGAAGCCGGAGGTGAATCCTCGCCATTTGGAACTGCAGAAGGAGGGTGGAGAGCAAGCGAGCGGCGCGTTGCCGGAGCCGGTGTTCCCGATCCAGGGCACTCTTCTCCGATGGCACGAAGAAAGACGTGGGCAACTGGTCTAACACAATCTTAGGGGCATTCAGCCATGACCAATATTTGGGAGAGACCCCGGACGATGACAGGACTAGCCCAGACACAAAAGTGTTGTCAGGCGGCGGGAGAGAAACAAAGCCCTCAGCCGACCTGACGCCAAAATCAACCCCTTCCGCCAGCCACCGATCCCACGGCCCGTCCTCAAGATTGGTGAGCTCGATCATGATGTTGCCTTCAGCATCGCGACCACTCTTAACCAGAGGAAGACCGGCAATGGCTGACAGAGCGGGCGCATCAGCTAAGATGTCATGGCGGGTGTAGTCCGACCATAAACGTGTAGACCCAGAGGGAGATACCCTAGGACGGTACGTAAAAAACTGCATATCCGACCTAGTGAGTTAATTGCTCAATAGGTGGCGTTCTGAGAGTGAGGGTCCGAGCCTGGGGAGTGAGACTGTGAAGCGCGGGGGCGAGGCAGCTTCAGAGATGGAGTTGGGTTCGAGCCGTGAGTAGGTGCTTCGCATGTCTCACTCCCTAGGCTGGAACAAGACCTCACGGGCCTCACTGTGTTCAGCGGTAGAGTGTAAAGGCTATCAGCCTATGCCCGAGAGGGAGTAGTTGGAATTTTAATTCACCTGATATTCCCTCACTTAAGATCCACACCAGACATGTCAAAACTATTTTGCAGAATCTCTCAGTAGATAAGGCTCCTGGTCCAGATGAAATTCCTCCAATAGTTCTTAAGAATTGCTCCTTGGTGCTCGCTCCTGTATTGGCAAAATTTTTCCGTCTGTGTACTCATACCTCATGCTTCCCAGTACCCTGGAAAGAAGCAAACATCCATCCAGTTCCTAAAAAAGGTGCCTCTTCAGATCCATCAAACTACAGACCAATAGCTATAACTTCCACTCTTGGCAAAGTTTTTGAAATTATATTAAATAATCACATAATTAAGCATCTGGAGAATAATAAATTAATCAGTGATAGGCAATATGGTTTTAGACGATGTCGATCAACTGCAGACATTCTTTGCCTTCTTACGCATCAAATCAACCAAGCTACAGACCAACATGGTGAAACACATACAATAGCACTGGATATATCAAAGGCATTTGATAGAGTCTGGCATCAATCCTTATTGTCGAAGATGTCACACTACGGCCTTGCATCATTAGTTCCACTAATTTCTTCTTATCTTCATAACAGAAAAATACGTGTAATGGTAGATGGCCTTTATTCTCAATTTCACTCAATAAATGCTGGTGTTCCCCAGGGATCAGTTTTGGCCCCAACTCTGTTCCTCATTCATATCAATGATCTCATATCTACCACTCATAATCCAATACATTCCTACGCAGATGACTCAACACTCCACAGTTCCTTCACATTTACCAATTCTTTCACCCAACCCGATCTTATAAATTCAAAAATAAACACTGCAATTTCTCTGAACCAGGACCTTTCTAGAATTAATGAATGGGGACAAGAGAATCTAGTTTCCTTTAATGCACAGAAAACCAAGTACATTCAATTTTCTAACCGACAGAATCTCACTGACTCCCATATATTTTTTAATGATGTAAATATTCCCACTTCCCCTAGTATTGACATTCTCGGTGTAACATTAACTACTAACTTGAGCTGGACACATTATGTTAGAAGCATTGCTAAGAATGCCTCTAAAAAACTGGGACTCCTGTACAGAGTTCGAGAATTCTTCACTGACGAGCAGTTGGCCGTAATATAAAAGTCATGTGCGCTCTCAGATGGATTACTGTTCACCTCTGTGGGGTGGAAGTGGAGTGGTTGCATTGAGGCAGTTGGACAAAATTCAAAATAAAGCTATTAGATTAATCAATAACCCTGCAATCACACAGGACCTTCCTACATTAGCCATACGAAGAAACGTTGCATCCCTTGCATTATTCTACAGATATTTTCACAGCAATTGTTCCGAGGAACTTGCTTCAATTGTGCCGCCTCTCCACATCTTTCCCCGTAGAACTAGGGCAGCTGAGAGCGCCCATGAATTTACACTTTCTCCTCCACAATGCAGAACTTCTGCTTATCAGAATTCATTTATCCCCAGAGCTACTACTCTTTGGAATTCACTTCCCTCGAATTGCTTTCCACAAACTTACAATCAACAAATGTTTAAATCCAGTTGTTACAAACATTTTATGAATGGAGGATGCCTTTAGGCACATGAACCTTTTTGTTTTATCTGTGTTTTCCTTCCTCCGTTCATTGTCTCTTAAAAAAAAAAAAAAAAAAAAAAAATATAGAAAAAAAAAAAAAAAAAAAAAAATGGGGTCTATCTATCTATCTATCTATTGCCTGACGCCGTGATCCCCGAAGGGGTGGCCACGAACGAACCGCCCCCATGCACCTCTGTCCCCAGTCAGTCGACGCCCCTCCCCCCAACCAGCACCGCCTTCGTTCATGTACTTCCTCACTCCATCCTTCCACCTCATATTCGGTCTACCTCTCCCCCTCTGTCCCTCCACCTCGCTCTCGTACACCCTCTTAGTCATTCTCTCGCTTTCCATACGTTCCATATGGCCGAACCATCTCAAGTTGTTCCTTTTCACACTTTCCAGCACATCTACCTCCACACCACACCTCCTTCTTACTTCCTCATTAGTCTGTCTATCCCTCCATGTAACTCCGCACACACTCCTTAAGTAATTCATTTCCACTGCTCTCACTCTTGGTCTGAGTCTCTCAACCAACGTCCATGCTTCGCTTCCGTAAGTCAGTGTCGGGATTACCACACTGTCATGCAAGGACTTCTTCACTTCCATACTGACCACCCTATTTCTTGTTACTGCTTTTAGCGTTCCTACAACCCTCTTCCCCTGTTGTACCCTCTCCCGCACCTCTTCATCCATAGTCCCATCTTTACTCAACACACTGCCCAGATACTTAAAAGAGTTGACGATCTCCATAGCCTGACCGTTCAGCTTCACCTCACACTCTGTGACTTCACCCCTTTCGAAGACCATAACCTTGCTCTTCCCCGTATTTACCTTCAAATTCCGTTTTTCGCACACTGTTCCAAACTCATTTACCAGACCCTGCAACTCCCATTCATTATCACTCATCAGAACTGTATCATCCGCAAACAGCAGTATAGGTAGCTTCCACTCAATTCCCTCCCTTTTCAGCGATACACCAACATCCACTGCTCTTGATAGTATTTCTTTCATAACTCCATCCATATATATAGTAAACAACCATGGGGACATCACACACCCCTGTTTCAAACCAACATTCAGGTCAAAGAACTCGCTCTGCTCACTCTCCACACGTACTGCCGCCTTTGCACCCTCATACATGCTCTTCACTGCTTTCAGCAACTTGCCCTCTACTCCGTATATTCTAAGTACTTTCCACAAACCTTCTCTATCCACTCTGTCATAGGCCTTCTCCAAGTCCATAAAGGCAACATACACCTTTTGTTTCTTCTCCAGATACTTCTCCACAACACAATTCAGGGTAAAAATCTGATCTACACATCCTCTTCCCTTCCTAAAACCTCCCTGCTCGTCGCCTATCCATTTCTCCGTTCTCACTCTCACTCTCTCAATCACTACCCTACTGTATACCTTCCCTACTACGCTTAGAAGACATATTCCTCGGTGGTTACCACACACTCCTCTTTCCCCTTTGCCCTTATATAGGGGGACTATTATGCCAGTCTTCCAGTCATCGGGTGCACTCCCCTTCTCCCATGCTAGTTTGCACATTTTCCATACCCATTCTATCACTATCTCACCACCATACCTCAACATTTCCCCACACACTCCATCTGTTCCTGGTGCTTTCCCCAACTTCACTCTTTTCATGGCTTCCCACACTTCTGACCTCCTGATCCCCACCTCCTCCTCCACTACTTCTCTTCTTCTCCCTCCCATACCATATCCAGCTATGTTTGATGGCTCTTCATTCCTTTCATTTAGCAACTCACTGAAGTACTCCCTCCATCTTTCGACTCTCTCTTGCTTCTCGGCTAGCATTCTCCCATTCTTATCTTTCACACCCTTACTGTTTCCCTTGCTACCTTCCCTAACTTTCTTGACTTCTTTCCAGAACAGTTTCTTACTCTCCCTCCATTTTACACTCAGATTCCTTCCAAATTCCTCATCTACTCTTCTCTTACTTTCCTTCACTACTCTCTTCACCACCCTCTTACTCTCCACGTACCTCGCTCGTTTCTGTCTCTCGGAATCTTCATTCCCTCTACTACCCAACCACTCTCTATATGCTTTCTTCTTTTCTTCCACAGCTATTCTTACCTCTTCTGTCCACCATGCTGTACCTTTCACTCCCCTCCCTCTTCTCCTCACTCCACACACCTCCTCACATGCTGCACAGATCTCATCCTTAAACACCTTGCTCATCTCCTCCACTTCCTCCATAACTTCCAGGTCGAACCCACCTAGTCGTCTTTCCACTGCTCTCCTGTACTCCTCCCTGATTTCCTCCTCCTGCAACCTCTCCACCCTCCTCACCATTCCACCCTCCTCTCGCCTCCCTCCCGCTCTCCTCACCCACTTCTTTTGTATCCTAACCTTAGCTACCACTACATAATGATCAGACAGACCCCCTCCAATACCCCTATACACCCTAGCATCCATCACATATTTCTTCATTCGTTCATCCACACATACATAATCAATCAATGACTTTCGTTCCACCACTGTCTTATCCTTCATCGTCAACATCCGTTTCCACGTGTACCTGTGGATCATTCTGTGTCGGAAGAAGGTGTTGGCTATCCACAGCCTCCTCCCCACACATACGTCCACAAGTGCACTACCATTCCCATTCACCTCTGATGGTACCCCCCACCCTCCCACCACTCCCTCAACTTTCCTATCACCCACCTTACCATTCATATCCCCAATCAGAAATATTCTTTCGTTCTTGTCAAACTTCTCCAGGCACGCCTCCACATTCATCCAGAACTCCTCTTTCTTTCTTTCAAGTATATCCTCTGTCGGGGCATACACGCATACAATCACCCACGTTTGTATTCCTACTTTCATTCTTACCCACACAATCCTTGAATGGGGTGAGGCCGGATATCAACCTCTGGGACTAGGCCGTCCGGAGTCAGAGCCCTGAAGACACCCTTAGCACTAATCTGTATAGCCCAATTCTCAGCAACCGGCCGTTCCCCCGTGCATGAGTGGCGGCAAGGTCCGGGTGAGTAGCCACCACATTCTGCCAAGACGCAGGCTCGCCATACAAAGAAGGGAGGACACGTTTGGGGATCTTAAACTTAGACAGTGGGGGAACACTAACGGGCTGGCCAACCATCCCCAGCCCGCTCCCAGGCAGCACGACAAAAGACGGCGAGGGAGTCGGAGAGGGGGCAGGCGCAGGCAGAGCCGCGGCCGCCACCACAGGGGTTGCCGGGCCAGTAGGCAGTAGATCTTCAAATGGAGGAAGAGGGGTAATGACAGGAACCACAGTAGGAAGCTGAGGAGGCCTAACCATAGCCTCGGTAAGCCGTTCCAGGGTTGCTTGCAAAGCCCCGAACCTGGCACAGTTCTCCTCCTTGAGGGAGTTGAAGGCCTCAAGCCACTCAGGGACTGCGGCCGAGCGATCTGGCGACGTCGATTCCGGAGAAGTCGACATGGCGACGCGCAGCAGACTCCTCTGAGCAGGGAAGCGAAGGGGAGGTGTATAGTGCAGATCCGGACGAGGGGAGTCCTCCAGGACAACTATGTCAGCATCCTCCTCAGGCTGCATCCAAACTCCCCTGTCGGGGTCCTCAGGATCCTCAAAATCCTCCTCCATGTCAGTCCACTCGTCCTCCTCACCGGCGTCTGGCACTGCCGGAGGAGGCGACTGAGCACGTCCCACAGTAGAGGACTGGGCACATTGAAACGCCGGATCGACAGGACCCGGGGACCCCAGAGGCGACAGAGGTGGGGCGGGTACATTGACGGCCGGACCAAACAAAGAGACCACCCGTGGTGTAGGGGTCGATGTGCTGGCAGGCGGGGGAGGAACAGGTTAATGTCCCGCAGCCTGAGACGCCTCAATCTCCCTGATCAAGTCGTGTGTAGTCTTTCGAGCCGGGGCAAAGTGAGGGGACACAACACGAGGCACAGGTGGTACAGTGCGCTTTGCCCTAAAGGTAGTTGTCCCTGACGGCCGAACAGGTGAAGGTGGAGACTTCCGCTTCCGTCCGCGGTCCAATGACGTCATAGAGAGGTCCGCAGGAGGCACTTGAGGAAGGGCGGCCTGGAGCCCTGACGTAGGAGCAGAAGGAAGGCGAAGCAGTAGCCGAACATCCTCGTCCTTGAAGTGAGGGATGCGGTGTAGGGTCTTCCCAACATATCGGGAAATGCCCTCCCACGTAGCCAGGAGGCGCGCCGCAGCCTCCGCCGCCGCAGGGGACGAGGGTTGAGACTCCACTGCTATGACATTAATGAGGCAAGGGCCGGATCTCCTGGGAGAATAACCGTCCCTGGAGTAACAAGCCACGTGGGTAGGGCATTCCAGATGGCCGGGACTGACCACAGGCTTACCACATCCCCGCCTGGTGCAGAGAGGGAGCGCGGCATCACACCTGCAACCGGAAGAAAAAAACATTCTTGTGCCTCCAAGCAGGTAGGTAAAATCACTAGCAGACAGAAGAATCCCTTAAAAACTGAGACAGGCACAAAGGGAGAAAGCCACCCGCGAGTGGCCCCTACCCTTGAAGCTGTAGCGTTCCCCAGACAAGGATAATAACCCCCCACCCCCCTTGAAAAACCCCAAGGAAGGATGAAGGCCAATAATACACCACCATAGACAAAAATAAGAAAGTCGCAAGGTAAACCGATCACAAGGGAGGGAGACGCCCAAAAGCGCTCACTAGACCTAGAGAAAGAAACCTCCACCGCATAACGGAGAGTGCATATTCCCCCCCCCCCCAATGTAAACCCCAAACAGGTGAACAAAAAGGCGACATTACCTGTAGGCCTTAGGCGGAAGCGAGGGAGGCACAGGAGAGCACCCAAAGTGGAGCGTATCACAGCCTGGGAAAAAAGGGAGAAGAGCATTAAAAACCAGAACCGATGCACCAACAGGCATGGACAAGTAGCAATGCACTCCCCAACCCAAACCCAGAGAGGAGCGGACCATCAAGGTACCCTCCGGTCGGGGGCGGGACAACAGGACAGCCAAAAAAGGGTGAAACAAACGCCGCCGTAGGGTGGCGTAAACACGCCCTGGAGCGGACACCGAGACGCTCCAGAGCGGGCCACAGCCACCAGAACCCTACCAAGGCAACACAGAGACGAGTAGGACCGACCCAGAGTGGGGGAAGAACCCGTGCCCTAGGGCGGGGGGAAACACGCCCTGGAGCGGACACCGAGACGCTCCAGAGCGGGCCACAGCCACCAGAACCTTACCAAGGCACCTCAGAGACGAGTAGGACCGAACCAGAGCGGGGGACACCAAGAAGAGAGCTAGCCGAAAAACCAAACGAACCGACCTGGAGCGTGAAAAACCAGCGCTCCAGGGCGGGGCGGTCATGCTTGAGCGGGAGGATGATATAGCGGTCTCACGCCCGGTCCAGAGTGGCCCAACACACGCTCTAGGGGCGGCACAAAGCCCGACCTAGAGCGGGGCCGAAGAGGGACAGACCAGAAGCAGTCACCAAGAAGGAGAAGACACGCCCAGGAGCGGGAATACCGACGCCCCAGGGCGGAGCGGCGATCACCATATGAAGAGTCTGAGGGCTAGGGAACGTCCAAGTGAAAGAAGACATGTGACGAGTGCCAGACGCTCGCCCTGGAGCGGTAAGACCGACGCTCCAGGGCGGAGCGGCGAGCCAGGTCCAAGTAACAGAGGACCGAAGCGTCACTCACCGACGACACTTAATACAGAAAGTAATGTAACGGAGAAGTGTGTCACGTCTGCCAAGAAGGCCCCCCAGGGACTCGAGAAAAGGAAACGCCAACCAAAGACCGACCTGGCGTGGGACGTGACCCACGAACAGGGAGGAGCAGAGGAAGACATAGCCTAATCGCAAGGTCCCCAGCAGGCAAAATAAGGGTTGTTAGCCTTAATGAAAATGCAGAATACAAATTGGGGATCTGGAAAGCCAGTAGTAGTCAGAAAACTGGTGCGAACCCCACAATGAAAAAGGGGGTCAAAGGACAACCCCAGGGGCTGCAACAGAATCGAACGACAAAAAGCCCCCCGTAGGCTAGGCCACGCAACAAAAAGTTAGCCTAAACGGCACTAGGTGAAAGGAAAAATTAAAAAGAAGGGCGCCACTAGCTACCGCACACCCAAAGAGGTGTGAGCGCGACATAAAAGACCAACATGGGGCAAATGACATCCCGGGTCGGCGCCCCCCACCATAACATCACCCGAAACACCGAAGTTAGCCTAGCCACCGAAAAAATGCGCGTAAGTCAGAAACTAAGTAAGTGACAAGAAGCCCTAAATGAATAGAACCTATCAAAACCTAAACTAAAGTCACCGCAATGAAAATAAAAGTAATATAAGGCAAAGCCCTTTCAACACTAGCGGCGTCCAATGACACGCATGCGCAGAGGGCTGAAAACATGAGAGACCTCCACTTTCAACGCAAACACTCGAAAAAACACCTGAGTGTCTATTTTACGTTGTGCCTACAACACGGATCATCTATCTAGAATTCCAGGCGCCAAATAAAGGCCCAAAACTCACCAAAAAGTGACGAAGATAGGAGTGGAAGGCACCAAAAAACGGAGCACCAGAAACACGTGTGCATCCGAGTGGTAGCGCGAAAGAGATGCCCTTTACTCCGGACCGGGTTAGAAGGTACGCCCCTGACAGCGGCGTGAAGAGCCAGATGGAATGGCCTAGTCGACAACTTTTTCTTTTCTTTCTCGTTTCTCTTTTCATTTTTCTATTAACAAGACCTCAAAAGTATGTACAACATACCTAGTAGAGAGAGTAAGGTGCTACTCTAGATGTTATCGATTTAATTCGCGCTATGGGTATACGATAATTGCCGCTCTAGAGCGAAGCAGATTACATCATCATAGTATAAGCTCTACGTTGCAACGTAGAGGCTACTACTAAATTGGTTTGATTTCATATGCTCCATTATTCCTTCTCTAATTACCGTTTCCATTAGTTTACACACAACACTTGTCAAACTGACTGGTCTATAATTTCCTGGGTCATTTCTCTTTCCCTTCCCTTGCCTGATAGTGGTCACCGAATATTAGGCCTTTAATTTAGGGTGCTACTGTGATACTGGTTGTAGGCATTGTATTATCAAATTTCTCTGTAGTATTCATTGCAGGAAATTGTGCTAAAAGCCAATAGTAGTGTTACGACAATTCTTGTTGTAAGTAGCTTTGGCTGTGAAGCAATAGATTTTTGAGAAATCTCGGTAGTGGCAACTACGACTTTTACTTTTGCAGTAATTACTTCTGCATAAGTACACGAGTTCAGTACTTCTACGAATGTACAAGAATTCATTTATGTTTGGTTATATTTTTAGGAATATATCCACTAGTTAATGGGGTTTATATGTGCACATGTAAACTTATAAGTTTTCACCACTTACTTTAAGTGGGGTGCCTTCTTAACTAGCAGATCTGTGCACAGAGTCTCAGAGTTAACCCTTTTTCAAGCAGGCTTCTTTGAAGCACGCTCCTGCTTGTACCCCTTTTTGAAGATTTAGGCTGTATAAAGTTTATGCACCCGAATATCTCTTTTTTACAAAAGTAAGAATACTATGTGGTTGTTTGATTATCTGCTTTTCTAGAGTTATGATATGATTACGAATGTCCCCCTCCAGTCTTAGAAATCAGGCATGTTCGTCAATGATGGAGGGGCCACTAATAAATTATAGGTTTGACTCCTGTAAGGAGATAAAGAAAACCTAATATTTAGTAGTGGCCCCGTAATCATTGACGACTGGGGCCCTCCAGACCATCCCCTTCCCATTCATTGATGTATTAAGGATTTTGGTTTACTTGATATGTCAGTGAAGGAAGAATGACGCCTGAATCAGCGTCTGGTCAAAGATCCACACAAGTACATCTACGATATGATGGAAAGCTTATTGGATAGTTATTCTTATTTTCTTTTTGTTTTTTTTATTTTTTACGAATTTGTTTTCGTAGTGAGAACCCAATTCATAATGACTGAAGCCATGAGTGAGGTCGCGTGCGCTCATGATGAAGGCTCCTCAGATTTTAAATTTATGTAATAGGCATGTTCGTCAATGATTACGGGGCCACTACTAAATATTAGGTTTTCTTTATCTCCTTACAGGAGTCAAACCTATAATTTGTTCTCTCTATTATCTATCTCCTCCATTGCTTTCAGTAGGTTATCATCCTCTCCCCTGCTATTATTTGGGCTTCTATATATAGAGGCAATTAGAATTGATCCTCTTACACATTTTACTTCAATACACAAATACTCACAATACTGCTGTCTCATATCCACCTCATTAACCTTGAGCTCTTTTCTTACATAAATAAACAGTCCTCTTCCAACCTCTGCTCTAATAGCATTTCTCTCATATAACTCAAAACCCTCCAAACTATATTCCACCAGTTCCCTTTCAATTCTAGCATAGATGTTGAATTACGATCATCTCTCTCTCTCTCTCCCTCTTTGAGTTGTCTGAAGTATGTTTCATGTATTGTTTTATGAAATACGAATACACATTTATAACTCGCCTGAAATTTGTTAAGAACCTTTTTAATATACAGTGGAGCCCCCATCTTCGCCACAGCAGTCTTCGCTGTTTCAATTTTCGCGGTACACACCAAATATTCCCAATTTCCATGTTAGCTCAAAAAGCTTCAATCTTCGCACAAAAATCCCAGTCGAAACCCGAAAAAAAAAAAAATAATTAAAAACTCGACATAAAACTAGAAAACATAAACAAAAACAATAATTTTTTTTGTAACTGAACTAAAAGAATCTGCCATCTGCCAAGCGTTTGCCGCTTAGAAACAAAATCCGAGTGAATCCGATCGTCAAATGCGCAAGATGCCGCCATCTTTGTAAGACGTCATCACTAGGCAGACGCTTACAGTCCACTCGTATTTGTTTAGAAAAAACAAACTGTTTGCAAGCTTTTTTGTGCCTGAACCCCTTATCTCTCGCGTTTATTATAACCTCTAGTACATCTACTGATAGGGATGGTGGGCCTGGTGGTAGCAATGAAGGAAATTCATGCTTAAAAACACAGAGCAAAGGCCAGTCCATGTCAGACAAAAGAGGCATAGACGATGTATTGTTAGGCTAGGCTAAATATGACGATTTAAAATAAAGTCTGTGGGGTAAGTAATCTTCTCATAATATGTATTTATACGTATTTCCTCATAATATGTATTTATTGGATGTATTTGGGGCGAAATGGGTACTTGAGGGGTGACTGGACGAATTTAGAACCTAGGCCTAAAATATTTCCCATGATAGAAACAATGTCCCAATCTACAGTATTTATAATACACCTAAGTTTTATGGTTAGGACTGTTATTTAGCCATGTCTACATTATTATTTACAATGCATAAGATTTAGGCCTACTTTATGTAGACATAACACATGTTTTCATAGGCTAAAACTGGGAAAAAATGCAACTTTTCGAATGAGCACCGAACCGATTAGAATTTTCCCCATAAGAGCAGTGCCCCGATCTTGGCTGTTTCAATCTTAGTTTGATTTCTGCGGAACCGATTAGGAGCTAAGATGGGGGCTCCACTGTAATAATTTACGGCTAGGGTATCAATATAACATGAAAGCAGGTGGTTTAAATAATTCACAACACACCTACTTCATAACTGTGAGATACTATGAGTCTGACAGTGGAAAGGAAGGAAGAAAGATGGGGTGGAAGGTAGGAGGTGGAGTGAGGAAGGAGGGTTGGGGAGGTGGGTGCAACGCTGCCAAATTACGATTTCACTGGGATGGTGAGAAACAGGACTAGTGCGGAAAACTGTACATTCTATATGGAGGATTTGTGTTTATATATTTCATAATATTGTTTTGCTAAATCTTTTGCGCATTATTTCCACATAGTGATTATGATGAGTTATTTTGTCTTTATGTTGTGCGGCTCCTGTTTTGGATTCTTTGTTTTGTTAGTTTTACATATTAATTATCATACTATTGGTATCAGTCTACTACAGTGCCACTCTTCTCTTAGAAATAGTAAAAAAAAAAAACAGTGTAAATTACAGTACTGGGTATTACCTATACACAAATAATGACCAGGCACAGACACTGAGGAGGCTCTTGTGCCTGGTTGGTCGTGAGAAGGTGGCCAGTATGAGTGGGACCAGATGAGTGGTGAGGATTGACGGCAGCCCCTGTGTCAGGTACCAATGCCATGGGTGGGAGCCATAGTGGGACGACAGGCCAGATATAACGTTGAAATCTACAAACTCCCATGGTACGAATATCCAACGTCCGTAATACCAGCTGTCCAGAACAATTGTTCCAGCTAGTATGAAAGCTCTGTAGGTGAAGAATTAAAAGTATAAGAGCTCTATCTACTTCACACTCAGCAATTATCATCCTGTTAGTCGTATAAAGTCTCCAGCTAAATGATAGCCAGAAAGAAATGCCTTAAGGGTAGAAGAAATACTATATTTAACGGTGACACCCTCCATCCTTGATGCACTGCCAATAGTCATATTTGGCACCTTGCCATTCAGGGAAGCACTTTATAAGAACGTTCTATCCACCACAAAAATACAAATATTAACATCATAGACTGCATTATAAATTACCTACCTACCCCCCAAGGGGTTAGGGGGGCCTCTACCTATCTGGTAGAGGAAAAATTGGAATATGCCCCACATGTCTACTGGGAGGTTTGACGACCTCCCAAAGAATCAAATAAGGAAAACCTCCTATTTGGTAGTAGCCTCGTAGTAACCAACGTAGAGCTATATACTATTGTATAATCCGCTCCGCTTTGGGAGCGGCCATTTATCGAAACCACTAGCGCGTGTTCATTGGGGTGCTGATCGATCTACATTACTACTATTTTATAGGTCCACCATTCTCTCTGCCCTAGATTACGGTTGCCCGGTATATGGCACTGCCTCGGCATCCACATTACAGACACTTAACTTGGTTCATCACCTTGGCATATGTATTAGCTCAGGAGCTTTCCGGTCCTCTCGTGTGTACAGTGTGCTCAGTGAGGCTGAGGTCCTGTCGTTAACGTATCATCGTCAGCTGGTTCAGCTGCGAACTGCCATCCATCTCCAACAGGATCCCACGTTGGAGGACCTCTTCTGTTCCCAAGATTTTTGTGTTACGCCTACTACTACCTTGCCCTTCACCCTCTTATCCTGCCAATTACTCGCATCTTACAATACAGTATTCCAACACCTCATTCACCCCTCCCCCGTTGTTCAATTACCCCCTGGATTCTCAAACATCCTAAAGTTTGTTTCCATTTGACTTACCAAGTAGAGGCTGTGACTCCAGTCAAACGCCGTACTTTAGCTTTGCAGCATCTTGCTAGTCACGTTCCAGCTGCCTTCATTTACACTGATGGTTCAAAGGTTCCAGATGCCGTAGGTAGTGCAGCGGTTTCTGAACATGGTATCCATCAAAGCTCCCTACATCCTTACTCCACAGTTTTCACTGCAGAGCTGTGGGCTATTCATGGTGCCCTAACCCTCATCTCTACACTTCCAAACAATCCTCCACACGTCGTTATCTGCAGCGACTCAAAAAGTGTGTTACAAGCATTAAGTGAGTATGCCCCACGTGACCCATTGGTCATCGCTGTCATCCTTAAAATCCACGAATTACAATGCAGCTCTCGATCCATCACACTCTGTTGGATCCCCGCCCATGTAGGCATTGCGGGTAATGAACGTGCTGACACCCTTGCTAAACAGGCCTGTCTAGGTGCTCCGGCATCCACTATCCTCAGATCGGATGACCTCATTCCTGTAATTCGACAGCATATTCATGATAAATGGCGCTCAGAATGGAGGGATCAACCTTTAGGAGGTCACCTTCGTTCCATCAAAGACGACATTCACATGTGGCCCTCTTCACTCAGCCCCTGTCGCGCTGACCAAACCCTCTTAACTCGATTACGCATAGGACACACAAGACTCACTCATGGATATCTAATGACCACTCCCCGTAGTCCACCACCAGAATGTCACCATTGTCACACAGTTCTTACTATTCATTACATTTTTTGCGTTTGTCCCATGTACGACCCTGACAGACGGCGCTTCTTGCGGCGCACCTCTTTAAAGGACATCCTTTCTGACTCAGATTCATTCTCTTTCATAGCCATCCATCATTTCTTGAAAGCTCTTAATCTATATGATATCTGACCAGTGACCTGTATGAATTGACTTACTAACTCCCCGCCGAACACTAGCCCTATGAGGGCTTAGGCCCAGAGGGCTAGTATAAAATAAACACATCTTCAACAACAACAACTAGCGCGATTAATCGATAACTTCTAGAGTAGCACCTACATTCTCTACTAGGTATGTTGTACACACTTTTGAGGCCACTAGTTTAAGGAAAAAAAGAAAATATGGGTGAGAAAGAAAAGAGAAACTTGAAGAATTGCCCATCTGCGATCTAGGCTCCTTACGACCTCTTTGTGAGTTAACCGTGTTACCTTACCTTTTGATACCTTTGGATGTGTTCGCCACTCTTCTAGCGGCACCAAGGAGCGCGACGCCCCTCGTTATGGGTGGTGATTTGGTGCAGTAGACTATTTGAAGCGACAGCTCGCTCCCTTGCGAGGATGGGCTCGTCTGGCACTTTTTGCAGTTCGACATCTAGGGCTCTCTTGAAGTTGTCTAACGAGATGTCCCTCATGTCTCTTACTCGCCGTGGGAGTTTGTTGAAGAGACGTGGGCCTCTGTGTGATAACCAGCCCTCTCGCAGAGAGCCCATAGCACCCCTGTTATTCATCCGGGGGATTTCGCATTCCCAGCCTCTCCTATCACTGAATTTCATGACTATCGGAGTATGTAGGTTTGGTACTAAACCCTCTGCGATTTTCCACGTGTATATTATTAGGTAACGTTCTCTTCTACGTTCCAGTGAGTACAGATTCAGTGCTTTTAAACGCTCCCAATAGTGTAGCTGTTTTATCGAACTTATATGCAAAGTGAAATTTCTTTGTACACTCTCCAAGTAATTTATTTCACCTGCTTTGTATGGGAATGTTAATACGCTACAGTATTCAAGCCGCGGTAGCACTAGAGATTTCAAGAGCGTTATCATAGGTAATTCACCGCGTGTTTTAAAAGTACGCAGAATCCAACCCGTTAGACGTTTCGCAGCCGCCACTTTGACCTGGTTATGTACTTTGAAACCCATATTTTCAGACATTAATACCCCAAGGTCTTTCACACTGTCTTTCCGTTCTATTATGTGGTTAGATTCTGTTAAGTAATTTGTAATTTCTTTAACACTATTATTATCTCCGTACCGTATTAATTGGAATTTTTCCTCATTGAATTGCATGTTGTTTTCCCTGGTCCACTGGAACACTACATTCATGTCTTCCTGCAGTCGGCCCGTGTCCTCTTGTGTGTTTACTATCTTGCTTAATTTTGTGTCATCAGCAAAAGACGATACCGTACTGTGTCTGGTGTTGGTATCTATGTCGCAAATTAGTATGAGGAACAGAAGGGGCGCTAGCACTGTTCCTTGGGGCACTGAGCTTTTGACATCCGAAGGCTCAGATGTGACTTGGTTTACTGCTACTGATTGTTTTCGGTTTACGAGGAAATTGTATATCCACCGTCCGATTTTCCCAGTTATACCTTTTGCTTTCAGTTTGTGGGCTATTATACCATGGTCACATTTATCAAATGCCTTAGCAAAATCGGTGTAAATGACATCCACGATTTTCTTTTCTTCTAGCGCTTTAAGAATTTTGTCATAGTGTTCCAAAAGTTGTGAGAGACATGATCTTCCCGCTCTGAACCCATGTTGACCGGTGTTGTGTAGTTCATTTGCCTCCATGAATGTTGAAATTTTGCTTCGCAGGACTCGCTCGAAAACTTTAATGATGTGAGCGGTTAGAGCTACCGGGCGGTAGTTTTTTGGTAGTGCTTTACTCCCTCCTTTATGCAGTGGGGCAATTATTGCGTTTTTCAAGCTATCTGGTATGTCACCAGTGTCTAGACTCCTTCTCCACATTATAGCCAGGGGTTTTGAGAGGTTTTCCTTACATTTCTTCATTAGGATCGAATTCCATGAGTCCGGGCCTGGTGCTGAAAGGGATGGCATGTTGGAAATGGCCTCTTCTATGTCTTTTGGACCGAAATCAATATCCAGCATCTGGGGGGTTTCCGTGGGGGGGGGGTTTCCGTGGGGGGAGGTTTCCATGAAAAATATATTTTGGTCTCTGATGACTTTTGTTTCATCAGGCTCACTGAATGCCATTTCATACTGCCTGCTAAGAGTTCGCTCATTTCCTTTTTGTCCCCTGTGAAAGAGCCGTCCCCTTTGCTCAGTGGGCCGATGTTTGATGTTGTTTTAGCCTTTTGTTTGGCGTATGAAAAGAAGTATTTGGAATTTTCCTTTATACCTGCAATAGCTTTCCTCTCCTCTTCCATATGTTGTAGTTCATATGATATTCTTAGCCTTTGTTCAATTTCCACAATTTCTCTATCTATTTCGGCCTTTTGCCTATCCTGTAGATTTTGATGTGTGCGTCTTTGTGCGAGTAATTTTCTTCTTCTGTACAGCCTCCTCCTTTCCCGATCTTGTTTGCTTCTTCGTTTTGTTTGTCTTGCAGGTATATGGTGGCTACAGATTTGGGTCATGGTTTCTGTTATTAAGACTAGACATTCTGCTGGTGTCAGGTTATTCATTAAATCTTCCCAGTCTATTTCCTCCATTTCTTGATTTACCTCTTCCCACCTAATGTTTTTGTTATTGAAGTTAAATTAACTGAAGGGGCCGTTTTTTTTTTCTCGATTCTGAGGTTGTCTGTACACTTTCTAAGGTTGTTTTGATCTCAATTAATTTATGATCTGAGTATGTTGTGTCCGATATGTTAATGCTGTGTACTAGAGAGTCGTTGTTAGTGAAGACCAGGTCTAAGATATTGTTTTCCCGTGTGGGTTCAGCAATATGTTGGGTAAGACTAAAAAAATCGCAAAGTTCAAAAAGCTCTCTCGTATTAGTATTTGCTTCTCCGGTGTTATTTGCCACTAACTGGTTTTCTAGTTGTCTCCATTTAATGTTTGGTAGGTTAAAGTCTCCTAGCCATATAATATTTGGTGTTGGGTTCCCCAGGGTTTCCACTTCTGATTTTATTTTGTTGAGCTGGGTTTTGAATTCTTCTCAGGAAGAGTCTGGAGGCCTGTATGTAACAATAACTGCTAAATTTAGGGATTCTATTTTAACTCCAAGTATTTCCACCACTTCATTACTGTTATTTAGGAATTCAGAACTCGCTCTGCTCACTCTCCACACGTACTGCCGCCTTTGCACCCTCATACATATTCTTCACTGCTTTCAGCAACTTGCCATCTACTCCGTATATTCTAAGTACTTTCCACAAACCTTCTCTATCCACTCTGTCATAGGCCTTCTCTAAGTCCATAAAGGCAACATACATCTTTTGTTTCTTCTCCAGATATTTCTCCACAACACAATTCAGGGTAAAAATCTGATCTACACATCCTCTTCCCTTCCTAAAACCTCCCTGCTCGTCGCCTATCCATTTCTCCGTTCTCACTCTCACTCTCTCAATCACTACCCTACTGTATACCTTCCCTACTACGCTTAGAAGACATATTCTTCGGTGGTTACCACACACTCCTCTTTCCCCTTTGTCCTTATATAGGGGGACTATTATGCCAGTCTTCCAGTCATCGGGTGCACTCCCCTTCTCCCATGCTAGTTTGCACATTTTCCATACCCATTCGATCACTATCTCACCACCATACCTCAACATTTCCCCACAATAGTCGTGCTGATTGCTAAGTTGGGAGTAGTTTGCTTCCTTTCAGGATTAAATATTTCATCGAAGCCGTACGAAGGGCATCTTGAGCTGTACCCGATTGAAAGGCTCTACTAGAGACCTCTCGGGCCATCGCATGCGTGTGGCCTTTTTTGGAAAATATGAAGCAGAGGGGTTTTCACATGAACCGCCTCATATATTTTGGGCTTTGGGTTATTGATTAACTGGGAGGTTTGACGTACCTCCCAACCTACCAAATAGGAAAACCTACTATTTGGTAGTAGTCTTGGAATATCCAACGTCAAGGCTATTAACCTAATTGCAATGACGACTTGTCTATTTTGACTGCTATGTCGTCATCCCAACCGCGGTTAAATAAGAAAACGTCTAGAGTCTACTCCTTAACTTGCTCTAGGATATGTTGTACATTAACCAAAACTACCACCGAAGGTGAAAAACGCATATAAGAGAAGAAAAAGGGATTTACCCGAGGTACAGCTGATAGCCCAGCCCGTCTCTGGAGATTTCAATTTGCCAAGGATCAACTGGGCAAATTGGAAGGTTTAACACTCTCCCAATACCAAAGAAGGAAAACTTTCTATTTGGTAGGTAGCCTCGGAGTATCCAACGTAGAGCTATATACTTATCGTATAATTCCGTTCCGCTCAGGAGCGGGCAATTATCGTAATCACTAGCGCGATTAAATCGATAACATCTAGAGTAGCACCTACTAGGTACGTTGTACACACTCTTGAGGCTACTATTTTAAAGGAAATGAAAATATTGATGAGAAAGAAAAGAGAAAATTGCAGAACATTGTCCATCCTATCTGGCTCCTTAAGCCGTTGTCACGGGTCCACCACACAACCCGACCGGGTTCATTAGATCATCCAGGTATCAAGTTAATTAGACAAGATTGGATGGGCAGGGGTACGGCGTGAGGGCGGGATACTATGACGTTGGATACTCCGAGGCTACCTACCAAATAGAAGGTTTTCCTTCTTTGGTATTGGGAGTGTCAAACCTCCCAATTTAGTAGTAGCCTCTACGTCTCCAACGTAGAGCTAGAGTAACAAATTGGAGGCGGACATCCAAGCGAAAAAACACAAACTTAGCCCTTAGGAAATATCAGGACCATGGAAAGACCGACTTAAACAAGAGAGTTTATATAAAGAGTGTACAGACAGGTGCATATCAAGAGAGGTCAAGTACAGTCAAGTCTTATTCCATGAGATAACTTAGCCTAAGACAAAGAATGATGCATTTCATAATGATGAATATAAATTCCAGGATGCCCCCCCCTCCCCCTTCCTTCCGGAAGAAAGCAGGACGACCCATACTGTAACGAGTAAATCCCGGCATACGCCGAATAGGAGTACCGTACATGATGTGACGAGAAACTACATGAGCAGTGTCAGTGACGAGCACGAAAAGCCATATGAGAAAAGTTCAGTGGTATGAGGACAAGACATACCGAAAGAATGTAGTATACTTATGACTAGAAAGTACTGTATATCAAAAGCTTAGCCCAGTTATTAATCTTTAACATACAGTATACCCCCGCTCTTTCGGACTAATTGGGGGAGACCCCTGTCCGAAAGAGTCAAAAGTCCGAAAGGGCCGAGTCCGAACTCACACTTCAGCCATTCGGACTTGTCCGAATGTCTGAAATAATGTCCGAAGTTTATAAGGCCGAAACTCGGCTCTTCGGTCCGAATGCGAAATAATTTTTCTCAGCCTTTCAGACAAATCCGAAAGGCTGAAATAATGTCCGAAGTTTATAAGTCCGAATACACATTCATAGGGGATTTAGATAAAATATATGAATGGAGCACCAAGTGGAAAATGAAATTTAATATAAGTAAATGCCATGTGTTAAATATGGGAAGAAGTGTGAATAGACCAAATTGGGAGTACAGGATGGGAGATAATATAATTAGCAAGGCCGAAAAAGAAAAGGATTTAGGGTTGATTATACAAGATAATTTGTCGCCAGAGAAACATATTAACAAGCTCTTTAGCGGAATGTATGCAATGGCCGGGAATATGAAAGTTGCTCTGAACTACTTGGATGAGACCATGGTAGCGAAAATTATGAAGAGTATGATTAGACCAAGATTGGAGTATGCAGCAGTGGTGTGGTCCCCGCATCTAAAGAAGCATATTCACAAGTTAGAAAGAATCCAGAGAGCAGTTACTAGATTGGTTCCAAGTCTCAGAGAACTGCCATATGAAGGAGGCTAGACAAATTAAATCTACCGAGTTTAAAAGAGGAGAGAGAGGGGAGACATGATAATGATGTACAAATGCACCCGGGGGCTGGAGAGGCTGGATAGGGAGGATATATTAATTATGGATACAGGAATAACTAGAGGCCACAGCTACAAAGTAAAAAGACCTACCTGCAAGAACGATATCAGGAAGTTTAGCTTCCCCTGTAGATGTATTGACAAATGGAATGGGCTGGAGGAGGAGGTGGTAGGGGCAAGGAACATCCATATTTTCAAGAAAAAATTGGATAAAAAGTAGACTGAGAGACGGGACAACACGAGCTTAGCTCAACTCCTGTAAACTACAATTAGGTAAATACAATTAGGTAAATACCTAACCAGACAAGTCCGAAACTCGGCTCTTTGGTCCGAATGCGATTTAATTTTTCTCAGCCTTTCGGACAAATCCGAAAGGCTGAAGAATGAGTCCGAAGTTAAATAGAGTCCGAAAGTGTAGTCCGAAAAGGACGGAGGTATTTTCTCAGCCTTTCGGACAAATCCGAAAGGCTGAACCATGAGTCTGAATTGAAATGCTAGTCCGAAAGTCTGAGAATTCCGAAAGATTGAAGTCCGAAAGAGCGGGGGTTTACTGTAGGTGCAAGTATGGGTATAGTGCAATATCCTTCCCTCCTCCTCCCCCCCCCCCCAATAAGGAAGGACAGGACAGGAGAAGGACAAGAGACAGAAGAAACCCCGCAGGTAGACCCCGAGGGAACCTGCAGGCCCAACGCACTACAAGGACGCCCCGGTCTGTCGGTGGACAACGACAGAGAGGAGGAGACAAACGTGGTGGGGGAACACCAAAGCCCTGTGTCGGCAAAGTCCGGGCGAGAAAAATCAAGTAAAACCTGAATGGAGCAGCGTACGAACGGACGGCATGAGCTGTGCCCTGAACGTACGGGTTACTGGCCCGAAGAACCCGACGCAGGCGAAGTCCCACAGCACGGCGATCAAGCCTCCCATCGGACGTAGGCGCCACCCCCTCCTGTAATGTATAGTTTAGTGTGGGTTACCTTTCCGGCGATTTTCTCGTTGCTCCGAGAACACCGTTTTTGTTTACCGAGTTTTAGTCAGGATGGCTAAAATAGGTAAGTTACCCCGACGAGTTTGGTCGCTTGAGGGCTCATCAGAAACTGCGTTTTCTATGGTCGAGCCTGGGATCAGGCTTCCTGGTTTATTCCCGTCGAGGGGGGCTCCACACAGTTTTCTAGGTGATCAGGCTGACACCTGTTACGACTGGGGTTCAAATATATCAGGGCTCTTATTCATTGGACTAGTAATGGCATAAATGTTACAACGGAAAGCGCTAGCTCCAACCTCTGATGTATATTCCCAGTGAACAAAGAACACAAATACTCTACAGAGTTCTATATGCAATAATAGGCTATCAAACTCTCAATAAATGTGCGTCTACTCTAGGCTTAATGTTATGTGAAAACAGCCTATTACTACCTATAACCGAAGGTGCTTGGTTATGGTATGCAAAGTAAGGTGGTAAGAGAAGTTACAGCTTACGTTACTTTAATCAATAAATGTCAGGCACTCCTGCATGAAAGAAAGTGCACTAAAGTCCTTCAACACTAACAAGGAATCTTCCTTAAATGTTAGATGCTATAAAGATACTCGTATCGGAAATGGAACCCAAAAAGGCAGGCAGCGGAACAATGCTCGTGCAGGCTATGCACACAAAAAGGCAGAATATATAATGCCGTCGGAGCCAAGAATATCCTAAATACTACAACAATAATAATCGCCACGACAATGCAGTATTCCTATCAACAAAAAGAGCCTAAGTCGTTTGTGTCTCAATACATCAAACTAGGCTGCGAAATGCTTGTGTAATCATAAATAGGTATGCATAAAAAGAGTAATTAGGTTAATATACTTAATGTCTACTTTGACTGATAAAGTCTAGCTAGAGTCAATGATACGAGATACTGGTGCGCATGGCATGCCGCATAGCCTAGTGCAAATCTCAAGTCTGTGCGTCAAATATTACGTTATAGGGAAGGGTAGCTCTCTTGAGAAACCTTAATACCGAAGTATTAAGCGTTCTCCTGGCGTACCTCAAAGACAAACAATCGAGACTAGAACAGTGCAGAATGGTATAGGCAAAAAGCCCTCATTCGTGCATGCTCAATGGCACACAGACTAGAATTTACTCAATCAACTCCAGTTCTCAGGTATGTCGTGCAGCTTTTAACTAAAGCCAGCACTCATAGGAAACAATACCTTCTAATATCAGACTCCTAGTCTAGCATTATCTAATCCAGCAGAACACTAATAATTAAAGGAAGCAGTACTAAACAATATGAATGTCAACCAATGCTTCGTGATCCACTTATCTTAACAACTAACATACATGGGTTATATCAGACCTTAACGCACAATACAACTGGCCAGCATGAAGCTGATTTTGCAGAGTTAACCAGAGGGGGTATAATATTAATAAAAAGGTGGTGAAAGATATGAAAAAGAGAGAGGTAGGCAGAGGAAAAGATTCTCAGGTGCGGAGCGGAAGACAGGTAGCAAGGGAAACAGATGAATGCGTTCTAGAAACCAGATCTGAGGGAGAGAGTGGCGAGGAACTGTATATATACTCGCACTAGCTCGAGGCGCGTGGGAAAAAAGCGGTTACAAGTCCTCTAGCCACTAGCAAGGGAGCTAACAGCATGGTAAGGACCTCTCTTAACCAACCCCCACGAGGCAGCCAGCCGTGACGTCATCGAGCGGGACAAAAACACTGCACGCTCCCTCTCACTCTGTTCTACTCTCTCTCTCTCTCTCTCCCAGATCCCATCATTACTAGTTAATGATAAAACATATACTTTACAATTAAATATATAAAGCCTTGACATGGGTGAAAACAAAGAGCCTTTCTGGACTGCCCATGACACAAGCTTTCATATGAAATAAAGCACACTCTAATACATAAACTGTAGCCCCATCCACTGCCCTGGCGATCCTAGCGAGTCACTGTAGGACAAGCCATGCGGTTCTAACGGAGTGGTTAACGTCACACACCCCCCAAGATTTTTCTCAGAGGCCCCAAGGCTCACAAAAATCTGATGGTTAGAACCCATGCTATATCTCCACTTCCCATCACCCAGCGGCAGTAAAATATCTGGCACAGTTCTTCAACAAAACATTTTTCAAAATTATAACCCTCCCCAACACCATAGGTTAAATTATATGTAGTTATGCTCCTCAAGAGCGAGCTTCTCTAGCCCAGCATTCTGAGAGGAGTGCAACTCAGAATTACTGCTATAACATACTAAAAAAATTCAACTATCAAAGAAAGAGTTTTTATTTGATTTTTATGTTTATAATTTGTTTATTTCGGCTGCACTATAGGGGCAAGCCTAGTTTTTTCTTCTATACCAAACGCTCAACTCCTGCTTTACGACCCAATACGCTGGGCTACAACCGCGAGCCAACAAGCACCAAGCGCAAAATACCATTCAAACTAAAGCAGGAGGCTACCCGTGTGTCAATCTACCCAGGATCATCTACCCTCGAAAGACAATCTGCAATCACGTTGTCACAACCGGCAATATGGCGTATGTCCAGGTTATATTCCTGTAACATTAGCGACCACCTGGTCAGCCTCATATTCCGATTGTGAAACTGGTTCAAAAACTTGAGAGGGTGATGATCTGTGTAAATTACAACGACTGGACCATAGGCTGGAACATAGACCTCGAAATGCCTCAGTGCAAGTACAATTGCCAGCAGCTCTTTCTCGACAACAGAGTAGTTCTTTTGGGCTGGATTGAACTTCTTCGAGTAGAAACTAACAGGATGTTCCAGCCCATCATCGTCCTTTTGCATAAGGACGGCACCAGCCCCCACACCACTAGCATCCGTTGCTAGTTGGAAAGGTAGGCTAAAGTCAGGGGCCCTGAGGATCGGGTGAGTGCACAACAGGTGTTTTACTACGCTAAACGCCTTCTCACACTCAGGCGCCCATTTGAATTTCTTATCCTTCGCTAAAAGATCTGTCAGAGGTGCTAGCACGGTAGAGTACCCCTTAATGAAGCGTCTGTAGTATCCGATCATACCTAAGAACCTCATGATCTGCTTCTTGGTGGCCGGCCGGGGAAAGTGATCAATCGCAGCTATCTTGTTCTGTGGGGGGCACACCTGTCCCAACCCCACCATGAACCCAAGATACTGCACGGACGCCCGCACGAAATCACACTTTGCCAGGTTGACCACCAAGCCAGCCTCACTAAGCCTCTTGAACAGGAGTTCTATGTGCTCACAATGACTCGTAAAGCTGTTGTCATAGATAATAACATCGTCGAGGTATACTGTGCAATTAGGAATGTCTGCCGTTATATCATTCATCAAACTCTGAAAGGTAGCGGGTGCGTTCTTTAGACCATAAGGCATAACGTTACAGCGGTAGGTAGCACCATCCACCACAAAACCACATACCTCTTTCGCTCGTTCGGACAAGGGCACCTGCCAGTATCCCTTAACCAAGTCCACCTTGGTTAGGTACTTTGCATTGCCTATCTTGTCCACACAGTCGTCGACCCGAGGAAGAGGGTATGGGTTGGTGGGCGTTAAACTGTTTAACCGTCTGTAGTCTACACAGAATCGCACCTTACAATCCGGTTTTGGTTGCAGCGTGACGGGAGATGTCCACTTCACCACCCCTTCTCAATCAGCCCCCTTGTTAACATATACTCCAACTCCGCCCGGAGGGCCGGCAGTTTAATAGGGGGCACCCTATAGGGAACTGACTTGAAAGGGGGGTGGTCTCCTACGTCCACGTCGTGCACCTCTAGGGTAGTGAGGCCTGGGTGCTCCGCGAAGACAGAGGGGTATGAACCGAACAGGCGCTCCACAGCCACCAGCTGATGCTCAGATAAGTGTTGCAACGCTTCCTGAGCCGCCTGGTTCGTGTTCCCCGCCCACTGGTTCGCAGAGACATGATGATCCCAGTTATCCTCCACCTGAGCTTGACTGTCCCATTCTCCTTCTCCACCTTGACTGCTAAACGTCATCACAGGCACAGTGAGAGGCTCAGGGGGGTGCCTCACATACTCCTTCATAAGATTAACGTGACATAACTGATTGCGCTTACGTCTGTCTGGAGTGGCTACCAAGTAATCCAGGTCCGATAGCTTCTCAACCACCCTATAAGGACCAGTGTACTTCACGGATAAGGGGTGACCTACAAGGGGCAGTAGAATCAACACCTCCTGTCCCACGTGAAACTCCCTGAGTTTAACCTTGAGGTCGTACCTGTCCTTCATGAGGGCCTGAGAGCTAGTCAAATTACGGCCAGCCAACTCCAGACTGCGCAACATCCGTTCCCGACTGTCGAGGACATACTTGAGCATAGAACAAGGTTTTTCTGCACTCTCCCATATTTCTTTAACCATATGGAGAGGCCCTCTGACACGGTGTCCAAAGACGAGCTCATTAGGGCTGAATCCCAAACTTTCCCCAGGTACCTCCCGTGCAGCAAACAAAACATATGGCAGGCCAAGATCCCAATCTTTCCCATTCTCAAAGCAATAACAGCGAAGCATAGATTTTAAGGTTGAGTGCCATCGCTCTAACACACCCTGGCTCTCCGGATGATACGCAGATGACACAACCGTAACAATCCCATGCTGCTGCATAGTTTGAACAAAGAGGTTAGAAGTGAAGTTGGATCCTTGGTCTGACTGAATCTCCTGCGGGTAACCATACCGGGAAAAATACACTAGCAAGTTTCGGACCACCGTCTTCGCTGACCCATTTCTCATAGGGTAAGCGTCAGGGTACCTTGTTGCTACATCCATGATGGCCAGGAGAAACTTGTTTCCGGCACTTGTAGGGGGAAGGGGGCCAACCATATCCACTATAACCTTACTAAAGGGAGGCCCACTGACAGGAATGGGGTGTAACGGCGCCTTAGGAATGCTCTGATTCAGTTTGCCAACCTTCTGACACACATCACACATTGCCACCCATGACACAACTTGTGCTCTCAGACCAGGCCACCAAAATAATTTCCCCAAGGCTG
The DNA here is from genome assembly GCA_032716605.1 of Paralithodes platypus. Classification (NCBI taxonomy): domain Eukaryota; kingdom Metazoa; phylum Arthropoda; class Malacostraca; order Decapoda; family Lithodidae; genus Paralithodes; species Paralithodes platypus. The sequence continues at coordinate 50,060,143 of CM064498.1, forward strand.
CAACCGTCTTACGGACACCCAGATGTCCCGCCAGTGGTACATCATGGGCCAACCTAAGTAGGCTTTCCCTGCAAACCCTCGGCACGACCAGCTGGTCTACCTCTCCTGACCGGGGGGGTCAGGAGAGGTAGACCAGATTATACAAGATAATTTGTCGCCAGAGAAACATATTAACAAGCTCTTTAGCGGAATGTATGCAATGGCCGGGAATATGAAAGTTGCTCTGAACTACTTGGATGAGACCATGGTAGCGAAAATTATGAAGAGTATGATTAGACCAAGATTGGAGTATGCAGCAGTGGTGTGGTCCCCGCATCTAAAGAAGCATATTCACAAGTTAGAAAGAATCCAGAGAGCAGTTACTAGATTGGTTCCAAGTCTCAGAGAACTGCCATATGAAGGGAGGCTAGACAAATTAAATCTACCGAGTTTAAAAGAGAGGAGAGAGAGGGGAGACATGATAATGATGTACAAATGCACCCGGGGCTGGAGAGGCTGGATAGGGAGGATATATTAATTATGGATACAGGAATAACTAGAGGCCACAGCTACAAAGTAAAAAGACCTACCTGCAAGAACGATATCAGGAAGTTTAGCTTCCCCTGTAGATGTATTGACAAATGGAATGGGCTGGAGGAGGAGGTGGTAGGGGCAAGGAACATCCATATTTTCAAGAAAAAATTGGATAAAAAGTAGACTGAGAGACGGGACAACACGAGCTTAGCTCAACTCCTGTAAACTACAATTAGGTAAATACAATTAGGTAAATACCTAACCAGACAAGTCCGAAACTCGGCTCTTTGGTCCGAATGCGATTTAATTTTTCTCAGCCTTTCGGACAAATCCGAAAGGCTGAAGAATGAGTCCGAAGTTAAATAGAGTCCGAAAGTGTAGTCCGAAAAGGACGGAGGTATTTTCTCAGCCTTTCGGACAAATCCGAAAGGCTGAACCATGAGTCTGAATTGAAATGCTAGTCCGAAAGTCTGAGAATTCCGAAAGATTGAAGTCCGAAAGAGCGGGGGTTTACTGTAGGTGCAAGTATGGGTATAGTGCAATATCCTTCCCTCCTCCTCCCCCCCCCAATAAGGAAGGACAGGACAGGAGAAGGACAAGAGACAGAAGAAACCCCGCAGGTAGACCCCGAGGGAACCTGCAGGCCCAACGCACTACAAGGACGCCCCGGTCTGTCGGTGGACAACGACAGAGAGGAGGAGACAAACGTGGTGGGGGAACACCAAAGCCCTGTGTCGGCAAAGTCCGGGCGAGAAAAATCAAGTAAAACCTGAATGGAGCAGCGTACGAACGGACGGCATGAGCTGTGCCCTGAACGTACGGGTTACTGGCCCGAAGAACCCGACGCAGGCGAAGTCCCACAGCACGGCGATCAAGCCTCCCATCGGACGTAGGCGCCACCCCCTCCTGTAATGTATAGTTTAGTGTGGGTTACCTTTCCGGCGATTTTCTCGTTGCTCCGAGAACACCGTTTTTGTTTACCGAGTTTTAGTCAGGATGGCTAAAATAGGTAAGTTACCCCGACGAGTTTGGTCGCTTGAGGGCTCATCAGAAACTGCGTTTTCTATGGTCGAGCCTGGGATCAGGCTTCCTGGTTTATTCCCGTCGAGGGGGGCTCCACACAGTTTTCTAGGTGATCAGGCTGACACCTGTTACGACTGGGGTTCAAATATATCAGGGCTCTTATTCATTGGACTAGTAATGGCATAAATGTTACAACGGAAAGCGCTAGCTCCAACCTCTGATGTATATTCCCAGTGAACAAAGAACACAAATACTCTACAGAGTTCTATATGCAATAATAGGCTATCAAACTCTCAATAAATGTGCGTCTACTCTAGGCTTAATGTTATGTGAAAACAGCCTATTACTACCTATAACCGAAGGTGCTTGGTTATGGTATGCAAAGTAAGGTGGTAAGAGAAGTTACAGCTTACGTTACTTTAATCAATAAATGTCAGGCACTCCTGCATGAAAGAAAGTGCACTAAAGTCCTTCAACACTAACAAGGAATCTTCCTTAAATGTTAGATGCTATAAAGATACTCGTATCGGAAATGGAACCCAAAAAGGCAGGCAGCGGAACAATGCTCGTGCAGGCTATGCACACAAAAAGGCAGAATATATAATGCCGTCGGAGCCAAGAATATCCTAAATACTACAACAATAATAATAATCGCCACGACAATGCAGTACTATTCCTATCAACAAAAAGAGCCTAAGTTGTTTGTGTCTCAATACATCAAACTAGGCTGCGAAATGCTTGTGTAATCATAAATGGGTATGCATAAAAAGAGTAATTAGGTTAATATACTTAATGTCTACTTTGACTGATAAAGTCTAGCTAGAGTCAATGATACGAGATACTGGTGCGCATGGCATGCCGCATAGCCTAGTGCAAATCTCAAGTCTGTGCGTCAAATATTACGTTATAGGGAAGGGTAGCTCTCTTGAGAAACCTTAATACCGAAGTATTAAGCGTTCTCCTGGCGTACCTCAAAGACAAACAATCGAGACTAGAACAGTGCAGAATGGTATAGGCAAAAAGCCCTCATTCGTGCATGCTCAATGGCACACAGACTAGAATTTACTCAATCAACTCCAGTTCTCAGGTATGTCGTGCAGCTTTTAACTAAAGCCAGCACTCATAGGAAACAATACCTTCTAATATCAGACTCCTAGTCTAGCATTATCTAATCCAGCAGAACACTAATAATTAAAGGAAGCAGTACTAAACAATATGAATGTCAACCAATGTTTCGTGATCCACTTATCTTAACAACTAACATACATGGGTTATATCAGACCTTAACGCACAATACAACTGGCCAGCATGAAGCTGATTTTGCAGAGTTAACCAGAGGGGGTATAATATTAATAAAAAGGTGGTGAAAGATATGAAAAAGAGAGAGGTAGGCAGAGGAAAAGATTCTCAGGTGCGGAGCGGAAGACAGGTAGCAAGGGAAAAAGATGAATGCGTTCTAGAAACCAGATCTGAGGGAGAGAGTGGCGAGGAACTGTATATATACTCGCACTAGCTCGAGGCGCGTGGGAAAAAAGCGGTTACAAGTCCTCTAGCCACTAGCAAGGGAGCTAACAGCATGGTAAGGACCTCTCTTAACCAACCCCCACGAGGCAGCCAGCCGTGACGTCATCGAGCTGGACAAAAACACTGCGCGCTCCCTCTCACTCTGTTCTACTCTCTCTCTCTCTCCCAGATCCCATCATTACTAGTTAATGATAAAACATATACTTTACAATTAAATATATAAAGCCTTGACATGGGTGAAAACAAAGAGCCTTTCTGGACTGCCCATGACACAAGCTTTCATATGAAATAAAGCACACTCTAATACATAAACTGTAGCCCCATCCACTGCCCTGGCGATCCTAGCGAGTCACTGTAGGACAAGCCATGCGGTTCTAACGGAGTGGTTAACGTCACACACCCCCCAAGATTTTTCTCAGAGGCCCCAAGGCTCACAAAAATCTGATGGTTAGAACCCATGCTATATCTCCACTTCCCATCACCCAGCGGCAGTAAAATATCTGGCACAGTTCTTCAACAAAACATTTTTCAAAATTATAACCCTCCCCAACACCATAGGTTAATTATATGTAGTTATGCTCCTCAAGAGCGAGCTTCTCTAGCCCAGCATTCTGAGAGGAGTGCAACTCAGAATTACTGCTATAACATACTAAAAAAATTCAACTATCAAAGAAAGAGTTTTTATTTGATTTTTATGTTTATAATTTGTTTATTTCGGCTGCACTATAGGGCAAGCCTAGTTTTTTCTTCTATACCAAACGCTCAACTCCTGCTTTACGACCCAATACGCTGGGCTACAACCGCGAGCCAACAAGCACCAAGCGCAAAATACCATTCAAACTAAAGCAGGAGCTACCCGTGTGTCAATCTACCCAGGATCATCTACCCTCGAAAGACAATCTGCAATTACGTTGTCACAACGGCAATATGGCGTATGTCCAGGTTATATTCCTGTAACATTAGCGACCACCTGGTCAGCCTCATATTCCGATTGTGAAACTGGTTCAAAAACTTGAGAGGGTGATGATCTGTGTAAATTACAACGACTGGACCATAGGCTGGAACATAGACCTCGAAATGCCTCAGTGCAAGTACAATTGCCAGCAGCTCTTTCTCGACAACAGAGTATTTTTTGGGCTGGATTGAACTTCTTCGAGTAGAAACTAACAGGATGTTCCAGCCCATCATCGTCCTTTTGCATAAGGACGGCACCAGCCCCCACACCACTAGCATCCGTTGCTAGTTGGAAAGGTAGGCTAAAGTCAGGGGCCCTGAGGATCGGGTGAGTGCACAACAGGTGTTTTACTACGCTAAACGCCTTCTCACACTCAGGCGCCCATTTGAATTTCTTATCCTTCACTAAAAGATCTGTCAGAGGTGCTAGCACGGTAGAGTACCCCTTAATGAAGCGTCTGTAGTATCCGATCATACCTAAGAACCTCATGATCTGCTTCTTGGTGGCCGGCCGGGGAAAGTGATCAATCGCAGCTATCTTGTTCTGTGGGGGGCACACCTGTCCCAACCCCACCATGAACCCAAGATACTGCACGGACGCCCGCACGAAATCACACTTTGCCAGGTTGACCACCAAGCCAGCCTCACTAAGCCTCTTGAACAGGAGTTCTATGTGCTCACAATGACTCGTAAAGCTGTTGTCATAGATAATAACATCGTCGAGGTATACTGTGCAATTAGGAATGTCTGCCGTTATATCATTCATCAAACTCTGAAAGGTAGCGGGTGCGTTCTTTAGACCATAAGGCATAACGTTACAGCGGTAGGTAGCACCATCCACCACAAAACCACATACCTCTTTCGCTCGTTCGGACAAGGGCACCTGCCAGTATCCCTTAACCAAGTCCACCTTGGTTAGGTACTTTGCATTGCCTATCTTGTCCACACAGTCGTCGACCCGAGGAAGAGGGTATGGGTTGGTGGGCGTTAAACTGTTTAACCGTCTGTAGTCTACACAGAATCGCACCTTACAATCCGGTTTTGGTTGCAGCGTGACGGGAGATGTCCACTTCACCACCCCCTTCTCAATCAGCCCCCTTGTTAACATATACTCCAACTCCGCTCGGAGGGCCGGCAGTTTAATAGGGGGCACCCTATAGGGAACTGACTTGAAAGGGGGGTGGTCTCCTACGTCCACGTCGTGCACCTCTAGGGTAGTGAGGCCTGGGTGCTCCGCGAAGACAGAGGGGTATGAACCGAACAGGCGCTCCACAGCCACCAGCTGATGCTCAGATAAGTGTTGCAACGCTTCCTGAGCCGCCTGGTTCGTGTTCCCCGCCCACTGGTTCGCAGAGACATGATGATCCCAGTTATCCTCCACCTGAGCTTGACTGTCCCATTCTCCTTCTCCACCTTGACTGCTAAACGTCATCACAGGCACAGTGAGAGGCTCAGGGGGGTGCCTCACATACTCCTTCATAAGATTAACGTGACATAACTGATTGCGCTTACGTCTGTCTGGAGTGGCTACCAAGTAATCCAGGTCCGATAGCTTCTCAACCACCCTATAAGGACCAGTGTACTTCACGGATAAGGGGTGACCTACAAGGGGCAGTAGAATCAACACCTCCTGTCCCACGTGAAACTCCCTGAGTTTAACCTTGAGGTCGTACCTGTCCTTCATGAGGGCCTGAGAGCTAGTCAAATTACGGCCAGCCAACTCCAGACTGCGCAACATCCGTTCCCGACTGTCGAGGACATACTTGAGCATAGAACAAGGTTTTTCTGCACTCTCCCATATTTCTTTAACCATATGGAGAGGCCCTCTGACACGGTGTCCAAAGACGAGCTCATTAGGGCTGAATCCCAAACTTTCCCCAGGTACCTCCCGTGCAGCAAACAAAACATATGGCAGGCCAAGATCCCAATCTTTCCCATTCTCAAAGCAATAACAGCGAAGCATAGATTTTAAGGTTGAGTGCCATCGCTCTAACACACCCTGGCTCTCCGGATGATACGCAGATGACACAACCGTAACAATCCCATGCTGCTGCATAGTTTGAACAAAGAGGTTAGAAGTGAAGTTGGATCCTTGGTCTGACTGAATCTCCTGCGGGTAACCATACCGGGAAAAATACACTAGCAAGTTTCGGACCACCGTCTTCGCTGACCCATTTCTCATAGGGTAAGCGTCAGGGTACCTTGTTGCTACATCCATGATGGCCAGGAGAAACTTGTTTCCGGCACTTGTAGGGGGAAGGGCCAACCATATCCACTATAACCTTACTAAAGGAGGCCCACTGACAGGAATGGGGTGTAACGGCGCCTTAGGAATGCTCTGATTCGGTTTGCCAACCTTCTGACACACATCACACATTGCCACCCATGACACAACTTGTGCTCTCAGACCAGGCCACCAAAATAATTTCCCCAAGGCTGCAACCGTCTTACGGACACCCAGATGTCCCGCCAGTGGTACATCATGGGCCAACCTAAGTAGGCTTTCCCTGCAAACCCTCGGCACGACCAGCTGGTCTACCTCTCCTGACCGGGGGGGGTCAGGAGAGGTAGACCAGCTGGTCGTGCCGAGGGTTTGCAGGGAAAGCCTACTTAGGTTGGCCCATGATGTACCACTGGCGGGACATCTGGGTGTCCGTAAGACGGTTGCAGCCTTGGGGAAATTATTTTGGTGGCCTGGTCTGAGAGCACAAGTTGTGTCATGGGTGGCAATGTGTGATGTGTGTCAGAAGGTTGGCAAACCGAATCAGAGCATTCCTAAGGCGCCGTTACACCCCATTCCTGTCAGTGGGCCTCCCTTTCCCAATTCCTCTGCGGATCTTGGAATCGCCGGTATAATATGCCATCTATTAAAAAAAAATCTCCCGACTGTGCATCACTGTCTTCCTCCAACTCGACAGCACCGGTACCACATTCAAGAACCTCCGGGTCTTCCAATTGCAACTTACGAATGTCCGAAGGAGCAAGCCTATCAAAGTGTTTGCGAAACAACTCATGCCCCCCTCCTACATTAAATTTGGCCTCCCGTTGCTCTCTCTCTGCGTACCGTTGCTGTCTCATCGTCTTTTTAAGCCCATCCACTGCCTTCTCAGGAACAGTTAATGGGTCTTCTCTAGACTCGAAAATTGGTCCTAATAATGAGTCCCCGAAAATGTCCGCTGATACTGAACTCTCAACCGCATCAACTTTCAACCCCTTCTCGGTACCCTTCCTCCGCTGATCTAAAGACTGTTGACCAGAATGTGACTCCCTGGATGCAAGGGAACGGGTGACAACACACGCCATAGGTTGCCCCCGACACTTCTCAACCCACTCCTGCTCCTCCCTACTCACGTCGGCCGGCTTCTCGGCAATGACCAAGGGTGGAGCCTCAGAAGTAGGCCCCGCAAAGTCGTTGCCGAGAAGGAGGTCGACGCCCCCAACAGGTAACTTCTCCACAATTCCTACATCCAGGTCACGAGTCACACCATCAACTTCCATCTTCATTCTTACAAGCGGGTATGACCTTGTTGCATTAACTCCCTGAACCACAACCACCCGCGCCGTATTTACAGGTTTACCAGTGAAATTCCTCAACAATGTTTGCGATGCCCCAGTGTCACGCAAAATTCTCACCTCATGTCTTCTACCCCCCATTCCACACAACCGAGTCCCTGTGGTCACTAAAGGCATCACGGACAGGGAATAAGCCTTCCGGATCCTTCTGCACTGGCAGTGTATTTACCTCGGAAGAATTGCCTCTAACAAACTCCGATGTCCTCTTGAACACTCCAATGCCGTGAGCAAAAGACACGGATGCCGGAGGAGGTCGACTAGGGCACTCATTTGCTTTATGACCCTCCTTGTGGCACTTAAAACACATAAATTTCGATTTCGGCTTATACTGTGATGTAACAGGCCCCTGACTTTTCTTATACGGCGTGGTGTTAGGTTTGAATTCAGTTTTAGTTTCATTGCTCTTTTGTTTAAATGTGTCGTTGCTACGGGGAGGGGGAGGATAACGGTCCCTAGCACTTGCATCGTACTTCTGTGAGGACCCGCAACCCCGAATCAACGACAGCCGTAGATCAGCCATTTCTGCTGCTTCTACTAGAGTTCTTGGGTTTTTCTCCTTTAAGTTCAAAGTTAGATCACCGCCCGTGCTCTTAAAGAACTGCTCCAACATCATTAACTGCTTAATTTCATCAAATGTTGTGACCTTCTCAGATCGGAGCCAGTTCCCCATAGCATCGGACAAGTCCCGGGCGTGTTCCAAAAAGGTGCTATCTCTTCCCTTAGTTACACCCCGGAACTTCAAACGGTACGTTTCTGGTTTCAGTTCGTAAGCCCTCAGGACAGCCTCCTTGAGATCCTCGTACACAATACATAACTCCAAAGGTAACGCATCGTAGGCTTTAAGACCCTTGCCTATTAATCTAGAGGATACAAGTGCTGCCCAATTATTCTCTGGCCACTGGTGTTCCTGGCACTTCTTCTCAAAGCGTGTGAAAAATTCTGTTACACCACTCTCATCAAACACCGGAACCAGTTTCAATAAGTGCGAGACAGACTGCTCATGAACACGGTTACCAGCCCCAAGTCGCTGTCCCGTTGTCTCTACTCGCGACTTCTCTATATCCATGTCGGCACAGTACCTAGTCGACTCAGCTTGGATTTTTGCTTGACTGATAGTTTTTCTCTCTTCTATCTTGGCTAATTCTAATTGCTGCTGAAGCTGAAGCTCACATGCCCTTTGTTACTGTTGAACCTCAGATACCCTGATAGCCTTTCTCTCTTCGATCTTAGCTAATTCGAGCTGAAACAATAATTCTGGAGTTAACCCTTGAGGAGGTGAAGGTGCTACAATGTTTGAAATTACCAGTGGTCCCCCCAGGGGCAACCCACCCTGCCAGTCACCACCCAACTGCGGAAGCGTACCCGGGGTCGGCAAACTACTGGGATGGCTGGGAGTCGAGTGTAGGGGAAGCATGGCCCAAGGGCTCTGAGCACTCAACCCATCTCGCTCACCAGTCACCCTGCCCAGTACACACGTTATCAAGTTATCCTTGGTCATGCTGCTAGTAACCGCATGACCGATGGCTGTGGCCAGCCATTGAAGACCGTACCGCTCCATACCCTCCAACCGCTCGGCAGTAACAGGCCATTGCAAAAATATCCTAGCATCCTCCTCACAGTTCACCTGATTAACCATATCATCATAATGCTGTTCCTCAGTTTCGACATTACGTACTGTGTCTCCATTCTCCTCTGATCCGGTATAAGACATGATGCTCACAAAAATTTACCACCTCAATATTCAGAAAAGAAGTACCCCAAACTCTTATACCTCAATATACACACAAAAATTCTCGGAAATACTCAAGGGCTATACTATGTTGCAAAAAAAAAAAAAATCTTGCTGATCCCCGCAAAATATTCTCCAAAACAACAAATGTTCCCTGCTAATAAATGTAGGTTCACCAAATCCTGGCAAGGTCGCCATTTGTTACGACTGGGGTTCAAATATATCAGGGCTCTTATTCATTGGACTAGTAATGGCATAAATGTTACAACGGAAAGCGCTAGCTCCAACCTTTGATGTATATTCCCAGTGAACAAAGAACACAAATACTCTACAGAGTTCTATATGCAATAATAGGCTATCAAACTCTCAATAAATGTGCGTCTACTCTAGGCTTAATGTTATGTGAAAACAGCCTATTACTACCTATAACCGAAGGTGCTTGGTTATGGTATGCAAAGTAAGGTGGTAAGAAAAGTTACAGCATACGTTACTTTAACCCCTTAATTAGCGGCTCACCACATAAGTCGTATTAATAAAGCTGCACTATGTGGCGGCGCTCGACATAGGTCGAGTGGCAATTTCAGCACGTAATGTTGCTGAGAGAGAGACAAGTGGCAGGAGAGTAGCGAGCGTATGACTGCTCCAGACCACCGCGGCGAACATACTGACACGAATCCCAGCTCCCTCCTCCCTCTCTATATAAGGAATTGTATCGGGAAAGTGGCTAATTACATGCTTTTTGCACTCGCGTTGCACGGTTATTGCAAGAAAACTAGCCATCATAAAAGGGTCGTTATGGTGTCATTCGAAAGCTCTGTTTATGCCCTTTCAGGGATAGGTACTTGTTTTACGTTCTGGGTCTTATTTAGGCATGAAAATGATCACGTAAACAGCCCTATTTTGGCTAAAAACACCCCGCTGGGCGGTACATATAAATAAACCGAATAGGCCGCTCGTAAGGTGTTAATCAATAAATGTCAGGCACTCCTGCATGAAAGAAAGTGCACTAAAGTCCTTCAACACTAACAAGGAATCTTCCTTAAATGTTAGATGCTATAAAGATGCTCGTATCGGAAATGGAACCCAAAAAGGCAGGCAGCGGAACAATGCTTGTGCAGGCTATGCACACAAAAAGGCAGAATATATAATGCCGTCGGAGCCAAGAATATCCTAAACACTACAACAATAATAATAATCGCCACAACAATGCATTATTCCTATCAACAAAAGAGCCTAAGTCGTTTGTGTCTCAATACATCAAACTAGGCTGCGAAATGCTTGTGTAATCATAAATGGGTATGCATAAAAAGAGTAATTAGGTTAATATACTTAATGGCTACTTTGACTGATAAAGTCTAGCTAGAGTCAATGATACGAGATACTGGTGCACATGGCATGCCGCATAGCCTAGTGCAAATCTCAAGTCTGTGCGTCAAATATTACGTTATAGGGAAGGGTAGCTCTCTTGAGAAACCTTAATACCGAAGTATTAAGCGTTCTCCTGGTGTACCTCAAAGACAAACATACGAGACTAGAACAGTGCAGAATGGTATAGGCAAAAAGCCCTCATTCGTGCATGCTCTACTCTCAATGGCACACAGACTAGAATTTACTCAATCAACTCCAGTTCTCAGGTATGTCGTGCAGCTTTTAACTAAAGCCAGCACTCATAGGAAACAATACCTTCTAATATCAGACTCCTAGTCTAGCATTATCTAATCCAGCAGAACACTAATAATTAAAGGAAGCAGTACTAAACAATATGAATGTCAACCAATGCTTCATGATCCACTTATCTTAACAACTAACATACATGGGTTATATCAGACCTTAACGCACAATACAACTGGCCAGCATGAAGCTGATTTTGCAGAGTTAACCAGAGGGGGTATAATATTAATAAAAAGGTGGTGAAAGATATGAAAAAGAGAGAGGTAGGCAGAGGAAAAGATTCTCAGGTGCGGAGCGGAAGACAGGTAGCAAGGGAAAAAGATGAATGCGTTCTAGAAACCAGATCTGAGGGAGAGTGGCGAGGAACTGTATATATACTCGCACTAGCTCGAGGCGCGTGGGAAAAAAGCGGTTACAAGTCCTCTAGCCACTAGCAAGGGAGCTAACAGCATGGTAAGGACCTCTCTTAACCATCCCCCACGAGGCAGCCAGCCGTGACGTCATCGAGCTGGACAAAAACACTGCGCGCTCCCTCTCACTCTGTTCTACTCTCTCTCTCTCTCCCAGATCCCATCATTACTAGTTAATGATAAAACATATACTTTACAATTAAATATATAAAGCCTTGACATGGGTGAAAACAAAGAGCCTTTCTGGACTGCCCATGACACAAGCTTTCATATGAAATAAAGCACACTCTAATACATAAACTGTAGCCCCATCCACTGCCCTGGCGATCCTAGCGAGTCACTGTAGGACAAGCCATGCGGTTCTAACGGAGTGGTTAACGTCACACACCTGTTGGACTTGGTTTTCTCTGCTTTTCAAAGCCATTGAAACAATGCTGTCTGTTTGTTTGGTCTTTACCTCCCGGCGACCTTTTTACAAAGAGGTCTGGGGCAGGTATAATTGGTTTGACATTGCATATAAAACCCGGCGGTTGTACCTTCGGGTGGTTATATTAACGGATTTGCGATTAGAGATAATTTGCCAAACAATTGATTGATACAATAGGGTATCACGGCCTTCAAGACGGTGATCTATGAGGGCTTCTGGGAGAAGCCGGATTAGAGATTAAGATAGGCTTAGACTTTTTATGGGATAAAAAATGCCTGAATCTTACTAGTGTCTCAAGTGTAAAGGGATACTTGAAAGACTTCATCTTTAATAAAGATATGCTTCATCTTTATGAGGATTAAGAAGTTATTCTTAATTCTTTTGGACAGGTGAAAGATATGCTGAAATCTTTAATAAGCCATTGAAACAATGCCGTTTGTTTGTTTAGTCTTTCCCTCCCGGCGACCTTTTTACAAAGAGGTCTGGGGCAGGTACAATTGGTTTGACATTGCATATAAAACCCGGCGGTTGTACCTTTGGGTGGTTATATTGACTGATTTGCAATTCGCGATCTTTGTATTTCCTCCCCGGCGATCTTTTACAAAGAAGTGGGGTTAGGAACATTTGGGGTTAACTTTTAAACTTTAAATCACCCGGCGGGTGCAACCTGGAAGGGTGGGATGCCCGAATTTGCAAAATTCAGTTTAGTTGACCAGACAATTGAGGGATGCATTGTGTATCGCCTCCTTCAACATACGGCGCTTTAGGGCACAATTGGGGTTAACGTTTTTTTTTAAACTAATATTCACACCCGGCGGGTGCTCCTTGGAGGGATGGGAATAACGAATTTACGATTCAGTTAGTTAACCAGACAATTGAGGGATACGTTTTGTATCGCCGCCTTCAACATACGGCGATCTAAAAAGATACTTCGGGAGAAGTTAGATCTCGTATATTTGTCAGGCTTCCCAGTTTTTTATCTAACGAGATAATTCGGGGGCCGGCGTCTTTTTTAGATTTTTTTTTCTTCCAAAATTGAATCTTGAAACAAACACCACCGGAAAGACTTCATCAGTTATAAACGCCATGCTGGTCTTTATATATTATGTCAGAGGGTATTCATAAATCTTTTGAACAAATTAAGATATTCTGAAATCTTTTACTTAGGAAACCCCACCGCGTAGCGAGCTGTCGTCGTTGAGTATTACGTCTCGTTACCCGGCGGGTTATTTAACACTTGTGTGCGAACATGTTTGGGTTAACCTTATGAGCATTAATTCCTGGAAATTTTATTTTTTTCCAGAGCTGGGTCCCGGCGGGTCTATGCAGAACCTGGAGTAATTATCCCACCAGTCTCTGTCATGGCTACCTTTGCCCCGGTTTTTGCTTTATGCATTACGCCCTCCTGTTCAGGTATCCCTATTTTTGCGCACACCCTTTGTATGAAATGTGTTAAAATGTCTCGTTTGGTGTAGGTTACCTTTCCGGCGTTTTTTTCTCGTTGCTCCGAGAACACCGTTTTTTTTACCGAGTTTTAGTCAGGATGGCTCAAAATAGGTAAGTTACCCTGACGAGTTTGGTCGCTTGAGGGCTCATAAGAAACTGCGTTTTCTGTGGTTGAGCCTGGGAGCAGGCTTCCTGTGTTATTCATTGCTTTATGCATTACGCCCTCCTGTAATGTATAGTTTAGTGTGGGTTACCTTTCCGGCGTTTTTCTCGTTGCTCCGAGAACACCGTTTTTGTTTACCGAGTTTTAGTCAGGATGGCTAAAATAGGTAAGTTACCCCGACGAGTTTGGTCGCTTGAGGGCTCATCAGAAACTGCGTTTTCTATGGTCGAGCCTGGGATCAGGCTTCCTGAGTTATTCCCGTCGACTCAGTTTTCTAGGTGATCAGGCTGACACCTGTTGGCCTTGGTTTTCTCTGCTTTTCAAAGCCATTGAAACAATGCTGTCTGTTTGTTTGGTCTGTTTGTTTGTTTTTGGTCTGTTTGTTTGTTTGGTCGGCGACCTTTTTACAACCTTTTTACAAAGAGGTCTGGGGCAGGTATAATTGGTTTGACATCAATAATAATAATAATAATAATAATAATAATAATATATTTATTCAGTTAGCAATTTACAGAGTTGGTACCACATAGTATGTTATAATTATGACATGTACCAGCCTTGCATAATTCCAACTAAGGATAGCCCAATAAGGCCGTTAGGCGTATTTCCATTGGGGTCCTTGAATATAAAACCCATTTGCCAAACAATTGATTGATACAATAGGGTATCACGGCCTTCAAGACGGCGATCTATGAGGCCTTCTGGGAGAAGCCGGATTAGAGACTAAGATAGGCTTAGACTTTTTATGGGATAAAAAGATGCCTGAATCTTACTAGTGTTTCAAGTGTAAAGACTTCATCTTTAATAAAGATATGCTTCATCTTTATGAGGATTAAGAAGTTATGCTTAATTCTTTTGGACAGATAAAAGATATGCTGAAATCTTTAATAAGCCATTGAAACAATGCTGTTTGTTTGTTTAGTCTTTCCCTCCCGGCGACCTTTTTACAAAGAGGTCTGGGGCAGGTACAATTGGTTTGACATTGCATATAAAACCCGGCGGTTGTACCTTTGGGTGGTTATATTAACTGATTTGCAATTCGCGATAATTTGCCAAACAATTGATTGATACAATAGGGTATCACGGCCTTCAAGACGGCGATCTATGAGGTCTTCTGGGTGATGCCAGATTAGAGATTAAGATAGGCTTAGACTTTTTATGGGATAAAAAGATGCCGGAATCTTACTAGTGTTTCAAGTATAAAGGGATACTTGAAAGACTTCATCTTTAATAAAGATATGCTTCATCTTTATGAGGATTCAAAAGATATGCTTAAATCTTCTGGACAGGTAAAGATATGCTGAAATCTTTAATATGATACTAAAGGACAACGAAAAGTAGTGGTGGAGTGCTACGGTTCGTTGACCGGCGGTTTTGAGGCACATATTTTGTACCGTTTTTTGGGTGTAACCCTATGAGCATTAATCCCCGGAAAATTATCTTTCCAGGGCGGATTACCGGTGTTGCACCAGGTGACCAGGTAGTTCCCGGGGGCGGGGTAGTTTTCCCCCAGTCTCTGTCGTGTCGGCACTTGAACCTCTCATTGCTGTATGTTCAACGCCGTTAAGCTCAGGTAGCCCTATCTTATTTTATATATTAATGAAATAATTTAATAGCTGAATCATAATAAACATATATATTTTCTATGATTATATTATGATAATATTGTGTTTATTTATAGTAATTTATTTTAATACAATTAAATATAAATTAAATTAATTAGTATACTTTATGATTTTGCTCACCAGCTCTGCTTTCAATGTGTTAATGAGCTATGGGAGCTTTTAATTATCATAAACCTTTACGGGACTCGGACGAGGGCTCCCGTTCAGGGAGTATACCGAGCTCGCAAGCGAGGGACAGCCACAGCCAAGGTGTATGGCGATACTCACAGTCGTACCTCACCCGCCGGACGATAACGCCGGCGGGCGGACCTGACGCTCTGATGACGGACGAGAACAGGTTGAGTTCCATTTATCTCTTTTCCGCCGCCAGACGCGTCTCTAATGTGCCACGTAGTCAACAAACTACAGGATTAGCGAGGCGTAGTTTCGCTAATCGCGCCCCTGTGGTCGGCGCGGTGTGGTACCAGCATTTGAACACGTGGTGCCCGCACCCAGTGTCCCTCCTGGTCGGGTTGTTCCACTTAGAACACAATTGGCAACCTAGAAACCTCGCGGACTTGTTCATTATGGACATTCAGGAGGCCAAGTGGCTAGCACCTTATGGTAGCGACGTGACCAAGATATTCACGAATCAATATACCCAGTCTACAAAGCGACAGTTTCAATCGCATTGGAAAGCTTTTACGTCTT
This sequence comes from Paralithodes platypus, assembly GCA_032716605.1. NCBI lineage: Eukaryota > Metazoa > Arthropoda > Malacostraca > Decapoda > Lithodidae > Paralithodes > Paralithodes platypus. Next base: position 50,075,891 of record CM064498.1, read on the forward strand.
GGATTCTTAGAACAAAACAAACTGTGCCCTCGGTGGCGTTGGTTGTTTATTATTTAATTTATCTGTTCATGCAGAAACATTTATCTGAAAGTGATTTATGTGGGCAGGTTTTAAACTCCGCCCACCTCCCCGTCAGCTCAGGCCTACATGGTCTCTGGACAAAGCATCGTCGTTATTCTCGTTCCAGTATGTACCAAAGACTGCAGTTTTTACAAAAGGGCAATATTCCTTATGGCTTTGGCTACCGGGAACAGAGTATCTGAGCTGGCGGCGATGAGCAACGCACCTAATTGTCTCAGGTTTGATAGGCTTCATGAGTGTATTCACATTGCACCTTCCCCAGGATTCATAGCCGAGATTGAGCACAGTGAACACGTGTTTTCAGAGTTCACGGTGCCGGCGTTAAACAGGGGAAAGGTGCACCATCTTTTTTGCCCAGTGCAAGCTCTAACCAAATATTTAAGAGTGGCACCTCTAAATCACCAGGGTGCTTTATGGGTCGCAAGTCCGGGTGAACAATTGATGGAGCGTACACTGGCTTCTCTCTTGGTCGAGGACTTTAAAGAGAAGCATCCCGGCGTTGTGGGTAAGACCCACGATTTACGCAAGGGGACAGCCTCTTTACGTTTCCTTAATAATCTTTCGGTGGAAGTTATTACGTCCACACAGTTGTGGGCCTCTAATCAGGAGTTTTTTGCCTCGATACCTTTCAGTAGCTCTGGACAAACCTTCCTTGCCATGTATAGCTTTACGGCAGAGGGTCTAGGTGGCCCTTTTAGTCACGTTTTGTTTAATTTCAAGAAAAAGGGGGGGGGGGGGGAGGGTGCAGTCAGTGTGACATAGGACACCCTAGACCCCTCCGGAGTATGTGTTCGGAACATACGAGCTGTGATACTGGTTGTAGGTATTGTATTATAAAATTTCTCTGTAGTATTCATTGCAGGAAATTGTGCTAAAGGCCAATAGTAGTGTTACGACAATTCTTGTTGTAAGTAGCTTTGGCTGTGAAGCAATAGATTTTTGAGAAATCTCGGTAGTGGCAACTACGACTTTTACTTTTGCAGTAATTACTTCTGCATAAGTACACGAGTTCAGTACTTCTACGAATGTACAAGAATTCATTTATGTTTGGTTATATTTTTAGGAATATATCCACTAGTTAATGGGGTTTATATGTGCACATGTAAACTTATAAGTTTTTAGTTTTCACCACTTACTTTAAGTGGGGTGCCTTCTTAACTAGCAGATCTGTGCACAGTCTCAGAGTTAACCCTTTTTCAAGCAGGCTTCTTTGAAGCACGCTCCTGCTTGTACCCCTTTTTGAAGATTTAGGCTGTATAAAGTTTATGTACCCGAATATCTCTTTTTTTACAAAAGTAAGAATACTATGTGGTTGTTTGATTATCTGCTTTTCTAGAGTTATGATATGATTACGAATGTCCCCCTCCAGTCTTAGAAATCAGGCATGTTCGTCAATGATGGAGGGGCCACTAATAAATTATAGGTTTGACGCCTGTAAGGAGATAAAGAAAACCTAATATTTAGTAGTGGCCCCGTAATCATTGACGACTGGGGCCCTCCCGACCATCCCCTTCCCATTCGTTGATGTATTAAGGATTTTGGTTTACTTGATATGTCAGTGAAGGAAGAATGACGCCTGAATCAGCGTCTGGTCAAAGATCCACACAAGTACATCTACGATATGATGGAAAGCTTATTGGATAGTTATTCTTATTTTCTTTTTGTTTTTTATTTTTTACGAAGTTTTTTCGTAGTGAGAACCCAATTCATAATGACTGAAGCCATGAGTGAGGTCGCGTGCGCTCATGATGAAGGCTCCTCAGATTTTAAATGCTCTGCGCGGTAGATTCAAACTACGGCGGATTAGTGTTTGAAGAGGATGCCTTATGTAATAGGCATGTTCGTCAATGATTACGGGGCCACTACTAAATATTAGGTTTTCATTATCTCCTTACAGGAGTCAAACCTATAATTTGGTAGCAGTCTCAGAGCATCCAACAACAGAGTATCCCGCCCTCATGCCGATCCCCTGCCCATCCAATCTACACTGATTACTTGATACCTCGATACTTTGGCAGGTCCTGGCACAGGCTCATAGAAAATGGAGCATGGCTTAGAGGGGAGCAGCTAGATTAAATGGGTAACTATAACAATTATTTCTCTCCTTCGCTTTCTCTTCCTTCTTTAGTCGTCTCGGAGTGTGTACAACGTGCCTAGTAGTGAATTGAGGTGCAACTCTAGAGATTATTTGGTACTTCGCGTGAGTACCGATAAATCGGCCCGCTGTGGTAGCGGCTGAGATCATAAGCCCTACGTTGGATATTCCGTGACTGCTACCAAATAAGAGGTTTTCCTTATTTGGTTATAAGGGAGGTCGTCAAACCTCCCAATATGTGAATTTACAGTCCCGGCGCTCAAGCATGGGGACACACACCATGTATTATGCCCGGTTCAGGCTTTAACAAAGTTTCTGAGGGTGTCACGGCCCCGACAGCAGGGAGACTTATGGGTCAATGGTGCGGGTAAGCGCATCACGAGAAGACAATTGGCTTCTTTACCCGTAGATGTAATTCGTGAAAGTAACCCCGGTGTAGTGGGAAGGGCCCACGACATCAGGAAATGGGCAGTTTCGTTACGTTTCTTGCATAATTATTCCATTGATGACATAGCCAACACTAAGTTGTGGGCTTCCAATCATACTTTCCTGATGTGCTACCTATCTGTGGCTTTGGATAAACCAAGATTCACCTGTGTGGCCTTGCACCAGCGGGTCTAGTTGGTCTGTGTGCTACTAAGTTTAAGAGTAATCTTAATGGAGAAAAGGAGGGGGGGTGCTGGAGAGCAAAAGACCCATAGACCCTCCGCCGGACTATGTGATAAGTTCACGAGCTGTGATACTTGATAAGTCAAATTGGTTATTTATTAGTGGCCCCTCCATAATTGACGATTATGCCTATTACATAAGGCCTCCTCTTCAAACGCTCATTTACCGTAGTTTGAATCTACCGCGCAGAGCATAACAAATTTGAGGAGCCTTCATCATGAGTGCACGCAACCTCACTCATGGTTCTGTCATTATGAAATTGGGTTCTCACTACGAAAAAACTTCGTAACAAATAATAAATAAAAAGAAAATAAGAATAACCATTCATAAGCTTTCCATATACTCGTGGATGTACTTATGTGGATATTTGACCAGACGCTGACTTCAGGCGTCATACTTCCTTCTCTGCTCTGCGCTCAACCTGCCCTGACGTGTCTCCCCACGCTCCGCTGGTTCCGCATTTGCTGCGTCCCTAGTGAGTTTTTTCTCATTTGTTTACTCTGGGATGTATCGAGTAAGGTTAGGATATGCGTAGCAGGAGTGTCATGGGCGGGTTTCCCGCAGTTCAGTGTATTTGGGTCGCGTGTTTGGGACACCTATTTCGGGTGTACCCTCGTGGTCCCGTGGTGGACGCGTGATACATTTTTCGCGGCTAGCTAGCTTAGTTATTTAGTTGGCTTTAACTACGCGTTATCAGGCTTCTTCTTATCTTTCTGATGAAGTTGCCTTATTGTTTGTTTACTGACATTCCTAGCGTATTTTTCTTCACTTAGTGAAGTTTTTTCTAGGTCCCGAGTCAGTGCATCCCTCTCCCGGGATTTGTTCTACGATGTTGTGATGGCGGCTGTTCCTGTTGTCATATGAATAGTGCTTTTTGTTTATATTACGACGTTGATTAAGTGATATTTCCGTCTGCTTAGGCCTAGCCAGCCACTCGTAGCTTTTTACATGTACAAGTGTTATTGATTTATTGTATAAGTATGTACTACTGTGTCATGTGTGTCCTGGATTAGTTGTGTTTTGGCTTAATCCAGGCCTATTTGTGTATATCAGATTGCGTCTGGTTAGTGTGGGTTGCCTTTTCCGGCGGGTTTTCTCGATTGCACCGAAAAAATCCGGCTGGTTGCCTTTTCCGGCGGGTTTTCTCGATTGCACCGAGAAAATCCGGCTGGTTGCCGAGTTTTAATCACGCGTGGTTAAAATAGGCTAGTTTCCCCCGGCGAGTGGTGGCTTGAGGGCTCTCCAGGAACTGCGTCTCTGTAGTGGAGCCTGTGTTCAGGCTTACTGTGTGTTTCCCGGCGGGATGGCTATACCCGTTTAACTAGGTGTTCATGCGGACACCGGTTGAGTATAGTTTTTCCCGGTTTTTGCAAAGCCATTGAAAAACTAGGCTGTTTTGTTTGATTGGTCTTTCCACCCCGGCGATCTTTTGCAAAGAAGTGGGGATAGGAACAATTGGGGTTAACATTTAAATTAATTTCACACCCAGTGGTTGAACCTTGGGAGGGTGGGATTAACGGATTTGCAATTCGGTATAGTTGGCCAGACAATTGAGGGATACAATTGGGTATCGAGGCCTTCAAAATACGGCGATCTATGAAGGCTTCGAGAGAAGTCAGATCTAAAGTTTAAGATAGCTTACCACCTTTTTAACTGCGATATAATAAGGAGGCCGGCGTCTTAATATGGGTTTTCGGTGGGCAAAAAAAACACTGGGAAGACTGCGTCATTTATAAAGATATGCTCGTCTTTATATCATGTCAGAGGATATGCTTAAATCTTTTGGACGAGAAAAGATATTCTAAAATCTTTACATAGGAACCTACAGGGTAACAAGAGGTAATAGTGGTGTATTACGTCTTGTTGCCCGGCGGTTCATTAACACTTGTGTTAGAACATTTTGGGGTAACCTTATGAGCATTAATTCCTGGAAATTTTCTTTTTCCAGGGCGGAGTTCCGGTGGGTCAACAGAGGACCAGAAGGAGCCCGGGGGTGGGTTAGCTTTTTCCAGTCTCTGTCATGGCTACACTAGACCCTGTTTTTGCTCTGTGCTTAACACCCTCCTGTTCAGGGATCCCTATTTTTGCGCATACACTGTGCATCAGATGCGTCAAATGCTTGGACCGGTCAAGGGGTTTGTGGGTGACTAAGAATTGTACTTTTTGTAGTCAGTTAAGTATCAAAGTCTTACAGCAAGATAATCAGGCCGCGGTGGTTGCATTGGCGCGAGGGTCAAACAACTCTTATCTACTTATGCTACTTCAGTGGCTCATAAAGCTCTTCAGTGCGATAACGTAGTTCTGTGGGAACGATTGATTGCTCAGCATCCCCCACTTAAATGTCCCCCTTCTAAAAGTAAAGTAAATGTGCGTAAGTCGGCAGAGACTGGGCAGGGTAAAGTGCTTATTCCCTCCCCCGGCACATCTAAGAGATCTCGAGAGCCGACACTCCCGGCGACAGCTTCCTAGTCAAAATCGGGTCCAGGACACGGTCTCCCCTCCGACAGCAGACACATAGTCACTCTACTTCACCTTCGAGGAAGAAGAGCAAGGAGGAGAAGACCAAGGACAGTCCTAGTGTAAAATCAAAGTCAAGGCGAAGTCACAAGTCTTCAAAAAAGGATACTCATGTACGAAAGGCCTCCCGGCGTTCGCCGGAGCCTCGTACCTCTCTTTCTGCCTCTACTCCTGACATGTCTCATGTCCAATCTGACAGGTCGGGAGTGGAGTCAGAGACTGTGGTGGGGGATATACCGGCGGACAAGTTGTCACCTAATATTATTCCCAGTTCACATGTACCAGCTTTAGAGAGTTCTACCAGCAGTTATAACCCTCTAGAGGGCTCGAGTGAGGGCTCAGTAATTGGTGTGGTACCTAGCTAACAAGTGAGTTTCCGGCCAAGACCGGGAGTTTGGAGGTACTCCCAGCCATGGAGTGACGGCTCACATCCTTCTCATGCAACACAGGTAGTGGCAGACGTCCACCGGGACCCTGGGATCCCATCGTCCATCCCGGACTTAACATGGCAGCATGAGGGGGTCCCGGCTTCGGCGGAATCCTCTCCTGAGAGGCCGGAGGAAAGGGATGAGGGTTCTATAATTTCTGAGATGGAGGTTCAAGAGTCAGGTTCATTGATAGACGACTCTCAGAGTAGGAATGATTCGCCACATAGTTCATCCTTTGCTAAATTTGTCACAGCTGATGATATTAATGGGTTACTAGCGAATGCACTAATATAGGTTTGACTCCTGTAAGGAGATAAAGAAAACCTAATATTTTAGTGGCCCCGTAATCATTGACGAACATGCCTATTACATAAGGCATCCTCTTCAAACACTAATTCGACGTAGTTTGAATCTACCGCGCAGAGCATTTAAAATCTGAGGAGCCTTCATCATGAGCGCACGCGACCTCACTCATGGCTTCAGTCATTATGAATTGGGTTCTCACTACGAAAAAACTTCGTAAACAATAAAAACAAAAACAAAATAAGAATAACTATCCAATAAGCTTTCCATTAATTCGTGGATGTACTTGTGTGGATCTTTGACCAGACGCTGTTTCAGGCGTCATTCTTCCTTCACTGACATATCAAGTAAACCAAAATCCTTAATACATCAACGAATGGGAAGGGGATGGTCGGGAGGGCCCCAGTCGTCAATGGTTACGGGGGCACTACTAAATATTAGGTTTTCTTTATCTCCTTACAGGAGTCAAACCTATAATTTATTAGTGGCCCCTCCATCATTGACGAACATGCCTGATTTCTAAGACTGGAGGGGGACATTCGTAATCATATCATAACTCTAGAAAAGCAGATAATCAAACAACCACATAGTATTCTTACTTCGAAAATATATTTAAACATGGCGCAGCCCATATATATACAAAAAAGGGGTTCAAGCAGGTGCGTGCTTCAAAGAAGCCTGCTTGACAAAAAAGGGTAACTCTGGAGATTCTGTGAACAGATCTGTAGTTACAAAGGCACCCCACTCAACGAGTGGTGACAAAAATAACAAGTTATAAGTTTACATGTGCACATAATAAACCCCAAATTATTCGTGGAAATGTTTTACAAACGATCTCCACTGTTTAAACTAAATTGCTTTCACAGCTAAAACTTATAACAACACTGTTTGTTTGTACTAACAATGTACTAGCACAATTTCTCGCCCTGAATAGAACAGAGAAATTTTCATATCACATTATCCATAATTTGTCTCACAGCTCTTACATTCCGGCGGGGTCTAGGGTGTCCTATGTTACACTGACTGCACCCCCCCCCCCCCCCCTCCTTTTCCCTTTGAAAGTAAACAAAAGTGACTGAAGGGCCACCTAGACCCTCTGCCTTAAAGCTATACATGGTAAGGAAGGTTTGTCTAGAGCAACTGACAAGTATCTAGTCAAAAACGTATGATTAGACGCCCACAACTGTGTGGACGAAATAACTTCAACTGAAAAGTTCTTCAAGAAACGTAAAGAGGCTGCCCATTTGCGTAAATCGTGGGCCCTACCCACAACGCCGGGATTACTCTCTTTAATGACTTCGACCAGAAGAGAAGCTAACCTCCGTTTCAGTAAGCGTTTGCCAGTACTCGCTACCCATAAAGCACCTTGGGGGTTTAGAGGAGCTACTCTCAAATATTTGGTTAGAGCTTGCACTGGACATAGATTATGGTGCACCTTTTCCCTTTTTAAACGCCGGCACAGTGAACTCAGAAAACACGTAGGCACTGTGCTCATTCTTGGCTACAAATTCCGGGGAAGGTGCAATGTGAATACATTCATTAAGTCTACCAAACCTAAGGCAATTAGGTGGTTGCTCAACGCCGCCAGCTCAGACACTCTGTTCCCGGTGGCCAAAGCCAAAAGGAAGACAGCCTTTTTTAAAAGTAATGCAAAATCTGGAGTATTTGGGCACAGACGAGAGTGAAGTAAAGACAATGCCTTGTCCAGAGACCAAGTAGGCATGAGCTGACGGGGAGGTGGGCGGAGTTTAAAACATGCTCTCATAAAACCTGTTTCCCCCGCCACCGGTATGGAGAGACCTGTGAGGTCTAAAAATGGCACTCTAATCGCAGTTAAGTGATTTTTTAACGTTACTACTGATAAACGTTTCTGCTCAAACAGATAATTCAAATAATTAAATGCTAACGCCACTGAGGGCACAGTTTGTTCTGTTCTAATGATCCAAGAAGTAAAGGCTTGCCAATGAGATTGATACTGTCGTTTCGTCGACTGAGTATATTGATTGAGCAATTATTGGTCACATCTCTACCGTATGGTGCTAGCCACTTGGCCTCCTGAATGTCCATAATGCAAAAGTCAGCGAGGTCGCTAGGTTGCCAATCGTGTCTAAGTGGAAATACTCGACCGGGAGCGACACCGGGTGTGGGCACACATTATCAATTGCTGGTACCATAACTGCGCCGGCCACAGGGGCGCGATTAGCGAGACTAAGCCTCGATAATCTCGTAGTTTGTTCACTACGTGGCACATTAGTGACGCGTCTGGCGGCGGAAACAGATAGATGGAGCTCCATCTGTTCCAGTCTGTCACTAGGGCGTCTGGCCCCCCTGCCGGCGTTTCCGTCCGGCGGGTGAGGTATAGAGGGAGTTTGTGAGTCCCCACGGACGCAAACAGATCCACTTGTGGATGGTAGAGCTCTGCAATCATTAGGTTGAAAATGGGTTGCTTGAGCTCCCATTCTACTGTCGTGCTCTGTCTCCGGGACAGAGCGTCTGCCCAGACGTTTGCTACGCCTGGGAGATAAGATGCGTGAAGATAAATGTCTAGCCTGTTGGCTAGAGTAAAAATCTCTTCCGACACGAGTAGCAACTTCCTTGACCTCGTTGACCTTGTTTCTGAATAGAGTGAAGTGGATTGAGATTGTCCATTTTGAAGGACACGGACTTGCCCCGTAAAGTAGGGCCGTGAGCCTGAAGGAAATACAAGGGGACTAGTAATTCTTGACATTTATGTGAGAGATTTCTAAGTGGGACCAAAGTGCCTGACCCTAGTGCCCCTGATTTGACTCAGGTCCCCACCCTATCGTGCCTGACGCATCCGTGTCTACCCATACCGTTCGAGGAGGAGATGTCCATGACATCATTGAGTGCAATGTTTCCCTCTTCGCCCAGGACCGGTAGTAAGGTGTGGTTTAATTTTGGGATGGGCCATAATTTTCCCGCCGGTAAGAGTGGGAAATATTTGTTGCCCTCCAATATTAACCGTTTTACTTTCAAACCGGCCCAACATTACAGTTAGTTGAATCCAGTTGAGAGAGCCGACCAGAGACTCCCCAGACTCGCCGTGTCGGAGTCAGACTGTGAAGAAAACCTGAAAACAGTTTCCTGCGAAACCTGTTGCGATTGTCCACACTCTGACTCAGAGTGAGAGCGGCTGTTGTCCCAGACCAGCCCTATCCAATGAATTACTCTTGAGGGAACAAGGTTTGACTTTACCAGATTTACCTTGAAGCCTAGAGCTTTGACATGATAAAATGTATTTGACAGGTTTTATGCATAATTGTTGTGTCTCTGCCACCACCAGCCAGTCGTCTAGATACCACAACACTCTGATTCCTTGTTTTAACAATGGCATCAGGGCTTGCCGGGCTAGTTTCGTGAATAGTCGAGGTGCTAGGTTCAAACCGAACGGCATCCTCTGAAAAAAAAATTTTGGGGTGCCTGATCCACAAGGCCAGAAACCTTTGAAATCTTTTGTTGACCGACACGTGCCAATAGGCGTCTGTCAGGACTAGGGAACACATCCAGCCACCGGCGGAAGTGTTAGCCTGATTGATGAACTGTTAACATTCTGACAGACCCGTTGTAAATCTGAAGAATCTGATACGACAGGTCGACGCCCGGCCGCATCTGAACACTGTCCCGATTGGGAACCTAGAACAGTTATGACGTGAGTACAGGGTAATTTGGGGGTACCGGGATGATGCCATTCGTGCCAATCAGCTCCTGCTCCAGCATCTACACTTCTAATGAAACACACTTTGCCGTTGTCGGCTGACGTAAGCGAGGTCGCCGGAGCCAATGCCAAGTGATGCTTTGCGTGCCACCATCCGTGCCCAGGGTTTAACGGCCATGCTTGGTGACACGTTCGGAACGACCCAGTTAGCAGACAGGGTTCGCCGGCTGTACTTCCCTCGTTTCCGCCGGCTCTTACTAGGCAATGGGAGTGAGAAAGACCTGTGTAGTTGGTGGTGTTGGACGCTTCGCCGGCTGGCTGGTGTGGGCCGAAGACTGGCCCTGCCCCGGCTTATACTCGCCGCGTCCCCTCTGTCCTGAAAACCCTCTCTGTCTATGCCTGAACTGACCCAGGGGGGCTTGGGAGGACTTAGGCGGAAGAAACGGCTTAGAACCCCTGGCTGAGCTTTAGTAGGAGGCCTAGGTTTGGGGAAGTTAAATGCGGGTTTCTTAGCCTGTGCGGGACTGTGCTTCACGGCCTAAGCCATGTTAAACACTGTTCGCCATACATCAGGGGACATTAAAGAAGGTGTAAGTACTGGGGACATTACCACCGGGGTAGCAGTGCGATCCGGCAGTTGCGAAACTAAGGACATCCTAAGATCTTGTCGTGCTCGCACCGCCTCAAGTAAGGCTGTGCGTGAGGCCCCTGAGGATATAATTGACGCCTGAAGAAGCAGACGCCGGGATAATTCAACAGATCTTCGAGCATCCGCGTCTGCGATTGCCTGAGTAGACCGGAGTAAAGACTTAGCCACCTGTTGAGAAACTATGTACTGAGAAAACAGGCGAAAAGCTTTTCCCCTTAGCCTAAATTCACGGTCTAGGTGAGTCGGGGTAGGGGTAAGTGAATGGTTCTTTTAGCTCACAAAGATTAATCTTAGGGGCAGCTAAAAAAGAAAAATAAAGCTGACGGAACTCCGCCGCAGAACCTACTGGCATTGAGAACCAAGAATGTGTATCCTGAGGGATCTGGGTGGGGAAGTTTTGGAAGTGAAAGTGGTTGCAAAGTTTTGAGCCTCTACCTCCAATTCCACCCAAGGTCCTGGTCCCAACTGTCCCACCTTCAACACTGGATTAGCTGTATCGTCTGTGACGGTTTGTAAATCTAGTTCAGGAGTAATAGCCGACAGAGCCTTAATGTCATTAAACCCATCCAGCTTAGACCAGTCTGAAAAAAGTTTTGAAGCTGAGGCAGGGGGTAAAGCAGGCTTAGATGCATAAACAAAATAATCCTGATGATAATAACTAGGTATAGCCTTGATATTTACGCCAAAACATCCCAAGGCATCCAATGCCCTTAATTTATTAGACTTATTTCCCTGGATAAAACCACTCACGTGGTACCGGGAGTTCCCCTGACAAGGTAGGCTGGGCAAGCTCTGGCTTAGAGGGGTTCAAAGGGACCCATGACTCGTCTGGCCCATAAAGCAGGGCATAGCTACCTTTCTAAGAGGCGCGGGTCTAGAGGGGGTGGATTAACATCCGTAATGACCCTGACATTTGAAGTAGTGAATGCCGCCGTAGTGGCTTAGAGGCTCCTGCGGTGACAGAGTAGGAGGGTTAGGAATCTTAGGAAAACTCGATTGACGTTATCAGAGGCTGTACCGCAGAACCTGTCAAAGGGAGCCCCAAGTCCATGTGGGGTTTCCGTTGTTGATTAAAGAATTTTGATAGAGCATGAGTAAGTAACCCATCAATTTCTTGTGCTGTAACAAACTGTTTAGGTGCAGTACTTTCAGGTGAATTACTATGATCATGGGCGGCGTCCAGGCCTGAGCCTGACCCTTGTCCTTCCCTAGCTGAAATTAATGACACTTCATCTTGTTCCTCCCGATCCTCCTGAAGAAGACCCGCGAGGCAGGGGCACCTTGTTTCCAAGATAATCAAGGGATAGAGGATGGGGTCGCCGCGTCCCTGTGGACATCGGTACTGTGTCACTCGTATGAGTCGGAAGTGGATGGTCAGACCCGGGCTGAGCAAAACGCCAAACACGAGGGCTTGGCCTACGCTCTCTGGGAGTCTGAAACATTCTCAATTATTGAATATCCTGAACTTTCCATTTCTAGGGTTAAAATCTCAATAGGTAACTTGTTTAGGGACAGGCGCTTCAATATACTCTGAGGCGTAACAGAAACATTGTCAGGTGTAGAGGTACGCGAGATGCACTAGAAACTTAGTAGAATGTCGGGAGGACTTCTTATTCTGGGAATCCTTTTTGGAGGATTTGTGGCTACGGTGTGACCGCGAACTAGGACCTAGGTTTGGAAGAATCACCATGGCCACTGGGGAAGCTCAGTCTTGACACTTCTTACTAGCCGGGGAAGAGGCTAGACTTGAAGACCGTTGTCTGAGGGGTGACATTGACCTCGATCTCGACTGCGACGAGGAGATGGCTGCTGGGGTAGTAGGTACTCTAGGGCGTTTAAACGTATCCACACAGACGATACAGAACCCTGGCTAGTCTCTGTCGGCTTAAAACCCCTTACTCTAGAGGTACGTTTATTAGGGGGAGGGTGCTCTGACAGCAACTTATCCCAAAGTGGGACGTTGTCACATTGAAGTGACTTATGTGCGACAATGGTAGTGTAGGCCGACATTTGTTGTCTGACCTCTCTCAACGCTACCGCCGCGGTCTTGTCATTGTCACACAGGACTTTATTGGCTAATTGGGAGCAAAAATGAACAATTAAGTGTAACCCAGAGACCCCTTGAACGGTCTAGACATCTAACACACCTTATGCAAAGGGTATGTGCAAAAATTGGGATACCCGCGCAAGTAGGGGTAATGCACAGGGCAAAAACTGGGGTCACATTAGCCATGACAGAGACTGGTGTGAGGAACTACCGCCGGGTCTGTATTGGTCCGCCGGAGCTCAGCTCTGGAAAAATAAAGAAAAATTTCCAGGAATTAATGCTCATAAGGTTAACCCAAGTGTTCGCATACAAGTGTTAATAACCCGCCGGGTAACGGGATGCAAAGACACAGCTAACACATCTCGCCACGCGGCTGGGTGTAAAGAGGCTAAAACAAATCTTGTTCGCAAAAGAAGATGAAGAATACCCACTGATATAATGGTCCAGTATGGCACTTATAGTCTGTAGGAGGTGGTGACTGTCTCAAGATTCAATTTTGTAACAAAGCCCCCCCTCATAAAGACGCCGGCCATTGAAATATTTTAGTAGAATAGCCCAGGGCAGGAATATACGAGATCTGATTTTTTTTTAACGAATTGTCCCAAACGATCGTCGTAAAAATAGAAGGCGGCGATACTGAAAGTATCACCCAATTAAGGTTAATCGAAATTGAATTTGTTTATAAATTCCTTAGTTCCTTTACTTAGGGGCACCCGCCGGGTGTGGAAATCGATTTGGTTAAACCTCACTGATCCTTCAATTGCCGTAAGAGTAGAGGCAGCGATACACAGTGTATCACTCAAATGGATTGGTTAACTATAAGAGACCTAAGTCGTTTTATCCCACCCTGCTCAGGTGCACCCGCCGGGTGAGAAGTCTAAAAGTTAACCCCACAAGTTCCTGACCCCACTTCTTTGTAAAAGATCGCCGGGGAGGAACGCCTAAACAACAGCTAGGTTTTCCCCGTGTTGTCGTAAACCAGGTAGAAAAACCTATAAAAAACGAGTGTTCTCAAGAACTTCGTTTCTTTATATATAACTAAATTATATATGTAAGGATGGGTACAGCCATCCCGCCGGGAATTTAAAGGAGGCCTGAAACCAGGCACCCACAGAGACGCAGTCCTGGAGAGCCACAGACACCTCCCCTCGCCGGGGAACCAGCCAGAGTTAAAAACCACGTGTGGCCCAACACTGCTCATCGGTCAGGATTTTTCATGGTGAAACCGAGAAAAACCCGCCGGAAGGCAAACCCCACCCTGAACAGACACCATCTGAACAATACGACACGAGGAGAGACACGCACGACTAACCAAGGTCACAACATAATCCGTGGAATTAGCCAATACACAACTAAACCAGGAAACAAATATAGTCCGAGGAATTAGCCAATACACAACTAAAAACCCGGATACACATGACACAGTTAGGGCATATTTAAAAAATAAATGATAACAGGAGGCTTGTGGCAAAGCTACGAGCGGCTGGCTAGGGCAGAGTGGCCGGCATGAAAGTAGTTGAAATATAAACACACACTGGAATATCACAACAGGAACCACCGCCAACACACCACCGAAGCGATAACTTCCCACCCCGGGAAGCACTGACACGGACCCAGAAAAAACTTCACTAAGTGAAGAAAAATACGCTGGGAACGTCAGCAAACACAGCTTACCCTCATCAGAAGGATAAAAGGCAGCAATAATTAAACGCGTAATGAAAGCCGCCTGCATCACCAACTAAACCAAACTGTGAAAAGTTCACGTGTCCACAACAGGACCACGAGGGTACATCCGAAATAGATGCCCCATACATACGACCCAAAATACATTGCACTGCGGGCAACCAGCCCAGGACACTCCTGCTACGCCTATCCTAACCTTACTCGATACATCCCAGAGTAAACAAATGAGAAAAAAAACTCACTAGGGGCGCCACGAATGCGGAAAACCAGCGGAGCCTGAAAGGTACGTCCGGGCAGGCTGAGCGCAGAGCAAAGAAGGAGGAATGACGCCTGATTCAGCGTCTGGTCAGAAATCCACACAAGTACATCCACGATATGATGGAAAGCTTATTGGATAGTTATTCTTATTTTCTTTTTGTTTTTATTTTTTACGAAGTTTTTTCGTAGTGAGAACCCAATTCATAATGACTGAAGCCATGAGTGAGGTCGCGTGCGCTCATGATGAAGGCTCCTCAGTTTTTAAATGCTCTGCGCGGTAGATTCAAACTACGGCGGATTAGTGTTTGAAGAGGATGCCTTATGTAATAGGCATGTTCGTCAATGATGGAGGGGCCACTAATAAATATAGAGTTTGAATGGGATAAGGAACAGCTTAGTATCAAAAAACCAATATCTGGACCCCCTCCTTTGATAGCACCAGCTGTAGTGAGCGACGCAATCAATAAAATGAAGGACGGCAAAGCTCCAGGGTGCTCTGACATTATCGCTGAGATGATAAAAACCTCAGGGGAGACTGGTGTCAACTTAGTCACTGAGTTGATAAACACCATTATTAAAGATGAGAAATCCCAGAGGATTGGCTCAAAAGTGTAATCGTACTATATACAAAGGAAATGGGGATGCGCTAGATAGAGGAAATTATAGGGGCCTGAAAATGCTTGACCAAATCATGAAGGTCTGTGAGAGAGTCTTTGAGGGTTTGATCAGGCAAAGCATCTCCATTGATTATATGCAGTTTGTTGTTTTATGTCAGGACGGGGTACAACCGATGCTATCTTCATAGTCAGGCAGATACAGGAAAGATGCTTACTAAAAGGCAGGGATCTTTACTTTGTGTTTGTAGACCTGGAGAAGGCCTTTGATAGGGTGCCTAGAGATGTTGTGCAGTGGCTATTGAGGAAACTTGGTGTGGAAGAGTGGCTGGTGCGTGTGATAATGAAGATGTATGAGGATTCGCGAAGTGCGGTTGAGAGTGAAGGGTACTGAGTGATGAGTTCGCAGTTTGGTTGTTAAGCCCACTCCTCTTTATTATGGTCTTTTTTGGAGGCACTGTCTAGAGGTTTTAGAGGCGGACTCCCGTTGGAAACTGTTTTATGCAGACGTTTTAGTCCTAATAGCTGACAGTATGCAAGATGCCGAGGCCAAATTCAGAGAATGGAGAGAGGTCATGGCGAGCAAAGGTTTAAGAGTCAATATTAACAAAACCAAGGTTATGCATTGTAGATTGAGACGAGGCAATGTGGAAAAGAGCGGTGCATAACCATGTGCAGTGTTGTGGAAAGGTGTGGGCGTTAACGCGATTCAATGTAGCATCTGTCGACGCTGGGTGCACCATGGGAATAAGCGTTGTAGTAGAGTAAAGGGACCCCTGCCAAAGGATAAGTCAGAAATAGAGAAATTTGAGTGCGTAGTGTGCAAAGGCGAGCTTGTGTTTAGTGATGATCCTGTGGCTGTGAATTTTGGAAATGAGTCATTGGAGCTGGTGAACAAGTTTTGTTACCTAGGAGATACCATCTCTGCCGATGGTGGGGCCGAGGCTGCCACTGTGCTAGAATTAGATGTGGCTGGGGGAAGTTCAGAGAACTGTCTGCCAATCCTGACATGAAAAGAATGCCTCTCCCCCTGAAGGGAAAGGTGTATGCCTTATATGTTAGAAGTGCAATGACGTATGCCTCAGAAACATGGGCCGTTAAAGTAGAGGATGCCAACAGAATGGAAGGTAATGAGATGAGAATGGTGAGATGGATGTGTGGGGCCAGGCTCGGGATAGAATAACAAATGTTGAGCTGAGGAGATGTTTAGGTATAAAGAGTATTAGCGAGGTGATGCGTACAAGTAGACTGGGATGGTATGGACATGTGGAGAGAATGGATGAACAACATTGGGTGAAAAAATGCAGGTCTGTGATTGTGGAGGGAGCTGCACCAAGGGGTGGACCGGAAGACCTGGGACTATACGTGCCGATCTCAAATCCAAAACTTGACAAGTGAAAGCAGCCCTTAACAGGGTTGCCTGGAACGCCGCCATTAGGACAAGAGACTGAAACTGCACGTATGTGTGGAACACTCAGTCTTAAAATTTTATGTATGTTTATGTTGTGATGTCTACCAGTGTTGGCAGAATTGCCTCTCGGTAGCCACTAGCGCTCGCCAGGGACATCGAAATGGGCTACAGTTATCAGAAAATGTTCTTTCTTTCCTAGCAATCGTATTGTCACAGACAGTCCAGTGGTGGTCTTTGTTTTCGTCTGTGGCAACGGGAAGTGTTTTATATCATTAATAGAATATAAGATGCATTGTGTGAAGTTAAGGAGAAAGAGCGATGTAGGCAGTGTGGTGGTAGTGGGTGACGTGTGTATGTATGTGCTGCCTCCCTCGCTCGGAGGAGTTTTACGCTCGCGCGCAGGCTTTCCCACGCCCTTGATTGGCCGGCGTATCTGGCTGTGCCACGTGACACCTGCTGCCTTGTGACGTCTCGGCAGTGTGATTGCCAACCACCGCGTCTTTGTGGGCTCCTGTGTACATGAGGGTCCCCAGGAGCTGTCCTCCTCAGGACAGGCTAGGCATGCATGCATCTAACATCCCTTGCTTACTCTCCCCCGATCACCACCTTTAGAACTGTTTCTCTCTCTGAACTTCTTCTTTTCCATTGCTTCTCACCTTTATTCAATTACTTGTCCCCTTGGTTCTGCATACGGTTCCATAGCCGGCCATTGTATTGCATGCGCCGTCCTCTGAGATATTTACATGTAATTAGAATAGGTTTTGAGGGTTCTTAGTAAGTATAGGTTATGAACTCTGTGTGTCTCCATTATTGATTTAGTGTTTCTGCTCTTTTATTCAATGCTAGACTGGGATAAGGTAACTGTAGTCGTTGTCATCGATGTGTGTACGGTTTGCTTATACCTACACGACTTCGACCGGTCCTGTGGTAGCCTGTGCTGTCTTTTCGGTTGTGTCCTTTGCGAGTGCAGCTTTGTGTTGACTGAGGGCTTTGGCCTGTGCCAGTTCCACACTTTGCTGCCTCTTTGCTTGGCTTTAGAGGGTTGCCAGGATAGAACCAGATACTTGTGATCTGGATCTATCAAGAGAGCATCCTAGTCAATTAACGTAACTTAAAGGATGCAGTCTTAAGGACATCGCTAGGCTACGAGCCTGTCTTGCTCAACCCCAGTTCCTTACCTAGAGTATCCCAGCTAGACATTATTAATTGAGTAGACACTTATTAGTATTTAATATAAGGTCTTTGATATGTATGCATTATTATTCACAGCATTTATTAGTCTAGGTCGTTGCTGAGCCGCACAACCATAGTAGACTGTTTCGTTGATGAGGAAGTACTTCTTTTAGTGTCGAGCATTACTACCGTTGCGCATTTATAGTATTCTCGTGTCAGTTAACATTATATGTCCTATCTTTTAGTGTATTCCATTTACACATGTGGTGTCCTGCCTCCTGCCTTTATATAGTTTAAGATACGAGCATCTTATGAGCATCAGACTTTCTTCAGAAGTTTCCAGGTCTATGCTGTAGGACTATACTTCACTTTCTTTCAGATAGGAGTGAAGGGTATTTATTAGTGGCCCCTCCATCATTGACGAACATGCCTATTACATAAGGCATCCTCTTCAAACACTAATCCGCCGTAGTTTGAATCTACCGCGCAGAGCATTTAAAATCTGAGGAGCCTTCATCATGAGCGCACGCGACCTCACTCATGGCTTCAGTCATTATGAATTGGGTTCTCACTACGAAAAAACTTCGTAAAAAATAAAAAGAAAAAGAAAATAAGAATAACTATCCAATAAGCTTTCCATCATATCGTGGATGTACTTGTGTGGATCTTTGACCAGACGCTGATTCAGGCGTCATTCTTCCTTCTCTGCTCTGCGCTCAGCCTGCCCGGACGTGTCTCCCCACGCTCCGCTGGTTCCGCATTTGCTGCGTCCCTAGTGAGTTTTTTCTCATTTGTTTACTCCGGGATGTATCGAGTAAGGTTAGGATATGTGTAGCAGGAGTGTCCTGGGCTGGTTGCCCGCAGTGCAGTGTATTTTGGGTCGTGTGTTTGGGGCATCTATTTCGGATGTACCCTCGTGGTCCTGTTGTGGACATGTGATCTTTTCACAGTTGAGTTAGCTTGTGATGCAGGCGGCTTTCATTACGTGTTATTTTATGCTGCCTTTTATCTTTCTGATGAGGTAAGCGTTGCTTCTGACGTTCCCAGCATATTTTTCTTCACTTAGTGAAGTTTTTTCTGGGTCCCGAGTCAGTCTTCCCTTTGTCGGAAGTCTTTACTACAGTGGTGTGTTGGCAGTGGTTCCTGTTGTTATATATCCAGTGTTTTGTGTTTATATTTCAAAATTTCTTATGCCATCTGCTTAGGCCTAGCCAGCCGCTCGTAGCTTTGCCACATGTACAAGTGTTATTGTTTATTTTATAAATATGTCCTACTGTGTCATGTGTATCCTGGTTTAGTTGTGTATTGGCTAATTCCACGGACTATGTATGTTTCCTGGATTAGTTGTGTATTGGCTAATTCCACGGATTATTGTGTGGGCCCTGGGCTAGTCGTGCTTGGCTTGCTCCCAGGTCCGTTGTGCGTTCAGTTGGTTTCTGAACGGGGTGGGTTACTTTCCGGCGGGTTTTTCTCGGTTACACCATGAAAAACCCGGCCGAGAGCCGTGTTGGGCCACGCGTGATTTCAACACAGGCTTGTGTCCCCGGCGTGGAGGTGTCTGTGGCTCTCCAGGACTGCATCTCTGTGTTGGTGCCTGTTTCAGGCTCCCTATGATCCCCGGCGGACTGGCTGTACCCATCTAACATTGTTCATGCGGACAGATGTTATGAAGTTTTTCTAACCGGTTTTACAAACCAAAGGAAAAACCTAGCTGTTGTTGAGGGCTTTCCTCCCCGGCGATCTTTTACAAAGAAGTGGGGACAGGAACTTATGGGGTTAACGTTGTTTACATCTCACCCGGCGGGTGCACCTTTGGTAGGGTGGGATGAACGTCTTGGTCATTCAATTTAGTTAACCGATCCATTTTAGTGGTACTTTATGTGTCACCGCCTTCAGACTTATGGCGATCGAAGGCTCAATTAGGGTTAACATCTTTTTTCACACATTTTTCACACCCGGCGGGTGCTCCTGGGAGGAGGAAATAAGGAATTTACAATTCCATATAGTTAACCAGTTAATTGAGAGATACGTTAATGTATCGCCGCCTTCAAACTTACGGCGATCCTTTGTGACAATTCGTTAGAAATCAGATCTCGTATCAGCCTGCCCTGTGTTATTCTGCTAAATAATTCTGGTGCCGGCGTCTTTGTGGGGGGTTGTTTTTCCAAAATTGAATCTTGAGACAGTCACCACCAGAAAGACTATGTTATAAACGCCATACTGGTCCTTTATATTATGTCAGAGGGTATTCTTAACTTTCTTAGGACACGTTTAGATATTCGGAAATCTTTATAGAATCCCGCCGCGTAGCGAGCTGTGATCGTTGTGACATTACGTCTCGTTACCCGGCGGGTTATTGACACGTGTGTGTGTGTGTGTGTGTGTGGTGTGTATGCGAACATGTTGGGTTAACCTTATGAGCATTAATTCCTGGAAATTTTCTTTTTTTCCAGAGCTGGGCCCCAGCGGACCAATACAGACCCTGCAGTAGTTTCCCACCAGTCTCTGTCATGGCTACCTTTGCCCCAGTTTTTGCTTTATGCATTACCCCTACCTGTGCCGGTATCCCTATTTTTGCGCACACTCTTTGCATCAAGTGTGTTAAATGTCTAGACCGTTCAAGGGGTCTGTGGGTGATGCGCAAATGTTCCTTTTGCTCCCAATTAAGTGTCAAAGTCCTCCGCGATAATGATAAGACCGCAGCGGTCGCCTTACGAGAAGTTAGGCAACAGATGTCAGCGTATACTACGATTGTGGCTCATAAGTCACTTCAATGTGACAACGTCCCTCTTTGGGATAGGCTTCTTGTTGAGCACCCTCCCCCTAAACGTCCCTCTCGAGTAACTAGTCGTAAGCCAGCGGAGACTGGTCAGGGTTCTGTGTCTTCTACTGCTACTGCGAAACGTCAACGAGAGCCTACACCCCCGGCGGCAGCCTCCTCGTCTCGGGAGAGATCTCGGTCTAGGTCACCTCTCAGACACCAGCCATCTAGTCTTGCCTCTTCACCATCGAGTAAGAAGAGTAAGACAGAAAGTTCCACCAGTGGTCACGGCGATAAATCCTCTAAATCGAAGAGTAGTTCACGGTCACACCGCAGCCATAAATCTTCAAAGAAGGATTCCCCTGATAGAAAGGCCTCCCGACATTCGCCAGTTTCTAGTGCTTCTCATCGTACCTCTACCCCAGACAGAGTTTGTGTTCGGTCTCAGGGGTCCAGTATATTGCCTGTACCTAAAGATGATTTACCCATTAACATTTTAACCCTGGAATTGGAGAATTCAGGGGGCTCAGGGGTTGAGAGTGTTGCGGACTCCCAAGGGAGTGTAGGCCAAGGCCTAGGTGTTTGGCGATATTCTCGGCCAGGACCTGACCACCCACTTCCGGCTCAAACTATTCACACAGTGGCTGACGTCCACCGGGACGCGGCGATCCCATCCTCTATTCCTGACTTATCTTGGCAACAAGGTGATACCCCAGCTTCGGCGGGATCTTCTCAGGAGGAACAGGATCATAAAGACGAGGTTTCAATTATATCGGATATGGAAGGGCAAGAGTCAGGTTCAGGCTTAGACGCCGTGCAAGATCTTAATGATTCACTAGTGAGTACATCATCAAGTCAATTTGTCACTGCACAGGAAAATTGATGGGCTACTTAGTAATGCTTTATCTAAAAAATTTAGCCAACAGCAGGAAACTCCCACAGTGGACTTGGGAGCTCCCACGACAAGCTCTACGGTACGGCCTCTGATGACTTCTATTGCTTTGACTCAGATCCCTCACCCTCCCCCTCTGTCACCATCAGTGGTTACTAGGCCTGCTACGGCGGCATTGACCACTTCGAATGTAAGGGTTATAACGGATGTCAATCCGCCCCCTCTAGACAGAGCGCCTCTCAGAAAGGTAGCTATGCCCTTGCTTTACGGACCAGACGAGTCATGGGTCCTTTTGACCCCCACTAAACCAGAGATCGCCCAACCTACCTTGTCAGGGGAACTCCCAGTACCGCGTGAGTGGGTCATCTAGGGCAATAAATCTAGGAAATTAAGGGCCTTGGATACTTTGGGCAATGTACTAGATGTCAACATAAAGGCTATACCTAGTTATTATCACCAAGATTATTTTGTTATGCTGCTAAGCCGGCTTTACCCTCTGCCTCAGCTTCAAAACTGTTTTCAGACTGGTCTAAGCATGATGGATTTAATGACATTAAGACTCTGTCAGCTCTCACTCCAGAACTCGATTTGCAAACCGTCACAGACACAGCAGCTAATCCAGTCTTGAAGGTGGGGCAGTTGGGTCCAGGACCTTGGGTGGAATGGGAGGCAGAGTCTCAAAACTTTGCGACCACATTTACTTCCAAAACTTCCCACCAGATCCCTCAAGATACTCATTCTTGGTTCTCCATGCCAGTGTGTTCTGCCGGCGGAGTCCCTTCAGCTTTGTTTGCTTTCTTAGCTGCCCCTAAAATTAATCTTTGTGAGCTAAAAGACCCTTTCACTACCCCTACCCCAACTCACCTAGAACGAGAATTTAGGCTACGGGGGAAAGCTTTTCGCCTGTTCTCTCAAAACATAGTGTCTCAACAGGTAGCAAAGTCTTTGCTCCGGTCCACTCAGGCAATCGCAGACGCGGACGCCAGACGATCGGTTGAATTGTCCCGGCGACTGCTTCTTCAGTCGTCAATCCAATCTTTGGGTGACATCCGCACCGCCTTGCTTGAGGCGGTACGAGCGAAACAAGACCTCAGAATGTCCTTAGTCCGAAAACTGCCTGATCGCATTGCGAATCAGGTGGTCATGTCACCAGTGCTCACTCCCTCTTTAATGTCCCCTGACGTGTGGCGAACGGTGTTTAATATGGCTCAGGCCTTTAAGCACAGTCCCACCCCTTCTAAGAAACCTGCCTTTAACTTCCCCAAACCCAGGCCAGTCGCTAAGGCTCAGCCGGGGGGATCTAAGCCCTTTCTTCCACCTAAGTCCTCCTCCTCCCCTCAAGGTCAGTACAGGCATAGACAGAGTAGGTTTTCAGGTCAGAGAGGACGCGGCCATAATAAGCCAGGTCAGGGCCCGTCTTCGGCCAACGCCAGCCAGCCGGCGAAGCGTCCACCACCACCAACTCCACCACCATAAAAAAACTAAAGTCTCTCTCACTCCCGGTTCCAGCCTTAAGGCCGGCGGATCCGAGGGTAGTACAGCCGGCGAACCCTTGTCTGCTAACTGGGTCGTTCCGAACGTGTCACCAAGCATGGCCGTTAAACACTTGGGCACGGATGGTGGCACGCAAAGGCATCACTTGAACATAAGAACATAAGAAAATGGGAGTCTGCAGAAAGCCGATTGGCCTAAGCAAGGCAGATCCCTGTCCCACACAACCCAAATCAATTACAAAGCCCAATTATAGGCTCAACACTCTAATACCCTGAGGATCATCTTACCAAAACGGTTAGAGATTAACGCAGGATTATGGGGGTCTGCAGAGCGCTGATTGGCCCAACCCGGCTGATCCCCCTTCACACCCAACCCTTCTCGTCCATATGCTTATCCAATTTTATCTTAAAGCTCCCTACAGTTTTAGATCCCACTATAGCACTTGGTAGTCCATTCCACCCATCTACAACTCTGTTACCAAACCAATATTTGCCTATATCTTTTCTGAAACGAAATTTATCTAATTTGAAACCATTGGTACGAGTTCTTTCGCTATTACTGAGCTTTAGTACATTTGTCATGTCCCCTTTGTTAATCCCACTAACCCACTTGAACACCTCTATCATATCCCCTCTAACTCTGCGTCTCTAACGAATGTAAACCTAATTTCTTCAACCTTTCTTCATACGGAAGATTTCTAATATTATGGATCATTTTTGTCATTCTACGCTGTACTCTCTCCAATGAATTTATGTCCATTCTGTAATAAGGACACCAAAATTGGACAGCATAATCCATATGGGGTCTCACTAATGACAAGTAAACTTTAAGATAACATCAGCAGTTCTGTTACTCACACGTAGAGATTAACCCGAGAATCCTGTTTGCCTTATTACGAACGCCTATACACTGTTTTCTAGGCTTCAAATCATTGCTAACAAACACACCTAGATCTTTCTCGCAGTCTGAATTTTCTAATTCTAAATTAGCTAGTTTATATTTAAAATTTGTTTGCATCTTCCCTATCTTTAACCCTTCTTTAGCGGCCTATGCGGTTTATTTATATGTACCGCCCAGCGGGGTGTTTTTAGCCAAAATAGGGCTGTTTACGTGATCATTTTCATGCCTAAATAAGACCCAGAACGTAAAACAAGTATCTATCCCTGAAAGGGCATAAACAGAGCTTTCGAATGACACCATAACGATCCTTGTATGATGGATAGTTTTCTTGCAATAACCGTGCAACGCGAGTGCAAAAAGCATGTAATTCGGTACTTTCCCCATAATTGAGTATGTAGCGAGTGAGAGAGGGAGGAGGGAGCTGAGATTCGTGTCAGTAGGTTCGCCGCGGTGGTCTGGAGCAGTCATACGCTCGCTAGTCTCCTGCCACCACTTGTCTCTCTCTCTCAGCAACATTACGTGCTGAAATTGCCACTCGACCTATGTCGAGCGCCGCCACATAGTCCAGCTTTATTAAAAACGACTTATGTGGTGAGCCGCTTTTTAAGGGTTAATACCTTGCATTTGTCAATGTTTAACTTCATCTGCCAATTTACTGACCATTCATGTAAGGTATCTAGATCCCTTTGGAGGCACTCTATATCGCTATCTGAATCAATTGATCTCCCCATTTTAGTATCGTCTGCGAATTTACTTATCCTACTAGTTATACCTAAATCTAGGTCATTTATGTATATAAGAAACAACAGGGGACCTAATACCGATCCCTGGGGGACACCACTTTTGACTGCTCCCCACTCTGACTTGGTACCATTTATGCTGACTCTCTGTTTCCTACCAATTAGCCATGACCTAATCCATCCCAACAACGCCCCACCTATTCCATGTGCCTCAACCTTTCTCATCAATCTCTCATGAGGGACTGTGTCGAAAGCTTTACTGAAATCTAAATATATAATATCGTATGCCTTGTCATTATCTACTGCTTCATATACCTCTGAGAAAAACTAAGCAAATTAGTAAGGCAAGAACGTCCCTGAGTGAATCCATGCTGAGAAGATTGATTAAGTTAAATGTTTCTAAGTGGTTTCTCATTTCCTAGCAATAATTGACTCTATTAGCTTTCCTATGATTGAAGTGAGACTAATGGGACGGTTACATGTATGGATGCTATTGATTTATCACCTTTTTGAAAATCGGAACTACATTTGCAAGCTTCCAAGCTTCTGGAACTATACCTGTTTCTAATGAATTGTTAAAAAAAATGTTAATGGGTAACTTAACTCATCTCTGCATTCTTTTAATACTCTGGCATATACCTCATCGGGACCAGGCGATTTCTGAGATTTCAGTCTGTCAATTTCCTTAAGCACATCATTTCTACTTATAGTACCGTACTTAACCTATTTTCTATACTATCGCTATATACCTTACAGACTTCTGGAATCTGTGCCAATTTTCATTAGTGAAAACGGATAGAAACTGACTATTTAATGTACTGCACATTTCTAAATCATTTTCTGTCATTTCTCCTATCGAAGTTTTAAGGGGGCCTATTTTATCTCTAACTTTAGATTTATATAGCTGGTTAAAAGCCTTAGGGTTATTTTTTGAGTCATTGGCTATCCTGATTTCATAATTCTTTTGTCTGTCCTTATACATTTTTTAACCTCTCTTGATAGATTCTGATAGTAAGCAAGTAGGTGAATTTCGCCTTTCTTAATTTTTCGATATTCCTCTCTTTTTTCCTAGAAGGTCTAATAGTCTATTATTCATCCATTTGGATTGGTTCTGTGTTGATCTAAATTTCTTTTGGGGATATATTTATTTTGCGCTTGTGGAGTGAAGAAATAAAATTATTATATGTAGCTGTCAAATCTGAGTTAAGACAGGTATCTGAGAGAGAGTATGTTCATTAGCGCACCTGGGTCCACTTAATAGTTTAACCATAGGATCGACTCTTAGAGTTCGCTTTAATCCACCATAATTGGCTTTTCTGAAATCTGGGATAAGTGTCGTATTCTCTTTAGCCTTTCCTGTCCATTGTATGTTAAATAAATTGATTTATGATCACTATTTCCTAGTTGGTCTCCTATCTCTACATTATTTATCATATGTTCATTATTACTGAGAACTAAATCGAGGATATTATTACCTCTAGTAGGCGAGTCTATGAATTGAAATAAAAAACTATCCTGTACCGCCTCAATAAACTCTTTTGAATCTGAGTCGCCGATTTGATGCTGCCAATCAATATTCGGAAAATTAAAATACCCCATAATACACACATTGCTAAACCTTGATGCTATTTTCACTTCCTGCCATAAAGCTGTACCTTCGTTTCTACTCATATTTGGTGGTCTATAAATAACTCCAATAATTATGGTCTCACTACCTTCGCTAACCTCAACCCAAACACTTTCGTTATCAGTATTTAGTCTAATACCTGATTTAATACAGCTTTTTAAAGAACTCTTGACAAACACTGCTATTCCGCCGCCCCTCCTACTTGTTCGGTCGCGTTTAAACAAACTATATCCTGGTATATGGAATTCTGCTAAAAAATGTCTTGATTCTGTATTAATCCATGTTTCAGTCAGTGCTATAATGTCTATATTTTCGTTGCTAACAAGTGCTCTAAGTTCATCCATTTTGTTACATAAACTCCTACAGTTTGTATAATATAATCGCAATGAATTTATTTTACTGGTATCGGATTTACCTTTATTTCTAACTGAATTCCCATCTTCTGTTACACCTTCAATATTTCTACTTGGCAGTGGCTCCGGCGACCTCGCTTACGTCAGCCGACAACGGCGAATTTTGTTTCATTAGAGGTGGAGTCACTGGTCCAGGAAATGATTGCCAAGAATGTCATCATCCCGGTCCCCCCAAATTACCCTGTATTCACGTCCAAGCTATTTTTGGTTCCCAAAAGGGACAGTATTCAGATGAGACCGGTCGTAGACCTGTCTTATCTGAACCTTCACATTCACAACGAGCCATTCCGAATGTTAACAGTACACCAAATCAGGCTAACACTTCCGCCGGGAGGTTGGATGTGTTCCCTAGACCTGACAGACAATTATTGGCATGTATCGGTAAACAAAAGGTTTCAAAGGTTTCTGGCCTTACGGATCAGGCACCAAAATTTTTTTTTTCAAAGGATGCCATTCGGTTTGAACCTGGCACCTCGATTATTCACGAAATTAGTCCGGCAAGCCCTGATGCCGTTGTTAAAGCAAGGAATCAGAGTTTTGTGGTACCTAGACGACTGGCTGGTGGTGGTAGAGACAGAGCAATTATGCATCAAACATGTCAACATAATTTTAAATCATGTCAAAACTCTAGGGTTCAAGGTAAATCTGGTAAAGTCAAACCTTGTTCCCTCACGAGTAATTCAGTGGATAGGGCTGGTCTGGGACACAGCTGCTCTCACTCTGAGTCAGAGTGTGGACAATCGCAACAGGTTTTGCAGGAAACTGTTCATGTTTATTCACAGTCTGACTACGACACGAAGGGTCTGGGAGTCTGGTCGGCTCTCTCAACTGGATTCAACTAACTGTAATGTTGGGCCGGTTGAAAGTAAAACGTTTAATATTGGAAGGCAACAAATATTTCCCACTCTTACCGGCGGGAAAGTTATGGCCCATCCCAAAATTAATCCACACCTTACTAGCGGTCTGGGCGAAGAGGGAAACGTTGCACTCAATAATGTCATGGACCTCTCCTCCGCCAACGGTATGGGTAGACACGGATGCGTCAGGCACAATAGGTTGGGGATTTCAGTCAAATCAGGGGCACCAGGGTCAGGGGCTTTGGTCCCACTTAGAAATCTCCCACATCAATGTCAAAGAATTACTAGTCCCCTTGTATTTCCTTCAGGTTCACGGCCCTGCTTTAAGGGGCAAGTCGGTGGCCTTCAGAATGGACAATCTGAACGCAGTTCACTGTATTCAGAAACAAGGGTCAACGAGGTCAAGGAAGTTGCTAAACGTGTCGGAAGAGATTTTTACTCTAGCCAACAGACTAGACATTTATCTTCACGCATCTTATCTCCCAGGCGTAGCAAACGTCTGGGCAGACGCTCTGTCCCGGAGACAGAGCACGACAGTAGAATGGGAGCTCAAGCAACCCATTTTCAACCAAATGATTGCAGAGCTCTACCATCCACAAGTGGATCTGTTTGCGTCCGAGGAGACTCACAAGCTCCCTCTATACCTCACCCGCCGGACGAAAACGCCGGCAGGGGGGCCAGACGCCCTGGTGACAGACTGGAACAGATGGAGCTCCATCTATCTGTTTCCGCCGCCAGACGCGTCACTAATGTGCCACGTAGTGAACAAACTACGAGATTATCGAGGCTTAGTCTCGCTAGTCGCGCCCCTGTGGCCGGCGCAGTTGTGGTACCAGCAATTAAAGACGTGGTGCCCGCACCCGGTGTCGCTCCCGGTCGGGTATTTCCACTTAGACACGATTGGCAACCTAGCGACCTCGCTGACTTTTGCATTATGGACATTCAGGAGGCCAAGTAGCTAGCACCATACGGTAGAGAGGTGACCAATAAATTATTAAATCAATATACTCAGTCTAACGAAATGACAGTATCAATCACATTGGCAAACCTTTACTTCTTGGATCATTAGAACAGAACAGACTGTGCCATCGGTAGCATTAGTTTTCAATTATTTAAATTATCTGTTTGAGCAGAAACGTTTATCTGTGGTAACGTTAAAAAATCACTTAACTGCGATTAGAGTGCCCTTTTTAGACCTTACAGGTCTCTCCATACCGGTAGCGGAGGAAACAGGTTTTATGAGGGCATGTTTTAAACTCCGCCCACCTCCCCGTCAGCTCATGCCGACTTGGTCTCTGGACAAGGCATTGTCTTTACTTCACTCTCGTCTGTACCAAAATACTGCAGATTTTGCATTACTCTTAAAAAAGGCTGTATTCCTTTTGGCTTTGGCCACCGGGAACAGAGTGTCTGAGCTGGCGGCGATGAGCAACACACCTAATTGCCTTAGGTTTGGTAGACTTAATGAATGTACAGTATTCACATTGCACCTTCCCCGGGATTTGTAGCCAAGAATGAGCACAGTGCACACGTGTTTTATGAGTTCACGGTGCCGGCGTTAAAAAGGGGAAAGGTGCACCATAATCTATGTCCAGTGCAAGCTCTAACCAAATATTTGAGAGTGGCTCCTCTAAACCCCCAAGGTGCTTTATGGGTAGCGAGTACGGGTAAACGCTTACTGAAACGGAGATTAGCTTCTCTTCTGGTCGAAGTCATTAAAGAGAGTAATCCCGGCGTTGTGGGTAGGGCCCACGATTTACGCAAATGGGCAGCCTCTTTACGTTTCCTGAAGAATTTTTCAGTAGAAGATATTTCGTCCACACAGTTGTGGGCGTCCAATCATACGTTTTTGACTAGATACTTGTCAGTTGCTCTAGACAAACCTTCCTTACCATGTATAGCTTTAAGGCAGAGGGTCTAGGTGGCCCTACTGTCACTTTTGTTTACTTTCAAGGAAAAGGGGGGGGGGGGGGGGTGCAGTCAGTGTAACATAGGACACCCTAGACCCCGCCGGAGTATAAGAGCTGTGATACAATTTAGGGTTAATGTGATATGAAAATTTCTCTGCGAGAAATTGTGCTAGTACAATATTAGTACAAAACAACGGGGTTGTTATAGTAGTTTTAACTGTGAAAGCAATTTAGTATTAAACAGTGGAGATCTTTTGCAAATTATTTTTCACGAATATTATGGGGTTTATTATGTGCACATGTAAACTTATAACTTGTTATTTTTGTCACCACTCGTTGAGTGGGGTGCCTTGTAACTACAGATCTGTTCACAGAATCTCCAGAGTTACCCCTTTTTTGTCAAGCAGGCTTCTTTGAAGCACTCACCTGCTTGAACCCCCTTTTTTGTATTTATATGGTCTGCGCCGTAATTAAATATATTTTTCAAAGTAAGAATACTATGTGGTTGTTTGATTATCTGCTTTGCTAGAGTTATGATATGATTACGAATGTCCCCCTCCAGTCTTAGAAATCAGGCATGTTCGTCAATGATGGAGGGGCCACTAATAAATTATAGGTTTGACTCCTGTAAGGAGATAAAGAAAACCTAATATTTAGTAGTGGCCCCGTAATCATTGACGACTGGGGCCCTCCCGACCATCCCCTTCCTATTCGTTGATGTATTAAGGATTTTGGTTTACTTGATATGTCAGTGAAGGAAGAATGACGCCTGAATCAGCGTCTGGTCAAAGATCCACACAAGTACATCCACGATATGATGGAAAGCTTATTGGATAGTTATTCTTATTTTCTTTTTGTTTTTATTTTTTACGAAGTTTTTTTGTAGTGAGAACCCAATTCATAATGACTGAAGCCATGAGTGAGGTCGCGTGCGCTCATGATGAAGGCTCCTCAGATTTTAAATGCTCTTCGCGGTAGATTCAAAACTACGGCGGATTAGTGTTTGAAGAGGATGCCTAATGTAATAGGCATGTTCGTCAATGATTACGGGGCCACTACTAAATATTAGGTTTTCTTTATCTCCTTACAGGAGTCAAACCTATATTATTGTTGTTTAGAGTAACTGTATTGCAGCATCTTTTTATTGTATTAAATCTTGCAGTGATTTAATTGATCTTTCCATAGATTCCTGTTTATGCATTTTAACGTAACTTGCATCCTGTGTGTTATCAGGCTATACCAGTGTGGGTTAGCCTGAAGTAGAGTACATTTATGCCCAGTTAAGGATACCCCGTTATCGCAGATTAACTCTGGAGGGTATAGGTGTTTTGTTCGCCGGCATATAAGTTCGAGGGTTTGGATCTAGCGTACCGTTGTTGCATAGTGCCCTATTACTAGTCCAAGCATTAAGTGCCCTTGTTTTATTCGCAGTCCCGGTCGTAACAATGTATGTATATAAAAACACGCTTAACATATAGGGCACGCAAAGACCTAACCTCTTACCAGCCGTGGGTTCAGCCACCACCGACACTTTGGATAGACACCGACGCCTCCGGGACTTACGGGTGGGGTTACCAGTCATCAGAGGGCCATCAATGAAAGGTGTTATGGACAGGGCTAAAGGGTTATCATATCATATCTCAGGGATTATGGCGGGTCTCTAGAGAGCAAATCACTAGCATTCAGACTGGACAACATAAATGCAGTATCATGTATTTAGAAGCAAGGCTCTTCCAGGTCCAGGGTCCTTCAAAGGATCTCGGAAAAAAAAAAATCTGGCCCACAAACTACACATAACACTTCACACCACATAACTAACTACTAGGCAAGGACAATCTTTGGGCAGATGCTCTGTTGAGAGAACAGAGCACACTGGTGGAATGGACAATCTGGCAAAATGTCTTCAATCAGATGATTGCCGTGAGGCACCATCCACAGTTAAGCTTGTTCGCCTCTCCACAAACAGCCAAACTTCCCTGGTTTCTGATCCGTCGAGAAGTGACATTGGAGGGAGGTCTAGACGTGTTTACATTTCAATTTATCTGTTTCCACCTTCAGGCGCGTCACTTAGGTGTCGAGTGGTCAGCAAACTATAGACATACAGTACCAGTGTTTGGTGACCCTTATTTGATAGTGGCCCCTCCATCATTGACGATATGCCTATTAGTATAATAGTCTCCCATGAAACACCTCGGTCGCTAGTTTGAATCTACCGCGCGGGAGGACAGGAGTACAACTTCATAAGTGCAACGCGTATTCTCTTATGGAATTGTCTTTATGATAGGGTACTCACTACGGAAAAACTTCGTAAAAAAGAAAAAAGAAAATTAACTTAATAATTGCTATACTCAAGCTCTCCCATGCGTGGATTTCTTGCGTGTGGATTCCTGACGCTGGCCCTCTAGCGGCTATACTTCCTTCCTCCTCCCGCGGCCGTACCGTGAGGGCGGGTTGCTCTGTGCTCCTGCTTTATTCGTCGTTCAATCGACTCTAGTGAGTCCCTGCTCATTGATTCTAGTGAGTCCCTGCTCATTTGTATATGTTTGAGTTGTATTGAACAGGTTTTTCGATTGATTCTAGTGAGTCCCTGCTCATTTGTATATGTTTGAGTTGTATTGAACAGGTTTTTTGATTAGCTAGCACAGGCTGCTCCATTGGTACGCCCGCAGGAGATGTGTAAATTAAGGTACTATTGTAACAGGCACCTACGTGTGCCAGGACCCTCGCGTCAGGTTTGTTATTTGTGTTTTATGTTTGCGCCTTAGCTCTCTGATAGTTATTTAGGAGGCTACCATTCCGCAAGTTTATGCTTCAGGCTGTCACCATGAGGCAGTTGCATAGTTATTTCTGCAGATGCTCTAGTTCAAGGGTTGCCGCACGTGGTGTGGAATCTTCTGGAGTCCGTATCTGCACATGGGCCCCTATCGTGGGCCTCTCCTCCTCGTGCTGCTGCTGCTAGGTCTTCGGAGCGTCTGGTTGCAGCCACCTTGATGTTTTGTCGCTTCCTCATGGCCAGCCTCATTAGGGGTCTCCAATGTAGGCTAGGGGTTATTTATTTTTATAAATTATGCTCTATGTAAATTTTAAGCCTAATGTTTCCCCTATGTGTGTTTTTTGGCATGTGTGCTTTACATGCTCTAGGGGTTGTGGGAGACGTCCCGTTTTTTTATGGGGATTTTTTATGGGGATTTTTTTGGGGGGTGTTGACTTTCCCATGTTAGTCCTCACCTCTGAAAATTTTGGTTCGTTTTCCCGGCGGCTTTCTCAGCAGAGCCGCCGTTTTCTCGTCTCGGACGTGGTGTGCTGAACCACGAACCTTCCGGCGAAATAATGCTAAAATTCTTAGGGAGTCCGTGGTATGCTCAACCACGAACCTTCCGGCGGAATTTGCTACATTCTTAAGGGAGTCAACTCGGCCCGCCGAGTAAATTCGCCCTGACCGAATAGCCTCACGCAGTAAGACTTCTCTCGCCCGGCGTAACAATCGAGTGGGCTTAACTATGACTCGAGTCATAAAGCTAAGTAACTATCTATCTAGTGCAAATAGTCAATGATAGTAAAATGCTTAAGGTCGATTGGGCCAGTGATGTTTTGTCACAGGTAAGCAGTTCATATGTATATGAAAAGAAAAACCCCAGGTTTTTCTGTCGGGTTCAGCGGAAGGTTAGAGTAGCAGTGCCTATAGCTAATTTTCCGGCGGACTTGAGGTAGGATGTATTAACACCTCTCAGGTTATCCTTATGAGCATTGATTCCTGGAAATTCTATTTCCAGATCTCTTCACATCGGGAGCAGCACGACAAAGGACGAAACCGTTCCCAGTGGGGGCGGGGGGGAGGGGGGGTTGGGTTCAGTTCCTTCTTGCATAGGTATATTGTAGGTAGTAGGGGTAGGCAGCCCCGCCCAGGGAAGCACTACCGCCAAGGTTTCGGGAGACTCAGGGAATAGCCTGAATTCCATTTTCTCTCCCAGGCCTTGGTAGCTGGATACACATCTTTCTGCCTCACACATCAGGGGTATCAGGAAAACCCTCTTTATATAACATACACATCCAACTTCACGACATTGCCCTACATCGCTATCCTCTATCCATAAAACACTACTCTTCCCACTACATATCATACATGTAACACCATACACCTTACCCAATAAATATGGCAGTACAATTGTTAAGAGCAAACCTGGTGGTCCCTCGGATATCCACCCCCGGCAGGGTTGGGTCATTGATACAGGGCCCTCCCGGTCGTCATCATGCGACTGTGTCAAGAGCATTGCAACGTCCCAAAGCTGCTCGTCGGTGCAGCTTTTTCTTTAGCAATATAAGGGGACTTCACTCTAACATCAATTCTGTACACCAATTTCTTCAAGCAGAATCCCCTACTCTCCTTTTTTTGACAGAGACTCAAGTAACATCCACATCTGACACGTCTAGATTTAATTTTCCAGGTTATCAACTGCTCCAAAATTTCAGACCTAAAGGAGGTGTATGTTGCTTCGCAAAATCTGAAATTGCCCTGGAGGAGGTTACTAGTTTCAATTGTCCCTATTTTGATTATTCTATATACAAATTAATTTCTGCTGGTAAATTTAAATACATATGTTGCATCTACCGTTCCCCAAATACTCCTCCAGAGCAAAGTCTTTTTGATTCTCTGTCCTCACAACTCAGTGTCCTCAACTTAAATGCTTCTTCTGAAATCACTGTGTTGGGTGATTTTAATGTCCATAATGTTGAATGGCTCACTCATTCAGCCAGGACTGATGATGCTGGTCTTGAATGTGAGCTATTTGCAGACTCATTTAATCTCACTCAACTAGTCAACCAACCCACCCGTGTACCAGATAATCCTAATCATAATTCCCACCTACTGGACTTATTTTTAACAACCAATTCAGAAAATTATGATGTTACAGTGAGGTCCCCGCTTGGATCTTCTGATCACTGTCTGATACAGGCCACCTGTCTATCACCTACCACACCTTCCCACTCTGAACCTGTTTTGGTGACTAAATGGCATTACGATAGGGCAGACGGGGAGGGTCTTCAAGGTTTCTTTATTGATATTCCCTGGACCTCTTTCTTTTCTAATGATGCACACTCCACCTTGAGCCACATACAAGATTTTGTAAAAATTGGAATGGAAACTTTTATTCCTCATCAAAAGTACAGTCGACGCTCGATTTAACGGACCCCGATACAACGGATTTCGGATTTAACGGACTCTGTCCGTATCCGGACAATGGACCCAGCAACGGACAAAGTCCGTTGCTCGAAAAAAGTTGGAGCAAAGTCCGTTGCTCTATCTATTTATCTCTCTAATGCACCTACCTAAATCCCTTATATATTAACATAACTATGTCTTATTTGGACTTTTTGTAATCTTTGAATAATTTCTAATGTGATAGAATTGAAAAATATAATATCCTTCCAGCACATAGATAAATAATAAATAAGATAGTCAACAAAATATTTCAACTCTCCCCTCCGTGCGTGCGAGCAGAGACGGAAGATTTACGTTTGATAAGATTTTTTGTTTTGTTTTTTCCCTCGATATACACACTCTTTCTATCTATCTATCTATCTATCTCTCTAATTCATCTACCTAAATCCCTTATACATTAACATAACTATGTCTTATTTGGACTTTTTGTAATCTTTGAATCATTTCTAATGCGATGGAATTGAAAAATATAATATCCTTCCAGCACATAGATAAACAATAAATAAGATAGTAAAACAAATAGTTCAAACCTCCCCTCCGTCTAGGCGCCGAGCTTCCGAGACGGGAGATTTACGTTTGATAGATTTTTTTTTTTTTTTCCCCACGGTATACACAAAATGATGGGGAAATATTATAACATGTTTTTAATTGACATTTGTGTCGTTTTTGCTGATTATGAGTTGGTGGAAAAAAATGTCTTTAATTCTATCATATCGGAAATGATTCACAGATTATATAGAGACCAAATAACATACACTTTTAAGTGTGTTCAATAGTTTTGCATTATCAATAGGGTGTAGCACAAGGCTTATAAACATTATCACAGTAACGGGGTCGGGGTTGAGGCCGGGACGGGGAGGGGAGGGAGTATAGGCCTACAGCAGCGGGGATATCCTTCCTTTTTTTTTTTTTTTTTTTTTTTTCCCAATGTGAAATTTATCATATCAATGACAAATACGACCTTTATTATGTTTTCAGGGACAGTACAGCACAATGTGTCCCTTAATCACAAAAAAAAAAAAAAAAAAAAAAATACGAAGGCAATTTTCCAGCTACGGACTTTTTCCAGCAATTGACTCGGTCTCCCCCCTATTAGTCCGTTAAATCGAGCGTCGACTGTACATTAAAAGATCTAATTCACCTAAATGGTTTGACCATAATTGTGCTAGAGTAACTGAACAAAAAGCAATAGCCTACAATGCATACACAAGATCAAAAACACATGAAGCCTTTAATTACTTTAGAAACATCAGAAATCATGCCAAAACTGTATTAAACCTAACTAAATCAAACTTTCTCCACAAGCAGGCAAATAAACTTCTAAATAATCCAAATGATAACAAAATATTTTGGTCTACTCTTAACTCATTCAAATCCAACTTCACAACTGCTTCATCCATTCCACCATTAAAATCTCCGACTGGCAATCTTGTAAGTGACCCACGAGGTAAAGCTAACCTTCTTGCGGATATTTTCTCCACCAACTCAACCTTAGATGAAATAAATCAAGATGTCCCTGTACTTAATTTTAATTCGCCTGAAATTCCCTTACTTAAGATCCACACCAGACATGTCAAAACTATTTTGCAGAATCTCTCAGTAGATAAGGCTCCTGGTCCAGATGAAATTCCTCCAATAGTACTTAAGAATTGCTCCTTGGTGCTCGCTCCTGTATTGGCAAAAATTTTCCGTCTATGTACTCATACCTCATGCTTCCCAGTACCCTGGAAAGAAGCAAACATCCATCCAGTTCCTAAAAAGGTGCCTCTTCAGATCCATCAAACTACAGACCAATAGCTATAACTTCCACTATTGGTAAAGTCTTTGAAATTATATTAAATAATCACATAATTAAGCATCTTGAGAATAATAATTAATCAGTGATAGGCAATATGGTTTTAGACTATGTCGATCAACTGCAGACATTCTTTGCCTTCTTACGCATCAAATCAACCAAGCTACAGACCAACATGGTGAAACACATACAATAGCACTGGATATATCAAAGGCATTTGATAGAGTCTGGCATCAATCCTTATTGTCGAAGATGTCACACTACGGCCTTGCATCATTAGTTCCACTAATTTCTTCTTATCTTCATAACAGAAAAATACGTGTAATGGTAGATGGCCTTTATTCTCAATTTCACTCAATAAATGCTGGTGTTCCCCAGGGATCAGTTTTGGCCCCAACTCTGTTCCTCATTCATATCAATGATCTCATATCTACAACTCATAATCCAATACATTCCTACGCAGATGACTCAACACTCCACAGTTCCTTCACATTTACCAATTCTTTCACCCAACCCGATCTTATAAATTCAAAAATAAGCACTGCAATTTCTCTGAACCAGGACCTTTCTAGAATTGAAGAATGGGGACAAAAGAATCTAGTTTCCTTTAATGCACAGAAAACCAAGTACATTCAATTTTCTAACCGACAGAATCTCACTGACTCCCATATATTTTTTAATGATGTAAATATTCCCACTTCCCCTAGTATTGACATTCTCGGTGTAACATTAACTACTAACTTGAGCTGGACACATTATGTTAGAAGCATTGCTAAGAATGCCTCTAAAAAACTGGGACTCCTGTACAGAGTTCGAGAATTCTTCACTGGCGAGCAGTTGGCCGTAATATATAAAAGTCATGTGCGTTCTCAGATGGATTACTGTTCACCTCTGTGGAATGGAAGTGGAGTGGTTGCATTGAGGCAGTTGGACAAAATTCAAAATAAAGCTATTAGATTAATCAATAACCCTGCAATCACACAGGACCTTCCTACATTATCCATACGAAGAAACGTTGCATCCCTTGCATTATTCCACAGCAATTGTTCCGAGGAACTTGCTTCAATTGTGCCGCCTCTCCACATCTTTCCCCGTAGAACTAGGGCAGCTGAGAGCGCCCATGAATTTACACTTTCTCCTCCACAATGCAGAACTTCTGCTTATCAAAATTCATTTATCCCTAGAACAACTACTCTTTGGAATTCACTTCCCTCGAATTGCTTTCCACAAACTTACAATCTACAAATGTTTAAATCCAGTTGTTACAAACATTTTATGAATGGAGGATGCCTTTAGGCACATGGACCTTTTTGTTTTATCT
This sequence comes from Paralithodes platypus, assembly GCA_032716605.1. NCBI lineage: Eukaryota > Metazoa > Arthropoda > Malacostraca > Decapoda > Lithodidae > Paralithodes > Paralithodes platypus. The sequence goes on from CM064498.1 coordinate 50,113,426, forward strand.
GTGGTTTTCCTTCCTCCGTTCATTGTCTTTAAAAAAAAAAAAAATGCTTTCAACTTTTCTGCCATACCTACCTGTTTTCTCTAGTTCCGATAATTGCACACTAATATATGTGCATGGATGGGTCTCAGTTTCTCTGGACTTCCCAGAAATGCCCGGTGGGCGTAGATCTTTATACAGAATGGATGAGTTTCTTTTCTAGATCATCCGGGCATAACGGCCTTGATCGATATTTAACAAAAGTTACCTCCTAAGCCACAAGAGTGGCATTCGAGGTCGCAGACTGGTTGCAACTCTTCCTGCTCTACTTATTCAATAAGAATTCCCCAGTGCCACAGTCATCGCTTTTCTAGGCATCCAATACTCAATACTTAGTTGAGTAATTAGCCATTAGCAGTGACCAGGAATCCATTGAGGTAAACCCGAACCCCCCCCCCCCCCCCCCAATACATAAGAACCCACCCGGCATCGCCAGACTCCGTCTAGATTGATACCCCGGCGGCAGGTCGGACAGCTGCCGGCCAGGGCGCTCGCTCTCCCAAACGACAGTATAGAGCCAATGTCGCACAAAAAGGGTAAGTCGGTTTTCACGACCTCTCCCCCCGGTTTCTGCCCCAAAGGTGCCGGAGTTTTTTCCCGGACTCCTCCGGGCAGGAGCTGGGGAGATTGAGTCAGATCTCTAAGCTAGGTCTAAAGTAAGGGTGGTTCAACTAGTATCTCATTCAATGATCGATAAAGTTATGGTGCCTTTCCTCAAGGAGGAACGGTTAATCAAGCCAGTGAGATGGCTCATAAATTTTATCGTAAGATACGCCGGGGAAACGGCTCAAAATTCCCCAGCCGACACCAAGCCGGGAAGACGGCTTGCCTTGTTTATCCTTAGTAAAGCCGGTGAGACGGCTCAACATTTTATCGTATTTTTACATATCTGTCATAGTTACAACTATAGGATAGTACGGATAACTTGTATGAAATAGGATGTGTACGGCTGTACATTTGGGACATAAATCTTACAGGCAAAGGTCCGATTTAGGCTTTCATTATGTGGAACAAATAGCGAGAATATTCGGAGACACCAATTTCATTGTATCTACAGGTTGTATTCTTTACACAGGTACCTGGACGTTTCCAAAGCGAAGTGCTACAAACTGGAAGGGTTCAGGTTCTCTACCTCGCACGCCCCCGACACTACGTTTACGGTAACAACTCGGATTGGATAATCCCTGTTAGATCCTTCTCGGCGGACAACCGGGCTTTGAAGACACGGAACAGCAATCAGAATTCAAACTCTTTAGTTTAAATAGACGCTGTTCGTCGCCTCTAGTGGGATAAGTTCTACAAACTAGGAAGTTCAGGTTCACTACCCCGCACGCCCCCGACACTACGTTTACGGTAACAACTCGGATTGGATAATCCCCGTTAGATCCGTTGCGGCGGACAACCAGGTTTTGAAAAACCAAGACAGCAATCAGAAGTCAAATTTTTGGTTTAAATAGACGCTACATGTTCTTTGCCGGTAGTGGGAGACGTGTCAAACACATTAGTTGTTTTTTCTTACCCCACGTCAGCTTATGACGGCGGGGTCTTGTCTAGCCTCTCAGACTTTTAGGCACCATTGGTGAAGGCAGACTTAAGATTTAAGTCACGGGCAAAGATTTAGTAACCCAGTGACTTCTAGCTTCAGTTTCTTCCCTTTCCCTGAGGAAGGGTATGGATCAAGGAAAGTGACATAGACACGTTTTTTTGGAAAACTCACACTCGTTGGTGGGTCATTCACAATAAACTCTAGGGATATGGCCCACCGGGGTTCACTATCTCCCAGCCGGAACACCACGTAATAATAGGCGATCTACGTCGCCTCGGTTCCCGGGTTTCGAATGTCGACCCGTTTCGGTAATGAGTTCAAACGATCATCTGGGGCATTAACCAGATTTTCCTAATCGGTTCCTGGGTTTCGAATGTCGACCCGTTTCGGTAATGAGTTCAAACGATCATCTGGGGCATTAACCAGATTTTCCTAAACCAAGATGTCTTCCCATAATTGACTTACATATGCTGCAGGTCGCGGTACAAAATGTCACGAAGCCGAGAAAGATAATCCGAGGAATTTTCGCTTAAAGGCTAGTTTTTCGGATTCATATTACAGAGTTGATGCAGAACGGCATAAAACCCGTGATCCCCACCGGATGGGCGGTCAGGGAGGTGCCGCTGGTATGTTTCCCAGCTCACTCACCAATATAGTACAAGTTCTAGTCGGGACTACTTAAGCCTGTACTACAAACATTAACACTGCATAGGGCTTGCCCCCCGGGGATAGATGATTAGCTGGCGCAATTGATATCTGCCCAGAGGATATAATTTTATACCCTTGGGTAGACTACGTGTAGCCCAGTGCAATCGGACGCTGTCTGCCTCCCCAACACAATAACAGTCACGGGTCGTTTGCCCCAATCTTACCATCGAATCTTTCAAGTCAGGATTCCGGTTAGAAGGATTGTAACCTAGTAGAGTTTAACAATGACTGCCTCCCTAGTACAGGAGAAGTCACAAAACTTAATAAGCCCCCTCTCTAAATCTGTGAATTTAGCCATGGCAGTCACCTCAGTTGAGATATTTTGTCCGGTTGTTCTGGACTCAATCTCACGGTCCAAAAGGGTATTTCGGTCCATGATCCAATAGGAGTAGAATGACCTTCGAAATGTTCATTCCGCCGTGCGCACCCTGTTGTATACCGATGCTTCCTCGGCTGTGTTACCAGACTTTAGCACAAGTAGTGGAAAGCAGTAACGTCCCTTCAAGGTGGACTCCGACTACCGAGTACAAGACTCCTCGTGCCGTAGTGGGTTACTGGTCCACTGGACCAGGGCGTAGCTCAATCTCACCAGATTCACTCCGTTCATAGCATATGTACAAAGACAATTAGAGGACTCAGATCAGGTTTACGTATCCCCACATATTGGAAAACGTTTCTCTCCTGACAGAAGCCTTTTTTGCATGTCTCAATATCCCTAACATTTCAGTGCTTTAGGGTTCGTTTTCTTCTTTGCTTAAGATCACAAAAAATCGCAAGAACGGAGTCACTCGCCGTTTGGCTCTTCAAGGAGGCACAACTAAAGTTTCTATACCTCAAGTACGCTTACTGATCGGGTTTCATCGCCCGTGCTAACCGGACGGATAGACGTCCCGGAAGTAGACTTTTGGGGGGTAAAAGAGCGTTTTACCGCTAGTAATTACGGAACACTTGTAACAAGTATGAAATTGCTTTGCGCTAAGGTTGAACCGGCACCACGGTTTTCTGTCGCGTTCTTATCCTCTGCCTACGATAGGAGTAACACTGAGGCTTCAGAAATGGGCATTTATTGGGGTTTATTAAGCCCCACCTTCGAAAGTTGTTGGTGCCACTCCTCGGAGAGGCACTTCATCTCAGGTCTAGAGGTAATTGTCTGTACAGTTTTGTGACACCGGCAGACTATATGATCTACCAGGCACCGGCAGAGCAATTCCAATCATTCGATTGGGGGTGCTCATACATGCAATTTGTCAAGGACTCTAAAGGAATTCGATGTTGATAGTTAACACCTGCCTTGGTCGACCCCTTGGGGCTGGCGCGCCGCCCGTCTCTATCTCACTACAGTGATAAAGGACTTGGCTATGGTAAAAATCCACGGTGGGTATCCGCCGGGTTTCACTATGTCCCGGCGCCCACCCCCTTAAAACTTTTAGTAGACTGCCTTCTGGCAGTTGAATATCGACTGTTTACTTTTCCCGGCGTGGCCTAAGACGTTGGAATGACAGTATCTCTTCCACCCCGGCCTTACCCTACGCCCACAGTGTCACACCTTATGTAACTACATCCGGTTGGACCGACTTCGTAGATGGCATTTCATCCCGGCGTTCGCCTAAAAAGGGGGAATAAAACGTATCTCCGGTGTTTCACCCCAGTTTTTTCCCGACATCCACAGTGTTGTACCTATCACAGGTTTTGGGTGCTAGTCGATCCTTGGGCAAGACCCTATTTGGATGCAAGATGATAGCTTGCTCCTAGATAGCTGACTAATCTCGGCATTAACAATTTCCGAGATAAGATCCTTTTGTAGCCTCACCTTACCTCTAACAGTCAGGCTAGTCTTTGGTGGTTACAGACATAGAGGAATCCGATCAAATTGAAACTCCAAAATCGCTCGCATTCCCTTTTTTCTATATTACTATTCAAAATTATTCAATCATGAATTTACAGAATCACGCGGCAACAATCTGAGACGCCACCCTTTTTTGGGGGTCCTCGTTTCCGAAGATGAAGGAACAGGATTTTGGGTCGAGTATTCACACTTCACCCCGCCCCGTCAGCATAGGAGTACCCAGTCAAAATGGGTATCCCATCGGGAAGCGTCGATCCTGGATCTTTCCAGGAACAAACGACACATGTCCATCGGCCTTAGGGCGTCTTCCTCTACCTTCACGGCCACTAACGAACCGTGTGTTTGCCTAACTTTTTTCAGGCTCCCGGTGTTTACAAACACTGAGCTAGCCACCGGCGTGTATACCCGGTACCAGATCTAAGGCAAGTTAAGGGAATTATTCCGGCTGAGCCAGCCGGGGTCTCTCACGGGTTATCTACCCTCTCTCTCTCGCTCAACCAAATCAATTTGGTGGCCCAGTACGGCAACGGGTCTGAAGGCATGGTACTTTAGTGTTAAGTTGCTCTATGAGTTAGAGAAAAGGAGGGGGGGGGGGATACTAGAAGACCAAGACCATCAAACCCGCCGTACAGGTGGGGCATAGACAAGCAACAGACACAAGCACAGAACGAGAACATTTTAAGCAACGACGAAAATTTTCTTTTGCTGATTGTCCAGAACTGAATGGACAATCCAGGAAGATGATGTGTCCTCTCTTAGTATGTTAGAGACAGAGACATATACTTCCGGTGATCAGTAATGTTCCTTAGTTGCTTAGCCAAGGGCAAGGAATCAGGAATCCTAGTTATTCCTATCCGGTTGACACGTAACACTGAGGTTGAAATATGCATATCCTTACCTCGGCTCAAGGACTTGGCAAAAGTCACGAGTTAGAAGGTTTGCCTCTCATTTTTTTGCAAAATCTTCCATTGATGGCATAGCTAGCACTAAGTTCTTTCTTGACACGATGCCTGTCTATGGCTCTGGATAAGCCAGCAACTGCCCTGTGTGGTATCAAGGCAGCGGGTCTAGTAGTCCATGTGCTGCTCATGAAGTTTGATCTTACAAGGAAAAAGGAGGGGTGGGGGTGGGGGAGCGTCGGTAAGCCCAAAAGAACCCTAGAACCCCTCCGCCGGATAATATGATGAAGTCACGAGCTGTGATATTAATAAGTCGAGCTGAGTCTACAGCTCTCTAATAAAATTTATTTTTCTTTCGTGTACGAATCTCAATGTGAGATCTGACCATTCGTACCTAGTCGGTCAATTATAACAAGGGGTACAGAACCCCTTCGCCGGAGATTGTGAAAAAAATCACGAATCACGAGCGACGAAATTATTCGAACTGGTTATACAGTTTAATCAAATTTTATTTTTGTATATGTACTGTACGTATGTACAGTATGTATATGCTCAGGCCCAATCCCCACTTTTCCTATTTTTATTTTTATTTTTTATTTTACTCTATTTTATTATTTTGTTGTTTTTATTTTCTTGGGGGTGGCCGACTCAAGACAGAGCAAGAACAGGGAAAACACAAAACACAAGACAGAACAACGAATAAACACAGACAAAACACAAAATTCACACACATCTAGGTCACCCAGGAGAACACCCAGAGACCAGGGTCACCAAGGTCACCAAGGTCGCTAAGGTCGCTCCAGCACTCCCCCGGCCCCCGACCACCCTATCATAGTTGCATCTATGTAGTATTAACAGAATGTACAAACAGATTTTATTGTACAAATAATTTTAAGGCCAGAACATGATCCAAAGGATTAAGGTTCTAGTTATGTGAGTACATGAATGTTCTCACTAAACATGCAATAGATCTCAAGTTAAGATCCAGTCATGTCCAAGCAGCTCTTCTTCGAAGTAATGCACTGCTTACCTACTTTTATATTTTTATATGTTGTATGTACACAATATAAAACTGATAATGTTATACGGATTCTCTGTTACCTATGGTATTTAGGTTGGTGGTTTTGATATTGTCACGAATGTCCCCCTCCAGTCTTATATATCAGGCATATCGTCAATGATGGAGGGGCCACTATTAAATTATAGGTTTGATTCCCGGAGGGAAATAAAGAAAACCTAATACCTGTATTTATTAGTGGCCCCTCCATCATTGACGAACATGCCTATTACATAAGGCATCCTCTTCAAACACTAATCCGCCGTAGTTTGAATCTACCGCGCAGAGCATTTAAAAACTGAGGAGCCTTCATCATGAGCGCACGCGACCTCACTCATGGCTTCAGTCATTATGAATTGGGTTCTCACTACGAAAAAACTTCGTAAAAAATAAAAACAAAAAGAAAATAAGAATAACTATCCAATAAGCTTTCCATCATATCGTGGATGTACTTGTGTGGATTTCTGACCAGACGCTGATCCAGGCGTCATTCCTCCTTCTTTGCTCTGCGCTCAGCCTGCCCGGACGTTCCTTTCAGGCTCCGCTGGTTCCGCATTCGTGGCGTCCCTAGTGAGTTTTTTCTCATTTGTTTACTCTGGGATGTATCGAGTAAGGTTAGGATAGGCGTAGCAGGAGTGTCCTGGGCTGGTTGCCCGCAGTGCAATGTATTTTGGGTCGTATGTATGGGGCATCTATTTCGGATGTACCCTCGTGGTCCTGTTGTGGACACGTGAACTTTTCACAGTTTGGTTTAGTTGGTGATGCAGGCGGCTTTCATTACGCGTTAATTATTGCTGCCTTTTATCCTTCTGATGAGGTAAGCTGTATGTTTGCTGACGTTCCCAGCGTATTTTTCTTCACTTAGTGAAGTTTTTTCTGGGTCCGTGTCAGGCTTCCCGGGGTTGGGAAGTTTTTCGCTTCGGTGGTGTGTTGGCGGTGGTTCCTGTTGTGATATTCCAGTGTGTGTTTATATTTCAACTATTTCTTGCCGTCTACCTAGGCCTAGCCAGCCGCTCGTAGCTTTGCCACATGTCTAGTGTTATTATTTATTTTATAAATATGCCCTACTGTGTCATGTGTATCCGGGTTTTAGTTGTGTATTGGCTAATTCCTCGGACTATATTTGTTTCCTGGTTTAGTTGTGTATTGGCTAATTCCACGGATTATGTTGTGACCTTGGTTAGTCGTGCGTGTCTCTCCTCGGGTCGTTTTGTTCAGATGGTGTCTGTTCAGGGTGGGGTTTGCCTTCCGGCGGGTTTTTCTCGGTTTCACCGTGAAAAAACCTGACCGATGAGCAGTGTTAGGCCACACGTGGTTGTTAACACTGGCTGGTTCCCCGGCGGGGGAGGTGTCTGTGGCTCTCCAGGACTGCGTATCTGTGGGTGCCTGGTTTCAGGCCTCCTTTATTTCCCGGCGGGATGGCTGTACCCATCCTTACATATATATTTAGTTATATATAAAGAAACGATGTTCGTGAGAACACTTGTTTTTTATAGGTTTTTCTACCTGGTTTAACAAACCACGGGGAAAACCTAGCTGTTGTTTAGGCGTTCCTCCCCGGCGATCTTTTACAAAGTAGTGGGGTCAGGAACTTGTGGGGTTAACTTTTAGACTTCTCACCCGGCGGGTACACCTTAGCAGGGTGGGATAAAACGACTTAGGTCTCTTATAGTTAACCAATCCATGTGAGTGATACTCTGTGTATCGCCGCCTTTACTCTTACGGCATTTGAAGGATCAGTGAGGTTTAACCAAATCGATTTCCACACCCGGCGGGTGTCCCTAAGTTTAGGAACTAAGGAATTTATAAACAAATTCAATTTCGATTAACCTTAATTGGGTGATACTTTCAGTATCGCCGCCTTCTATTTTTACGACGATCGTTTGGGACAATTCGTTAAAAAATCAGATCTCGTATTTTCCTGCCCTGGGCTATTCTACTAAAATATTTCAAGGGCCGGCGTCTTTATGAGGGGGGGCTTTGTTACAAAATTGAATCTTGAGACAGTCACCACCTCCTACAGACTATAAGTGCCATACTGGACCATTATATCAGAGGGTATTCTTCATGTTCTTAGCTAAGAAGACTTGTTTAGCCTCTTTATACCCAGCCGCGTGGCGGGATGTGTTAGCTGTGTCTTTGCATCCCGTTACCCGGCGGGATATTAACACTTGTATGCGAACACTTGGGTTAACCTTATGAGCATTAATTCCTGGAAATTTTCTTTATTTTTCCAGAGCTGAGCTCCGGCGGACCAATACAGACCCGGCGGTAGTTCCTCTCACCAGTCTCTGTCATGGCTAATGTCACCCCAGTTTTTGCCCTGTGCATTACCCCTACTTGCGCGGGTATCCCCATTTTTGCACATACCCTTTGCATAAGGTGTGTTAGATGTCTAGACCGTTCAAGGGGTCTCTGGGTTACAAGTAATTGTTCTTTTTGCTCCCAATTAACTAATAAAGTCCTGTGTGACAATGACAAGACCGCGGCGGTAGCGTTGAGAGAGGTCAGACAACAAATGTCGGCCTACACTACCATTGTCGCACATAAGTCACTTCAATGTGACAACGTCCCACTTTGGGATAAGTTGCTGTCAGAGCACCCTCCCCCTAAACGTACCTCTAGAGTAAGGGGTTTTAAGCCGACAGAGACTAGCCAGGATTCTGTATCGTCTGTGGAGACGTTTAAACGCCCGAGAGAGCCTACTCCCCCGGCAGCCACCTCCTCGTCGCAGGCGAGATCGAGGTCAAGGTCTCCCCTCAGACAACGGTCTTCAAGTCGGGCCTCTTCCCCGGCTAGTAAGAAGTGCAAGACTGAAGCTTCCCCCAGGGACCATGGTGGTGATCCGTCCAAACCTAGGTCCAGTTCGCGGTCACACCGTAGCCATAAATCCTCCAAAAAGGATTCCCATAAGAAGTCCTCTCGACATTCTTCTAAGTCTAGTGCATCTCATCGTACCTCTACACCTGACAATGTTTCTGTTACAGCCTCAGAGTATAGTGAAGCGCCTGTCCCTAAACAAGATTTACCTATTGATATTTTAACCCTAGAAATGGAGAGTTCAGGATATTCAATAATTGAGAATGTTTCAGACTCTCAAGAGAGTGTAGGCCAGAGCCTAGGTGTTTGGCGTTTTGCTCAGCCAGGGTCTGTCCATCCACGTCCGACTCATACGAGTCACACAGTAGCCGAGGTCCACAGGGACGCGGCGGCCCCATCCTCTATCCCTGATTTATCTTGGAAACAAGGTGCCCCTGCCTCGGCGGGGTCTTCTCAGGAGGATCGGGAGGGACAAGATGAAGTGTCATTAATTTCAGATAGGGAAGGACAAGGGTCAGGCTCAGGCCTGGACGCCGCCCATGATAATACTAATTCACCTGAAAGTTCTGCACCTAACCAGTTTGTTACAGCACAAGAAATTGATGGGTTACTTACTCATGCTCTATCAAAATTCTTTAATCAACAACGAGAAAACCCCACAATGGACTTGGGGGCTCCCTTGACAGGTTCTGCGGTACGGCCTCTGATAACGTCAATCGATTTATCTAAGATTCCTAACCCTCCTACTTTGTCACCGGCAGGGAGCTCTAAGCCAGCTACGGCGGCATTCACTACGTCAAATGTCAGGGTCATTACGGATGTTAATCCACCCCCTCTAGACAAAGCGCCTCTTAGAAAGGTAGCTATGCCCCTGCTTTATGGGCCAGACGAGTCATGGGTCCCTTTGAACCCCTCTAAGCCAGAGCTTGCCCAGCCTACCTTGTCAGGGGAACTCCCGGTACCAAGTGAGTGGTTTATCCAGGGAAATAAGTCTAAGAAATTAAGGGCATTGGATGCCTTGGGTAAGGTTTTGGATGTAAATATCAAGGCTATACCTAGTTATTATTATCAGGATTATTTTGTTTATGCATCTAAGCCTGCTTTACCCCCTGCCTCAGCTTCAAAACTTTTTTCAGACTGGTCTAAGCTGGATGGGTTTAATGATATTAAGGCTCTGTTGGCTATTACTCCTGAACTAGATTTACAGACCGTCACAGACGAGACAGCTAATCCAGTGTTGAAGGTGGGACAGTTAGGACCAGGACCTTGGGTGGATTGGGAGGTAGAGGCTCAGAACTTTGCAACCACTTTCACTTCTAAATCTTCCCACCAGATCCCTCAGGATACACATTCATGGTTCTCAATGCCGGTAGGTTCTGCCGGCGGAGTTCCGTCAGCTTTATTTTCCTTTTTAGCTGCCCCTAAGATTAATCTTTGTGAACTAAAGGAACCATTCATTACCCCTACCCCTTCTCACCTAGACAGAGAATTTAGGCTTAGGGGAAAAGCTTTCCGCCTGTTTTCACAGTACATAGTTTCTCAACAGGTGGCTAAGTCTTTACTCAGGTCTACTCAGGCAATCGCAGACGCGGATGCTCGAAGATCAGTTGAATTATCCCGGCGTCTGATTCTTCAGTCGTCAATTCAATCCTTAGGTGACATACGCACAGCCTTACTTGAGGCGGTGCGAGCACGACAGGATCTTAGAATGTCATTAGTTCGCAAGCTGCCTGATCGCATTGCTAACCAGGTGGTTATGTCCCCAGTACTTACACCTTCTTTAATGTCCCCTGATGTATGGCGAACAGTGTTTAACATGGCACAGGCCGTGAAGCACAGTCCCGCACAGGCTAAGAAACCCGCATTTAACTTCCCCAAACCTAAGCCTCCTACTAAAGCTCAGCCAGGGGGTTCTAAGCCGTTTCTTCCGCCTAAGTCCTCCCAATCCCCCCTGGGTCAGTTCAGGCATAGACAGAGAGGGTTTTCAGGACAGAGGGGACGCGGCCAGTATAAGCCGGGTCAGGGCCAGTCTTCGGCCCACACCAGCCAGCCGGCGAAGCGGCCAACACCACCAAAACCACCATCAAAAAACTAAAGTCTTTCTCACTCCCAGTGCCTACCTTAGAGCCGGAGGAACCGAGGGAAGTACAGCCGGCGAACCCTTGTCTGCTAACTGGGTCGTTCCGAACGTGTCACCAAGCATGGCCGTTAAAAACATGGGCACGGATGGTGGCACGCAAAGGCATCACTTGGCAGTGGCTCCGGCGACCTCGCTTACGTCAGCCGACAACGGCAAATTGTGTTTCATTAGAGGTGGAGCTGCTGGTCCAGGAGATGATTGCCAAGAATGTCATCATCCCGGTACCCCCAGATTACCCTGTATTCACGTCAAAACTGTTTTTGGTTCCCAAACGGGACAGTGTTCAGATGAGGCCGGTCGTAGACCTGTCGTATCTGAATCTTCACATTTACAACGAGTCTTTCAGAATGTTAACAGTTCATCAAATCAGGCTAACACTTCCGCCGGGTGGCTGGATGTGTTCCCTAGACCTGACAGACGCCTATTGGCACGTGTCGGTCAACAAAAGATTTCAAAGGTTTCTGGCCTTGAGGATCAGGCACCAAAATTTTGTTTTTCAAAGGATGCCGTTCGGTTTGAACCTAGCACCTCGATTATGCTCAAAATTAGTCAGGCAAGCCCTGATGCCATTGTTAAAACAGGGAATCAGAGTGTTGTGGTATCTAGACGACTGGCTGGTGGTGGCAGAGACACAACAATTATGCATAAAACATGTCAATATCATTTTAAATCATGTCAAAACTCTAGGCTTCAAGGTAAATCTGGTAAAGTCAAACCTTGTTCCCTCAAGAGTAATTCAGTGGATAGGGCTGGTCTGGGACACCGCCGCTCTCACTCTGAGTCAGAGTGTGGACAATCGCAACAGGTTTCGCAGGAAACTGTTCAGGTTTCTTCACAGTCTGACTACGACACGAAGAGTCTGGGAGTCTCTGGTCGGCTCTCTCAACTGGATTCAGCTAACTGTCAAGTTGGGCCGGTTGAAAGTAAAACGATTAATATTGGAGGGCAACAAATATTTCCCACTCTTACCGGCGGGAAAATTATGGCCCATACCAAAATTAATCCACACCTTACTAGCGGTCTGGGCGAAGAGGGAAACATTGCACTCAATCATGTCATGGACCTCTCCTCCTCCAACGGTATGGGTAGACACGGATGCGTCAGGCACCATAGGGTGGGGATTTCAGTCAAATCAGGGGCACCAGGGTCAGGGACTTTGGTCCCACTTAGAAATCGCTCACATAAATGTCAAAGAGTTACTAGTCCCATTGTATTTCCTTCAGGCTCACGGCTCGGCGTTACGGGGCAAGTCAGTGGCCTTCAGAATGGACAATCTGAATGCAGTTCACTGTATTCAGAAACAAGGGTCAACGAGGTCAAGGAAGTTGCTACTCGTGTCGGAAGAGATTTTTGTCCTAGCCACCAGTCTAGATATTTATCTTCACGCATCTTATCTCCCAGGCGTAGCGAGCGAACGTCTGGGCAGACGCTCTGTCCCGGAGACAGAGCACGACAGTAGAATGGGAGCTCAAGCAACCCATTTTCGACCTAATGATTGCGGAGCTCTCCCATCCACAAGTGGATCTTTTTGCGTCCGAGGAGACTCACAAGCTCCCTCTATACCTCACCCGCCGGACGATAACGCCGGCAGGGGGGCCAGACGCCCTAGTGACAGACTGGAACAGATGGAGCTCCATCTATCTGTTTCCACCGCCAGATGCGTCACTAATGTGCCACGTAGTGAACAAACTACGAGTTTATCGAGGCTTAGTCTCGCTAATCGCGCCCCTGTGGCCGGCGCAGGTGTGGTGCCAGCAGTTAATAATGTGGTGCCCGGACCCGGTATCGCTCCCGGTCAGGTACTTCCACTTAGACACGATTGGCAACCTAGAGACCTCGCTGACTTTTGCATTATGGACATTCAGGAGGCCAAGTGGCTAGCACCATACGGTAGGGATGTGACCAATAAATTGCTCAATCAATATACTCAGTCTACTAAGCGACAATATCAATCTCATTGGAAAGCTTTTACTTCTTGGATTGTTAGAACGGAACAAACTGTACCCTCAGTGGCATTGGTTTTTAATTACTTGAACTATCTGTTTGAGCAGAAACGTTTATCTGTGGTTACTCTGAAGAATCACTTAACTGCGATTAGAGTGCCCTTTTTCGACCTTACAGGTCTATCCATACCGGTGGCGGAGGAAACAGGATTTATGAGAGCGTGTTTTAAACTCCGCCCACCTCCCCGTCAGCTCATGCCTACTTGGTCTCTGGACAAAGCTTTGTCTTTACTTCATTCTCGTCTGTATCAAAATACTGCAGACTTTGCTTTAATCTTAAAGAAAGCAGTTTTCCTTTTGGCTTTGGCCACCGGAAACAGAGTGTCTGAGCTGGCGGCGATGAGCAACACACCTAATTGTCTTAGGTTTGGTAGACTTAATGATTCCATTTCCATTGCACCCTCCCCGGCGTTTGTAGCCAAGAATGAGCATAGTGCACACGTGTTTTCTGAATTCACGGTGCCGGCGTTAAAAAGGGGAAAGGTGCATCATAATTTATGTCCAGTGCAAGCTCTAACCAAATATTTAAGAATAGCTCCTCATAACCCCCAAGGTGCTTTATGGGTAGCGAGTACGGGTAAACGCTTACTTAAACGGCGATTAGCCTCTCTTCTGGTAGAAGTCATTAAAGAGAGTAATCCCGGCGTTGTGGGTAGGGCCCACGATTTACGCAAGTGGGCGGCCTCTTTACGTTTCCTGAAAAACTTTTCAGTTGAAGATATTGCGTCCACACAGTTGTGGGCGTCTAATCATACGTTTCTCTCTAGATACTTGTCAGTTGCTCTAGACAAACCTTCCTTACCATGTATAGCTTTAAGGCAGAGGGTCTAGGTGGCCCTGTAGTCACTTATGTTTATTTTCAAGGAAGGGGGGGGGGGGGGGTGCAGTCAGTTGACATAGGACACCCTAGACCCCGCCGGAGTATGAGAACTGTGATACAATTTAAGGTGGAAATGTGATATGAAAATTTCTCTGAGAGAATTTGTGCTAGTACAAAGTTTAGTACAAAACAACAGTGTTGTTATAGTAGTTTTAGCTGCGAAAGCAATGTAACATTAGTTCAATGGAGTTCATTAGCAATTGATCTCCACATGTATTTTGGGGTTTATGATGTGCACATATAAACTTATAACTTATTATTTGTCACCACTCGTTGAGTGGGGTGCCTTTTGTAACTACAGATCTGTGTTCAGAATCTTCAGGGTTACCTATTTTTGTCAGGCAGGCTTCTTTGAAGCACGCACCTGCCTGAACCCCCTTTTTCTTGTATATTTCCGGCGTACGCCGTATTAAATACATTTTTCAAAAGTAAGAATACTATGTGGTTGTTTTTATTATCTGCTTTTCTAGAGTTATGATATGATTACGAATGTCCCCCTCCAGTCTTAGATATCAGGCATGTTCGTCAATGATGGAGGGGCCACTAATAAATTATAGGTTTGACTCCTGTAAGGAGATTAGGAAAACCTAATATTTAGTAGTGGCCCCGTAATCATTGACGACTGGGGCCCTCCCGACCGTCCCCTTCCCATTCGTTGATGTATTAAGGATTTTGGTTTACTTGATATGTCAGTGAAGGAGGAATGACGCCTGGATCAGCGTCTGGTCAGAAATCCACACAAGTACATCCACGATATGATGGAAAGCTTATTGGATAGTTATTCTTATTTTCTTTTTGTTTTTATTTTTTACGAAGTTTTTTCGTAGTGAGAACCCAATTCATAATGACTGAAGCCATGAGTGAGGTCGCGTGCGCTCATGATGAAGGCTCCTCAGTTTTTAAATGCTCTGCGCGGTAGATTCAAACTACGGCGGATTAGTGTTTGAAGAGGATGCCTTATGTAATAGGCATGTTCGTCAATGATTACGGGGCCACTACTAAATATTAGGTTTTCCTAATCTCCTTACAGGAGTCAAACCTATAATTTAGTAGGGCCCCGTAATCATTGACGATGTTAGTGCCCTCCCTGCCATCCCCTTCCCATTCGCTTGATTTCTGAAGTTGTATCTTGATATATCAGTGAAGGAAGTATAGCCGCTAGAGGACCAGCGTCAGGAATCCACACGCAAGAAATCCACGCATGGGAGAGCTTGAGTATAGCAATTATTAAGTTAATTTTTCTTTTTTCTTTTTTACGATTTTTTTTCGTAGTGAGTACCCAATCATAAAGACGATTCCATAAGAGAATACGCGTTGCACTTATGAAGTTGTACTCCTGTCCTCCCGCGCGGTAGATTCAAACTAGCGACCGCGGTGTTTGATGGGAGACTATTATACTAATAGGCATATCGTCAATGATTACGGGGCCCTACTAAATATTAGGTTTTCTTTACTTCCCTCCGGAATCAAGCCTATAATAGCACTCTTCTGGTCGGCACAGGCCTGGTTCAGCCAAGTCAAGAAATGGTGCAAAAACCCGATACCGCTGACAGCAGAGCGTTTCTGCTTCAAGACGATTGGTAACCTACAGACCTTTGCTGACTATTCATTGTTCGACATTCAGAATGTCAAGTTACATTTTGGGGGAACAGTGTTGCTACCAAGTTAAAAAATGTATATGCAGAGTCCACCCAGTGGTAATACCAATCCCATTGGAAGGCTTTCACAACTTGGTTTGTGGATGACCGTTAGTCCAAACTTTCACCATCCCTCCCTTTAGTTGCCTTGTACGTCACACAGTAGGATACATTGGCCATATTCTTTTCTTTTTCACAAAATGTGAAGGCCCCCTTACCACCAGGGGTAACATATTGTACTGTATACAGTACTGTAGTAAAAATGTTTGAAAGTGATAAATTCATTCAGAGAGGAGATGGAAGTAAGTTTCTTAGAAAAGCTTTTAAATCCAAGGAAGGGACTTGATGGCTACAATGATTTGTAGTTGATTTTGATGACATTAACATTTTAATGTAATGGTGACTTTAGTGTTGATGTTAACAGTACTGTATGATGATGATATATTGGTGTCCACTATACCTGTGTTTCTTATCTACAGGTGGTTGGTGGGATGTATCAGGACAACCTGTGCATTGTTATAGCCAAGGACTTGGAAAAGGCTTTTGGAGGCTGGATCTGTCCTTCCAAGATCCTCTGAGAACCTAGTAATTTATTATTTGTGCATGAAACATTGATTGTCAGGTTACAATTGTTTTAACTTGTTATACAAAGTCAGGCTTGTCAAATTATCAACACTAACTGGTTTCTTTGTGGTTATATACTGTATTTAATCTATCTATCTATTGCCGGACGCCTTACTCCCCTTAATGAGGGTGGCCATACACAGAAGGCCCCCAAGCAGACTTATTCCCTGTAAGAGGGACAACCCGAACCAGTTTACTGAAGGACTTACAGGATTGACCACTCAATTTAGGATCCGTCCGACTCCGAGGCCCTGTATGTATCTTGTTAGCATTATTTTTCTACAGTGCTGTTCGGCTAGTCCATCCTCTAACCTGCCTTACACTTAGATAAGCAGTACGGATTTGTATCAGGTTTACTCCTTTATACAGGTTGCCGACCTGCCGACAAAGGCTGACGAGGCCCATCCACCCGGATTTTTATAAGGTTGTCTCCCCTAGATGGGTTGCCGACCAAGGCTAACGAGTCCCATCCACCCTGTATATTTAATATTAGTTTGTAATTATATTTCTTTCATTATCTTCCTTTGTATGTATGTATGTATATACTCAGGCACATACCCCATAGCTGAGGGTGGCCAACTCGAGAGAGCCCGAACAGAAACTACAATTAAAGTTCCAATTCTTAGAGTCCGGGACCAGTTTCGCGTTCTCTCGCCCCCTTTCTCTGTTTCGTCTTGTAGGTGAATATTACAAGAGAGGATGATTCTTAGCCTCCCACCCCTGAAGTAGGAAAAGTAGAACAGGAAAAGAGACAGACAGAAACAGGTTAGGTAGGGTAGAGCAGGCCAAACCTCACTCTGGATAGGTATATCCAGTCATCTTACAAAGCTTATTTCCACAGGCTTTATTATTTACACACATCTCTGTAATTCACTGTTTAAGTTTCACTATTTTAGATTATCAAAAACCCAAAGTAAAACAAATTCTTGCTTCCCAACTACTTTTCTTCCTTTGCTAATGCAATTAAGTTAACAATAACTTTCCTTGCATCTTCCTTTAACTTCACTGTTACCAATCACTTATTAGAAAGCTAACCTATAAATTCATTCAGCACCTTAACACTTCTGAGAACAATATAATTAAAATGCTACAAACTCCTAGCATGGAGTACACCTCTAGGATTCATGCACATTGGAGGAGGTTGCTATATGGCTAACCCTATGTAATGTATTCAGGTCTGCTACTTTACAGAATTAGCATACCGGTACTGAACCTCATAGTGCAGTACTGTACCAGTATTTCTATACTGTACTGTAGCAATTTCCTGTACCGGTAGCTAAATGATGTGAGGCATGGTACTGTACACTATTAAGACATATGGTCATTAAAATACGCAGTAGTTTGATAGCCACGGTTTTTGGGTGGGACAGTGCTGTGAACTACATACTGGCAAACTGGGTAGTATTCTATTTTTTGTATGTATGTATACTTGTATGTTATTGTAAGGTGTATATGGACCCCAGTATGGTCCCCTCTGTACTGTGTGAGTCTTGAATAAAGCATTATTGTTATTATTATTAACTACAGTTATATATTTACTGTGTGAGTCTTGAATAAAGCATTATTGTTATTATTATTAACTACAGTTATATATTTACTGTGTGAGTCTTGAATAAAGCATTATTGTTATTATTATTAACTACAGTTATATATTTTATTATGTTGGATGCAGATGATGATGCAGTTTTTACCACCCTGCTGAATAGCTGGGCTAAGGTGGGTGCCCTGATGATCAGGGACTTTAATGAACAGTTGCCACAGATTGCTCGATCGCACCGTTCACCAACAGCACTGGCGTCTGCCAATAGCACACTGGCTGGCCCCGAGACTTATATAAGTATAAAAATTACATGCATATTTCAGTTCCACATCTCACCACTTCTTTCACACACCTTGTGTAGTATTTTGAAATTTTACCATTATAAATGATTAAACTCTGTGGCCGCCTTCTGTAATGTTACACAAGCTAGTATTGTTAGTATATAAACAACTTCCTTTTATCCATTCACTTCCTTCTGCAGTATTATTATTATACTGTATACTGTCTATATTAAATTAGTAGCACATTCCAATCTTCTCCTTATAATTGCTCCTAATGGGCTCATTTATTATTATCTTTTTGAACTAATGGGGGACTTCTACAAGAGTCCAAGAGACCAAAGGGGTTCAATGAGTACAAAATCTCTGACCGAACAAAATGCTTGATTACTTACGAGTAATACACGCAGCTGTAATTAAATACATATTCAACTATTAGCATATTTTTTTCCTATTATATTGCAGGATGATATTAATGACAAATTTAGTAATATGGTAATTTATGGCTTTGTATGTATGTAATGAAATATCATATTAATCATTGCTATTATTAAAAGGAAAACAAATTGAGTCCTGTATAATCCAGATGTTGATATACAGTAGGCCTATAGCCATAACAAAATCAATTTGTATCTCTTATATAATTGTTGTTAAGTAATTCAAGTTTATCTAGTTAGAAACAATAATTATCTACTGAGCAGTAGCATAATGGAAGGAGACAAAGCATGGGAAAAAACAAATTTACAGTTTGGACAGAGTTCATCACCGCAGTATTTATATTACCACTACATTACTATAAAACTTTATTACAGTTTCTTACAGTAGATTCTCTGGAAAAAAGCAAACTAGGCCTGTGTATCCAGCTCAGTACCAGTACTTGCACTGCTGCGGTCGTTCACGGTGTTGGCGGCGGCGGTAGCAGACGCAACATTTTTACTATTCTGTATTTTTGCTTTATAATCAAACTTCAAATCTTGTCTTCCCCATGCTTTATCAAGATTACTTTCAAACTCCCTTATTGATTCGGAATCGACTACATACTGGGGCAGTGCGTTCCACTCATTTACCACTCTATCACAAAATGAGTTCTTTGCCTTCTCAAGCCTATTTCTTTCTTTGTAAATTTTCTTTGAGTGTCCTCTCGTTCTTGTTCCCTCCTGCATCAAGAAGATACCTTCACACACATCCTCATCATACTTTCCTGACACTATCTTAAAAGTCTCTATCATATCCCCTCTCTTTCTCCTATATACCAGTGTCGGAAGCCCCAGTGTCCTCAACCTCTGCTCATAGCCCGCGTTCTTCAACGTTGGTACAGTCAGGCCTCTCAATACGCGAGTATATGGGCGACACACGAGGGCGCGGAATGGAAATTCGTGTATTAGCAATAGAGTATTATATGGGAATAAATCGATATGGGCGGCACTGACTCCAAGTTGTCTACTTTAGGCCTATTTATCTCCGTCAATATATGTATACATAAACATCCAAATCATAAGAAAATATAACAATAATAAGTTTGTTCTTGCGAGGCGGCATGATGATGGGGGCAAAAAACTATATCACTGCACACGAGTCGAACTGCGTGGACTGAGGGTAGACTGGCGTCCCTGCGCAGATGGATGCGCGGAATGGTGGGGGGGCCTCGCGTATTAGCTGAACTCCCCGGAATTGCCCTTATATCGGCCCCGGATTCGCGTTTTAAAGGTACATCACACGTTTTGAAAGTTTTGAGTATGATTCGACCCCCTCCTCGCGTATAAGGTGAATCGTATATTAAAAGCTCGCGTATTGGCAGGCCAGACTGTACTAGCTTGCTAGCTCTCCTCTGCACTTTCTCCACTGCTTCTATATCCTTTACCATATATGGAGCCCACACCTGGTTTGCATATTCCAGGTGCAGCCGAACCAGCGCTGTATAGAGATTCCTGAAGATTTCTTCGTCAAGTGACACAAATGTCCTCCTTATCAGTCCTACAATTTGTTTTTCTTTTCCGCTAAATGTTCTGAGAAATTTAACTTATTGTCTATCACTACTCCTATATCCTTTTCTGCATTCACTTCCTCCATCACTTCATACATACTGTATCCTACCTTGTCTATCTTGCTTGTCCCAATCCGCATGTACTTGCATTTTTTTGGATGAAAAGGCATTAACCAATGCTCAGACCATCCCTTCATGCCATCCACATCTCCTTGAAGCAAACCCACATCTTCCATACTCCTCACTCTTCTATACAGCTTAGTGTCATCCGCATACAGGTATACCTCACTTCCATTAGTTATAACTTCAGGTAAGTCATTGATAAATATAACGAACAGTAGTGGTCCCAACACAGATCCCTGAGGAACCCCAATTGTAATTTCCCTCCACCCCGAGCCTATTCCATTCACCAGCACCCTCTGTCTCCGATCTTTCAGGAAGGCTTCTATCCATTTCACACATTTCTCCCCTATATTATAGCTTCTAACTTTCTCTATTAACCTTTTATGCGAGACCTTATCGAAGGCCTTCATAAAATCACAATATACCACGTCTATAACATCACCATCCTCCAGAATTCCAATCATCTACCACCTTAATTAGCTGTAGTACCGTCGACCTCCCCGGCAAGAATCCGAACTGTCTCCCACTGAAAAGTTGGTTTGATTTCATATGCTTCATTATTCCTTCTCTAATTACCGTTTCCATTAGTTTACACACAACACTTGTCAAACTGACTGGTCTATAATTTCCTGGGTCATTTCTCTTTCCCTTCTTAAATATAGCTGTTATGTTCGCCTCTCTCCAGTCCATCAGGATTTTTCCTGTATTAAACGATACCTCAAATAACATTTTCAATGGCTCTACTAACATCTCACCTCCTTCCTTTATGATTCTTGGGTGTATCCCATCCGGTCCCATGGACTTACTTCTGTTAATTTTTTCTATAGCCCTTCTTATTCTAGCATGGGAAAACTATTAATTCTAGTGCAGGTGCCTGTTTGATGGGAATATTTGGCACTGCATCATCCGACTCTACTGTTTGTACCCCCCCAAAGTATTTCCCCAACACCTCTGCTTTCTCCTTATCCGTCTCCGCTCTACTCCCATCATCCAACCCCCCTACCAGCTCCGGGATCCCTACTCTTCTCGTTAACTTTTCCTGAATGTACTTCCAGAATATTTTTGGATTATCCTTCACGTTTCTTGCAATCTCTCTCTCCCTTTCCTTTACCCCCCTCCTTGTCTCCCACCTTATTTTATTGTTTATTTGTCTACGTTCCAAATCCACTACTTTAGCTTCTATACTAGATCCCCTGTTCTTTTTTAACACTTTTAATCTATCCCACAATCGTTTCTTTCTTCTTATCAAAGTCCACAGCTTTCTTTTCATTGGTAATTCTGGGTTCGTTCTTTTCCTCAATTTTGTTTTATCCTTATATTCCCTTACTGGTACACATTCGGATATAACATCCTCCAGTTTGACTCTAAACTTCCTCCACATTCCTTCAGCGTCTTCACCGTTCAAGTATTCCCCCCAGTCAATGTCCAGACACCTTCTCAGCAGCTCATAATCTGCTCTGTCATACATGTATATTTTTGTATTGCTTCTATCATCCCTCTCTGTTTTAATATTGCAACTAAAACTTATACAGGCATGGTCACTACGACCTATAGGGCTATCCACATTGACATGTTCCACTATATCCTCCTCATTGCTAAAAATTAAATCAAGTACACTCCCCTGCTTCATATCTCTATATCTTGTCATCTCTGTAATATGTTGCATTAAAAAACAATTTCTTACTTTCTCTATAAACTTGTTTTCAAGGCTACACTGTCCCGCTGGAGTAGTACAATTTGCCCAGTTGATCCTTGGCAAATTGAAATCACCAATCAAAATCTTATATTTGTTCTCTCTATTATCTATTTCCTCCATTGCTTTCAGTAGGTTATCATCCTCTTCCCTACTATTATTTGGGCTTCTATATATAGAGGCAATTAGAATTTACCCTCTTGTACATTTTACTTCAATACACAAATACTCACAATACTGCTGTCTCATATCCACCTCATTTACCTTGAGCTCTTTTCTAACATAAATAAACAGTCCTCTTCCAACCTCTGCTCTAATAGCATTCCTCTCGTACAACTCAAAACCCTCCAAACTATACTCCACCAGTTCCCTTTCAATTCTAGCATTTTTTGGTCTTACTTCTTGTAAGGCTATGACATCAGGTTTTTCCTCTTCATCCTGCATCCTACATATCAGTTCTCTTTTCTTGTCCTGGGTAAACACATCCACATTACTAAACATGATCCTTAATCTTTCTACCATTCCTTCAGCAGCTACATTATCCCGCTCCTCCTGTCCGTGCCCTACTCCGCCCCTCACACTACTGGTACTGGGTCTGCAGCTTCTTCTGCCTCTCCCAGAGACGCTTCCACCCTGCTCTCCACCTCTGCCACAACTTCTGTCACATTCTCTTCCCTCCCTGCTCTCCCTCTCCCTTTCATTCTTATAAACCACTTCCTCAATTTCCCGTCCCTCACTCTCCAGAAAAACTTCTTCTTATCCTCCTCACCCAACTTTCCATTTTCCTCATCAGCCTTTTCATGTAGTTCCTTTATTTGTTTTCTTTGTTCTATGCTCAAATCCTTCTTTAATCTTATATGTTTCAGTTCTTCACTTTTGTTTAGTCTCCAACTAAAAATTTTCACAGTCTCTACCACTGCCCTGGTTTTAAACTGTACCCTTATAGGTCTCATCTCCCCCCTTCTATATCTACCTATCCTACTGACTTCCTCCACCTGCCCATCCCATCCACATCCATCTACATCAACAGCTTTCATGACCTCCTTCACTTTCTCCATATCTCTCACTTTTCTCACTTTTATATCTGAGTTACTCCATGATTACCTCAATTAAAGCATAAAGCAATGCATAAAATTCACCACAGTTACCCAAAGTATTCAGTTGTTCATTCTACATGTTCCTTGCCATGACTGACAAAAATATAGGTTTGAGTCCCGGAGGGAAGAATGAAAACTATTATTTAGTAGTGGCCCCGAAATAATTGACGATATGCCTATTACATAATTGCTCTCTTTCAAGCACCCGCGTCAGCCTGTTTGAAACAACCCGCCACAGGGAGAAAGAGTGCCTACGTCATAAGGGTACGCTCATTCTCTTATGGAATCGTCATTATGATTGGGTACTCACTACGAAAAAACTTCGTAAAAAAATAAAAAATAAAAATCTACTTAAGAAATGCTATAATAAAGCTTCCCAACTTTTGTGGAAGTCTTGCTGTAGACTTGACTCCATCATTGACGATATGCCTGATATCTCAAGACTGGATGGGGACATTCGGGACAATCTCTAAACCCCTAGTCAAACCTACTATAGGTCGAGAAAAACACCCATAATAGCATTCTTAATTTTATTGTATACAACTATACATACAATATTTGGTATAAAAAATGGAAAGAGAAGCAGATTGCACACTTCGAAGAAGTCTGCTTGTAGATAACCTTGCAGGTACATGTAGGTAATGAATATCACATTGAGATTCATAAAATAAAGGTCAAGAATTCCTTGATTCTTGATAAAAATAAAGATAGTTCTCCGATTCTCCCTATATGTCAAAGTTCTGTAAAAACAATCTAGTTATTTGGGTACAAGTATTTAGTCCTTGAAATTATTATTTTTTTTTCAACTAGTTTAACCAGACCGCTGAGTTTTGAAACAAAACTCATGGTCCTTGAAATTAATTTGAACATATAATTACTGTATAATGTTGTTGTTGTTGTTGTTGTTCCCTAAGCTGCCTGGCCGAACAGCCCCGAGTCCCTGAGAAAGGCCATGGCCACGATCGGGCTTTCCCACAGAGCTCTCATTGAGTGTAGATTGTGTTGTTGGCATAAGTGGTTGTGTGAAATGCAGTCTTCTATGATGTGTTTAATGGTATGGGGTGCTGTGTTACATCCCGGGCAGGCGTCGACAACGGAGTCATCCAGTCTCTTCTGATAGCTCAGGAGAGCTGGATGGTGTCCGCATCTCAGCCTGGCCAGGTGGACTCTGTCCTCGCGAGGAAGGGAGGATTCGGAAGGATGGATTTCGGGAGATCGTGCATGCAGCTGCGTGTTGTCTGTGAGTGAGTGGATGGATCGGTGAGAGATATGAGTATGGATGTGCTTCTGGAAGTTGGTTCGGGGTGGGCAGGGAGGGAGAGAGGACAATAATTGTGTGTGATACCGTGTGCTGGGTGTTGTTTTGATATTTCTTGGTGTCTGTGGGTGTGTTGCCATGTAGTTTAGTGGGTGGTCTTGGTTCGTGGAGGCTGCTGCCAGGAATTGAGTGCCTCTCATGTCCAGATGGTCTTTGACTTTGAGGATTTTGGTTTCTTGATGTAGGTGATCTGTGGGTGCAGTAGCTGTGCAGCCTGTAATGATCTTCAGGGCTTTGTTTTGAATAGTCTGTAAGGTCTTATTTATTAGTGGCCCCTCCATCATTGACGATTATGCCTATTACATAAGGCACCCTCTTCAAACACTCATTTACCGTAGTTTGAATCTACCGCGCAGAGCATAAAAAATTGAGGAGCCTTCATCATGAGCGCACGCAACCTCACTCATGGTTCGTCATTATGAAATTGGGTACTCACTACGAAAAAACTTCGTAAAAAATAACAAATAAAAAGAAAATAAGAATAACTATTCATAAGCTTTCCATAACTTCGTGGATGTACTTGTGTGGATCTTTAACCAGACGCTGACTTCAGGCGTCATTCTTCCTTCTCTGCTCTGCGCTCAACCTGCCCTGATGTGTCTCCCCACGCTCCGCTCGTTCCGCATTTGCTGCGTCCCTAATGAGTTTTTTCTCATTTGTTTACTCTAGGATGTATCGAGTAAGGTTAGGATATGCGTAGTAGGGGTGTCATGGGCGGGCTGCCCGCAGTTCACTGTATTTTGGGTCGTGTGTTTTGGACGCCTATTTCGGGCGTACCCTCGTGGTCCCGGGGTGGACGCGTGAAACGTTTTCGCGGTTTAGCTAGCCTAGTTACTTTTTTTTTTTTTTTTTTTTTTTTTTTTTTTTTTTAAAAGAGACAATGAATGGAGGAAGGAAAAACACAGATAAAACAAAAAGGTCCATGTGCCTAAAGGCATCCTCCATTCATAAAATGTTTGTAACAACTGGATTTAAACATTTGTAGATTGTAAGTTTGTGGAAAGCAATTCGAGGGAAGTGAATTCCAAAGAGTAGTAGCTCTGGGGATAAATGAATTCTGATAAGCAGAAGTCCTGCATTGTGGAGGAGAAAGTGTAAAGTGTAAAAGTTGGCTTTAACTACGCGTGATTAGGCTTCTTTTTATCTTTCTGATGAAGTTGCCTTATTTGTTTGTTTTCTGACGTTCCTAGCGTATTTTTCTTCACTTAGTGAAGTTTTTTCTAGGTCCCGTGTCAGTGCTTCCCTCTCCCGGGTATATTTCTTCGAGGTGTGTTGGCTGTTGTTCCTGTTGTGATAATATTCAGTGCTTTTTGTTTTATTACCACATGTATAAGCGATACTCCGTCTGCTTAGGCCTAGCCAGCGTCTCGTAGCTTTTTTACATGTACAAGTGTTATTGATTTATTGTATAAATATGTACTACTGTGTCATGTGTGTTCTGGATAAGTTGTGTATTGGCTTATTCCAGGCACTATTTGTGTACCTCCGATTGCTTCTGGTTGGTGTGGGTTACCGTTTCCGGCGGGTTTTCTCGATTGCTCCGTGAAAACCCGGCTGGTTCTCAGATTGCGTCTGGTGGGTATGGGTTGCCTTTTCCGGCGGGTTTTCTCAATTGCACCGAGAAAATCCGGCTGGTTGCCGAGTTTTAATCACGGGTGGTTAAAATAGGCTAGTTTCCCCCGGCGAGTGGTGGCTTGAGGGCTCTCCAGAACTGCGTCTCTGTAGTGGGGCCTGTGTTCAGGCTTACTATGTGTTTCCCGGCGGAAGGGCTTTACCCGGTTCAACTAGGGGTTCATGCGGACACCTGTTGACGATAGTTTCTCCCGGTTTTGAAAAGCCGTTGAAAAACTGGGCTGTGTTGTTTGAGTAGTCTTTCCACCCCGGCGATCTTTTGCAAAGAAGTGGGGATAGGAACAATCGGGGTTAACTTTTCTATTATTTTTCACCCGGCGGTTGAACCTCGGGAGGGTGGGAATCACGGATTTGCAATTCGGTAGGATTAGCCTAACAATTGAGGGATACATTGAGGTATCAAGACATTCAACTCACGGCGATCTAATGATTAAGATGGGCTTAACCTGGCTAACTGCGTTATAATAAGGCGGCCGGCGTCTTAGTATGGGTTCCCGGTGAACGTTATATCACAGGGAAGACTGCGTCACTTATAAAGAACTGCTCATCTTTATATCATGTCTGAGGATATTCTTAAATCTTTTGGACACGTAAAGTTATTTACAAATCTTTACATACGAACCTACAGGGTAACGAGAGGTAATGGTGGGGTATTACGTCTCGTTGCCCGGCGGTTCATTAACCCTCCAACCCCGGCTAGGGTAGATCGTGACTGTACTCTGTGACCGGGGGTTTTGAGGAATTTTGGTCCATGTTGATTCACCTGTTACTCCTGAAATACATGACACAAAGTTATAAAAAAAAAAAAAAAATGTTGCACAAACCTTCATGTGTAGAATGCCGTTGAGTAGAGGTCTCTAGCCCAAGTGATTGCATAATGGCGAGCGCGGGAAGTGGAGTGATTTTTATGCGGGAAAATCTTCCCGCGTTCGGATGCGTCGCCTTGGCCCAGGCCCCGGCTTGGCTAACCTACTGCGCACTTAGCCACTCGTCGCGCCAGAGTTTTTACCTCCCGGAGGCGATTTTATTTATTGATAGTGATGTTATTATAGTTATTTGGAGTCCAATTATATAAAATATGTGTATTAGGCTATCATTGTCACTAATATTTCACATTTTCACTCGATACCGTAGTTTTTATGAGTAATTGAGGCTGGTTATTGTTATATTA
Organism: Paralithodes platypus; assembly: GCA_032716605.1. Lineage (NCBI taxonomy): Eukaryota > Metazoa > Arthropoda > Malacostraca > Decapoda > Lithodidae > Paralithodes > Paralithodes platypus. The sequence continues at coordinate 50,140,458 of CM064498.1, forward strand.
CGCACTGATTATTCGTTATCACAGGTGTTTATTATACTTTGGCCATCTAATATTAGTTCGTGTGTCACTTTCACTTTGGTAAATATGCTTGAGAGAGTGTCACTGTCACTGATAATGCTCATTTTCACTTGATACGGTACATTTTATTAGTAATTGAGGTAGGTTATTGTTGTTGTTGTTGTTGTTGTTGTTCCCCAAGCTGCCTGGCCGAACAGCCCCAAGGCCCCGAGCAAGGCCAAGGGCATAACCGAGCGCCCCCACAGAACCCTCCCTGCCCACCACAATAAAGCCTTGGTGACCGAAGCCACTCCATGGCGGGGAGCGGAGGAGGGTGCGGAAACGCCCGGGAAACCAAAGCCCCACCCAGGGCCCTGTGCCCCTCAGCAATTATGAAGAGAAAGTTGAGGGGCAAAGGAAAAATGTGACGCTTTGGCTTCCAATCTTGGTAGATTGGGAGGTCAATCCACGGAAAAGACGCCGTCACTTGAGATCCAGGAAAGACACAAGCAAAAGGAACAGTCGGAGTAAGCTATGGGTATGGCAGAGATCGCTCAGTTCTCACTCTGATAGACCAGCCCATCACCATATGACTAGAACCCAATCCTCTCGGCATCAGCTAGGAAAGGCCCTAGAAAGCCGCCTTTGGCGGGGGGATAGCTCCCCTATTTCAACCCCTTTCGGGGTTGGGCACCCGCCTAGGTAGGTTATTGTTATATTAGGCAGTGCTTGTTCGTTATCACAGGTGTTTATTATACTTTGGCCATCTAATATTACTTCGTGTGTCACTTTCACTTTGGTAAATATGCTTGAGAGAGTGTCACTGTCACTGATAATGCTAATTTTCACTTGATACGGTACATTTTATTAGTAATTGAGGTAGGTTATTGTTATATTAGGCACTGATTATTCGTTATCACAGGTGTTTATTATACTTTGGCCATCTAATATTATGTTATGTGTCACTTTCACTTAGTTATATGCTTTGTAAACGTTTTATATACAATTTATTGTGTCTTTTTTCACTTATTTATATATGTTTTCATAATACATGACTTTTTTATCACAATACATTGTTTTATTTCCACTTGTTGCCTATATACATACATATTGTCAGTCTTTGGTACTTTCACTATGATTATTAGTTAGTACTCCTGCTTGGTGTGGTATTCAGCAAAGCACGGTATAGCACATAGTGACACCTGGCACTCCACACACTGCATGGTGGTCTTTTTCTGCTTCCTCGGCCTCACCTGGCTGTTCCAGCAGACATGGCACCGCCTTCTGCTAATGGTGACTCCATCTCGTTCCAGAGGCAGGTAACCGAGCTTGTGCACATTTAGATACTGTGCACACTGCATGCAGTCCTGAACGGGGCGCCCAGGTTGTGCCACTGCCCTCTGTGGCGTAGCATACCTGTCCAGGAGCTCCACCAACACCTGTTTTTGGAACCTCCGCAGGCTACTGAACTTCCTGGGTGTGCGCGGATTCCGAAGCCTGTAGATATTGTAGGCATTCAGCATTGACATGTCCACCATGTGCAGAAAGAACTTTTTGTACCATCTGCACGAGGTACGCAGACAGTCGATGAAGCCTATCTGCATGTCGGACTTGTCCACCAGCCTCATATTTATGTTGTAGTCCATTACAGCATCGGGCTTGGTCACCCTGACTTGGGTGCGGCGATCCACCTTGCCAGTCTCAACCATTTCCCCCTTGTGGACGGTGCTCAGGAGGTTGACCTTCCGCTGGTCGTGCCAGTGGATAGCCAGAATGGGTCCCGACTTCTTCTTGAAGACATCGCCTTTCTTGGTTTTAGGAGGGAAAGTTGGCATGCCCTTCCTTTTCGCTCTAACTGTGCCTACAGTCCCCGTCTTGCGCTGATGGAGGTACTTTGAGAGAGTGGGGGACGTGTAGTAGTTGTCCGTGTAGAGGACGTGATTCTTCTGGAAGTACCGGTTCATCATGGCTTGAACCACTGCTCCGCCAAAGCCAATGAGGGGGTCTATTTCCACGTCCCCTTCCTTCCCGCTGTAGACCAGGAAGTCCAGGACATAGCCAGTTTGGCAATCGCACAGCACAAAGAACTTTATACCAAAGCGATGTCTCTTTGAGGGGATGTACTGCCTGAAGCTCAGCTTTCCCCGGAACAGCACAAGAGACTCGTCAATACAGACGTTGCAGAAGGGCGTGAAGTATGACGTGAAACGTTCTCGCATCATCTCGTACAACGTCCTAATCTTCCACAGCTTGTCAGAGAGATGCATGTCGGTGTTGGTGACAAGATGGAGCGCTCCGAGGATGTCGAGGTACCGGTCCCGAGAGATGTATTTCCCGAAGGCAGGGGTGGATATCAGATCTTTGGTGATCCAATAGTCAGCCAACCTGTGCTTCTTTACATGAGGCATTAGCATGGTGATTGCCAGGAACACCATGAACTCGGGATGAGTCACTGGGGTCCACCGCTTCATGTGGCCCTTGGTCACCTTGCCAAAAAAGTTCACCTGGATTTGGTGGTGCTTGTTTGTCTCTTCTATGACAAACTCAGTAACCTCCTTATCAAAAAATGACTCAAAAAGCTCATGTGGTGGAGCATTGGGGCCTGCGGGAAAACTTGGGGTAACTCCTGAACCCTCCTGTACCTCATCAAAAGGGGTTACATCAGGGTCATTCACTTCATCAGCAGCCACATCCTGCCAGTTGAAAATATAAAATGGGTCCTGCTGGCGACGCTGACGAGGAGCTGCAGCTGGGGCAGCACGCCCACGAACTTTGGCGGCGCGCACCCTAGGGCGGCCAGGAGCGCGACGGCGCCCAGGCCCAGCCCGGCGGCCAGGGCGGCCAGGAGCACGACGGCCCTGGGCCAAGCGTCTGGGTTGAGGGTCGTCGATGTCCATAAAGTCATCGTCGTTGTCGTCAGAGCCGTCATCTTGCCCTGACGGTGGACCCAGGTAATCATGGCCAGAGTCATCTGTGAGGTGCCCTTCATCTTCAGACCCCCCCTCATAATCTCGCGGGGAACGAATGATGCGTGGGCGGCATGTAGGTCGGCGAGGTGGGGAAGGAGTGGCAGGTGAGGCTCTGTCATCTTCATGCAGAGGTTCGGGGCTCCTTGGCCTACGACGAGTCGTAGACAGCACTGGTTCAGTGTCTGTAGGTGCAGGTATGGATGCGAGGTCAAATACATCGTCAGGAACCTCTGTTGTAGGCTGGAGAGGTGGGGTGGACCCTGGGGAAAGTTGCGGGGGCGTATGGCTGGGACCGGCAGGGGTGGAAGCCGCGGGAGCCTCGAACAAAGAGCGCCTACTTGTAGCTCCTTTTTTTCACATATTTTCTCCCTTTTCCCTTTTCTGTAGTAGTATGTCTCCTCTCGGGGGAAATAGGGGGTAAATAGGCCGAAAGTGGGGGGGTCCTCAACCCTAGGCAGTGCTGGTGGTGGTGGGGAAGAATGGCGGGCGCCTGGGGCAACTTGGGTGGCGTGGGTAGATAAGGAAGACAATGGCGGGTCAACCTCACCCTCACGCTCAGCCTCACTGGCACCCTCAAGCACTGCTCCCTCACCAAGTTTTAGGGCCTCTTTCCTGGCTGCCGCGGCTGCCTTTTCAAGAACTTGCTTCTTATAAAAACGTATCTTGAATGGGGATTTAGCTGGCGAAGGGCTAGGTGTCGTGTCACTCAACCTAAACTTGGCAGTCGACCTAGTGCTCCCATTCGCTCACTCTCACTACACTCTCATCACCTTGCACAACTATATCACGTTCAGTACTATCATCACTTTCATCGTCATGCTCAAATCCAACAAATTGCGCGTCTCTTTGATGAATTTCGTCTAGATCGTCTAAATCTTCACTATAATGAGACTGATAAGACTCGGAGCTATCACTGCCCAAGTCATCAACACTATTTTGTCCTTCACCACGTTCATAACTCCTCAAAGCTATTTCAATACCTCCGGGAGTCAACGCATCTTGTACGTGCCTTTGCGTTAGGGCGCGACGAACATGGGCAGGCGTCGAAGGGAGCATGGAATCGGACACAGGGGAATCACTTTTTGGGCTAGTATCCATGTTGGCGGCAGGGTAGAGACTGTTTTGGTGGCGTACATGGTGTCTGGTGGCGTCGCCTAGCGACCACGGAACGAAATGTTTACGCGCGCCATTCGAAAGCACATACGCAAGCAATGGTACAATGTTGTACCACCCGGGTTCCTCGGGTCAAAACATAATGGTACACACGTGTACCACCCGGGGTTGAAGGGTTAACACTTGTGTTAGAACATTTTGGGGTAACCTTATGAACATTAATTCCTGGAAATTTTCTTTTTTCCAGGGCGGAGTTCCGGCGGGTCCACAGAGGACCAGGTGAGGCCCGGGGGGAGTTAGCTTTTAACCAGTCTCTGCCATGGCTGCTCTAGCCCCTGTTTTTGCTCTTTGCTCAACACCCTCATGTTCCGGAATCCCTATTTTTGCGCATACTCTGTGCATTCGTTGTGTCAAATGCTTAGACCGATCAAGGGGTTTGTGGGTCACAAAGAATTGTAGCTTTTGTAGTCAGCTGGGTATTAAAGTATTACAGCACGACAATCTGGCCGCGGCAATTGCATTACGCGAGGTCAGACAACTTCTTACTAATTATGCGACTGCAGTGGCTCATAAAGCATTGCAGTGTGATAACGTAATTTTGTGGGACCGTTTGTTGGTTCAGTACCCCACCATTAAACGTCCTCCTTCCCGAAGTAAAGTCACTAAGCCGGCAGAGGCTGGGCTGGTTAAAGAGCTTCTTGCCTCCCCCGGCACATCTAAGAGACCGCGAGAGCCGTCTCCCCCGGCGACAACTTCGGAATCAAGATCTAGGTCCAGGTCACGGACTCCTCTCAGAAAGCAGACACATAGTCACTCGACTTCACCTTCGCGGAAGAAGAGCAAGACAGACAAGACCAAGGATAGTTCTAGTGATACATCAAAGTCGAGGCGGAGTCACAAGTCTTCTAAAAAAGAGTCTCATGTATGAAAGTCCTCCCGGCGTTCGCCGGAGCCTCGAACCTCGCTTTCTGCCTCTACTCCCGACATGTCTCAAGTCCAATCTGACAGGTCGGAAGTGGAGTCAGAGACTGTGGTCGGGGATATTCCGGCGGACATAGTGTCCCCAAGTAATATTCTCACTTTAGATTTAGAGGTTTCTCCCGGCAGTGATAACCCGCTAGAGGGCTCGAGTGAGGGCTCAGTCATTGGGGTGGGGCCTGGCTCACAAGTAAGTTCCGACCAAGGCCGGGGAGTTTGGAGGTACTCCCAGCCATGGCGGGACAGCTCTCTGCCGTCTCAGGCAACTCAGGTAGAGGCTGAAGTCCACCGGGACGCGGAGACACCGTCTTCCATCCCTGACTTAACATGGCAAGAGGCCCCAGCCTCGGCGGAATCCTCTCAGGAGGGACCGGAGGCAGGGGATGATGGGTCTATTATTTCTGAGGTGGGTAACGTAGATAACTCTCAGAATAGGGATATTTCACCTAATAGTTCTTCATCTGCTCAATTTGTCACGGCGGATGAGATTGATGGGTTATTAGCGAGTGCTTTAACTAAGTTTTTTGGCCAGCAACCGGAGCCTCCTATGGTTGGTCTGGGAGCTCCCACGCCAACATCGACTGTCCGACCTCTGGCTACTTCCGTTACTTTGACACAAACTCCGCTCACTCCCCTTGTATCACCTACTATTGTTACTAGGCCAACTTCGGCGGCACTAACTACTTCCAATGTGCGAGTAGTAGCAGACGTAAATCCTCCCCCATTAGACAAAGCCCCGATCAGAAAAGGGGCTATGCCTCTCTTATACGGGCCAGACGATTCGTGGGTATCACTGGTACCAACAAAGCCAGAGGCAGCACAGTCCACTATGTCAGGGGAGCTTCCGGTACCACGAGAGTGGGTAATCCAAGGAAATAAATCTAGGAAGTTAAGGGCTCTAGATATGCTGGGAAATGTACTTGATGTTAGTATTAAGGCCATCCCCAACTATTATCATCATGATTATTTTGTATATTCTTCTACACCTGCCCTACCCCCTGCGTCAGCTTCAAAACTGTTTTCGGACTGGACAAAACATGATGGGTTCAATGATATCAAAGCGCTGTCAGCTCTAACCCCTGAGTTGGGATTAAAGACATTTACTGACTCAGCCGCGAATCCAGTTTTGAAGGTGGAGCAATTGGGTCCGGGACCTTGGGTGGACTGGGAAGTCGAGGCGCAAAACTTTGCAACCACATTCACTTCTAAAGCTTCACACCAAATTCCACAAGAGAGCCATTCTTGGTTCTCTCTCCCAGTATACTCTGCCGGCGGAGTTCCATCTGCTCTCTTTGCCTTTTTAGCTGCCCCTAAAATTAATCTATGCGAGCTTAAAGATCCGTTCTCTACACCTTCCACTGCTCACCTAGACCGGGAGTTTAGGCTACGGGGTAAGGCGTACAGACTATTTTCTCAGTATATTGTTACGCAACAAGTAGCAAAATCTATGCTAAGATCTGCTCAGGCTATAGCGGACACAGAAGTTCGAAAGGCAATCGAACTATCTAGACGCTTACTTCTCCAAACTTCTATTCAGTCACTAGGAGATATACGCACGGCCTTGTTAGAGGCGGTGCGGGCAAGACAAGATCTAAGGATGTCTCTAGTCCGAAAGCTCCCGGATAGGATTGCTAATCAAGTAGTAATGTCCCCAGTTCTAACTGCCTCTTTAATGTCCCCGGAGGTGTGGAGGACGGTGTTTAACATGGCTCAGGCCTTGAAGCACAGTCCCGCCCCGTCTCAGAAACCTGCTTTCACTTTTACCAAGCCCAAACCAGTCGCTAAAGCTCAGTCTGGTGGGGCGAAATCCTTTCATTTGCCTAAATCCTCTTCCACCCAAGGTCAGTACAGATACAAGCAAGGAAAGTCTTCAGGTACCCATGGGCCATAAAGGACAGAGGTATCAAAGGCCGGGTCAGGGCCCGTCTGCAGCCAAACCCGGCCAGTCGTCTAAACTCCCACCACCACCACCACCAAAAAACTAAGGTCTCCCTCACTCCCAGGGCCGATCTCCCGGCGAGTGGATCAGGGGGTAGTCCAGCCGGCGAACCCTTGTCTGCTAACTGGGTCGTTCCGGGCGAATCATCGCGCATGGCCTTTAACCCTCCAGCCCCGGCTACGCATTACATAAATATTCCCCAAAACCCGGGTGTTTTGGCCGAAAAATGTCTAGGCTAGGCTACCGTATCTTTGTTATTCTGACTGCTTCCGCATTCCCGCGCATCCCCAAGCATAGCTGTGTTATTTACCTGTAGAATGGCGTTAAGTAGAGCTCTCTAAGTCAACTGGTTCAGTTGTGATGATGATTTCATTGGATATAACTTTATGGCAACAACAGCCACTTTACACTACTTTTCGATACTTAACAACAACATACAGGCACACACGAACAAGCGACGCTTTTCTTCTTGTGGCCGGAGATGCGGGGCGTCGGTCCAGCCGGCTGTTGTTTACATGCGTCGGACCAACGCCTCGCACACCAAGCTCACAGGCTTTCAACCACTGGGCGTTAAAGAGCCCTTCCGGGCAGCTGTTGTATGCTTTTTTATGGGCGTTCAAGAGCCCTTCCGGGAACAGAGGGTTAAACACATGGGCGAGGATGGTGGCACGCAAAGGCATCACCTGGCAGTGGCTCCGGCGACCTCGCTTACGTCAGCCGACAAAGGCAAATTTTGTTTCATTAGAGGTGGAGTGACTGATCCAAGAGATGGTGGCCAAGAATGTTATCATCCCAGTCCCCCAAAATTACCCAGTTTTTACATCCAAACTTTTTCTGGTACCCAAAAGGGACAGTGTTCAGATGAGGCCAGTCGTAGACCTGTCTTATCTGAACCTCCATATTCACAACGTATCCTTCCGGATGCTGACAGTGAATCAGATCAGGTTAATACTTCCGCCGGAAGGGTGGATGTGTTCTTTAGACCTTACGGACGCGTATTGGCACGTCCCGGTAAACAAACGGTTTCAACGTTTTCTAGCGTTAAGAATCATGCATCAGACTTATGTCTTTCAGAGGATGCCGTTCGGTTTAAACCTAGCACCTCGCATATTCACGAAATTAGTCCGGCAAGCCCTGATGCCCTTGTTGCAACAAGGGATCAGGATTTTGTGGTATCTAGACGACTGGCTGGTGGTGGCGGAGACGGAACAATTATGCATAAGGCATGTCAACATAACATTAACTCATGTAAAAACTCTAGGATTCAAGGTAAACCTGGTAAAGTCAAACCTTGTTCCCTCACGAGTGGTTCAGTGGATAGGGCTGGTCTGGGACACAACTGCTCTCACTCTGAGTCAGAGTGTGGACAATCGGAACAGGTTTCGCAAGAAACTGTTTCTGTTTCTTCACAGTCTGACTACGACACGGAGAGTCTAGGAATCTCTGGTCGGCTCTCTCAACTGGACTCAACTAACTGTAAAGTTGGGCCGGTTGAAAGTCAAACGTTTAATTTTGAAGGGCAACACATTTTTTCCACTATTGCCGGCGGAAACATTATGGCCCATCCCAAAATTAATACACACCTTTCTAGCGGTCTGGGCGAAGAGGGAAACATTGCACTCAGTCATGTCTTGGACCTCTCCTCCGCCGACGGTATGGGTGGACACGGATGCGTCAGGCACGATAGGTTGGGGCTTTCAGTCAAACCAAGGGCACCAGGGTCAAGGGCTCTGGTCCCATTCAGAATCCTCCCACATAAATGTCAAAGAGTTACTAGTCCCCTTGTATTTCCTTCAGGCTCACGGCTTTTCTTTGCGGGGCAAATCGGTGGCCTTCAGGATGGACAATCTGAATGTGGTTCACTGCGTTCAGAAACAGGGGTCAACGCGATCTCTGAGGTTGCTAAACGTGTCAGAAAAGATTTTTGTACTAGCCGACAAGCTGGACATTCAGCTTCACGCTTCTTATCTCCCCGGCGTAGCGAACGTCTGCGTAGACGCTCGTATCTCGGAGACAGAGCACAACACTAGAATGGGCGCTCAAGCAAAACATTTTCGACCTAATGATTACGAAGCCTTACCGTCCACAAGTGGATCTATTTGCATCCGAGGAGACTCACAAACTCCCGCTGTACCTAACCCGCCGGACAACCACGCCGGCGGGAGGACCCGACGCACTGGAGACGGACTGGAACATGTGGAGTTCCATTTATCTGTTTCCGCCGCCAGACGCTTCTCTAATGTGCCAAGTAGTAAACAAACTACAGGATTATCGGGGCGTCGTCTCATTAATCGCGCCCCTGTGGCCGGCGCAGGCGTGGTACCAGCAATTAAAGACGTGGTGCCCGAACCCGGTGTCGCTCCCGGTCGGGTATTTCCACTTAGACACGATTGGCAACCTAGAGACCTCGCTGACTTTTGCATTATGGACATTCAGGAGGCCAAATGGCTAGCTCCGTATGGTAGAACCGTGACCGATAAATTCATGAATCAATACACACAATCTACTAAGAGACAGTATCATTCGCATTGGCAGTCTTTTACTTCTTGGATACTCAGAACAGAACAATCCGTGCCTTCGGTGGCTTTGTTTTTTAATTATTTAAACTATCTGTTTGAGCAGAAACAGCTATCAGTAGTAACGTTAAAAAATCACTTAACAGCAATTAGGGTGCCATTCCTGGACCTTACGGGTCTAACCATACCACTAGCGGAGGAAACAGGCTTCATGAGGGCATGTTTTAAGCTCTGCCCACCTCCCCGTCAGCTCATGCCTACCTGGTCTCTGGACAAAGCGTTGTCATTACTTCATTCCCGGCGGTACCAAAATACTGCAGATTTTGGCTTACTTTTAAAAAGGGCAGTATTCCTTATGGCTTTAGCTACCTGGAACAGGGTGTCTGAGCTGGCGGCGATGAGCAACACACCTAATTGCATCAGGTTTGGTAGGCTCAATGATTGTATTCATATTGCTCCTTCCCCAGGGTTCATCGCCAAGAATGAACACAGTGATCACGTGTTTTCAGAGTTCACAGTGCCGGCATTGAAAAGGGGAAAGGTGCACCATAATTTATGTCCAGTGCAAGCGCTTACCAAATATTTAAAGGTCGCACCTAGGAATCAACAAGGTGCTTTATGGGTATCTAGTACGGGTAAACGCGTTATGAAGCGTAAACTAGCTTCTCTCTTAGTTAACGTCATTCAGGAAAGTAATCCCGGCGTTGTGGGTAGAGCTCACGATTTACGCAAATGGGCGACCTCTTTACGTTTCCTTAAGAATTTTTCTGTTGAGGACATAGCAGCCACGCACCTCTGGTCCTCTAATCATACTTTTTTGACTCGATACCTTTCAGTAGCTTTGGACAGGCCTTCCATGCCATGTATAGCTTTACGGCAGAGGGTCTAGGTGGCCTCTGGGTCACTTAATATTTAGATGAGGAAAAGAGAGATGGGGGGGGGGGGTGCAGTCAGTGTAACATAGGACACCCTAGACCCCGCCGGAGGACGTGTGCGAAGCTTACGAGCTGTGATACAGGGTGTAGGTGCTGTGATTTTAAAGAATTTTCTGTAGTATTCATTACAGGAAATTGTGCTAACGTCCAATCATAGTTCAAAGACAATGCTTGTTGTAAATAGTTTTGGCTGTGAAGCAATATAATTTTAAGTAAATCTTAGTAGTTGCAGCCGCAGCTGGTATGTGTAATGTAAGTACCGCTTTACGGTATATTTTTCAAATTATATCCAAGAGTTAATGGGGTTTATATGTGCACATGTAAACTTTGATGTTTTTTGTTTTTCACCACTTACTTTAAGTGGGGTGCCTTCTTAACTACCAGCTCTGTGTACAGTGTCTTGGAGTTAACTCCTTTTTGTCCAAGCAGGCTTCTTCGAAGCACGCTCCTGCTTGTCACCTTTTTGTATATTTTTATGCTGTATAAAGTATTATGCACACAAATATATATTTTTTACAAAGTATGAATACTATGTGGTTGTTTGATTATCTGCTTTTGCTAGAGTTATGATATGATTACGAATGTCCCCCTCCAGTCTTAGATATCAGGCATAATCGTCAATGATGGAGGGGCCACTAATAAATTATTGGTTTGACTCCTAGTAAGGAGATAAAGAAAACCTAATATTTAGTAGTGGCCCCGTAATAATTGACGACTGGGGCCCTCCCGACCATCCCCTTCCCATTCGTTGATGTATTAAGGATTTTGGTTTACTTGATATGTCAGTGAAGGAAGATACGCCTGAAGTCAGCGTCTGGTTAAAGATCCACACAAGTACATCCACGAAGTTATGGAAATCTTATGAATAGTTATTCTTATTTTCTTTTTATTTGTTATTTTTTACAAAGTTTTTTCGTAGTGAGTACCCAATTTCATAATGACGAACCATGAGTGAGGTTGCGTGCGCTCATGATGAAGGCTCCTCAATTTTTTATGCTCTGCGCGGTAGATTCAAACTACGGTAAATGAGTGTTTGAAGAGGGTGCCTGATGTAATAGGCATAATCGTCAATGATTACGGGGCCACTACTAAATATTAGGTTTTCTTTATCTCCTTGCAGGAGTCAAACTTATAATGATGTGTTTCAGCTAGGTTAGAAGCCCAGGCTGGGCTTGCGTATTCCATCACTGATCTTATGTATTGTTTATATACTGTGGTGGTAGTTTCTTTGTTGTGTCCAAATTTTGTGTGAGCAAGTGACCTGAGGGCGTTAAGTCTGGGTGTCAGTTTCTTTTTAATGTTTGTGGTGTGCTGTTTGAATGTCATATGAGTATCATATGTTACTCCTAGGATTTTGGGTGTGTGTGTATGTGTTAGGGGTGTGTTGTTTATGGTGAGTTGAGGGATGTATTCGTGTTCTCCTGTCCAACTTGTGAGCAGGGTTGCGGTGGATTTGGCTGGGCCTAGATTAAGTCTGTTTGTAGTGCACCAGCCATGTAGTGTGTTGAGATAGGGTTGAAGGAGATCTGTTGCTCTTTTTGGGTCATGGTGTGTGCATGTGAGTGTTATGTCATCTGCATAGGAGGCTAAGTTTATTTGGGGCGTATTGGGTGTAGTTATATCGTGCATGTACAGATTGAAGAGTGCGGGCGAAAGGACGGATCCTTGTGGGACTCCGTTTGGAAAGTTTCTGATTTTAGATGACTGACCGGCAAAAGATACGTGTGCACATCTGCCTGCTAGGAAGTTGGCCAGCCACCTTTTTGTGTTGTTGTGCATGTTTGTGTTGTAGATTTTGTTTGTTAGGTTGTGGCGGGGGATGGCATCGAAGGCTTTACTAATGTCGAGTGTGGCTAATAGTGATCTGTGTGGTGGTCTAGCTGAGTTGATGCCGTCGAAAGCTCTTTGTGTAAGGTCTGTGAGAAGAGTGTTTGTGGAGTGCATTGGCCTAAAGCCATGTTGTGTTGGAGCTAGGGGTAGGTCAGGTGTAATTAGTTGTAATACAAGGCGTTCCATGACTTTGGAGGGGGAGCAAAGGAGTGTGATGGGGCGGTGCGAGGGGGGTAGCGTGGGGTCTTTGTTGGGTTTGGGGAATGAGATGATACCATGCTTCCAAATGTCTGGTATTGTGTTGTGTGAATAGCTGTAGTTTGATATGTTAGTGAGTGCTTGTATGCCTTGTGCTCCCAGGTGTCTGAGGTGTATGTTGCTTATGTTGTCTAGGCCACAGGCGGGTGAGTGCTTGAGATTGTTGATGATATGCTTTGTCTGGTGATTGGTGAAGGGTGTATAGTCAGGGTCTGTGGGGAATTGTCTCTTACGTCGGATGACACGTCGGTCGTCTTTGTGAGGTTTTAGGTGGCTGACATGAGAGAAGTGATTGATGAGAGTGTTTGCTTGTTGTTTACATGAAGGAGTAGAGTCTGTTGTTGTGATTGCAGCATGTGATTGTGTTGTGTTGCTGTTGGAAAGTGTGATGCTGTTTAGTGTTTTGTAGAGTGTTTTGGGGTTTGTTTTGTGATCAAGTGTGTGTAGGAAGTTATTCCAATTTAGTTTTTGTTGTTCTTGTATTTTGTTGTTAGTTTGGGTGTTGAGTGCTTGAATTTGTTGTGTGATGTTTTGTGTGTGGGGTGCTGGGGAGTGTTTCAGTATGGCGCATTGTCTGATGAGGTTTTGAATTTCTGGTGTGAAGTTGGGGTTGTGTCTTTTTCTGTTACCTCTTGGAATATGTTTCTTGTCAGCGTTTTGGATAGTTTTATTGAGTATGTGTACAGCATTGTTGATGTTAGTGATGGGTGTACTGTTTAGAGTTGTGAAGTGTTGTTATGTCTCATTTGTGAATGCTTCCCAGTTAGCTCTTTTATAATTGGTGTATGTGTGTTTGTGGCTAGCTGGGGTGAGTCTGGTTTTGGTGGTGATAATGATCGGGAGGTGATCAGAGCCTAAGGTTCTGACCACCCTCCAGGATGTTGTGGGGGCGAGTTCTGGGGAGCAAAAGGTGATGTCTGGAGATGATGGGTTATAGAGGGCTTGGTGAGGAATATGGGTATGTTGATGGATGTCGTTAAGGATGATGAGGTTATCGGTTTGGTACTGTATAATGTTGTACAACTTATTGCATATATCTCATAGTTGCAACTATCACTGATATATAATTATCTCTTAAATTAAAATTAAAAATTTGAACTGTAAAACCAGTTCGACACTATTAAATATCACAGCTCGTATACTTATCACATTATCCGCCGGAGGGTCTGAGGGTCTTAGCTTACATTTGCCCCCCCCCCCCCCCCCCTTTCTTTTTCATACTTAAAATTATTCTTAAAACTAATAGCACAAAGACCAATTAGACCCATTGATGTAGGGTACGAGTACCAATGGAGACGCATTGCCCAAAGGAGACGCACTTGAAAAGAAAAAAAACTTGCACAGGCATAGGATGAGTAGATAGATGGATGAATGGTGGGCCAAAATATTCTTTAACTATCACCTAATATGCTCACATAGTACCAGCTTATTATTTTCATATGTTATTGTGCGAGATGAGATGAACTAAAAAAATGTCATGTTTTCGCAAATTCCTTACGAAAACCTAAGGATTTTTTTTTTTAAAGCTAAATTTCTTACAGTTCCCTAATTTGAATCTCGTTTCTATTACTGCAGGTTGATAGTGCATGAGTTGAAGTATAACACTGCATGATCAAAAGGCTTTTACTTGCACGGCTGAAGGGGGGTGAGGGTGTGTCCCCATAGGTCCAGCAAAAATAGTAAAATCCAATGGAGACGCATTTTTTCAAATTGATGCCAGAAGGTCGTACACCACACTGGTAACATAGCATACTCTCCTCTATGTCTGGTATAAATAAGGTTGAGTTTCCTTCACCATTGACGAAGCTGCCTTAACTAGAACCCTGGGCCCTATAGAGACGCATTTATAGAGACGCACACGTCTGCTTAGGGTAGCCGGGTTGCGTCTCCTTAGGTCCTTGTAAATGTGTGTTTATTTTGTTAACATTATTAAACATAATAACCTTTTCTTTTATCCTGGGTGAAGGAAACTCGACCCTAATTACACCATACATATTGGGGAGAATGGCTTTCTACCAGTGAGGTATGGCAACAGTTTGAAAAATGCGTCTCTATTGGACCTCCAGAATTTTTTGCTGGCCCTAAGGAGACGCACCCCTTTTACCCCCTCAGCAATTCAAAATCACATTAAGCATGTTCTTGCCAGCAGTCAAATGTTTGTGTGGGCCCTGTCAGCCTAGTGATGAAAAAATATACTATGTTTCCAGGCCCTCCACCCATTTCCTATCCCTATTTTCCCCAAATATGCCCGGGTTGGCGACTGGTGCTTGATTTAAACCTCGTATTAGCATGAATGTTACATATATACCTTCCCTGCATCCTCTAAACTGTTTTGTTATTGGCCTACAATGAGCAATTAGTATGTTTAGTAATATTTTATGTCTCTCTAATAATATATATTATAAGGCCTATGTCAGTCCGTTTTATTGCTTTAGCATTGTCAACTTACAACCAAAAGTACCATGCTTTCTTTCTGGTACCCATGAGGTAAGTACTTATATCATTGTATGTGTGTTTTTGTGTTTTAAACATACCTGCATCTCCTTAGGTCCAGGGGCGTCTCCTTATGGTTTTGTGAAAAAATGGAGACGCATCTCTTATTTGTCTTCTCTCTCTTAAAGAATAAGAGATACAAGAAAATTGTTGATTTGCTTTAAAAATATAGCCTTTTTGCTATTTATCCCCCCTACCCCCAATTTTCAATCTGTTATAGGTTGACAGAAGCAACTCGATAACAAAAAATAGTGCCCATTTTTGCGTCTGCATTGGTACTCGTACCCTAATGCCACACAGGTAAAAGTTGGTTTATCTAAGGCAATAGAGAAATAGCACGTCAGGAATGTATGATTAGATGACCATAAACGAGTGTTAGCTATGTCATCGACTGAAATGTTTTGTAAGAATCTTAATGAAACTGCCCACATTCTAATATCGTGGGCCCTACCCACTAGACCGGGGTTACTTTACCTAATAACCTGTACAAGTAGTGATGCTAATTTCCTTTTCGTGATGCGCTTGCCTGTACTATTGACCCATAGAGCTCCCTGTTGTTGAGGGTTTGATACTCTCAAAAACCTAACCCTCTCCGACATATGACGTGATTTTGAGCCAATTGGGGATACTTTAAAGCCTTTGTTACCATCAGGGGTATTTAGAAACCTTTAGTTTAGTTACTTCAACCTCTGCAGTTGTCTTTGAGTTAGCTGTGGGCAGAAAACTAATTTTGGAGAGGTAATTATAAGAGTGAGAGAACTCTATTTCTTATTGCTAATCTGGCAACCTCTGCGTCATTAATGCGTGAAAGGGTTAATAAGAGATTGTACTGGGCATAGAATATGATGTGTATCCCCTCGCTTTAGCACCGGGATCATAAAATCAGAAAAAACATGATCACTATGCTCATTTTTGGCAATAAAAGTGGGTGACGGCGCAATTTGGACATTGATATTGCGTCTCCCAAACCTCAGGCAATTAGGTTCGTTGCTCATCACCGCCAGCTCAGACACTCGGTTACCTGTGGCCAAAGCCATAAGGAACACAGCCTTCTTTAAGATTGATATCAAAATCCGGCGCGTGATTTAACTTGCGCGAATGAAGTAAAGATAATGCTTTGTCGAGTCACCAGGTAGGCATGAGCTGACGGAGTGGTGGGCGCAGCTTAAAACACGCTCTCATCAAGACCTGATAAATCATAAAAGGGGATTCTGATAGCTGACAGATAGTTCTTTAGCGTTACTACGGAAATGCGTTTCTGTTCAAATAAATAGTCTAGGTATTTGAAAAATAAAGCTACTGATGCGTCAGCTTTTGCCGTTTCCACTATCCAGGTTGTAAAAATATTTTAAATGTGACTGGTATTGACGCCTGGTAGACAAAGTGTACTGATTAACAAATTTATTAGTGACGTTTTCACCGAACGGAGTGAACCATTTTGCCTTCTGAATGTCCAAAAAGCAAAATTCAGCGAGGTCTCGAGGTTGCCAATTGTCTTTAAGTGGAAGTACGAGATCGGGAGTGACACCGGGTTCTCGCACCACGTCTTAAATTGGTGGTACCACACCTGAGCCGGCTACAGGGGGGCGATTATCGAGACTAAGCCCCGATAATCCCGTAGTTTGTGAACTACTTGACACATGAGAGTCTGGAGGCGGAAACAGATTGATGAAATTCCACCTGTTCCAATCCTCCATCAATGCCCCCCGCCGAAGTTACTTCCCGGCGGGTTAAGTAGAAAGGAAGTTTGTGGTTTTCCTTGGACGCGAATAAATCCACTTGTGGACGGTATGGCTCTGCAATCATCTGATTGGAGATGGTTTGCTTGAGAGACCATTCTACTCTGGTGCTCTGTCTTCGTGACAGGGAGTCTGCCCAGACGTTGGCTACGCCCGGCAGGTAAGATGCGTGAAGATGAATGTTCAGCTTGTCCGCCAGAACAAAAAAAAAATCCGACAACTCTAGCAACTTCAGTTGTCACGCCCAGTGCCATGTCCGTATATAATTATATACCGACTCGCCGAAAAAAAATTGTAGCAGCGAAACGACTGCACCTATGGCTTTCATATTTTTAGTTTTTTACCACATGTACCTTACCCTTCTGCATACCCACCACCACTACCCCAAACCCCTCCTCCCACCCACTCGCTGACTATCGGTCGCCTCACAAGGAAAAAAAAGGAAAATCTGTGGCGGCGAAACGATTGCACCAATCGGTTCCATATTTGTGTGACAAGTGCCTTACCCTTCTGCCTTCCCTCCACCACACCCCCAACTGCCTCCCACAACCCACTTCCAGCGTATCCGTACGAAGAAAAGGAAAACAAAAACATCTTTGGTGGCGAAACTACCTCACCAATCGGCTTCATATTTGTAACACGAGTCAATTACGCTTCTACCTTCCCCCCACCATCCCCCAAACCACCCTCCCACCCATACATTCAAGTAACATTCCGATGGTATCGATACCAAAAAAATTATAAAAGTCTCTGAAGTCTATAGTGTTTTTTTACTCTTTTGAGCTACGTTCGCGACTATCGGGACCTGATTTCTGGCGAAAATGGACAAGGGGAGTGTTTTTTTTACCATTATCCTTCCTTTCTCACCCAACTTGATATATTTAGCCAAAAAAAAAAAAAAAAAAAAATCTCTGGCACTGGCCAGGTTCTTACCTTTCCAGGGTTTGAAGGTGGCACTGTCAGTCTGTCACTATCATAGTATCACTGTATCACAGTTCACTAACACCGTGAGTAACACCGTACGATGACTGTACACGATAATGACGTTCTTGAACCCGTTGTTGACAGGAAAAATCGCTTACGGAGCGCCAGAAAGGAGCGCAAAATTCAAGCTGCGCTCCTCGCCTGCACTCCGAGTTCAGATTTTTCCCGCTCCTCGCTCCTCGCTCCGCGCTCCTCTATATTAGTAGTGCGCACCGGATCGCAGAGCGCAGAGCGCCAAATCGGCGCGCCCACGCCCACCACTGCCAAAAAGTAGGTTGTGCACTATGCATCAACCTAGGCTAAAACAATACGTGAATAATTGCTAAAGCATACGCAGTTAAAGTTAATAAACAAAATGCTGTCTTTCTTACTAATAAAGTCTAGCAGCGGCATAAAGGTACAGGGAGCCTAGGCAGAGCTCAAGCATGCTCGCAGCCTACTGTCTCCCCTGAACAGATTTCCCTTATCTTACATTAAGTGACTAGGAGGCTCTCTTGGTAAGTCCAGATCTCAAGTATCTGATCTTACCCTAGCGCTCCTCAAAGGTCAACAAAATGAGTTAGCAAGTATACAAGCAAGAGTAGGCAAAAGCCCTTCGCTTGTATACTGCTACGCTCGCAAAGGAAAATATGCACAAGGGTGTACTACAGGCTACCTAGCTCCATCGAAGTCGTACAGGCTCTGACTTGCCATGCACATAACTCAGACAACGACCAAAGATACCCTCCACTGTCTAGCATTAAATAGTAATAAAGAACAACCAAATAATTAGAAGCACCCAACAATGAATCCCTGTGACTATGATTCTAATAACCTCTAAAGCTAGTGCAAAACATATATGTGAGAACAGGCGCTGGTAATACGACTGGCTGACTATGGAAGTTGTATGCTAGAACCAGAAGGGATGGGTAATTGAATAAAGATAAGAAGTATGGAAAAGAAGAAGTTCAGAGAGAGAAACGGTAGTAAAGGGGGTTAGATGTGAGACAGTATGCGAGGGACATGTAGGACCGAGCGCGCATTGCCATGCTCTGCGGGAGTGAGGAGGGTAGGAGCCCGACCACTGGGCTAGGAGGGCGGCGACCAACCACAGGCCACTACGTCACATGACAAGCAGACGTCATATACCATGCCTGGCCCGCCGTCCAATAGCGAGCGGGCGGGCCCACCGAGCGAGGAATGCACACGTACATACGCACACACACTGCCTCTTCGCTCTCCCCTCCGACTCTCTTTCTCTCTCTCACGCGCTGCATGTTATAATCACTACTATGGATATAAAATACTTCTAAGTGTCACAGACAAGAATAAAAGCAAACACTGATCTGTCTGTGACAACATGAATACTAAGAAAGAAAGAACATCGTTCTACGATTATTATAGCCCATTTCACTGCCGTGGCGAGTGCTAGCGAGTCACAAGTACATTCTGGCAAGCTGGCCAGCGTAACAAGTTGTATTCTCAAACGGCACAACAGAGCTACTAGCAGTACACATAAGACATACCGACATGCTCATCATAATTTTGTACCGACCTCCAAATACCACAGGGGAAATTTTCAAGGAGGTCACAGAGAAGATACAATCACTCCTACAAAATCTGCCAACTCCCGCTACCGATGTCATCATCACAGGAGATTTCAACCTGCCCATCATCAATTGGGCAACCATGAAAATAGACGGAGGATCCAGAGATGAAAAACAGCAAGCTAAGGAGCTAATGACTATCATGGACACTGCATACATGAAGCAATACATCGAGGAACCTACAAGAGGCAACAACACACTGGACTTACTATTTGGCAACAACTTCGACCTGGTACACTTGTACGAAACTGTTAAAACTGTAATGTCCGACCACAGCCTCATCAAAGTTAGAACCCCCACACCAGCCACACCACCCAGAAGACATCAACAGGACTCAAGCCAAATCCCCTGCACCTCTCTGAAAGATCTCAACTTCTACAGCAAAGAAATAGACTGGGACAGACTGAGAGCAGAACTGGCAGTAACTGACTGGAGGGCACTATTCGAAGATAAAAACGTCGACGAAACTCTCAGTATCCTCCAGAAACAATGTCTGGAGACCTGTAAAAACACCATACCACCCAAATCAAGCAGGAAGCAGTTAAAACAGATTCCCAGAGATAGAAAAATACTATGAAGAAAAGGACGAACTTGAAAGCCAAGCAAAGGAAGACCAGCCATGCGCACACTATCACCAAACTACAAGAAGAGCTCGATGAAATTGAAAGAAAACTAATCCAGTCACACCAAGAGCAAAGAACACGGGAAGAACTCCGAGCAGTTGCAAACATACGAGTAAATAGCAAATTCTTCTACGCATACGCAAAAAGGAGACTCAGGAACACCTCAACAATAGGACCGCTTGCAAAACCTACGGGCGAACTTGAGAGTGACCCAACCGAAATGGCCAAGATACACCAAACAGCAATACGAAAGTGTCTTCAGCCCACCAAATGAAGACAAGAAAATCGACAATGCAACGACCTTCTTTGACAACGCTCCAGGGGCACCACATCAACTCTCTTCGGTAACAGTATCAACAGAGGACATAATAGCAGCCATCGACAAGATTGGACCAAACTCTGCAGCAGGACCAGACGGCTTTCATGCCCAACTGCTGAAAAACTGCAAACATCAGCTAGCCTTGCCTCTAAAACTGCTGTGGAGCAAGTCCCTCCAAACTGGATATGTACCATAATCCCTAAAAGAAGGTACCGTCACACCAATCCACAAATGGGGTAGCAAAGGCATAGCCAAAAATTACAGACCAGTGGTGCTGACGTCACATCTTATCAAAATCATAGAAAGAACAATACGAGTTAAGATGGTCAGCTACCTGGAAGATAACGAGGCATTCAACGAGGGTCAACATGGCTTTAGACAAGGCCGCTCCTGCCTTTCACAACTACTATCACACTACGATAAAATCCTACAGGATATTCAAGACGGAGAAAATGTAGACGTCATATACCTAGATTTCGCCAAAGCTTTTGATAAGGTGGACCATGGGATCCTTCTACATAAACTCAAATCACTGGGAATAGGGGGTGATCTTGGAAGATGGCTCATCAGTTTCATCACCAACAGAAAACAAAGAGTCACGGTTCAAGGAAGCCTATCAGAAGCAGGCGGGGTCATCAGCAGTGTACCACAAGGATCAGTACTGGGACCTCTCCTATTCCTCATCATGATAGGAGACATCGACAGGGACCTGGAACACTCAACAGCCACATCGTTTGCAGATGACACCAGACTTGTGAAGAAAATCACCTCACAACATGATGCACAGCTACTACAACAAGACTTGGACAAAATCATGAAGTGGTCAGAAGAAAACAACATGGCCCTAAACGGAGACAAGTTCGAGCTTCTAAGGTACGGGAACAAGAGAGAACTACAAAACGCCACCAACTACAAAAGTGGACAGCAAGAAATTACTGCCAAGGACACAGTGAAGGACTTGGGAGTTAATATGAGCAGTGACGCCACTTTTTCCCAGCATATTACCAAAGCCACAACAACAGCAAAACAAATAGCAGGCTGGATCCTGAGAACCTTCTACACAAGAAATGAGAGGTGTATGTTAACACTGTGGAAGTCACTGGTCCTACCACGACTCGAGTACTGCTCTCAGCTCTGGTCTCCCCAAAAAGAAGGAGAAATAACAGAAATTGAAGCCACCCAGAGGACATTCACCAGTAAAATCCATGGGTTTCAACACTTTAACTACTGGGAGAGACTCAAGGAGCTGCAGCTCTACTCACTTCAAAGACGTAGGGAGAGATACATCATCATCTACGTCTGGAAGATTTTGGAAAAAAAGGTACCAAATCCAAACATCCAAGAGACTCAACACCAAAGGCGAGGGAGGCTGTGCTATGTGAGGACTACGCCAGGATCAACGCAAAAAAACAAATCCCTGATCCATCACAGCTTTGCATACAATGGAACCAGACTGCTCAACTGTATACCAGCCCCTCTCAGGAACATGACCGGGATGTCTCCAGACACCTTCAAGAAACACTTGGACATGTGGCTGGCCAAAATACCGGACCGGCCACCAACACCAGGATACCCCAGTGCCAACTCCAACCGACTTCTGGAATGGAGAGTGGAAGAAAGGGAGCTGCCTGGTCGCAGTGGAGCCCCAGCTCAACTGTGTCGCTAACGGACGGAATACTACAAAGTGTAAGTGTAAAGTGTAACCTCTAGTCGGCGTATCTATGAATTGAAATAAAAAACTATCTTGTACTACCTCAACAAACTCTGCAGAATCAGAGTCACCTATTTGATGCTGCCAATCTATATTCGTAAAATTAAAATCTCCATAATGCACACATTGCTAAACCTTGATGCCATTTTAATTTCCTCCCATAATGATATTTCGTCATTTCTACTCATATTTGGCGGTCTATACATAACGCCAATAACTATGGTCTCACTACCTTTGTTAACCTCTACCCAAACACTTTCATTATCAATATTTAGTTTAATACAGTGGTTCGTAACCTGGGGGGCGCGCCCCCCTAAGGGGGCGTTTGACAATGCTAGGGGGGGCGTGGGGTAATGATAGTTCAAAATAGGGCTAGGCCATTCAAATGCATACAGGGTAATTGCAAAGATATATATAAATAAGAAACTTTGATAGGAAAAATTCACAACCGTCATTCCGAGCAACCACATGTAGTGTTGACATAAAAACCATTAATAAATTCTAATCCTTGCATGCAGATTGGTTATTTGTTCGCCCATTTTACAGTATCTTGCGTCTTAAGCATCCATATAGAGTGGATAAAAAAAAAAAAAAAAAATTCTAGGCACCAGAGGCAGTGGGGGGGGGGGGGGAGGGCATCATGAATACAGTCCTGACCAAAGGGGGCGCGGTGCTAAAAAGGTTAAGAACCACTGGTCTAATACCTGATTTAATACAGCTTTTTAATGTACCCCTGATAAACACTGCTATACCGCCGCCCCTCCTACTTGTTCGATCATATTTAAACAAACTATATCGAGCTCAGTACGACTGGGCCATGCCACTGTGTGAGGCCCAGGCAGGAGTGGTGTATCCGTAGTCTTTCCACGGTAGGGTACAAAAATAAACTTTATTTGCTTTTAACATGTTTGATGTAATAATAATAATAATATAATATGTACATAAATAAAAGGGGATGTGTCGGATGGTTGAAAGCCACAGTTGCTCGCGCGTTTGGGGCTAGCAACACGTATTATGAAAAACATGTATCCTCATTCATTCACTGTCTCTCTCTTCACTCACTCACCCGTAATTTGCCGGAGGATAACAGGTTTTTCACAATACGTAGACGGAGGTCTTTAAAAAAGGAAAAAAAAAAAAAAAAAATGGAGGGTTGCCTACACACAAGATTTTGATATTAAAGATACAAACTATTAGAGGTCTCTATGTTAAATGATTGGGTTGCCACAATTAACAAAGATCCTAGAATAGAGTTTCTTATTCACAGACAGTATAAGTGTGGGGATCGGTTTTTACACCATACCCGAAAGAGGATTTATGGAGCTCCGATCTTACTCTCAACCATCTGAACAATTTAACCAGCACACCTAAGCTTCGTTAAATGCGGAAATAGCCTCACGAAAATATCATGCCCTGGTGGGGGCACGAACTCTCGACCCTTGGGTGTGAGGCAGGCACCTTACCAGTTAGACCAATAGAGATATCCCACTTGGCCTGTTCGGCTCAGGGTATTTCCGCATCCGAGGTCTGTTTAGGATAACCTATTACAAGTCTATAATCATACCTTTTTGACTCGATACCTTTCAGTAGCTTTGGACAGGCCTTCCATGCCATGTATAGCTTTAAGGCAGAGGGTCTAGGTGTCCTCTGGGTCACTTAGTGTTTAGATGAAGAAAAGAGAGGGGGGGGGGGGTGCAGTCAGTGTAACATAGGACACCCTAGACCCCGCCGGAGTACGTGTGCGGAGCTTACGAGCTGTGATACAGGGTGTAGGTGCTGTGATATAAAATTTCTCTGTAGTATTCATTACAGGAAATTGTGCTAACGTACAATCATAGTAGAACGACAATGCTTGCTGTAAATAGTTTTGGCTGTGAAGTAATATAAATTTAAGTAATCTTAGTAGTTGCGGCCGCAACTTGTATTTGTAATGTAAGTACCTCTGCAGAAGTACAAGAGTTCAGTACTTCTGCGACAGTACAAGAGTTCCTTTTATTTTTAGGGTATAATTTTAGATATATATCCACGAGTTAATGGGGTTTATATGTGCACATGTAAACTTTGATGTTTTTATTTTTCACCACTTACTTTAAGTGGGGTGCCTTCTTAACTACCAGCTCTGTGTACAGAGTCTCGGAGTTAACCCTTTTTTTATCCAAGCAGGCTTCTTCGAAGCACGCTCCTGCTTGTCCCCTTTTTTGTATATTTATATGTTGTATAAAGTTTATGCACAAAAAAAATTTTTTTTTACAAAGTATGAATACTATGTGGTTGTTTGATTATCTGCTTTTGCTAGAGTTATGATATGATTACGAATGTCCCCCTCCAGTCTTAGATATCAGGCATAATCGTCAATGATGGAGGGGCCACTAATAAATTATAGGTTTGACTCCTGCAAGGAGATAAAGAAAACCTAATATTTAGTAGTGGCCCCGTAATCATTGACGACTGGGGCCCTCCCGACCATCCCCTTCCCATTCATTGATGTATTAAGGATTTTGGTTTACTTGATATGTCAGTGAAGGAAGAATGACGCCTGAAGTCAGCATCTGGTCAAAGATCCACACAAGTACATCCACGAAGTTATGGAAAGCTTATGATTAGTTATTCTTATTTTCTTTTTATTTGTTATTTTTTACGAAGTTGTTTCGTAGTGAGAACCCAATTTCATAATGACGAACCATGAGTGAGGTTGCGTGCGCTCATGATGAAGGCTCCTCAATTTTGTTATGCTCTGCGCAGTAGATTCAAACTACGGTAAATGAGTGTTTGAAGAGGATGTCTTATGTAATAGGCATAATCGTCAATGATTACGGGGCCACTACTAAATATTAGGTTTTCTTTATCTCCTTGCAGGAGTCAAACCTATAGTCTTACCCAGAGCACAGGCGCGGCAGGTTTTGATGACGGATCTTGCGGCAGCGTATGGTTTTGGGGTCCAGTACTGTACATCTCTTGGAAGGTTGCAGTAAGTTCTATGAGACCTAGATGTACTCCGTCATGGGAGTGAAGCCTTGTGAAGGGACTACATGATGTCTTGGGCTGTGTCAGAACTTAGGACAATTTTGCGTTGTTGAGCAGTGTTGGTCGAGTCTTGTTGCGGGAAGTCAGGATTTGGTTGGCAGGTCGAGTGTTTGGGTATATCAGGAATTTTTAGTGCTGGAGGAGGAACTTCTTTGTCGGGATGTGACAGATCTTCATCATGATTTTGTAGTTTGGTTATAGTTACCTCGTTTGGCAAGGTGAGGGGGTGGTCTGAGATGTTAGCTATCTATATTTGGTTAAGGTTTTCAGACATAATAGTTGGAGCGGTAAAGCAATCCCTGTCGGGAGAATTCTGGAGGCTTGGGGTGAAAGCTAGTTCTTCTGATAAAGTTGGCCTGATAGGTACCCACTGTTCATGGTGAGTTGGTAGCATAACAGTTTTCTTTGACATTGACTGAGAAGTTTTGATGGTGCGAACTGGGTTGAGGAATTTAGGCTCGCTGGGGGAAGTAATTTTGGATGGTGTAGGGTCGAAAGTTAGCACTCTGTTGATGCAGTCGATAGTGATACGTAACTTGGTTAGGAGATCGAATCCTAAATAGCCATCATAATCGGTCTCACCAGATGGAGAAATAATGAATGGGTGATGGTGGCCGTGGTTTGTAAGGTTGGTGGCTACGTAGAGGGGAGCTGTTTGCCCCTGGTTAGGGATTAGGACATCGTTAGTGTCAATTGATATAATGGGGGATGTTTGAAGAGGCCCCAAAATGGTCCGGTGTTTGTTAAAGTAAGAGGAGAAAAGATACGAACGGGATGAACCCGTGGCAATCAAAAATCTTGACTTCACACCTTGATTAGTTAATTGATTATAAATGGGGGGTCTTCTTGCATCTGAGAATGTCCCATCACGAGCCGCCGCCGATTTGGCGACAGGTTGGCGGGGGCGGATTAAAAATCTGGATTATCTTGACTGATGGATGAATCCTCCAGTCGCACAGTTTCTTCAGGTAGTCCTTCTTCAGGGGCGTCGTAGATTCCTGCAGTTCCGTCTTCAAGGAGGGTAGCAACTCGTCGTGGCCTAATCCAGAGGATCTGTCCCCAGAATTGTGGTAGCTTAGGACGACGGTTCACCAACTCCGAGAAAGATTTCTTCAGGGAAAGTAGAGGGCATCTTGGGCTGCAGGGTTTCCAGTCAGAGGGTCTGACCCTGGCCCAATCTTCCATCTTTTCTAAGGAATGGGGGTAGGTAGATGCTGAAGAAGGCGCTGAAGAAGGTTGAGGTTGGGTGATGGCGGTTATCTTGTCCTCTTCGTGGCTCTTTTGCAACGCCAAGATATGCCTAATGATGGGAAGATCCTCGTTGTAGCCCTTGGGCTCGGTGATAGCAAAGTGATCCCTCACTGACGTAGGTAATACTCTTAGTAGGTGTTATGTATTGCCTTAATTAAACTAATTGCTGGTGGGATAGAGTTAACTAATTAATAGTGAGTATATGTGACTATTTATTTGTACATAGGATGGCCATTAGGAAGTAAGATAACTTCGGGGAACATATTTGTGTCCAGAGTGTACTGTACTAGCCAGACATCTTTTGCCCCAGGCCATGAACGCCGGCAGATTTTGGCGCGCCAAGCGCGCTGCTTCCCCCCTCACCTGCTTGTTTGTGCGTCTCTCTGGCAGACGTATGATTAGTCTTTATATAATTCGTGATTTAGTGTTCTTACTCTTCATTTATATATTTTAATGAAGTATTCTATATTATTATTAGTTGAGTTAATTTGTTTGATTGTAGTGAGAGTAGTTGTATTTCAGTCCTGTACGATAACTTTACTGACCAAGGACTCAATAGAAAGTAGGATTTGAGGAAAGTGAGTTCACCTCTAGCCTCTGCTTCGCCAAGACCTCACCATGGGTCACCCTGAGTTTGTGTCCTGCCTTGTATAACTATCTCTCTATAGATAAGTATTATTATGTTGTATTGTATGATTATGTTGTATTGTGTGAATGTAAGGATAGATGTATAAAGTGTAATTTATATGTAAATAATATCCATACTTTTAAATGTTCTTTTCATCCATACCTACCTTATTTATTTCCATGTACTATCTTTCAAATAACTTAAAGATTTAAATACTTTAAATATTCTGTGGTTCTAAAAGAAAGTAAACGGTAATTAATTATTTTGTACAGTAAACTAAAGTGGATACTTGAATACCTTACATATAAATCTTAAAGGATTTATGAAAGCATAAGTTATTCTACTGACACTTAAAGAAAACTTAATAATATCAATTATGTGATTCTGATTGACTTGTTGTATAGTGATAGGGTTTCGCTGGAGGATAATATTAACCTTGCAGTCTAGTTTTGGGTGGTTAACTTCCATTCTTACAGTACTACGGTGATAACAGTTGTGTTGCCTTGTCATTGGAGTTAATAATTTATTCATGGTGTTGTGGGTTTGAACCCTAGTCCGTAACATAGGGCATTATATACACTCTCTTTCCTTGCCACGGCAGTGTCTTCAGGAAATGCTGTTACCACTGGCTGGTTCAATTGGCTGATGGTAGTATCTAAATTGCCTGAAAATTTCACATAATGAAACTGCTGATTGACAATTATTATTCCGAGAGAGGAGTTAATGGCTCCCTTGGTGTACCTTTCAAATTTAGCCCAGGTCAATTGGGAGGTATCACACACATAACCGGAAACGAGGGACATATGCCGGCCCAACTTCATAACCACAGTGTGTATCTTAGAGGTATCATCTTCTTTAAAAACAATGTCAAGCACTGGCTTGACCACTTCAAGATAAGTGAAAATGTTGTGATATTCTTGCTTGAAAGGAATAATTTAGAGCGATTTTACCGCCATGATGTTTGTGTAATTGTATATTTTGAGCGAATTATAGACAAAAGGTTGTTACTCCGAGTTGAGACACCGCTGCCACGGTAGGCCTTATATAAGTCTTGCGGCACTTGCTGGGTTAACTACGGTAGGCTATATAGTCTGTTATATTTCAGCTGATGGTAAATTGAATCCCTTAGCAACGGATTTCTCGATAATTTTTGGAAAATATGTGTATCTATAGACCTATTTCTGTGTCGAATTAATGCCAAGTTTTCGTAATTACCAAACGATTTCGCTACAAAATCTACATAATAGCTGAGTAACCAAGATGGTAACATTATCATCAGCTGGGAAATAAATAGACTTAGCGAATGTCAGCAGTTTATCAATATAGTTCGCCAGTGAAATAATATTGTGCCTTCTAAAATTGTCAAGGAATTTATCTGTCCATGGCTGTGCAATACGCGTAATACGGTAGGCTACTCTTATTTACTCATAACCATAACATAGCACAATCATAATGTATCCTTAATGTAGTTAATATTTGAAATATACTAGGTGACTACTTTTATTTACCAGAGAGAGAAAGAGATCGAGGCAGGCAGGCGCCTCACCCAGAGAGAGAGAGAGAGAGTGAGGCAGATTGGCTCCTCCCCTGTGGGTGACGTCACAGCCACTGCGCCCTCTGATTGGTCTTAATTGCCCCTATGATATATACTAGTAATGACTTCGGAAATATGCGGGCGGGACGGTCTAATCTTAGAGGGCGGAATCAGCCAAGGAAGGATTGATTGCTTGGCTCTTAACCTCTGAAGTGCGCATGGGGGTAATTGGAAACGTCCCCCTGTGCTGACGTATTTGAGGTGTTTCCGTCACTAAAATATTCATTGTGCCATTAATAGCATTAATACTTATCCATATGCGCCTATTATGGGTTGATTATAAAGGTATTAACCTGAAACAACAATAAAACGAGTGAAAACAGCGTTTGGATGGTCAAAATCGGAGATATAGCCCGCGAGTTGTATAATGTATGGGTGAGGCAATCTGCTTTCCCGCCAATTTCCCCCAAGGCCACTGAGACACAGTCGATCGATACTCTCTCTCTCTCTTGCACTCGCTTGCTATCAGTGATGACCACACCCTCCAATAGGATTTCTAATGTTAGCACGAAAATATACCTCAGAATAAGGGAATAACAGGGAAAATAGGTGATAACTGAAGGAGAGGAGGAAAGTGGGGAAGGAGGGGAGGTAGAGGACTGATATTTTGCATGGCCCAGGGGCCAAAAAAAAATAAAAAAATAAAACAAAATAAAAAATTTTTTTTTTTTTTTTTCGATGTCAAAAGTTGATTTTTTTTTTCTCTGACTCTTAAGAGTCTCCCCGCAGTGCGCCGGGGGAACTCTTAAGAGTCTCCCCGCAGCTCCCGGGTTAAGGACCTAGCTAAGCGGGTGGGATCTTCTAGTCGGAATGGTCTGAGGGCGGGAGAGACCTGCTCCCCGTCGCACCAGATAGTTAATACTGAAGCTGTGATCTTGAAGGAGAGAAAGAGAGAGTGTGTGTACGCGTTAAATTTAAATCCAATAATAAATTAGTCTGCCATTTATTACAATTTTCTTTTGTAACAGTGTCACTATAGAAAACGATTAAGCTAAAATGGGTAACATTTTTGTATTAACAATGTCTTGTCTTGTCGACATTAACTTTCTTAATATAAATGGTTACGTTAGTATTTTTGTGAAATATTCAACGTCATATATGTAGGAATAATATATAATATAATATATTTTAAAGATATGTTATACAATCATGATTACATTATTTTGAGTAAGATGTCTATAATATAGACTCCCTGCATGCATGCCCCGGGTTGTATATTGTCTGGTGAACCATCGCCCAGGAAGGTGCAGCGAACTTATCTCCTAAGAAAACATAGTGGGTTCTTCGTTTTAAGTCTTATTTAATATCGTGTGTTTTGCAGCAACATCGAACTTTACTTCTCGGAGGTATAGGCTAGGCCTAATCCATTAAATTAAGTTCGCCATGGAAAGAATGGAGTGCCAGTGGGGGTGGGTGGGTGGTGGGATATTAGCGATCTGATCGAGCCCGAAAAGTGCACTGATATAATGTGGACGGATGCGGATTACACAGACAAAATGGGCAAATTTGGTCGTGGGGTGAAGCGGCGGAATGAAGATCCCCAGTCAACAGCATCACGAAAACGGCCCAAGAACTTTGACGGCCAAACATTTGAATACGCTTGAGATTAGGGAAAATTTTATATATTGATCGGATTAAGAGTTATGTTTCGTTTACCTTATCTTAATATTGTGTTTGGTTCGTTTTCTGTTTTGTGTTCGTATTTCTACGGATGTATTTTTATATTGTGTGTACTAAGGATTATGTTATTGTCTTGAGCTTTGTATTGTATTGTCATTATTTTACGTGTCTTCATGTATCCGCAGGGGAAGGTGGGGGGGTGGAGGGGGTCGTTGGCCTTGCTCTTCTGTTCCAGTGGACTATTATTTCTTCTTTTCCATTACCACCCCCTCGTTGTTATATCCGGCCGTTCACTCATTACATATTTCTTCAGTAACGGGCCGGTCTCATTCCAACTAAGGGCCGAGTTCTCCTAAATTGCTGGCTCGCTATATCACTCGACCGGAAATAATAGATACCTGCATGGGATGACGAGCGTCTTATAACTAATGGGGCTAAACATGAGGGAGAAGGAGTTTCAGAAAAGAAAACAAAATACCTCTCCTTAATTAAGAGAGTGACCCATTATAGACTGTATAAGTGAGGTGATTCACACATTCTGATGTTAACCCCTTGAGGATTATGACACATTTTGACAGTTAATTCAGGCGGCTAGTAAACGATTATATTCAGTATAAGAAGGAATTGTGGGACTCAGAGGGATGATTGAGACAGTGTCTACCCCTTTGAGTGCTTTAGAGCCTTGCAAAACTGAATATAATCGGCTAACAATAGTCAGAATAATCTGTCAAAACACGTCATAATCCTCAATGGCTTCATTAACAATACTATACTGCGTTTCATTTCATCTGACGGTGAATTGAATCCCTTAGCAGCTAATTTGTTGATACTTAACGGAAAAATATGAAACCAATAATTATTAATAATAATTAACCAATAATAATTAACCAATAATTTTCTGGCAGAAAAGGATACTAACTGTTTTTGGAAGGACATCAGATCCATGCAAAATTGTAACACACCATTACCTGTCAGTGTTGAGGGGGTTACGGGTGAAGAGAACATTGCTGACTTATGGAAAACTCATTTTAAGGAACTACTTAACAGTGTAAACCAAAGGTCTACTAATGGTGCAATTCAATATGTGAAAGATAGTAATTATGAAGACATTAAAGTGACTGAAAGTGATCTTGAGAATGCCATAAGAAAACTTAACCTAAATAAAGCTTGTGGGCTGGATGGTATATATGCAGAACATCTTAAATATGCAGATAAGTTGTTAATAGATAAACTTAGTTCTTGCATCACCAGTCTATTTACGCATGGTGTCCTGCCGGAGTCTATGATATCCGTAATACTTGTTCCTGTCATTAAAGATAAATCAGATAAAATTACAGCAAAAGACAACTACCGCCCAGTAGCACTTGCTAGTGTGGTGAGTAAGGTAGTTGAAATGATAATGCTAGAAAGAATGTCTGCATATATTGTCACCAGCAGCAATCAGTTTGGCTTTAAGAAAAATCACGGCACAGACCAATGCATATATGTGCTGAAAGAAGTGATTGATACATACAACAAACTAAATAGCTCAATTTTCTCTTGTTTTCTTGATGCAAGTAAGGCTTTTGATAGGGTGTGTCACAAAACCTTATTTGAAAAATTAGTTAACAGGGGAGTGCCTAGCTATATTGTTAGGATACTTATTTTCTGGTATGCTAATCAAAAAATGTGTGTAAGATGGGGCAACATCCTGTCAGGCTCTTTCGCCATAACCAATGGTGTTAGGCAGGGGGGGATATTGTCTCCGTATCTTTTCAACGTCTACATGGATGATCTTAGTCTGGAGCTGAACAAGACTCGCACTGGGTGCTGTATTGGCAGCACCATTGTAAATCATCTCATGTATGCTGATGACCTAGCCTTAATCGCGCCCTCTGGAGCAGGACTGGATAAATTATTAAGAGTATGTGAAAAATTTGGAATCGAACATTCAGTCAAATTTAATCCTATAAAGAGCAATATCATAATATTTAAATCTAACCTTCTATTGAAATCAAAGCTACCTAAATTCCATTTGTATGAAGAAATTATAGAAGAAGTAAGTAAAGTAAAGTATCTAGGACACTATATTTCATGTGATCGCTCAGATGATGAGGATATGGGTCGTCAGCGAAGGCAACTTTACATGCAGGGAAATTCAATATTAAGAAAATTTCATATGTGCACATGGGATACAAAAATAACATTGTTCAACTCCTACTGCTCACCAATGTATACAGCACAACTATGGTGGAACTATAAGAAAATTACAGTGAATAGACTAAGTATCTCATATCACAATATCATGAAAATGTTTCTGGGGCTCTCAAAATATGAGAGTACAAGTACGCTATGTGCCTATATGAACTTACACTGTTACAAATCACTCATTAGAAAGCTAACATATAAATTCATTCACCGCCTTAACACTTCTGAGAACAGGATCATTAAAATGCTACAAACTCCAAGCATAGTGTACACCTCCAGGATCCAGGCACACTGGAGGAAGTTGCTCTATATTTAACCTTAAGTAATGATTTCAGGTCTGCTACTCTACAGAATTAGCATACCGGTACTGATCCTCATAGTGCAGTACAGTACCGATATTCCTATACTGTACTGTAGCAACATACTGTACCGGAAGCTAAATGATGTGAGGCATGGTACTGTACACAATTAGGACAGTGGTTTTGGTAACACAGTAGTTTGATGACCACTGTTTTTGGTTGAGGCAGTGCTGTGAACTACATGATAGCAAGCTGGGTATTATTTAATTTATTTTTATTTTATGTAGCCTATGTACAGTAGCTTATATATATTTATATATATTTATGTTACTGTAAGGTATATATGGACCCCAGTATGGTCCCCTCTGTACTGTGTGAGTCTGAAATAAAGTATTATTATTATATTATTATTATTATTATTATTATATGTCTCTGCATCAAATTAAGACCAAGTTTATAAATAACGGAAATCTTTATGGGAACTTTGCAATTTACCGTCAGTTGAAAAGAAATGCTAACATAATATAGATAGATAGATAGATTAATAAGACATATTTGAAGTAATTACCTTTAATGTAGAAATGTTGCTGAATAAACAACTAATTGCTCGAGGCCCTTAATATACTGAATAAAATAGTCTAATAGTAGCCAGCATATAACGAAAAGGACGGCACTGGTACTGAATTGGTTTAACTCAGTTCGTAGTATTTATTTGGCTATAAAACACGGGTCAAAGTGCCTGAGAGACAGACTGCATGGTCGGAGTGGATATTTTTTAATTATTTATTAGCCGAGGACAAACTAAAATACATTATCAGAAAAAGGCAAAAACAAAACAAGCAAAATATTCCATAAATATTAAACAAATAATATAATAAAACTGAAATACCGAGGTAAAGAAAAACCCAAAGGGAAGTAGAAGAAAGAAACACAAAGAAAGAAGAAAGGAAGAAACAAAGGAAGGAGAAAACAAGAGAGAAAAACGCGACTCCACCCAAAAGAGCAACGCCAGGACGCAATTTTTTGTTTAATCGTCAGTTTAGGCAAACCGGACACGAGGCACCACTGTACACTCAGAAGTTTGGCAACACTGCCCCACCATAATCATATTATATTAGATTAACCTAACCTAACCTAACCTAACCTAACTTACCCTAACCTAACCTAACCTAACCTAACCTAACCTAACCTAACCTGATATAATCTAATCTAATTTTATATAACTAAAAAAACAAAATAAAAATATATAATACACTAGATCCTAACCTAACCTAACCTTACCTATTTTAATAAAATTTTATATAACTAAAATAACAAAATAAAACTATAAAATACACTAGATCCGAGTGGGCTCCAACACTGGTTTTCCTGAGTATGTGGCCAGACCTTTACCAACTGAGCTACAAGGTGACATGCAAATATCGGTTTGAATGCTATATTTAAACGCGGTTGGGCCTCTCTCTCTCTCTCCTTCCTTCCCTTCCATCCTTGGCATCATGAGTTATTCTTCCCCTTAGGTTAGGTTAGGTTAGGTTAATCTAATATAATATGATTATGGTGGGGCAGTGTTGCCAAACTTCTGAGTGTACAGTGGTGCCGCGTGTCCGGTTTGCCTAAACTGACGACTAAAAAAAAATTGCCGCCCGGACCAACCACACCTGTAGCGTCCCCCAGGAACGCCCGGGTCGCCACGGTGACAGACGGATGTCCGATCACCCAGGAAAGACAATTCGCCTCAGGGCGACCCCTTCCACCACTAAAAGAAAAGTCATCTTCTCTCAGAAATTCTAGCGATACAATTTACACATATATATATCATGAATGTATAATTTTAAGACGATAACCATGCAATAAAACCCTTATATTTAATAGTAGAGAATATGTATTATTTTAACATTATGAATGTCATACGACAGATTCCCCTAAGTTTACAAATATTATGATCAAGTAAAATAAACATGTTGAAAGACTTCGTCATGAATACGAAAGTTTTAAATCATCTCGCCGAGACCCTTCTATCTAAGATATAATAAACACATATGTACACTTCTTGTCAAATATCCAACTATTCTATTTTATAAACAAAACACATTTATTTTCTTCCTACTTTGAGATTCGTGAACCAACCAACCTTTTTACCCTCTCAGATAACAGAATGACCCCCAAGGATACCAACACAAGCCCAGGGCCCATATAATCATGTAGATATCCCTCTTGTATATATTTAAGTTCAGAAACTATCAGTATTATCCCTAATAAGTAAATCTAGCATAATCACCTATCTATGTTATCCATATTAAAAGTAACAGACCCTTGTCTGCAAACCTATAACACGTCTGACAGAGAGGCTACATGTACGCGTGCCCCACTTGACCCTCAGGGTTGCCAAAATAACCTCAACGCCTGGGAGTCCTCTAACTCATATAAAACTTCTATTTTATATCTATAGAAGCTTAGAAATGATCAGTATTAACTCTACAAAGAAAACCTAACATGCTCATCTATCTCTATGATCAATATTAAAGACAACAGACCCTTGTCTGCAAACCTAGAAAACGAATGTGAGAGAGGCTACATGTACGCGTATTCTCCCATTGACCCCCAGGGCTACCAACATAACCTCCATGCCCGGGTGGCATCTAACTCATGTAAAAACGTCTATCTCGTATATATAGCAACTAAACAATTATCAGTATTAAGGGGACTGGCCGGTTTTTAGGCTTAAAAAGATCGAAATCCTGAAAATACCACTAGGTGTTAAAATGTGTTTACTCAACATCCATTCATAAGCCAGTGAAATGTTATTAGTGAAAACCCAATGGAATGTTTTTTTGTTTTTTGTTTTTTTCCAAACTTGTCCTGTATTTCTAAAAACGTTATATAGTGAACTTTGAAATTGACAGGCTCAATAAATACAGGTTGTACGAGGATCGTACATATATAAATGGAAAGAGCGTAAAATACTCTACAACCTTTCAAAAGCTGTATCTTCTACTTTTTTTTTTTTTTTTTTTTCTATATTCCAACTTACTTCCTCTCAGGCATAGGCTGAGAGCCTTAACATTCACTGCTTTACAATGAACAGTGAAGCCTGTGAGGTCTTTTTCCAGTCTAGGGAGTGAGACATGTGAAGCACGTAGAGTACAAAAAGCACCTCCCATCTTGCCTTCACATGAGGCACGGTGCTCACTCATGGCCCGAAACGACCCCATCTCTGAAGCCACCTCGTTCCCGTGCTTCACTGTCTCACCCCCTACACTCGGACTCTCACACTTACACACACACAACGCCACCTGTTGAGCAGATAACTCACCAGGCATTGCACCCCTATAGCATATTTTGAATATGGGAATATTCATACAGTGCTATTTAATCAGGGAACAATGAGGGTATTTTATTGACGTTTCGGTGGGCTTGTGGTAATGCACTGATACTAGGTACAGCACAAATTCCATCCCAATAATATCTTCCCATTGATACATCGGGATTTGAACCTGGGACCTTTGGATTACCAGGCCAGTGGCAAGACCACTCCACCACACCTCCCCTAAACACTGCGCCGTGTTCCTGCATAAAATATTGTAAACCTAAACAAAAAGTTAAAATTGTTCACCCAATTACCTTAGACTTTCAAAAAAAAATCTCAACACCTGTTTTGTCGCATTTTGGGATCTTATAATGAATGTATTATTGGGCCTCTAGGAATGT
Organism: Paralithodes platypus; assembly: GCA_032716605.1. Lineage (NCBI taxonomy): Eukaryota > Metazoa > Arthropoda > Malacostraca > Decapoda > Lithodidae > Paralithodes > Paralithodes platypus. Next base: position 50,176,759 of record CM064498.1, read on the forward strand.
TTTATATACCATTGGAAAGCGCGTGAAATGCTCTATAAAGCTATTGACTCTTTTTTTTTTTTTTTTTTGCATTTGAGACACAGCTCCTTGGCATAGGTAGCTAACCACCGAGTACAAAATCATTACCTAATTTCCGAGTCACCTAATTCCCCAATTAGATAAAAACATAAACAAAAAAAATAAAACAACAGAGTTGTAAAACCACCTGTCATGAGTTGTCTGATTCCTCTGAAAGGATTATACAGTGATTGGGCTTCGAACTATTCGACTTCAGATTTTTGTTTTTAATTTTCGAGCTAATTTCCACCCTAATTCAGGAATTAATTGACCTAGAATAAAAAAACAAAAAAACAAAAAAATCTTTGCTACATCATCCTCCATACGTGTGCGAAATCTCATTGAACTCGGACGAAGTTCAGTGTCGCCCCCTATTAAAAAGTGGCCGGTCCCCTTAACTCTACATGGAGAACCTAACATTCTCACCTGCGTTTCATTTCATCTGACGGTGAATTGAATCCCTTAGCAGCTAATTTTTTGATAATTAACGGAAAAATATGAAACCAATAATTATGTCTCTGCATCAAACCAAGTTTATAAATAACGGAAATCTTTATGGGAACTTTGCAATTTACCGTCAGTTGAAAAGAAATGCTAACATAATATAGATAGATAGACAGATTGATAAGACATATTTGAAGTAATTTAGCCAGCATATAACGAAAAGGACGGCACTGGTACTGAATTGGTTTAACTCAGTTCGTAGTATTTATTTAGCTATAAAACACGGGTCAAAGTGCCTGAGAGACAGACTGGTCGGAGTGGATATTTTTTAATTTGAAGAAAGTCTGGGAAGGCTCATTTATTAGCCGAGAAGGACAAACTAAAATACATTATCAGAAAAAGGCAAAAACAAAACAAGCAAAATATTCCATAAATAATAAACAAAGTATTATGCCCTGATTTTATTCAGGTTTAACTATTAGTTAGGGTGAGTTCATTCGAGACTGGGATATCCATGTTCACACAAATACATATAAGGAAGACAATAGAGGATACATATAATACCAAAATATAGTTTATAGTACAGCTTTATTTCCCTTATTCACTAAGTACATAATATTGAATCAGCATCACTAAACACAAGAACATAAGTGGCACAACTTAATTAAATATCTTCTAGCACGATCGCGGATCTAGATGGAGATCAGGTATACTCAATGCAACTTAAAGTGAATCCTTTTCTTTTGGAATCAAATCAATCTTCTATTGTTGAAGGATTGGATGGACATCTAATCAGGTTACCTTAATGTTCGCTATATCCCTTGACTTGGGTTTAATTAGCTATTAGTATTTGATGAGGTTAAAGTAAGTTATTATATTTGTTTTCTATGAATATATAATCTCATACACTGATATACTTCATAAGATTGAATTCAAGTTTTGTGGACTCAAAATATTATTATTTTCACTGGTTGGTATTATTTCAGAGTTCGTTGAGGTGAGAATCCGCCTTATTTGGATTTAATTCCTTATTCAAGTTAGAGAGGTGTACTAAACGCATTTATCACTGGTACACGAATAGAAGTAATCTGTTTCTATAGATTAGCTTGAATGAACACATTAATGATTTATTTCAAAATAAGGAGTGTATGAACTATTTTCTCACTGGGTGGAAACATGGCAGAGTTATTTTATGCACAAAATCCGTCTTATTTGGATTTAATTCCTTATTCAAGTTAGAGAGGTGTACTAAACGCATTTATCACTAGTACACGAATAGAAGTAATCTGTTTCTATAGATTATCTTATATGAACACTTTGATGATTTTATCCTGAATAAGGGGTTGAAGGGACTCTGTGTATTTTATCACTTTTTTAAATCTAACTTATTTCTTCCTCGTCACTGGCATTGATTTAGCTATCTTTCTTCAATCTTTCTTTTCTTAGAAATGTAGAACACTAGCTGCTTGATGTCTTCTGATTCTCCGTAGGCCGTCCAGGTTGGCCGGTCGTGTGAAGTAATGTTACAAATGGGTTAATGGGCGTGGGATCTTAAATATAGCTCCGTAACTTGTAATTAAAGAGTTGGGTACCATATCGGACTAACGCGAGTATTAGAGTATTATCAAGTATACTCGTTTATCCTGACCTTTATATTAACTGGTGATGAAGTTCTGTTAAGGTACTCTTGTAGTGGGGTTTTTAATATTGTGCCTCAGTTATGACGAATTAACACAATATCGGACGAATGCAAGAAGAGCTTAGTACTGCTCTTCTTGACTGTCTCTAACCGTTTTAAGAGGTTCAAAGAACTCAGGGTGGTGTTAACCTTTTAGTTGCAAAGTCTAATGGGATGCCACAGACAAAATGCATATAGGACTTATGTTTGCAGAGTCCCTGTGAGGGTGTCTCGCTAAGCCCTTATAACACAAAAGATCGTTAGACGTCAGATCTTCTGTGAGAAGTGGTAGTGTAACTTTTAATAGTAAAATTTTGAGGTCCCTCAACTTTTAACTAGAAAAATTGTAACCTAGAGAAGGTGACTATGTTAATCACTGGGATGCCATTAATAACAAAGTTCCTTTTATAGGGAACAATTACCGTACCTACAATATTAAAATAGAAGTGGAGGGATGATTACACACTTCAAACTTTAACATTGGCGATACAGCCTATTAGAGGTCTCTATGTTAACTGACTGGGATGCCACAATTAACAAAGATCCCTTAATAGGATTTCTTACTCACAGACAGTATAAGGACTTCGGGGTGCCGTGCATCCAGACTGTATGGAGGGGTAAAAATAATGTTTCTCAAAGTGGGATGCCAGGAATCGAGAAGCCTTAGAATTACTTAAATTCATTCAGATTTTCTTTGGCCTAGTATGCACAATTACTGAGGGGTACCCATCCCCTGTGGAAGGATAGCAAGGGCGTGCGTGTGCACTTTCTATTAGGACAAGAAGTCCTTCTTGTCCTAAGGGAGATAGACTTCATTTACTTTATGATATAACTCTACTATACTTGACGAGTTGATCTAGGTGGTATGATATGTAGAAGTTATCTAAGTCAAGGTTTTATTTGGCTTTATAGGTTACTGGGGGAGTCATGGGGTTATGGATATAATTAGACTTTTGTTCAAGGTTTTGAGGATGTTTTGGCTTGACCTTGGAGCGTGAAAATTCAGGGTGAGGTGGGCATGATGAAGTGCGGTTTCTCTGGCGTCGTTGGATATTATTTTTGCAAACAAGAGCCTGTCACTGGTAATATTGAGAACAGGGGTAGGTGAGCATGTTAGGTTCTCCTTGTAGAGTTAATACTGATAATTTCTTAGTTTCTATATATACGAAATAGATGTTTTTACATGAGTTAGATGATGCCTGGGCGTTGAGGTTATGTTGGTAGCCCTGGGGGGGACACGCATACGTGTAGCGCCTCTGACAGGACGTTTTATAGGTTTGCAAACAAGGGTCTGTCGCCTTTAATATTGATCATAGGGATAGATGAGCATGTTAGGTTCTCTTTGTAGAATTAATACTGATAATTTCTAAGCTTCTATATATATATGAGATAGAAGTTTTACATGCGTTAGATGACTCCCGGGCGGTGAGGTTGTGTTGGTATCCCTGGGGGTCATGTGGGGCACGCGGACACGTAGCCTCTCTGTCAGACGTTTTATAGGTTTGCAGACAAGGGCCTGTCGCTTTTAATATGGAGAACAGGGATAGGTGATCATGCTAGATTTAACTTATTAGGGATAACCTGATAGTTTCTGAACTTATATATATACAAGAGGGATATCTACATGATTATATGGGCCCTGGGCGGTGAGCTTGTGTTGGTAGCCTTGGCGGTCATTCTATTATCTGAGAGGCTAAAAAGGTTGGTTGGTGACCATGACTATCAAAGTAGGAAGGAAAGAAATGTGTTTTGTTTATAAAATAGAATAGTTGGATATTGACAAGACGTGTACATATGTGTTTATTATATCTAAGATAAAAGGGTCTCGGCGAGATGATTCAAAAACTTTTGTATTCATGACGAAGTCTTTCAACATGTTTCTTTTACTTGATCACAATATTTGTAAACATAGGGGAATCTGTCGTATGACATTCTTACTGTTAAAATAATACATATTCTTTAATATTAAACATAATTGGTTTAATTGTATTGGTTATATCCTTAAAATTACATATTCATGATTTTATATATATGTGGAAATTGTATCTCTAGAATCTCTGAGAGAAGATGACTTTTCTCTTAGGTGTGGAAGGGGTCAGAATGAAGCTAATTGTCTTTCCTGGGGTGACCGGACATCCGCCTGTCACCATGGTGACCCGGGCGTCCCTGGGGGACGCTACAGGTGTGGTTGGACCGGGTGTCGCTCTTTTGGGTGGAGTCGCGTGTTTCTCTCATGCTTTCTCCTTCCTTTGTTTCTTCATTTCTTCTTTCTCTGTGGTTCTCTCTTCTACGTCTCTTTGGGTTTTCCTTTTCCTCGGTATTTCACAAAGTATCAAAACAAATAATATAATAAAACCATAATTAAAGACCAGATATTATTTTGTATTTATTTTCCCCCCATATATAGCTATAGAATCATAATATACTGTATATCTATGTAATAGTTGGATGGACACCTTATTGGCGGTCCAATACACAACAAAAATTTCAACAACCCAAAAGATAATATGGATGCAAAAGAAATAACGCTCTGGCTTGTATATTTAATAACAGATATAAAATGTTGTTATAGCAAATTAATCAACACTAATTAAGGGGACAGTGGTTATATTGGTGGGTCTATTTATTTATATATTCATATATGTTTAAGTTTCCTCGCTAGACCTACATCAAAGACCCCCTATACCCCCCTTAAAGATAAAATAAAAAAAAATATTATAGTAAAATTACATGCTGGATATCGCTCGCCTGGAACAAATACACCTAAATGGCACGAAAGGTCTTGATATTGATATAGAAATGGGACGAAAGGTCTTAAAAGCGACAAACTAAAAGGGCGAGGTTCTTATAATCTCAAAACTAATATGCTAAACACGAGGAAGAAGGGAGACCAGAAATACGACTCATCTTCTCTTTTTGTTCCAAGCAATTAATTTGTTTAACGTTGATGCATTTGCCTGGCGTGTTGCTTGTGTGGCTGCTCCCCACACATATCATTCACCTCCCACACTTGCCTGGCGTGTTGCTTGTGTGGCTGCTCCCCACACATATCATTCACCTCCCACACTTGCCTGGCGTGTTGCTTGTGTGGCTGCTCCCCACACATATCATTCACCTCCCACACTTGCCTGGCGTGTTGCTTGTGTGGCTGCTCCCCACACATATCATTCACCTCCCACACTTGCCTGGCGTGTTGCTTGTGTGGCTGCTCCCCACACATATCATTCACCTCCCACACTTGCCTGGCGTGTTGCTTGTGTGGCTGCTCCCCACACATATCATTCACCTCCCACACTTGCCTGGCGTGTTGCTTGTGTGGCTGCTCCCCACACATATCATTCACCTCCCACACTTGCCTGGCGTGTTGCTTGTGTGGCTGCTCCCCACACATATCATTCACCTCCCACACTTGCCTGGCGTGTTGCTTGTGTGGCTGCTCCCCACACATATCATTCACCTCCCACACTTGCCTGGCGTGTTGCTTGTGTGGCTGCTCCCCACACATATCATTCACCTCCCACACTTGCCTGGCGTGTTGCTTGTGTGGCTGCTCCCCACACATATCATTCACCTCCCACACTTGCCTGGCGTGTTGCTTGTGTGGCTGCTCCCCACACATATCATTCACCTCCCACACTTGCCTGGCGTGTTGCTTGTGTGGCTGCTCCCCACACATATCATTCACCTCCCACACTTGCCTGGCGTGTTGCTTGTGTGGCTGCTCCCCACACATATCATTCACCTCCCACACTTGCCTGGCGTGTTGCTTGTGTGGCTGCTCCCCACACATATCATTCACCTCCCACACTTGCCTGGCGTGTTGCTTGTGTGGCTGCTCCCCACACATATCATTCACCTCCCACACTTGCCTGGCGTGTTGCTTGTGTGGCTGCTCCCCACACATATCATTCACCTCCCACACTTGCCTGGCGTGTTGCTTGTGTGGCTGCTCCCCACACATATCATTCACCTCCCACACTTGCCTGGCGTGTTGTGTGGCTGCTCCCCACACATATCATTCACCTCCCACACTTGCCTGGCGTGTTGCTTGTGTGGCTGCTCCCCACACATATCATTCACCTCCCACACTTGCCTGGCGTGTTGCTTGTGTGGCTGCTCCCCACACATATCATTCACCTCCCACACTTGCCTGGCGTGTTGCTTGTGTGGCTGCTCCCCACACATATCATTTGCCTGGCGTGTTGCTTGTGTGGCTGCTCCCCACACATATCATTCACCTCCCACACTTGCCGTTCAAGTCCCACCTACCCCACCAACGACTAGAATCATCGAGCTTAGAATATCTCTACCATTTGGGAAGGGTCAGCCAAGGAACAGGTGTGGTTAATTACAGCTCATTTGCTCTAGCCCTTTTTTTAGTTTCATAGGTTAGGGTTCACCACTACAGGACTACCTATTTGGAACAGGGTATAGTCAGGTGTTTATATATGGACCCAATGAATGTACAGTCAGCACCATAAGTTAAGGGGAGATGGGCCGTGTTATTTGATCATTTACGTATCTTTTTATTAGTTTCCTCCCTAGACCTCCATCAAACATAAAAAAACATCCATTAGATCCCCCTTCCAGATTAATTTGTACATTTTTCGGTAGAAAAATTTCCCGGCCGAAGGCCTGTTCTTCCAAAATTACAGGCTCACTATCGTTCGCCAGAAAAAATTTGACACCTAAATAGCACGAAAGATCTTAATATTGACCAAGAAATGGGGTGAAAGGTCTTAAAATCGACAAACTTATGAGCCAAACGTCACAAAATCTGAAAAATAATGGGGTTAAACACGAGGGAGAAGGAGGACCAGAAAAACAGCCCATCTCCCCTTAACCCCCTTTGTACCGGCGACGTCTTTTCTAGTTTTGTTCAACTATACATTTAGACGATTTTATGAAGCTTGGGAGTGATACATGGTAGCAAAAAGGATAAATTGAGGTAGTCTGTAGCCTTTTGATTGGTAGATTAATTGGTAGATTGGTAGGGGAGGTGTGGCGGAGTGGTCTTGCCACTGGACTGGTAATCCAATGGACCCGGGTTCGAATCCCAATATGTCAATGGGAAGATATTATTGGGATGGAATTTGTGCTGTACCTAGTATCAGTGCATTAGCACAGCACACCGAAGTGCCCCAAAAAATACCCTCATTGTTCCCTGATTAAAATAGCATTGTATGAACATTCCCATATTCAAAAATATGCTACAGGGGGGCAATGCCTAGTGAGTTAATTGCTCAATAGGTGGCGTTCTGAGAGTGAGGGTCCGAGTGTGGGGGATGAGACTGTGAAGCGCAGAGGAGAGGCGGCTTCAGAGATGGAGTTGCATCGAGCCGTGAAGCTTCGCATGTCTCACTCCCTAGACTGGAGCAAGACCTCACGGGCCTCACCGTATTCAGCGGTAGAGTGTAAAGGCTATCAGCCTATGTCCGAGAGGGAGTAGTGATGCAACAATATAATCTTCCACCTACGTCACAGGAAACTCCCTCAGCTATACCGGGAGCTCCTCCGATTGGGTCTGTTGTGCGGCATTAGTGCCAACCAGAGTCGTTGTTCCATCTAATTTGCCACCCTCCCTACCTAACGTAACTCAACCTACTGCTTCTACTAGCAGTGTGCAAAGTCTGGCTTTAACCACCAATAACGTGCGTGTAATTACGGATATTAATCCCCCTCCTTTAGAGAAGGTAATGATAAAGAAAAGCCCTATGCCTCTGCTTTACGGGCCGGATTGTTCATGGGTGACTATCATGGCGTCAAATCCAACTGTAGCACAAATTACAATCGCGGGGGGGCTCCCAGTCCCTAGTGACTGGGTAATCCAGATGAATAAGAGTAGAAAGTTAAGGGCAAAAGACACACAGGGTCAAATTTTGGATGTTGCTGTCAAAGCCATCCCAAATGTTTAATCCTATGAGTATTTCGTGTATTCCCCCACACCGGCTATTCCTCCTGCCTCCTCTGCACGACTATTTGCGGATTGGTCCAAGACTGACGGCATGAACGACATCAAAGTCTTAGCCATGCTCACGCCGGAACTGGATACACTTCCGGTGAGCGACCAGTCCGGTAATCCGGTCCTGCAGGTGGGACAGGTACAGTAGGCTCAGGCCCTTGGGTGGACTGGGAGATTGAGGCGCAACAGTTTGCGGCTACAATAACATCAAAATCCTCCTACCAAATCCCTCAGGAGAATCATAGTTGGTTCTCATTGCCCATCACAAAAGCCGGAGGTGTTCCGCCTGCTATTTTTTTATTTTCTTGCCGCCCCTAAATTAGCTTTATGGGACTTACAGGAGCCCGTTTCAACTCCTCCTCTGGCTCATCTGGACAGAGGTTTTAAGTTGAGACATAAAGCTTTCAGGCTCTTCTCCCAGTTCTTACTCAGTCGCGAAATAGCCCAGTTACTCACTAGAACAATTGATGCTATAAATGACACAGATGTTAGGAAAGCCACGGATTTAGCCCGCCGGCTCCTACTACAGAACTCGATACAATCTCTGGGCGACGTCAGGATAGCCTTGTTGGAGGCTGTCCGTGCATGTCAAGACTTAAGAGTCTACATGGTGAAGAAATTACCGGAAGACATTGGTCGCCGGGTAATCCTTTTACCAGTGTTGACGCCCTCTTTACTTTGCCCCAACACTTGGAAGACAGTCTTCAATATGGTAGATACCGTCCAGCAAGGTGCTTCCCAGGCTAGAAAAGATCATTTTAAGAAACCTTATTCTAAGCCCAAGAGCAGTGCTAAACCCCAACCTAGTGGGTCTAAGCCCTTTCAGAGCCATAAATCACCTCCAGCACAAGGAAGCACCCCGCCCAAGTATCAGCAGGGAAAACAGTCAGGTAAATGGCACAAGCATCAACCAAAACATACATCAGGTCAGGGATCGACATCTGCCAAAACTAGTCAGCCGTCTAACCCTACCCCACCACCATAAAAAAACTAGTCATATCACAAACTCTCTCACTCCTGGGGCCTGTCGTGGGAGAGTTGGATACGAGGGTAGTTACGCCGGACAAGCCCAGTCAACGAACTGGGTCATTCCGGGCGTGTCACCGGGCTTGGCCCTGGCGAACTTGAGCACGGACAGTGGTACGCAAGGGCATAACCTGGCGGTGGCTCCGGCGACCTCGTTTACGTCAATCACTAGAAATAAATCATGTGTCTTTAGAGGTGGAGTCACTAGTCCAGGAAATGATCACCAAGCATATCATTGACCCGGTCAATCCAACTTGCCCAGTTTACAAGTCCAGACTTTTTCTCATACCAAAGAGGGACAGTATTCAGATGAGACCGGTCATAGACCTATCTTGTTTGAATCGACACATTTACAACACATCGTTCAGGATGCTCACTGTGAATCATATCAGGCTAACTCTTCCGCCGCAAGGTTGGATTGGCTCGTTAGACCTGACAGATGCCTATTGGCACGTCCCGGTAAACAAAAGGTTCCAAAAATTCCTCGCTTTGAGGATAGAGCATCAGACTTATGTCTTTCAGAGAATGCCATTCGGATTGAACCTTGCACCGAGAATATTCACAAAATTAGTCCGGCAAGCCCTCATGCCAATATTAAATCAAGGAATCAAGGTGTTGTGGTAGGCTACTTAGACAACTGGCTAGTGGTGGCAGAATCAGAGAGTCAATGCAAAATTCATGTCACTCAAATTATAAACCATGTTCAATCCCTAGGGTTCAAGGTCAACTTGGCAAAGTCGAACCTTGTTCCCACACGGGTAATTCAGTGGATAGGGCTGGTCTGGGACACAGCATATCTTATTCTCAGTCAGAGTGTGGACAAACGCAACAGATTTCGAAAGAAATTGTTTTTGTTTCTCCACAGTCTGGATACCACAAGAAGGACATGAGAATCCCTGGTTGGCTCTCTCAACTGGATTCAATTAACTGTGAAGTTGGGCCGGTTGAAAGCAGAGAGATTAATCCTGGAAGGAAACAAACTTTTCCCACTGTTGCCGGCGGGAAAATTATGGCGAATTCCGAAATTAATTCACAAATTATTATCGGTCTGGGCGAGGAGAGAAACATTGCACTCAATAATGACGTGGACATCTCCCCCACCTATGGTATGGATAGACACTGATGCTTCAGGGACAATAGGCTGGGGTTATCAGTCGAACCTAGGCCATCAGGGTCAAGGTCTTTGGCCCCAATCCGAGAATTTTCACATCAATGCGAAAGAACTATTAGTGCCTTTATTTTTCCTTCAGGCTCACGCCTCCACCTTGCGGGGGAAATCAGTAGCTTTTCGAATGGACAATTTGAATGCGGTATCCTGCATTCAAAAGCAAGGGTCAACAAGGTCTCAGAAGTTGCTAGAGTTGTCAGAGGAGACCTTTGTTCTGGCCAAAAAGCTGAACATTCATCTCCATGCATCATACCTCCCAGGTGTAGCGAACGTCTGGGCAGAAACCCTGTCAAGAAGACAGAGCACCAAAGTAGAATGGGCTCTCAAGCATAACATCTTCAACCAGACAATTGCAGAGCCATACCATCCACAAGTGGACTTATTCGCGTCCAAGGAAAACCACAGACTTCCTTTCTACCTAACCCGCCGGGAAGTATCTGTGGCGGGGGGTCCAGACGCATTGATGGAGGACTGGAACAGGTGGAGTTCCATCTATCTGTTTCCGCCTCCAGACGCTTCACTCATGTGTCAGGTAGTTAATAAACTACGAGGTTACCGGGGCTTAGTCTCGATGATCGCGCCTCTATGGCCGGCTCAGTTGAAAATGTGGTGCGAGACCCCGGTGTCACTCCCGATCTCGTACTTCCACTTGGAGACAATTGGCAACCTAAAGACCTCGCTGACTTTTGCCTTTTGGACATTCAGAATGCCAAATGGTTAACCCCCTATGGAGAGAGCGTCACTAATATATTTCTCAATCAGTATACTCTTTTTACCAGGCGTCAATATCAATCGCATTGGAAGTCTTTCACGACCTGGATAGTAGAAATGGCGCAAACTGACGCATCAGTAGCTTTGATCTTCAAGTATTTGGATTACTTATTTGAACAAAAACGCCTTTCTGCAAGCTGTTTTAGCAAGGGTGGTAATATGGTCTTTCCAAGTGAAATCAGAAGAAAGGAGACACCGAGAATACTGAGAGAAGATGAAGGGTTGATTTGTATATTGTTGAAGTATAAGGGAAAGACCTGTGGGAGTTCTTGCAGTTAGAAAATTGGAGAAATTGGGTTTTGGAAGCATTGAAAGCAACAAGATTTTCTGTGCCCCAATCAGAAGATAAGTGTTCTATGGCATCATCACATGAATTTTTGAGTGAATGCTTGCTGAGGGGTTCTAAAAATATAGTTGGGTAGTGTAAGGTAGAGTCATCAGCATATGCAAGGATAGGACGATAGCGATAGTTGAGCAGATCATTAATGAATATTAGAGAGATAATTGGATAGGACAGAACCCTGAGGAACTAGATTGCGGAAGTGAACGATGGCCGTCCACAACTGCAGCTATGGAACGGCCAGAAAGGAAATTAGAGAAAAAGACACAGATAGAGAGATAGAAATTAGAGGAGGGTAGTTTAGATATAGGGATTTGTGCCAGACCATCAAAGGCCTTCGATATAGTTTAGATATAGGGATTTGTGCCAGACCATCAAAGGCCTTCGATATAGTTTAGATATAGGGATTTGTGCCAGACCATCAAAGGCCTTCGATATATCTAGCGCAATAGAAAAGGTTTCACCGAAGTCCCAAAAGGAGGATGACCAAGAGTTAGTAAGAAATGAAAGAAGATTACCAATAACCCCTTAACCCCTCCAATCACCAATAACCCCTTAACCCCTTAAATCCCCAATAACCCCTTAACCCCTCCAATCACCAATAACCCCTTAACCCCTTAACCCCTCCAATCACCAATAACCCCTTAACCCCTCCAATCCCCAATAACCCCTTAACCCCTTAACCCCTCCAATCCCCAATAACCCCTTAACCCCTTAACCCCTCCAATCACCAATAACCCCTTAACCCCTTAACCCCTCCAATCCCCAATAACCCCTTAACCCCTTAACCCCTCCAATCACCAATAACCCCTTAACCCCTTAACCCCTCCAATCCCAGCACCTTTACATATACTTCAGTAGATAAGTAACTCCCCAGTCCCAGCGACTATATCCGTCAGTAATGTACTTTCCTTGTAACTGCCTGTACCAGTTCCCACAACCTTTTGAGCACTGCTCCCGTGTTGGCAACACTTCTCAGCTTATATGAGACCCGCTGAAGGGTGACAAAGCCAGTGTTGCCTCATCTTTGTAAGTGGATAGGTGGTCTCTCCTGCCATTTTTGCCACATTGCTTGGGACTGCTGGGGACTTTTATTACTGTATCCTACGGTACAGTACGGGTTAAGGAATCCATGCTGGCGATCTGAGAGTAGATTATGGGAAGAGAGATGCTTAAGAGATTTTGAAGTAAGAATAGTTTAAAAAACTATATAGATGCAAGAAATGAGAGCAATTAGACGATAGTAGAAGGGTTGAGAGCGGTCACCCTTCTTTGGGACAGGTTGAATGAGAGCAAACTTCCAGTAGTAGTGGTAGACAGTAGGTTTCTAATTATTATGTTACTTATATAAATTATTAGCATTAAACTGACCTAAAAATCTAACTTAACCTACAGATCCTCCTTACTCGTAATGACCCAGTCTAGCATCCGTATATGTACGGTTGAACACATAAGTTATGTTCCTCGTAGTCATATTATGTATGAAAGTAAAATAGTATGAATTAACTGCAAGTGTGGTTTCTTTAAATTATCAGTTGACTAATGAGATGAGTTAACCACTGCATAAGAAACTACTCGTAATTCAATCCTGCGCATTATATTTCCATGTGCAAGATCATGGAGAGGAACAAAACTTATGTGGACAACTGTACACTAGGATAAATTATGGCTACAATTAGACGATTATATTCAGATTCGAAAGGTTATATGAAAGTCAGAGGGTTAACTAAAGTAGTCATTACCCTGTTGATTCCCACAGATCCTTCCTAAGCTAGATATTAAAGGGGGAGGTAGTCGCTGTTTCTGGACCCCCTTCTCCCTCATGTTTAGCATATTAGTTAAGGGATCTATCTATCTCTATCTATTGCCTGACGCCGTGATCCCCGAAGGGGTGGCCACGAACGAACTGCCCCCTTGCACCTCTGTCCCCAGTCAGTCAACGCCCCTCCTCCCAACCAGCACCACCTTCATTCATATACTTCCTCACTCCATCCTTCCACCTCTCCTTCGGTCTACCCCTCCCTCTCTGTCCTTCCACCTCGCTCTCGTACACCCTCCTAGTCATTCTCTCACTTCTCATACGCTTCATATGGCCGACCCATCTCAAGTTGTTCCTTTTCATACTTTCCAGCACATCTACCTCCACACCACACCTCCTTCTTACTTCCTCATTCGTCTGTCTATCCCTCCATGTAACTCCGCACGCACTTCTCAAGTAACTCATTTCCACCGCTCTCGCTCTTGGTCTGAGTCTCTTCCCGAACTTCCATGCTTCGCTTCCGTAAGTTAGTGTCGGGATTACCACACTGTCATGCAAGGACTTCTTCACTTCCATACTGACCACTCTATTTCTTGTTATTGCTTTCAACATTCCTACAACCCTCTTCCCCTGTTGCACCCTCTCCTGCACTTTTTCATCCATAGTCCCATCTTTACTCAACACACTGCCCAGATACTTAAAAGAGCTGACGATCTCTATAGCCTGACCGTTCAACTTCACCTCACTCTTTGTGACTTCACCCCTTTCGAAGAACATAACCTTGCTCTTCCCCGCATTTACCTTCAAATTCCGTTTTTCGCACACTGTTCCAAACTCATTTACCAGACCCTGCTACTCCCATTCATTATCGCTCATCAGAACTGTATAATCCGCAAACAGCAGTATAGGCAGCTTCCACTCATTTCCCTACCTTTTCAGCGATACACCAACATCCACTGCTCTTCCTAGTATTTCTTTCATGACTCCATCCATATATACAGTAAACAACCATGGGGACATCACACACCTCTGTTTCAACCCAATACTCAGGTCAAAGAACTTGCTCTGCTCATTCTCCACACGTACTGCCGCCTTTGCACCCTCATACATGCTCTTCACTGCTTTCAGCAACTTGCCATCTACTCCGTATATTCTAGGTACTTTCCACAGGCCTTCTCTATCCACTCTGTCATAGGCCTTCTCCAAGTCCATAAAGGCAACATACACCTTTTGTTGTTTCTCCAGATATTTCTCCACAACACAATTCAGGGTAAAAATCTGATCTACACATCCTCTTCCCTTCCTAAAACCTCCCTGCTCGTTGCCTATCCATTCTCCGTTCTCACTCTCACTCTCTCAATCACTACCCTACTGTACACCTTCCCTACTACGCTGAAAAGACATATTCTTCGGTGGTTACCACACACTCCTTTTTCCCCTTTACCCTTATATAGGGGGACTATTATGCCAGTCTTCCAGTCATCGGGTGCATTCCCCTTCTTCAATGCTAGTTTGCACATTTTCCATACCCATTCGATCACTATCTCAGTACCATACCTCAACATTTCCCCACACACTCCATCTGTTCTTGGTGCTTTCCCCAACTTCACTCTTTTCATAGCTTCCCACACCATCTGACCTCCTGATCCCCACCTCCTCCTCCACTACTTCTCCTCCTTCTCCCTCCCATACCATCTCCAACTATGTTTGCTGGCTCTTCATTCCTTACATTTAGCAACTCATTGAAGTACATTGAAGTGGACAGGAGTGAATGGAGAATGCTTGTGAATAGTTGAGTGAACACGTGGTCATTTGGAGTAAGGGGCGGGCGCAAGTTGGACTAGATAATAGTCCATCAGGCGCCTGGCCCGGGGAGACGATTAATATGAAGGGGGCGCCTGGAAGTGTGGTGGGAGGGCTTGTGGCTTTGGCTCCGCTGCATGTCTGCCTGCCAAGATCGGAACCTCTCCGGGTGGTCGGGGGCCGGGGGAGTGCTGGAGCGACCTTGGTGACCCTGGTCTCTGGGTCTTCTCCTGGGTGACCTGGATGTGTGTGAGTTTGTGCTTTTTATCTGTGTTTATTTGTTGTTTTATGTTGTTTTTGTGTTTTCCCTGTCTTGCTGCTCTGTCTTGAGTTGGCTACCCCCAAAATGGGGATTGGGCCTGAGCATATAGATAGATAGATAGATTGAAGTACTCCCTCCATCTTTCGACTCTCTCTTGCTTCTCGGCTAGCATTCTCCCATTCTTATCTTTCACACCCTTACTGTTTCCCTTGCTACCTTCCCTAACTCTCTTGACTTCTTTCTAAAACAGTTTCTTACACTCCCTCCATTTTACACTCAGATTCCTTCCAAATTCCTAATCTACTCTTCTCTTACTTTCCTTCACTACTCTCTTCACCACCCTCTTTCTCTCCACGTACCTCGCTCGTTTCTGACTCTCCAAATCTTCATTCCCTCTACTACCCAACCACTCTCTATACACTTTCTTCTTGTCTTCCACAGCAATTTTTACCTCTTCTGTCCACCATGCTGTACCTTTCACTCCCCTCCCTTTAATAAGGTAGATATTAAAGGGAGAGGGTTTTATATCGGTCAATATATTGAATTATTTGCTATTTCTTTAGTGTCCTCCCTAGACCTTCATCAAGCTTAAAACAAACACCCTGCAAGATTCTCCTTCAAGATAAATTTGTACATTTTTCTATATACAAATATCCCGGCCGAAGGCGGGTTTCTTAAATTACAGGCTCACTATCGCTCGCCAGGAAAAAAATTGACACCTAAATGACACAAAATTCTTAATATTGAAAAAAAAACAACATTAGGTAAAAGGTCTTAAAATTGCCAAACTAATGGACCAAACGTCATAAAATCTAAAAAAAACTAACGAGGCTAAACATGAGGGAGAAGTGGGTCCAGAAAAACGCCCCAACTCCCCCATTAATGAACCAAACTAGCCTGGCCCTCACTATAGTCCGTTCATTACAGGTGGGTCACAGATCCTGAACCCTTAAGGGGGGAGGGGGGGGGGGGGCCAGAAAAACGCCCCAACTCCCCCATTAATGAACCAAACTAGCCTGGCCCTCACTATAGTCCGTTCATTACAAGTGGGTCACAGATCCTGAACCCTTAAGGGGGGGAGGGGGGGAGGGGGGGCCAGACAAACGACCCATCTCCCCCATAAAGGAACCAAACTAGCCTGGCCCTCACTATAGTCCGTTCATTACAGGTGGGTCACAGATCCTGAACCCTTAAGGGGGGAGGGGGGGGGCCAGACAAACGACCCATCTCCCCCATAAAGGAACCAAACTAGCCTGGCCCTCACTATAGTCCGTTCATTACAGGTGGGTCACAGATCCTGAACCCTTAAGGGGGGGAGGCGGCGTTTGTCTGGACCCCTTTCTCCATTGAGTTAATACTCCATTAGTTTTGACATTTGAAGACGTTCAGCCCATTAGTTTGGCGATTTTAACTCTTGTAGCTCCATTTAGTTGTCAATTTCAAGACCTACCGTGCCAATTAGGTGTCTATTTTAACACTTGTAGCTCCATTTAGTTGTCAATTTCAAGACCTACCGTGCCAATTAGGTGTCTATATTTTCCTAGCGAGTGATAGCGATCCTGTAATTATAAGGGGAATCGGCCTTCGGCCGGGACACTTTTCTACCGAAAAATGTACAAATATATCTTGAGGGGGGTCTATCGGGTGTTTTTCAAAGTATGGGAGGTATAGCGAGGAAACTAAAAACTAAATGAATAAATTAATTGATAGACCAAAAAAACTCATGAAGGGCTAGAACAAATGGGCTGTATACATCTCCACACCACCTATTCCCTGGCTGACTCTTCCCAAATGGTAGAAATGTTAGCTCCATTACTCTATAGTGAATTTTGTTTACCCTTTCACGATTCGTTTACACATTTCTTTTCTGTTTTCTGACTATTATTGGACGATTTTATTCAGATTAGGAAGGGTATATGGAAGTCAAAGGTAGTGAGAGAGTCTGTACCCTTTGCATTCCCACAGATCCTCCCTAAGCTGTATAAACTCTTTTAATGGTAGCCAGAATATAGTGCTACAATGCATGATATTCTTCAAAGGGGTTAAGTGACCGATACATTGGCTTGTTCCCATCTTAACCCTTTGAGTACCAGTGACGTGTGTTATCTTATTAGACGATATTAAGCAGCTTAGGAAGGATCTGTGTTAGTTAATAGGGATGGTTGAGATAGTTTGAAGCCTTATTATTGCTAGAGTTCCTTGCTAATATGAATTAAATCGTCTAATAGTTGCCATAAAATAAATGAAAGGACGTCACCGGTACTGCTTGGGTTAACCCCTTCAACACGATGACGTAATGTTCATCATATAGACGGAAAGGACGTCACCGGTACTGCTTGGGTTAACCCCTTCAACACGATGACGTAATGTTCATCATATAGACGGAAAGGACGTCACCGGTACTGCTTGGGTTAACCCCTTCAACACGATGACGTAATGTTCATCATATAGACGGAAAGGACGTCACCGGTACTGCTTGGGTTAACCCCTTCAACACGATGACGTAATGTTCATCATATAGACGGAAAGGACGTCACCGGTACTGCTTGGGTTAACCCCTTCAACACGATGACGTAATGTTCATCATATTCTGGTGACCATTGGAACATTTTCTTCATCTTATAATGTATGGTGGCGCTAATAAGTCATGGCTCAGCTGTCATTACGTTTGGCTCGTTATGTGCTGTATTAATGTCTGTCAGATGTTGAATAGGGTGGGTAAGTATAGGAACATGGTTGTATATCTCACTCAAAAAGAAGACATGTATAAATATTGTTAATACCAATTATTGATCAAAACATAATGGGTGCCGAGACATCACTTATTAGGCCGACTGTACTTCCAAGACTTAATGGGGTACATACGAGCTAATAAGTGATGTCTCGGCACCAATTATGTTTTGATCAACAATTGGTATCAGCAATATTTACACATGATTTCTGCTTTTTGAGTGAGATATACAAACAGGTTCCTACACCTACCAACCCTATTCAACATCTGACAGACATTAATATAGCACAGAGCAAACCAAACGTAATGACAGCTGAGACATGGCTTATTAGCGCGACCGTACATACGAGCTCAATAAACCTTCTCAATAGCATACAGGTAGGTCCTTCTTAACCTGCATAAAATCGATGAACTTTACCCAGAATTAAATGTAAAAATACATCATCGTGCTGAAAGGGTTAATTCCTCAGCTGTTAATTAACTCTAGCATGATTAGAGATTATGATGCCCCATATTAATCGCTGTAGACCCATTTGTCTGCAAACCTACCACTTCCTAACACAAGGGAAGCTGGACACGTGACCCAGTGGAAACGCACTATTGCCAATTCAGACTCCAACCTTGCGAATCTTATAAACTATTATAAACATGTTTTGTATATATTTTAAGCTAGAAACTATCCAGGTTCACTCTGCTAAAGTAAACCCAACATTGCTAGATACTCTTAAGATTACTAGGAAGGCTACAGGCCTTGTTTAAAACTCAGTAGGAAAACCAAGCGCGCGAGGCTAGGACCCACGCGACCCTACCATGACCCCCAAGAATACCAACTTAATCCTATTGCCGACCAGACTGTGTATTTGTATATAAAATGTATGTTCTCTATACCCAACACCTAAGATAACAATTAGCAATAACTCCAGAAGTACAAGCTAACCTTCTCATATACCTCTCTCCAACAATAACAGTGCCTATAACTCCTATAGTAATAAATAGTACCTTCATGCTGTGGGGCAACATCCAGTACAATATACCTCTCTCCAACAATAACAGTGCCTATAACTCCTATAGTAATAAATAGTACCTTCATGCTGTGGGGCAACATCCAGTACAATATACCTCTCTCCAACAATAACAGTGCCTATAACTCCTATAGTAATAAATAGTACCTTCATGCTGTGGGGCAACATCCAGTACAATATACCTCTCTCCAACAATAACAGTGCCTATAACTCCTATAGTAATAAATAGTACCTTCATGCTGTGGGGCAACATCCAGTACAATATACCTCTCTCCAACAATAACAGTGCCTATAACTCCTATAGTAATAAATAGTACCTTCATGCTGTGGGGCAACATCCAGTACAATAACCCTTTCTCCCCTTGAACTCTCACGCTCAGAGATCACCTAGTAATCACCCTCAAAACTCTGTATTAAAGCTCTAATATCATCGTACCCTTTGAGTTCTCCCAATAACTTAGACAGACAAGCAAGACTTTGATTTGCATAACACCTGCCCATTATATTGTTTCGAATGACTCTTCAAGGATAATAGAGTATTGTCATACGATAATTAAGATTCACCTCCCCTAGGACAAGAAGGACTTCTTGTCTTACTAAATCAAGTGTTAAATTGTTGTAATAAGGTAATGTTGACATATCAGATATATTGAATTATGTAATGATCTATGAGTTGAAACTTGATTATAAGTTAAATAAAATAGGAGTTAAATTGTATTGTATAACTTCATTTGTGAGATAGGAATCAGGAGTGTGGGACACTCCGGAGCAGAGTTAGATTTAAGTTGTTGTTGTTGTTGTTTTTCCCCAAGCTGCCTGGCCGAACAGCCCCAAGGCCCCGAGCAAGGCCAAGGCCACAACCGAGCGCCCCCACAGAACCCTCCCCGCCGACCACAATAAAGCCTGGGTGACCGAAGCCACTCCACGGCGGGGAGCTGAGGAGGGTGCGGAAACGCCCGGGAAACCAAAGCCCCACCCAGGGCCCTGTGCCCCTCAGCAATTATGAAGAGAAAGTTGAGGGGCAAAGGAAAGATGTGACGCTTTGGCTTCCAATCTTGGTAGATTAGGAGGTCAATCCACGCAAGATTTAAGTAATTGCCTACGGGTACATATTTACCTGTTTTTGAGATATATGATATAAATGGATAAGATGTAAATATAGGAACGTCTAGATTAACGTGATTAAAGCCTAGGTCCTACGATTGAACATATTGAGGCGTAGTAAAACATATGATATATATACTGTATATATATATAGATAGGTTGCAAGTTTAGGGACGTTTAGATTAGATAGGTTAACGAACCTTGGTCTTACCATAGGACATATTGAGGCGCAGTAAAGTTTTGTTAATTCTTTTGGAAATAGCGACGTGCCTTTGGATCGATTTCGGAGTGAATCAATGCCTGAATAACAGGTATCCAAATAGGTGGTAACGGTAATTTAAGAGTTCCAACGTACAATCTATATTGGGTCGACGGTAATATTCAACTTATGGATTGAACTCATTCCGGCCAGAACAGAGAATCCATTGCTATGAGGATATAATTATGCTATCAGGAAGTTTTGTTAAATAAAGAATACAAACTTCTTAACAACTGTCGAATTATTCCCACCTTAACCTGACAAGCGCGATATAGACGTAGGTGCTAGGGTAGTTATTTGTGCATTTCTAGCCCTGGATTCTGACAGAATTCGTTATATTTACAATATAAACCATTATTTGTTTTCGGTATGCTTTTATTTTACATATATGATGTATATATGAACCTTCAAGAGTGCTAAAATAAGTGGGAAAAGCATTTGGGTGGTGAAAAACGAAGATATTGGCCACCCGGTCATAATCTCAGGCGAGAGAGAGAGACAGGCAGCCCTCCCCTCTCGCTGTCTGGGAGTCAACTGAGACGAGCGCGGTGTGCCGGTGTCTGGGTGTTGCATAACAATCTTTTATGCAACCCACTTGTGCTACATTATCGCGGGAGAGAAAAATAACCGATAAATGATGATAATAAGAGGAAAAATAGGTGATAATTGAGGAGGGGAGGGAGGGGGGAATATGGTGGGGAAGGAGGGGAGGGGGGTGGGTGAGATTTACATGGATGAGTACTGGAGGGGAATTATCTCACCTAGAGACAAATTCCTTTGTTTTGATAGGCCCTTTTTTTTTATGGAAGGCTTTTTTTATGGTCCTGCTTCCGTGAGGCCTATCGCGTTCCCTATAGGAAGCCTTCCGTGAGGCCTATCGCGCTTGCCGGGTTAATAGCAAACTTGGAAATAAGTACTACAATAATAATAATTAACAACATATTTGGCTATAATAAGTAACAGCTGAGGAATTAACCCTTTCAGCACGATGACGTATTTTTACATTTAATTCTGGGTAAAGTTCATCGATTTTATGCAGGTTAAGAAGGACCTACCTGTATGCTATTGAGAAGGTTTATTGAGCTCGTATGTACGGTCGCGCTAATAAGTCATGTCTCAGCTGTCATTACGTTTGGTTTGCTCTCTGCTATATTAATGTCTGTCAGATGTTCAATAGGGTGGGTAGGTGTAGGAACCTGTTTGTATATCTCACTCAAAAAGTAGAAATCATGTGTAAATATTGCTGATACCAATTGTTGATCAAAACATAATTGGTGCCGAGACATCACTTATTAGCTCGTATGTACCCCATTAAGTCTTGGAAGTACAGTCGCCTAATAAGTGATGTCTCGGCACCCATTATGTTTTGATCAATATATTGGTATTAACAATTTATACATGTCTTCTTTTTGAGTGAGATATATACAACCATGTTCCTATACTTACCCACCCTATTCAACATCTGACAGACATTAATACAGCACATAACGAGCCAAACGTAATGACAGCTGAGCCATGACTTATTAGCGCCACCGTACATTATAAGATGAAGAAAATGTTCCAATGGTCACCAGAATATGATGAACATTACGTCATCGTGTTGAAGGGGTTAACCCAAGCAGTACCGGTGACGTCCTTTCATTTATTTTATGGCAACTATTAGACGATTTAATTCATATTAGCAAGGAACTCTAGCAATAATAAGGCTTCAAACTATCTCAACCATCCCTATTAACTAACACAGATCCTTCCTAAGCTGCTTAATATCGTCTAATAAGATAACACACGTCACTGGTACTCAAAGGGTTAAGATGGGAACAAGCCAATGTATCGGTCACTTAACCCCTTTGAAGAATATCATGCATTGTAGCACTATATTCTGGCTACCATTAAAAGAGTTTATACAGCTTAGGGAGGATCTGTGGGAATGCAAAGGGTACAGACTCTCTCACTACCTTTGACTTCCATATACCCTTCCTAATCTGAATAAAATCGTCCAATAATAGTCAGAAAACAGAAAAGAAATGTGTAAGCGAATCGTGAAAGGGTAAACAAAATTCACTATAGAGTAATGGAGCTAACATTTCTACCATTTGGGAAGAGTCAGCCAGGGAATAGGTGGTGTGGAGATGTATACAGCCCATTTGTTCTAGCCCTTCATGAGTTTTTTTGGTCTATCAATTAATTTATTCATTTAGCTTTTAGTTTCCTCGCTATACCTCCCATACTTTGAAAAACACCCGATAGACCCCCCTCAAGATATATTTGTACATTTTTCGGTAGAAAAGTGTCCCGGCCGAAGGCCGATTCCCCTTATAATTACAGGATCGCTATCACTCGCTAGGAAAATATAGACACCTAATTGGCACGGTAGGTCTTGAAATTGACAACTAAATGGAGCTACAAGTGTTAAAATAGACACCTAATTGGCACGGTAGGTCTTGAAATTGACAACTAAATGGAGATACAAGTGTTAAAATAGACACCTAATTGGCACGGTAGGTCTTGAAATTGACAACTAAATGGAGATACAAGTGTTAAAATCGCCAAACTAATGGGCTGAACGTCTTCAAATGTCAAAACTAATGGAGTATTAACTCAATGGAGAAAGGGGTCCAGACAAACGCCGCCTCCCCCCTTAAGGGTTCAGGATCTGTGACCCACCTGTAATGAACGGACTATAGTGAGGGCCAGGCTAGTTTGGTTCCTTTATGGGGGAGATGGGTCGTTTGTCTGCCCCCCCCCCCCCCCCCCTCCCCCCTTAAGGGTTCAGGATCTGTGACCCACTTGTAATGAACGGACTATAGTGAGGGCCAGGCTAGTTTGGTTCCTTTATGGGGGAGATGGGTCGTTTGTCTGGCCCCCCCCCCCCCTCCCCCCTTAAGGGTTCAGGATCTGTGACCCACTTGTAATGAACGGACTATAGTGAGGGCCAGGCTAGTTTGGTTCATTAATGGGGGAGTTGGGGCGTTTTTCTGGCCCCCCCCCCCCCCCCCTCCCCCCTTAAGGGTTCAGGATCTGTGACCCACCTGTAATGAACGGACTATAGTGAGGGCCAGGCTAGTTTGGTTCATTAATGGGGGAGTTGGGGCATTTTTCTGGCCCCCCTTCTCCCTCATGTTTAGCCTCATTCGTTTTTAGATTTTATGACGTTTGGTCCATTAGTTTGGCGATTTTTAGGCCTTTTACCTAATGTTGTTTTTTTTTCAATATTAAGAATTTTGTGTCATTTAGGTGTCAATTTTTTTCCTGGCGAGCGATAGTGAGCCTGTAATTTAAGAACCCGCCTTCGGCCGGGATATTTTTATATAGAAAAATGTACAAATTTATCTTGAAGGAGAATCTTGCAGGGTGTTTGTTTTAAGCTTGATGAAGGTCTAGGGAGGACACTAAAGAAATAGCAAATAATTCAATATATTGACCGATATAAAACCCTCTCCCTTTAATATCTACCTTATTAAAGGGAGGGGAGTGAAAGGTACAGCATGGTGGACAGAAGAGGTAAAAATTGCTGTGGAAGACAAGAAGAAAGTGTATAGAGAGTGGTTGGGTAGTAGAGGGAATGAAGATTTGGAGAGTCAGAAACGAGCGAGGTACGTGGAGAGAAAGAGGGTGGTGAAGAGAGTAGTGAAGGAAAGTAAGAGAAGAGTAGATTAGGAATTTGGAAGGAATCTGAGTGTAAAATGGAGGGAGTGTAAGAAACTGTTTTAGAAAGAAGTCAAGAGAGTTAGGGAAGGTAGCAAGGGAAACAGTAAGGGTGTGAAAGATAAGAATGGGAGAATGCTAGCCGAGAAGCAAGAGAGAGTCGAAAGATGGAGGGAGTACTTCAATCTATCTATCTATCTATCTATATGCTCAGGCCCAATCCCCATTTTAGGGGTAGCCAACTCAAGACAGAGCAAGAACAGGGAAAACACAAAAACAACATAAAACAACAAATAAACACAGATAAAAAGCACAAACTCACACACATCCAGGTCACCCAGGAGAAGACCCAGAGACCAGGGTCACCAAGGTCGCTCCAGCACTCCCCCGGCCCCCGACCACCCGGAGAGGTTCCGATCTTGGCAGGCAGACATGCAGCGGAGCCAAAGCCACAAGCCCTCCCACCACACTTCCAGGCGCACCCTTCATATTAATCGTCTCCCCGGGCCAGGCGCCTGATGGACTATTATCTAGTCCAACTTGCACCCGCCCCTTACTCCAAATGACCACGTGTTCACTCAACTATTCACAAGCATTCTCCATTCACTCCTGTCCACTTCAATGTACTTCAATGAGTTGCTAAATGTAAGGAATGAAGAGCCAGCAAACATAGTTGGAGATGGTATGGGAGGGAGAAGAGGAGAAGTAGTGGAGGAGGAGGTGGGGATCAGGAGGTCAGATGTGTGGGAAGCTATGAAAAGAGTGAAGTTGGGGAAAGCACCAAGAACAGATGGAGTGTGTGGGGAAATGTTGAGGTATGGTACTGAGAGATAGTGATCGAATGGGTATGGAAAATGTGCAAACTAGCATTGAAGAAGGGGAATGCACCCGATGACTGGAAGACTGGCATAATAGTCCCCCTATATAAGGGCAAAGGGGAAAAAGGAGTGTGTGGTAACCACCGAAGAATATGTCTTTTCAGCGTAGTAGGGAAGGTGTACAGTAGGGTAGTGATTGAGAGAGTGAGAGTGAGAACGGAGAATGGATAGGCAACGAGCAGGGAGGTTTTAGGAAGGGAAGAGGATGTGTAGATCAGATTTTTACCCTGAATTGTGTTGTGGAGAAATATCTGGAGAAACAACAAAAGGTGTATGTTGCCTTTATGGACTTGGAGAAGGCCTATGACAGAGTGGATAGAGAAGGCCTGTGGAAAGTACCTAGAATATACGGAGTAGATGGCAAGTTGCTGAAAGCAGTGAAGAGCATGTATGAGGGTGCAAAGGCGGCAGTACGTGTGGAGAATGAGCAGAGCAAGTTCTTTGACCTGAGTATTGGGTTGAAACAGAGGTGTGTGATGTCCCCATGGTTGTTTACTGTATATATGGATGGAGTCATGAAAGAAATACTAGGAAGAGCAGTGGATGTTGGTGTATCGCTGAAAAGGTAGGGAAATGAGTGGAAGCTGCCTATACTGCTGTTTGCGGATTATACAGTTCTGATGAGCGATAATGAATGGGAGTAGCAGGGTCTGGTAAATGAGTTTGGAACAGTGTGCGAAAAACGGAATTTGAAGGTAAATGCGGGGAAGAGCAAGGTTATGTTTTTCGAAAGGGGTGAAGTCACAAAGAGTGAGGTGAAGTTGAACGGTCAGGCTATAATAATAATAATAATAATAATAATAATAATAATACTTTATTTCAGACTCACACAGTACAGAAGGGACCATACTGGGGTCCATATATACCTTACAGTAACATAAATATATATAAATATATATAAGCTACTGTACATAGGCTACATAAAATAAAAAGAAATTAAATAATACCCAGCTTGCTATCATGTAGTTCACAGCACTGCCTCAACCAAAAACAGTGGTCATCAAACTACTGTGTTACCAAAACCACTGTCCTAATTGTGTACAGTACCATGCCTCACATCATTTAGCTTCCGGTGCAGTATGTTGCTACAGTACAGAATAGGAATATCGGTACTGTACTGCACTATGAGGATCAGTACCGGTATGCTAATTCTGTAGAGTAGCAGACCTGAAATCATTACTTAAGGTTAAATATAGAGCAACTTCCTCCAGTGTGCCTGGATCCTGGAGGTGTACACTATGCTTGGAGTTTGTAGCATTTTAATGATCCTGTTCTCAGAAGTGTTAAGGCGCTGAATGAATTTATATGTTAGCTTTCTAATGAGTGATTTATAACAGTGTAAGTTCATATAGGCACATAGCGTACTTGTACTCTCATATTTTGAGAGCCCCAGAAACATTTTCATGATATTGTGATATGAGATACTTAGTCTATTCACTGTAATTTTCTTATAGTTCCACCATAGTTGTGCTGTATACATTGGTGAGCAGTAGGAGTTGAACAATGTTATTTTTGTATCCCATGTGCACATATGAAATTTTCTTAATATTGAATTTCCCTGCATGTAAAGTTGCCTTCGCTGACGACCCATATCCTCATCATCTGAGCGATCACATGAAATATAGTGTCCTAGATACTTTACTTTACTTACTTCTTCTATAATTTCTTCATACAAATGGAATTTAGGTAGCTTTGATTTCAATAGAAGGTTAGATTTAAATATTATGATATTGCTCTTTATAGGATTAAATTTGACTGAATGTTCGATTCCAAATTTTTCACATACTCTTAATAATTTATCCAGTCCTGCTCCAGAGGGCGCGATTAAGGCTAGGTCATCAGCATACATGAGATGATTTACAATGGTGCTGCCAATACAGCACCCAGTGCGAGTCTTGTTCAGCTCCAGACTACGATCATCCATGTAGACGTTGAAAAGATACGGAGACAATATCCCCCCCTGCCTAACACCATTGGTTACGGCGAAAGATCCTGACAGGATGTTGCCCCATCTTACACACATTTTTTGATTAGCATACCAGAAAATACGTATCCTAACAATATAGCTAGGCACTCCCCTGTTAACTAATTTTTCAAATAAGGTTTTGTGACACACCCTATCAAAAGCCTTACTTGCATCAAGAAAACAAGAGAAAATTGAGCTATTTAGTTTGTTGTATGTATCAATCACTTCTTTCAGCACATATATGCATTGGTCTGTGCCGTGATTTTTCTTAAAGCCAAACTGATTGCTGCTGGTGACAATATATGCAGACATTCTTTCTAGCATTATCATTTCAACTACCTTACTCACCACACTAGCAAGTGCTACTGGGCGGTAGTTGTCTTTTGCTGTAATTTTACCTGATTTATCTTTAATGACAGGAACAAGTATTACGGATATCATAGACTCCGGCAGGACACCATGCGTAAATAGACTGGTGATGCAAGAACTAAGTTTATCTATTAACAACTTATCTGCATATTTAAGATGTTCTGCATATATACCATCCAGCCCACAAGCTTTATTTAGGTTAAGTTTTCTTATGGCATTCTCAAGATCACTTTCAGTCACTTTAATGTCTTCATAATTACTATCTTTCACATATTGAATTGCACCATTAGTAGACCTTTGGTTTACACTGTTAAGTAGTTCCTTAAAATGAGTTTTCCATAAGTCAGCAATGTTCTCTTCACCCGTAACCCCCTCAACACTGACAGGTAATGGTGTGTTACAATTTTGCATGGATCTGATGTCCTTCCAAAAACAGTTAGTATCCTTTTCTGCCAGACTCTTTGCAAGGGCTTCCTTCCTTAATTGGTTTTCATTTTGCTTAATAAATCTAATGGCATATTTGGTCCTAGCCTTTGCTCTTTTGTGAAGTTCAAATATAGGCCCCTGTCTAGGCTGACCTACTTCAAGCCAATGAGACCTAGCATCTCTGGAGGCCTGATACAGGTCAGCCACATAGTCTTGCCAACCTGGCTTATTGAATGAGGACTTATTTACGGCTATTAAAAATACTTTCCCCCGCTTTTGATAAAGAATCTATTATACTATTGGAAAATGTAATCATGTCCTTTCTGTGATTGGGCATCACTACATTTTGGATCCCTGCATTGTGCTACACCATTACCATCATATTGCACCCTATTTAATAAGTCCTTGGTTTTATCACAGTACATTTGGCACTCTTCATTTGAGATTACATTCCATGGAACTTTTGCCTTGATGCTATTGCTAGTTTCTGTTATTTCCGGTGCTTTATTAATTTGGATTGTTAATTCTATAGGTATGTGGTCGTCATCCGTAATGTCGTATCTTATGGCCATTTCTGAGATAGAGTCATGAAAGTCAGAGCTAGAGATTGCATGATCAAGCCACGACCTGGTCTCCCATGCTTCACTAACATATGTATAGCTATTTTCTGGAAGCAGGTTTTTGGAGGACAAAATTAAACCTTGCTCCTCACAAAACCTTAACATATGTTTAGCAAACATGGAACCACCCAACTCGTGAGGGGTAGCATTCCAATCACCTACCACTGAGTAACACGTTATCTCTAATTCAGAAATTAGGCCACCAAGCTCCCCTAACTTTTCCAAATAAAGTTCTTCATTTTCTGCACACTGATACGGTAAGTAAACACAAAATATTGCAAATTTTCTGTGTCCCACTTCCAGCTGTATTCCCGCACACCAGCTTAAATTTGTCTCAATGGTTTTAATTACACTATCTAGGCACGATCTCCACATTATTGCAACTCCCCCTGGGGGGTGACCTGCCACAATACCATCACGTGTGTCCGTAGTGGAGACCCCGTACCCATGGAAATCTTTATCTAATATGTTCAAATTACCTAAGTCCTGTTTTGTGTACCAGGTTTCCTGAAGGCAGACTATGTCACTGGTCCTTAATGTAGATACGATGTCAGGTCGCAACAGGAGATTCCTCTTTGTTTTGGGGAGTCCTCTGCAATTGTATGAAGTTACTTTTATACTTGCTGCTGTTGTTGGTATCCCCTCCATTACTGCGAGTTGGATAGTGGTGTGCGATGCCTCCAATAGAGATCCTATAGAGATCGTCAGCTCTTTTAAGTATCTGGGCAGTGTGTTGAGTAAAGATGGGACTATGGATGAAAAAGTGCGGGAGAGGGTGCAACAGGGGAAGAGGGTTGTAGGAATGTTGAAAGCAATAACAAGAAATAGAGTGGTCAGTATGGAAGTGAAGAAGTCCTTGCATGACAGTGTGGTAATCCCGACACTAACTTACGGAAGCGAAGCATGGAAGTTCGGGAAGAGACTCAGACCAAGAGCGAGAGCGGTGGAAATGAGTTACTTGAGAAGTGCGTGCGGAGTTACATGGAGGGATAGACAGACGAATGAGGAAGTAAGAAGGAGGTGTGGTGTGGAGGTAGATGTGCTGGAAAGTATGAAAAGGAACAACTTTGATGGGTCGGCCATAAGCGTATGAGAAGTGAGAGAATGACTAGGAGGGTGTACGAGAGCGAGGTGGAAGGACCGAGAGGGAGGGGTAGACCGAAGGAGAGGTGGAAGGATGGAGTGAGGAAGTATATGAATGAAGGTGGTGCTGGTTGGGAGGAGGGCCGTTGACTGACTGGGGACAGAGGTGCAAGGGGGCAGTTCGTTCGTGGCCACCCCTTCGGGGATCACGGCGTCAGGCAATAGATAGAGATAGATAGATCCCTTAACTAATATGCTAAACATGAGGGAGAAGGGGGTCCAGAAACAGCGACTACCTCCCCCTTTAATATCTAGCTTAGGAAGGATCTGTGGGAATCAACAGGGTAATGACTACTTTAGTTAACCCTCTGACTTTCATATAACCTTTCGAATCTGAATATAATCGTCTAATTGTAGCCATAATTTATCCTAGTGTACAGTTGTCCACATAAGTTTTGTTCCTCTCCATGATCTTGCACATGGAAATATAATGCGCAGGATTGAATTACGAGTAGTTTCTTATGCAGTGGTTAACTCATCTCATTAGTCAACTGATAATTTAAAGAAACCACACTTGCAGTTAATTCATACTATTTTACTTTCATACATAATATGACTACGAGGAACATAACTTATGTGTTCAACCGTACATATACGGATGCTAGACTGGGTCATTACGAGTAAGGAGGATCTGTAGGTTAAGTTAGATTTTTAGGTCAGTTTAATGCTAATAATTTATATAAGTAACATAATAATTAGAAACCTACTGTCTACCACTACTACTGGAAGTTTGCTCTCATTCAACCTGTCCCAAAGAAGGGTGACCGCTCTCAACCCTTCTACTATCGTCTAATTGCTCTTTCATTTGCATCTATATAGTTTTTTAAACTATTCTTACTTCAAAATCTCTTAAGCATCTCTCTTCCCATAATCTACTCTCAGATCGCCAGCATGGATTCCTTAACCCGTACTGTACCGTAGGATACAGTAATAAAAGTCCCCAGCAGTCCCAAGCAATGTGGCAAAAATGGCAGGAGAGACCACCTATCCACTTACAAAGATGAGGCAACACTGGCTTTGTCACCCTTCAGCGGGTCTCATATAAGCTGAGAAGTGTTGCCAACACGGGAGCAGTGCTCAAAAGGTTGTGGGAACTGGTACAGGCAGTTACAAGGAAAGTACATTACTGACGGATATAGTCGCTGGGACTGGGGAGTTACTTATCTACTGAAGTATATGTAAAGGTGCTGGGATTGGAGGGGTTAAGGGGTTAAGGGGTTATTGGTGATTGGAGGGGTTAAGGGGTTATTGGGGATTGGAGGGGTTAAGGGGTTAAGGGGTTATTGGGGATTGGAGGGGTTAAGGGGTTAAGGTGCTGGGATTGGAGGGGTTAAGGGGTTAAGGGGTTATTGGTGATCTACTGAAGTATATGTAAAGGTGCTGGGATTGGAGGGGTTAAGGGGTTATTGGTGATCTACTGAAGTATATGTAAAGGTGCTGGGATTGGAGGGGTTAAGGGGTTATTGGGGATTGGAGGGGTTAAGGGGTTAAGGGGTTATTGGTGATCTACTGAAGTATATGTAAAGGTGCTGGGATTGGAGGGGTTAAGGGGTTATTGGTGATCTACTGAAGTATATGTAAAGGTGCTGGGATTGGAGGGGTTAAGGGGTTATTGGTGATCTACTGAAGTATGTAAAGGTGCTGGGATTGGAGGGGTTAAGGGGTTATTGGTGATCTACTGAAGTATATGTAAAGGTGCTGGGATTGGAGGGGTTATGGGGGATTGGAGGGGTTAAGGGGTTAAGGGGTTATTGGTGATTGGATGTTAAGGGGTTAAGGGGTTATTGTGATTGGAGGGGTTAAGGGGTTAAGGGGTTATTGGGGATTGGAGGGGTTAAGGGGTTATTGGTGATTGGAGGGGTTAAGGGGTTATTGGGGATTGGAGGGGTTAAGGGGTTAAGGGTAAGGGGGTTATTGGTGATTGGAGGTTTAAGGGTTAAGGGGTTATTGGGGATTGGAGGGGTTAAGGGTTAAGGGTTATTGGGGATTGAGGGGTTAAGGGGTTATTGGTGATTGGAGGGGTTAAGGGGTATTGGGGATTGGAGGGGTTAAGGGGTTAAGGGTTATTGGGGATTGGAGGGTTAGGGTTAAGGTTTTGGGATTGGAGTTAAGGGGTTAAGGGGTTATTGGTGATTGGAGGGGTAAGGGGTTAAGGGGTTATTGGTGATTGAGGGGTTAAGGGTTAAGGGGTTATTGGGGATTGGAGGGGTTAAGGGGTTATTGGTGATTGGAGGGGTTAGTTATTGGTGATTGGGGTTAGGGTTATGGGATTGGAGGTTAAGGGGTTAAGGGTTATTGGTGATTGGAGGGGTTAAGGGTTAAGGGGTATTGGTGATTGGAGGGTTAAGGGGTTATGGGGATTGGAGGGGTTAAGGGTTAAGGGGTTATTGGTGATTGGAGGGGTTAAGGGGTTAGGGGGTTATTGGTGATTGGGGGGGTAAGGGGTTTAAGGGGTTATTGGGGATTGGAGGGGTTAAGGGTTAAGGTTGGGGATTGGAGGGGTTAAGGGGTTAAGGGGTTATTGGTGATTGGAGGGTTAAGGGGTTATGGTGAGGGTTAAGGGTTATTGGGGATTGGAGGGGTTAAGGGTTAAGGGTTATTGGTGATGGGGGTTAAGGGGTTAAGGGGTTATTGGTGATTGGAGGGGTTAAGGGGTTAAGGGGTTATTGGTGATTGGAGGGGTTAAGGGGTTAAGGGGTTATTGGGGATTGGAGGGGTTAAGGGGTTAAGGGGTTTGGGGGGGTTATTGGGATTGGAGGGGTTAAGGGGTAAGGGGTTATTGGGGATTGGAGGGGTTAAGGGGTTAAGGGGTTATTGGAGGGTTAGTAAGGGGTTATGTGATTGGAGGGGGGTTTTATTTGTTAAGGAGGGGTTATTGGGGATTGGAGGGGTTAAGGGGTTAAGGGGTTATTGGTGATTGGAGGGGTTAATAGTCCATGAGCCAGGCCAGATATCGGTACCACCTGGGGTGACTAAACACGAATGGTACTAAAATGTTTATAGAGTGACTGTAAGTACATTAAGATATGATAGCCTTCTCGCACTGGTAGCTTAGTCTAATTTTTTTGATGCAATAGGGGCGCTACCCAAAAATAAAGATTTTTAGCGTGACGCTCGGCGTTTTCCTCATTTTCTTTAAAATCCATCACACAATCATCGCGAAACTTTGAACACCTATGTAGAATTATATTCTCTACCAGAGTTGTTCCTAGGTATTTTTCAAATTTCCTCATATTTCGGAATATACTCTATATTTTGGGTATTTTCCTCTAAATCTAGAATAAATCCTTAAATATGGGGAACATTGAAAAATATATTCCAACAGCTCTTGTAGCTTATTTGATTCTCTACAAGAATTATTCCGATGTGTATTTCAAGTTTCTCCATATTTAGGGGTTTATTTCATATTTGGGGATTTTTTGTTATATTTTGGGGATAATTTATTATTGGAAGGAGCAAACATATGTAGAGTGGTTTCCATGTAATGTGTTTGTTTGTTCATGGTTTAATGGTGATATTTTTTGCAGGTGTTGTCGACTGTTTGACGGCAGGATGGAACCATCTGCGAGGAAGAGAGCACGGATCGACTGTATCATCCACTGCTCTGATGATGACAGCGATGCTCTGGTGTCACCACAGGATTTGGACTCCTGGAACACATTGCTCAGGGCTGCAGAAATCAGGCAGCATGATCCAGTCCTGGAAGCAGCCAAGGGCCTTGAAGAAGGAGGAATACCACACATACATTATCACCGTAAATGTCGTAGTCTCTTTACAATGAAGAAGTCACTGGATTCTATCCTTGCCAAGGGTGTCAAGATAGAATCAGCAAGCGTCGACCCCAGGAGGAGGGCATCAAGGGATGCCCCTAGTACTAGCAGGGTGTATGCCAAAGTATGTATCTTCTGCGAGAAGTCAAGCAAGTACATAAAAACAACAAAGACAAGGGAGCCACTCATACAGTGTGTTGAGCTACGAGCAGATGAGAAGATTCGCAGAGCAGCAATAAGGAAACTCAACCAGAGAATCCTTGGTTTAGTTAGCAGAGACCTTGTTGCTGCAGAGGGTCACTACCACAAGTCGTGCTACAAACTCTTCACAAAAGATGATTTCCCAGCGGCCGCCAGGTCGGGTGCAGGTGAAAATCAGGAAGAAAGCGAGGAAGCACGCTACGAAGAGGTTGAGACAGAAGCCCTCGAGGAACTCTGCTTGTATATAAGGACCAAATTATTCCCCAACCCAGAGGTACTGCCTATGACAAACCTCACATCTAGGCTTGAGAGATCCATGATGTCCCGTGGTATTATCCAACTGAAACCAGCGACAAAGAAACATGTTCGCCGAAAGATTGAAACCGAGTTTGGAGAATCACTACGCTTTGTCCCAGATGAGAAAGGAAAGCTTCTAATCTATCCACGCAGCCTCTCAATGGACGACCTTGCCCGGCAAGCACACAAAATGGCAAAAGACCTGCAAGAAGCAAGAGCAGCTAACTCTGAAGATGTCTTAACCAAAGCAGGAATGCAGCTGAGGAATGAGATCAATAAACAAGATGTGAGTCAGCCATGGCCTCCCGATACAGATCAGAATGTCATTCCTGCAGCAGTCACTCAATTCCTGCACACCCTGCTGACAGGAGAGTGTGAGTGTGAAATTCCCTCTGAAAGAGCTCAACGTCTTGCCACTTCCTTTGGCAGTGACTTGGTCTTTGCTGTTACCAGTGGCAAGACAAAACCACCCAAGCACGTACTGCTGACCAATGCTGTAAAGTCTTTGACAGGAAAACACAGAACTGATCCGAACTCTGAATCGTCTTGGTCACTGTGTGTCTTACTCAATGTTTGAGGAGATCGATACAGCCCTTTGTATCCAGAAGCTGGAATGCTCAAAGGATGACATTCCACTGCCAGCAAACATCTACCCTGGTGTGTTCACAACCCTGGCCTGGGATAACATTGACCGACTTGAAGAGACCCTAAGTGGAGCAGGTACTTCTC
This sequence comes from Paralithodes platypus, assembly GCA_032716605.1. Lineage (NCBI taxonomy): Eukaryota > Metazoa > Arthropoda > Malacostraca > Decapoda > Lithodidae > Paralithodes > Paralithodes platypus. The sequence goes on from CM064498.1 coordinate 50,211,189, forward strand.
ATAGAGTCAATGGCATTGCTGTCCAGTCCAAGGTTGCAGGCTCTGTGCCAGAGAAAGTCCTGCCAGAGATTACCAAGTCCAAGATAAGAAGCATCACTCAGACATCATCAATGCTGCCAATATACAATGTTGGGCGGCGGGCAGGGCCACCTAGGATTGAGACTGCGTATGTCGACACTACCAAGGAAGTCCAGGATTCAAAGACAAAGAACCATATCTGGCTTCTTACTCGAATGTCAGACCATGAGGACCAGTCCATCAGCAGTTGGACTGGGTTCAACATCAAAATGCGCAGAGACATTGCAGTGGTTCAGGACACTGTAAGCTACCTGCCCACTATCAATGCTCCCGCAACAGAAATGTCCACCGTTAATGAAATCTTGGAACAAACGCATGCTATCATGCAGTCCTTACAGCTTAACAAGATTGTGTGCGTGTTTGATCAAGCACTCTATGCCAAAGCTGCCGAAGTTATCTGGAAACAAGAGAAGTTCAAGAACATTATCATCAGGATGGGCGTCTTCCACACAATCTGTAATCTCATCTCCACCATAGGAAAGAGGTTTCAAGATGCAGGTCTTAGAGATCTGTGTGTGGAATCAGGTATCATCGCAGAAGGATCAGTGTCAGGAGTGATGAACGGCAAGAGGTACAACAGAGCAGTGAGACTACACAAGCTCGTGTATGAAGCACTGATGAAGCTTGCATGGAAAGGCTTCCTTTCATGGCTAGAAGAAAACCATTCAAGGGACATACACCATCTAGATGAAACACTGAAGGACATCAACAGCTTTCACAGCAATGTGTCTCAGGGACTCTTTCAAGAGCTGATGGAGAGTGAATCATGCACAACATATCATGAAGCTTTTCCAAGTTTATCTTGAGACCCTCAGAGATGAACACAACCTCTCAGCATTCTGGATGTCATACCTGGACATGGTTGAGATCATGCTGGACTTAATTCGAGCCTCCAGAGAAGGCAACTGGATGCTCCACCTAGGAGCAATCCGACAGATGATACCGTGGTGTTTTGCCTATGACAAAGTGAACTATGCCCGGTTCCTAACCTACTACTATGCCTTGATGTCTCGACTGCCCATTGAACACCCAGAGGTCCATGAACACTTCATGCAAGGTGGCTTTTCGGTCCAGATCGGTAGCAAGAATCCCTTTGGACGGATCCCTGTGGACCAGACAATCGAAGAGACGATCAACAAAGACACCCAGACACCAGGGGGCACAAAAGGCTTCAGCCTGAAAGGCGGAGCTGTCGCCACGTACTACCTGACATCGGAGTATCGCAGCAGGTACTTAAGGCAGCTCAGGACTATGGTAGTAGGCCAAAAGTATACTGACTTCAGCCACCCAGACCTACAGATGCCCAGGATTAGAAGAGATGAGGCCGATGTCCAATCTTTAGTTCAACTGATGGAGACCAGCTGGTTGAACCCCTTCAACGCAGAGCAAGAAGATCTTGTCAGTTTGTCAACTGCGACTATGGCACCACCAGAAGTTGTCAAAGACCTTCTAGGGGCCTACAGAATAGGAGAGGATGCATATCAAGCCTTCAAGGAAGAGCGCCTGGAGATCGATACGCCAACTATACAGTTTCATGACACGATGACGAAGACGAAACTGAGAACGTTCACTAACATCAGAATGAAGCCACGCTCACAAGACCATGCCAAGGAGGTTATCTTAAAGGCTGACAGGAACCTATTTGGCCAGATGATCCTTGTTGCCGAGAACAGAAAGCTCAAAATGAGTGATGTCTTGGCTCATCCCCTGGGGCCTTTGCCTTGGGCACTTGCCAGCGGTGATGGGTCTCTCCGCAAGACCAACAAGGCTGCCCTCGCAAAGGAGTTAGAGAGGAATGTTTCTCCTGCAGAAGTGATACCCGAGCCCTCTGCTACCATAATTGATGGGATGAGCCTGGTCCACAAACTGAAGGGAAACGACAAAACTTTTTCACAGCTTGCAGGTACAGCACTGAGTCACGCTGTTCATGAAGGTGCTAAGAGCAGGCGCATTGATGTTGTGTTTGATATCTACAAGGAGACATCCATCAAGGATGCAGAACGAGCCAAAAGAAGTGCAGGCACAGGAATTCATTTCAAGAACATTCAACCTGGGCACAACATCCAGCAGTGGAGAAAGTTACTCGGTAGTTCCTCCAACAAGGCAAGTCTTATCAAGTTCTTGGTAGAAGAATGGAAGGCACCACAGCACAGGGAGAAGCTCAAGGACAAGGAGCTGTATGTCACATGTGAGCAGCGCTGCTTCAAGATCACCAAAGAGCAGTGGGAAGAGGCTCCTGAGCTTAAGTCAACTCAAGAAGAAGCAGACACACGCCTTCTTCTCCATGCACTTCATGCAGCAGAATCTGGGAACAAGTCTGTCATCATCACTGCAGAAGATACAGACGTCATGGTGTTGTGTCTTGGCATGTGCCACAAGATCCCATCCCATCTGTTCCAGAAGTGCGGGACGAAGAACCGGACAAGATTCCTGGATATCACCACACTGAGCCGCACACTGGGAGGCAGCGTGTGTGATTCATTGATTGGTATGCATGCCTTTACAGGCTGTGATACCGTCAGTGCATTCGCTGGCCGAGGGAAGATGACGACACTCAAGCAGGTGAAGATGGACAAGACATACCAGCATGCTTTTCACGAACTTGGACGCTCATGGGAAGTGTCTCCTGAACTCTTTGAGAAGCTACAGGAAATCACCTGCCACATGTACCTACCATCTACCCACACAACTAAGGTAAACAAGCTTCGGTATGAGCTGTTCTGTGCAAGACGTGGAGAGGTAGAGTCAAGTCAACTCACTCCTTGTGAGGACTGCCTCTTCATGCATGGCCTGCGTGCAAACTACCAGGCTGCGATCTGGAGGAGAAGTCTTCAGAGCCAGCCATTTGTTGCGAACCCAACAGACTGCGGTTGGATGACAGATGAGGACGGTAAGCTTGCCGTCAACTGGATGCGAGGCTCACCAGCACCAGATGCTGTTATGCAGCTACTGTCTTGCAAGTGTGTGCGGTCATGCGAACTCCCTAAGTGTACTTGCCTCAGCAATGGTCTAAAATGCACGGACATGTGCAGGTTACAGACATGTCAGAACAAGGCTATTGAAGAAGAGCCGGTGGCACAACAGTCAGATTCCGAGTCTGACGTAGATGATATTTAGGAGTAGTAATTTGCCATAATAGTATGTACAAGCCCATGGCATGCTTAGTGTGTATTTACAGGACTTGTATTAAATGTGACAATTACTATATGCATTTTGTTGACATTTAGGCATTCCTGTCCCCAAATTTGACATTTTAAAAAATTTCGGAATTTTCGGTAGGGTATGTCTATTCAAGAAGTGATAACGACCATTAAGCTACCAATGTGCAAGGGCTATCATATCAAAACATAAACTAGAGACATGTAGCAAGCTAAAAACACCTAAGAGAATTAGTCACCCCGGGTGGTACCGATATCCCAAAATTCGGGTCTTGGCTCATGGACTATAAGGGGTTATTGGTAATCTTCTTTCATTTCTTACTAACTCTTGGTCATCCTCCTTTTGGGACTTCGGTGAAACCTTTTCTATTGCGCTAGATATATCGAAGGCCTTTGATGGTCTGGCACAAATCCCTATATCTAAACTATATCGAAGGGCTTTGATGGTCTGGCACAAATCCCTATATCTAAACTTCGGTGAGACCTTTTCTATTGCACTAGATATATCGAAGGCCTTTGATGGTCTGGCACAAATCCCTATATCTAAACTATCCTCCTCTAATTTCTATCTCTCCATCTGTGTCTTTTTCTCTAATTTCCTTTCTGGCCGTTCCATAGCTGCAGTTGTGGACGGCCATCGTTCACTTCTGCAATCTAGTTCCTCAGGGTTCTGTCCTATCCAATTATCTCTCTAATATTCATTAATGATCTGCTCAACTATCGCTATCGTCCTATCCTTGCATATGCTGATGACTCTACCTTACACTACCCAACTATATTTTTAGAACCCCTCAGCAAGCATTCACTCAAAAATTCATGTGATGATGCCATAGAACACTTATCTTCTGATTGGGGCACAGAAAATCTTGTTGCTTTCAATGCTTCCAAAACCCAATTTCTCCAATTTTCTAACTGCAAGAACTCCCACAGGTCTTTCCCTTATACTTCAACAATATACAAATCAACCCTTCTTCTCTCAGTATTCTCGGTGTCTCCTTTCTTCTGATTTCACTTGGAAAGACCATATTACCACCCTTGCTAAAACAGCTTGCAGAAAGGCGTTTTTGTTCAAATAAGTAATCCAAATACTTGAAGATCAAAGATACTGATGCGTCAGTTTGCGCCATTTCTACTATCCAGGTCGTGAAAGACTTCCAATGCGATTGATATTGACGCCTGGTAAAAAGAGTATACTGATTGAGAAATATATTAGTGACGCTCTCTCCATAGGGGGTTAACCATTTGGCATTCTGAATGTCCAAAAGGCAAAAGTCAGCGAGGTCTTTAGGTTGCCAATTGTCTCCAAGTGGAAGTACGAGATCGGGAGTGACACCGGGGTCTCGCACCACATTTTCAAACTGAGCCGGCCATAGAGGCGCGATCATCATCGAGACTAAGCCCCGGTAACCTCGTAGTTTATTAACTACCTGACACATGAGTGAAGCGTCTGGAGGCGGAAACAGATAGATGGAACTCCACCTGTTCCAGTCCTCCATCAATGCGTCTGGACCCCCCGCCACAGATACTTCCCGGCGGGTTAGGTAGAAAGGAAGTCTGTGGTTTTCCTTGGACGCGAATAAGTCCACTTGTGGATGGTATGGCTCTGCAATCGTCTGGTTGAAGATGTTATGCTTGAGAGCCCATTCTACTTTGGTGCTCTGTCTTCTTGACAGGGTTTCTGCCCAGACGTTCGCTACACCTGGGAGGTATGATGCATGGAGATGAATGTTCAGCTTTTTGGCCAGAACAAAGGTCTCCTCTGACAACTCTAGCAACTTCTGAGACCTTGTTGACCCTTGCTTTTGAATGCAGGATACCGCATTCAAATTGTCCATTCGAAAAGCTACTGATTTCCCCCGCAAGGTGGAGGCGTGAGCCTGAAGGAAAAATAAAGGCACTAATAGTTCTTTCGCATTGATGTGAAAATTCTCGGATTGGGGCCAAAGACCTTGACCCTGATGGCCTAGGTTCGACTGATAACCCCAGCCTATTGTCCCTGAAGCATCAGTGTCTATCCATACCATAGGTGGGGGAGATGTCCACATCATTATTGAGTGCAATGTTTCTCTCCTCGCCCAGACCGATAATAAGTTGTGAATTAATTTCGGAATTCGCCATAATTTTCCCGCCGGCAACAGTGGGAAAAGTTTGTTTCCTTCCAGGATTAATCTCTCTACTTTCAACCGGCCCAACTTCACAGTTAATTGAATCCAGTTGAGAGAGCCAACCAGGGATTCCCATGTCCTTCTTGTGGTATCCAGACTGTGGAGAAACAAAAACAATTTCTTTCGAAATCTGTTGCGGTTGTCCACACTCTGACTGAGAATAAGATATGCTGTGTCCCAGACCAGCCCTATCCACTGAATTACCCGTGTGGGAACAAGGTTCGACTTTGCCAAGTTGACCTTGAACCCTAGGGATTGAACATGGTTTATAATTTGAGTGACATGAATTTTGCATTGACTCTCTGATTCTGCCACCACTAGCCAGTTGTCTAAGTAGCCTACCACAACACCTTGATTCCTTGATTTAATATTGGCATGAGGGCTTGCCGGACTAATTTTGTGAATATTCTCGGTGCAAGGTTCAATCCGAATGGCATTCTCTGAAAGACATAAGTCTGATGCTCTATCCTCAAAGCGAGGAATTTTTGGAACCTTTTGTTTACCGGGACGTGCCAATAGGCATCTGTCAGGTCTAACGGGCCAATCCAACCTTGCGGCGGAAGAGTTAGCCTGATATGATTCACAGTGAGCATCCTGAACGATGTGTTGTAAATGTGTCGATTCAAACAAGATAGGTCTATGACCGGTCTCATCTGAATACTGTCCCTCTTTGGTACGAGAAAAAGTCTGGACTTGTAAACTGGGCAAGTTGGATTGACCGGGTCAATATGCTTGGTGATCATTTCCTGGACTAGTGACTCCACCTCTAAAGACACATGATTTATTTCTAGTGATTGACGTAAACGAGGTCGCCGGAGCCACCGCCAGGTTATGCCCTTGCGTACCACTGTCCGTGCTCAAGTTCGCCAGGGCCAAGCCCGGTGACACGCCCGGAATGACCCAGTTCGTTGACTGGGCTTGTCCGGCGTAACTACCCTCGTATCCAACTCTCCCACGACAGGCCCCAGGAGTGAGAGAGTTTGTGATATGACTAGTTTTTTTTATGGTGGTGGGGTAGGGTTAGACGGCTGACTAGTTTTGGCAGATGTCGATCCCTGACCTGATGTATGTTTTGGTTGATGCTTGTGCCATTTACCTGACTGTTTTCCCTGCTGATACTTGGGCGGGGTGCTTCCTTGTGCTGGAGGTGATTTATGGCTCTGAAAGGGCTTAGACCCACTAGGTTGGGGTTTAGCACTGCTCTTGGGCTTAGAATAAGGTTTCTTAAAATGATCTTTTCTAGCCTGGGAAGCACCTTGCTGGACGGTATCTACCATATTGAAGACTGTCTTCCAAGTGTTGGGGCAAAGTAAAGAGGGCGTCAACACTGGTAAAAGGATTACCCGGCGACCAATATCTTCCGGTAATTTCTTCACCATGTAGACTCTTAAGTCTTGACATGCACGGACAGCCTCCAACAAGGCTATCCTGACGTCGCCCAGAGATTGTATCGAGTTCTGTAGTAGGAGCCGGCGGGCTAAATCCGTGGCTTTCCTAACATCTGTGTCATTTATAGCATCAATTGTTCTAGTGAGTAACTGGGCTATTTCGCGACTGAGTAAGAACTGGGAGAAGAGCCTGAAAGCTTTATGTCTCAACTTAAAACCTCTGTCCAGATGAGCCAGAGGAGGAGTTGAAACGGGCTCCTGTAAGTCCCATAAAGCTAATTTAGGGGCGGCAAGAAAATAAAAAAATAGCAGGCGGAACACCTCCGGCTTTTGTGATGGGCAATGAGAACCAACTATGATTCTCCTGAGGGATTTGGTAGGAGGATTTTGATGTTATTGTAGCCGCAAACTGTTGCGCCTCAATCTCCCAGTCCACCCAAGGGCCTGAGCCTACTGTACCTGTCCCACCTGCAGGACCGGATTACCGGACTGGTCGCTCACCGGAAGTGTATCCAGTTCCGGCGTGAGCATGGCTAAGACTTTGATGTCGTTCATGCCGTCAGTCTTGGACCAATCCGCAAATAGTCGTGCAGAGGAGGCAGGAGGAATAGCCGGTGTGGGGGAATACACGAAATACTCATAGGATTAAACATTTGGGATGGCTTTGACAGCAACATCCAAAATTTGACCCTGTGTGTCTTTTGCCCTTAACTTTCTACTCTTATTCATCTGGATTACCCAGTCACTAGGGACTGGGAGCCCCCCCGCGATTGTAATTTGTGCTACAGTTGGATTTGACGCTATGATAGTCACCCATGAACAATCCGGCCCGTAAAGCAGAGGCATAGGGCTTTTCTTTATCATTACCTTCTCTAAAGGAGGGGGATTAATGTCCGTAATTACACGCACGTTATTGGTGGTTAAAGCCAGACTTTGCACACTGCTAGTAGAAGCAGTAGGTTGAGTTACGTTAGGTAGGGAGGGTGGCAAATTAGATGGAACAACGACTCTGGTTGGCACTAATGCCGCACAACAGACCCAATCGGAGGAGCTCCCGGTATAGCTGAGGGAGTTTCCTGTGACGTAGGTGGAAGATTATATTGTTGCATCACTACTCCCTCTCGGACATAGGCTGATAGCCTTTACACTCTACCGCTGAATACGGTGAGGCCCGTGAGGTCTTGCTCCAGTCTAGGGAGTGAGACATGCGAAGCTTCACGGCTCGATGCAACCTCCATCTCTGAAGCCGCCTCTCCTCTGCGCTTCACAGTCTTACCCCCACACTCGGACCCTCACTCTCAGAACGCGACACCTATTGAGCAATTAACTCACTAGGCATTGCCCCCCTGTAGCATATTTTTGAATATGGGAATGTTCATACAATGCTATTTTAATCAGGGAACAATGAGGGTATTTTTTGGGGCACTTCGGTGTGCTGTGCTAATGCACTGATACTAGGTACAGCACAAATTCCATCCCAATAATATCTTCCCATTGACATATTGGGATTCGAACCCGGGTCCATTGGATTACCAGTCCAGTGGCAAGACCGCTCCGCCACACCTCCCCTACCAATCTACCAATTAATCTACCAATCAAAAGGCTACAGACTACCTCAATTTATCCTTTTTGCTACCATGTATCACTCCCAAGCTTCATAAAATCGTCTAAATGTATAGTTGAACAAAACTAGAAAAGACGTCGCCGGTACAAAGGGGGTTAAGGGGAGATGGGCTGTTTTTCTGGTCCTCCTTCTCCCTCGTGTTTAACCCCATTATTTTTCAGATTTTGTGACGTTTGGCTCATAAGTTTGTCAATTTTAAGACCTTTCACCCCATTTCTTGGTCAATATTAAGATCTTTCGTGCTATTTAGGTGTCAAATTTTTTCTGGCGAACGATAGTGAGCCTGTAATTTTGGAAGAACCGGCCTTCGGCCGGGAAATTTTTCTGCCGAAAAATGTACAAATTAATCTGGAAGGGGGATCTAATGGATGTTTTTTATGTTTGATGGAGGTCTAGGGAGGAAACTAATAAAAAGATACGTAAATGATCAAATAACACGGCCCATCTCCCCTTAACTTATGGTGCTGACTGTACATTCATTGGGTCCATATATAAACACCTGACTATACCCTGTTCCAAATAGGTAGTCCTGTAGTGGTGAACCCTAACCTATGAAACTAAAAAAAGGGCTAGAGCAAATGAGCTGTAATTAACCACACCTGTTCCTTGGCTGACCCTTCCCAAATGGTAGAGATATTCTAAGCTCGATGATTCTAGTCGTTGGTGGGGTAGGTGGGACTTGAACGGCAAGTGTGGGGGAGGTGAATGATATGTGTGGGGAGCAGCCACACAAGCAACACGCCAGGCAAATGATATGTGTGGGGAGCAGCCACACAAGCAACACGCCAGGCAAGTGTGGGAGGTGAATGATATGTGTGGGGAGCAGCCACACAAGCAACACGCCAGGCAAGTGTGGGAGGTGAATGATATGTGTGGGGAGCAGCCACACAAGCAACACGCCAGGCAAGTGTGGGAGGTGAATGATATGTGTGGGGAGCAAGCCACACAAGCAACACGCCAGGCAAGTGTGGGAGGTGAATGATATGTGTGGGGAGCAGCCACACAAGCAACACGCCCAAGTGTGGGAGGTGAATGATATGTGTGGGGAGCAGCCACACAAGCAACACGCCAGGCAAATGATATGTGTGGGGAGCAGCCACACAAGCAACACGCCAGGCAAGTGTGGGAGGTGAATGATATGTGTGGGGAGCAGCCACACAAGCATCAGGCCAGGCAAGTGTGGGAGGTGAATGATATGTGTGGGGAGCAGCCCACAAGCAACACGCCAGGCAAGTGTGGGAGGTGAATGATATGTGTGGGGAGCAGCCACACAAGCAACACGCCAGGCAAGTGTGGGAGGTGAATGATATTGTGGGGAGCAGCCACACAAGCAACACGCCAGGCAAGTGTGGGAGGTGAATGATATGTGTGGGGAGCAAGCCACACAAGCAACACGCCAGGCAAGTGTGGGAGGTGAATGATATGTGTGGGGAGCAGCCACACAAGCAACACGCCAGGCAAGTGTGGGAGGTGATGATATGTGTGGGGAGCAGCCACACAAGCAACACGCCAGGCAAGTGTGGGAGGTGAATGATATGTGTGGGGAGCAGCCACAAGCAACACGCCAGGCAAGTGTGGGAGGTGAATGATAGGTGGGGAGCAGCCACACAAGCAACCAGCAAGTGTGGAGGTGAATGATATGTTGGGAGCAGCCGACACAAGCACGCCAGGCAAGTGTGGGAGTGAATGATATGTGTGGGAGCAGCCACACAAGCAACACGCCAGGCAAGTGGGAGTGAATGATATGGGGAGCAGCCACACAAGCAACACGCCAGGCAAGTGTGAGGTGAATGATATGTGTGGGAGCAGCCACAAGCAACACGCCAGGCAAGTGTGGGAGGTGAATGATATGTGTGGGGAGCAGCCACACAAGCAACACGCCAGGCAAGTGGGGAGGTGAATGATATGTGGGGAGCAGCCACACAGCAACACGCCAGAAGTGTGGAGTGAATGATGTGTGGGGGCAGCCACACAAGCAACAGCCAGGCAAGTGAATGATATGTTTGGGGAGCAGCCACACAACACGCCAGGCAAATGCATCAACGTTAAACAAATTGATTGCTTGGAACAAAAAGAAGATGAGTCGTATTTCTGGTCTCCCTTCTTCCTCGTGTTTAGCATATTAGTTTTGAGATTATAAGAAGCTCGCCCTTTTAGTTTGTCGCTTTTAAGACTTTGTCCCATTTCTATATCAATATCAAGACCTTTCGTGCCATTTAGGTGTATTTGTTCCAGGCGAGCGATATCCAGCATGTAATTTTACTATAATATTTTTTTTTTATTCTCTTTAAGGGGGGTATAGGGGGGTCTTTGATGGAGGTCTAGCGAGGAAAGTTAAACATATATGAATATATAAATTAATAGACCCCCAAAATAACCACTGTCCCTTAATTAGTGTTGATTAATTTGCTATAACAACATTTATATCTGTTATTAAATACAAGCCAGAGCGTTATTTCTTTGCATCCATATTATCTTTTGGGTTGTTGACATTTTTGTGTGTATTGGACCGCCAATAAGGTGTCCATCAACTTATTACATATACAGTATATTATGATTCTATAGCTACAGTATATATGGGGGAAAATAAATACAAAATAATCTCTGGTCTTTAATAATGGTTTTCGTTATGCCCTGATTTTATTCAGGTTTAACTATTAGTTAGGGTGAGTTCTTTCGAGACTGGGATATCCAAGTTCATACAAATACATATAAAGAAGATAATAGAGGATGTGTATAATATCAAAATATAGTTTATAGTACAGCTCTATTTCCCTTATTATAGGTTTGAGTCCCGGAGGGAAGAATGAAAACCTAATATTTAGTAGTGGCCCCGAAATCATTGACGATATGCCTATTAGTATAATAGTCCCCTTTCAAGCACCCGCGGTCAGCTTGTTTGAAACACCCGCCGCAGGGGAAAGAGTACTACATCATAAGTGTAACACTAATTCTCTTATGGAATCGTCTTTATGATTGGGTACTCACTACGAAAAAACTTTGTAAACAAAAATATATATATTAACTTAAACAAAAATTATATTAAGGCTTTCCAACTCGTGGATGTCTTTTGTGGATTCTACCCGAGATGCTGAACCAAGCGATGCCATTCTCTCTTCAATGATATATCAAGATTAAACTCAAGACATCAACGAATGGGAAGGGGATGGAAGGGAGGGCCCTACATCGTCAATGATTTCGGGGCCACTACTAAATATTAGGTTTTCAGTCTTCCCTCCGGGACTCAAACCTATAATTTATTAGTGGCCCCTCCATCATTGACGATATGCCTGATAACTCAAGTCTGGAGGGGGACATTCGTGACAATATCAAAACCACTAACAAACTACCATAGGTTGAGAAAAAGAACCATATAACAAACTTAAGTCTTTATTGTTTACATACAATAATATAGAAAAAATGGAAAGAAAGCAGTGAGTTACTTCGAAGAAGATCTGCTTAATAGTAACCATACAGGTACATCTGTTAAAGAATATCACATTGAGATTCAATAAAATTTGTTTTCCAAGAACGTTCTTTTATTCTTGTCCAACATTGTAAAGGCACAAATAAATAATTTGATTATATTATTATGTTCTATTCAACAACCAACTCTACTCCTAAAATCGATTAATGAAATATTACAAACACATGTCCTTAATATTGATTTGTACATACCATATAATTTGTACAATTTATACTTAATATCCTATAGTTGCAACTATGATAGATATCTTATAAACTAAAAAATACAATTTTGAGCTGTATAACCAGCTCGATTTATCAAGTATCACAGCTCGTGAACTGATCACGTAGTCCGGAGGAGGGACTAGGGATCCTGAGCTCTCCAGCACCCCCCCCCCCCCACCCCCCCCCCACCCCCACCCCCCTCCTTTTCACCATTAAGAATTAAATTTAACTTTAGTAGCACATAGACCAAGTAGACCCTCTGACATAAGGCCACACAGGTAAATTTTGGTTTATCCAAAGCCACAGACAGGTATCGCATCATGAAAGTATGATTGGACACCCACAACTTAGTGTTAGCTATGTCATCAATTGAGTAATTTTGCAAAAATCGTAAAGAAACTGCCCATTTTCTGATGTCGTGGGCCCTTCCCACTACACAAGGATTACTTTCACGAATTACATCTACGAGCAAGGAAGCCAATTTTCTTCTTGTGACGCGATTACCTGTACAATTGACCCATAAGGCTCCCTGCTGTTGGGGCTGAGGAACCCTCATAAACTTTATTAAAGCTTGAACAGGGAATAAGACATGGTGTGTAGTCCCGCGTTTCAGTGCCGGGACCGTAAACTCAGAAAACACATGATCACTATGTTCGTTTTTGGCAACGAACGTGGGAGATGGAGCAATTTGTAAATTCTCATGGAGTCTCCCAAACCTGAGGCAATTAGGTTCGTTGCTCCTTGCTGCCAGCTCAGACACCCTGTTACCTGTGGCCAAAGCCATAAGGAACACAGCCTTCTTTAATAATGCGTCAAAATCTGCCGCATGATTATACTTGCGCGAATGAAGCAAAGACAAAGCTTTGTCAAGTGACCAGGTAGGCATGAGCTGACGGGGTGGTGGGCGAAGCTTGAAACATGCCCTCATGAACCCTTTCCCCTCCGCCTGCAGTATCGATAGACCGGTTAGGTCATAAAAAGGGGTTCTAATAGCAGACAGATGATTCTTCAGTGTAACTACAGAAAGGTGTTTTTGTTCAAACAAATAGTCCAAGTACTTGAAAATCAAAGCTACCGATGCGTCAGTTTGCGCCGTTTCTACTATCCAGCTTATGAACGACTTCTAATGCGATTGATATTGTCTCCTGGTAGACATAGTATACTGATTAAGGAATTTATTAGCAACACTCTTTCCATACAGAGTTAACCTGTTGGCATTCTGAATGTCCAAAAGGCAAAAGTCAGCGAGGTTTCTAGGTTGCCAATTGTCTCCAAGTAGAAGTACGAGATCAGGAGCGACACCGGGTTCTCGCACCACATTTTCAACTGGTGGTACCACACCTGAGCCGGCCATAGAGGCGCGATCATCGAGACTAAGCCCCGGTAACCCCGTAGTTTGTGAACTACCTGACACATAAGTGAAGCGTCGGGAGGCGGAAAAGGATAGATGGAATTCCACTTGTTCCAGTCCTCCAACAATGCGTCTGGACCCCCCGCCGAAGTCATTCCTCGGCGGGTTAGGTAGAGAGGAAGCCTGTGGTTCTCCTTGGACGCGAATAGATCGACTTGTGGACGGTATGGCTCTGCAATCATCTTGTTTGAAGATGTTTTGCTTGATTGCCCATTCTACTTTGGTGCTCTGTCACCGGGACAGAGCGTCTGCCCAGACATTCGCTATGCCTGGGAGGTATGATGCATGAAGATGAATGTTCAGCTCTTCGACCAGAACAAAAATCTCTTCTGACAAGTCTAGTAACTTCCGAGACCTCGTTGACCCTTTGCTTTTGAATGCAGTGCACCGCATTCAAATTGTCCATTCGAAAAGCTACTGATTTCCCCCTCAAGGAGGAGCCGTGAGTTTGAAGGAAAAACAAAGGGACTAAGAGCTCTTGGCTCGTTTGATATGAAAATTCTCGGTTTGGTACCAAAGACCCTGACCCTGATGGCCTAGGCTCGACTGATAACCCCAGCCTACTGTCCCTGAAGCATCTGTGTTTACCCCCATAACCGTAGGTGGGGAAGAAGTCCACGTCATTATTGAGTGCAATATTTTTCTCCTCGCCCAGACCGAAAGTAAGTTTTGTGAATTAAGGAGGGAATTTTCCACCAATTTTCCCGCCGGCAATAGCGGGAAATATTTGTTTTCCTTCCAAGATTAATCTCTTTACTTTCAACCGGCCCAACTTTTACAGGTAGTTGAATCCAGTTGAGAGAGCCGATCAGGGATTCCCAAGTCCTTCTGCGTGGTGTTCAGACTGTGGAGAAAACACAAACAGTTTCTTTCGAAATCTGTTTCGGTTGTCCATACTCTGACTGAGAGTAAGATTGGCTGGTGTCCCAGACCAGCCCTATCCACTGAATTACCCGTGTGGGCACAAGATGTGGACTTTGCCAAGTTGACCTTGAACCCTAGGGATTGTACATGATTTATAATGTGATTGATATGGATTTTGCATAAACTCTCTGACTCCGCCACTACCAGCCGGTCGTCTACAGTAGGTACCACAACACCTTGCTCCCCTGATTTAACATTGGCATGAGGGCCTGCCGGACTAGTTTTGTGAATATTCTTGGTGCAAGGTTCAACCCGAATGGCATTCTCTGAAAGACATGAGTCTCTCGCCTGATCCTCAAGGCGAGGAATTTTTGGAACCTCTTGGTTTACCGGGATATGCCAATAGGCGTCTGTCAGGTCTAACGAGCACATCCAACTTTGCGGTGGAAGTGTTAGCCTGATGTGATTCACAGTGAGCATCCTGAAAGGTGTATTGTGAATGTGAGTGTTCAAACAAGATAGGTCTACGACTGGGTTCTCATATGAACACTGTCCCTCTTTGGTACGAGAAAAATCCTGGACGTGAAAACAGGGCAATTTGGCATCGGAACCGGGACAATGATATGCTTGGTGATAATTTCCTGGGACTAGTGGCTCCACATCTAAAGAAACATTGATTGAATTCTTGAAAGTTAGAATGTAAACGAGGTCGCCGAAGCCACTGCCAGGTGATACCCTTAGGTACCACAGTACGAGCCCAGGTCCATCGGGGCCGGGCCCGGTGACACGTGGTGACACGGTGGAACTAACCCTTGGATCCAACACGCCTTGGATAGGCCCCGGGAGAGAGAGAGTTTTGAACAACTAGTTTTTTGCTGGTGGTGGGGTAGGGTTAGACTGCTAACTGGTTTTTGGCAGATGCCGATCCCTGACCTGACTTGTGTTGTAACTGGGTATTTCTTATTATGCCACTTACCTTGATTGTCTTCCCTGTTTCGGCTTGTGCAGAGTACTTCCTTGAGCCGGGGGAGACATGGGGCCCTGAAAGGGCTTAGGCACCACTAGGGTTGTGACTTACCCTCCACTCTTAGGCTTGGAGTACAGTTTCTTAAAGTCCTCTTTTCGAGCCTGGGAAGTACTCGGTTGCAAGCTGTCAACCACATTATACACTGGCCTTCCAAGTCTCAGGGTTGAGCAGAGAGACAGTTAACACAGGTGAAAGGGTTAACACGGCGGGACTAATGTCGTCCGGTAACTTCTTAACCATATACACTCTCAATGTCTGACGTGCACGAACAGCCTCCAACAAGGCTATTCGGATGTCACCCAAGGACTGGATGAAATTCTGTAATAGAAGCCGCCGGGATAAATCGTATCCTTCCTCATATTCTGATCAGAAATATCGGCTATGGTCTTCGTGAGGAAACTGGGCTATTTGGGCGCCTTAGTATAAACTGTGGAAAATAGTCCAAAGGCTTCATTCCTCAATTTAAGGTCTCTGTCTAGATGTGCCGAAGGGGGAGTAGAAAAGAGTTCCTGCCAAGTCATAAAGAGACAATTTAGGGGCAGAAAGGGATTCAAACAGAGCAGGAGGAACCCTTCCAGCTTGATTTATAGGCATTGAGAACCAAATGTGGTTGTCCTGAGGTATTTGATGGGAGGATTATGACGTTACCGTAGTTGCAAACTGTTGCGCCTCAGCATCCCAGTCCACCCCGCGGGCCTAGACCTACCTGTCCCACCTGCAGGACTGGATTGTGAGACTGATCTAGAACCGGAGTTGTATCCAACTCCGGCGTTAACGTATTGAGCGATTTGATATCGTTCGCGCCGTCAGACTTTGTCCAATCCGCAAGAGTCGTGGAGAGGGGCAGGGAGGTAATGCCGGAGTAGATGAATACACAAAAAAAATTCATGCGAATAAAACATTAGGTATATGCTTTGACAGTAACATCCAATAAATTACCGTGTTTATCTTTGGCCCTCAACTACTTACTTTTACTCAGCTCAAACTCGCCCCCACAACATCCTGGAGGGTGGTCAGAACCTTAGGCTCTGACCACCTCCCGCTCATTATCACCACCAAAACCAGACTCACCCCAGCTAGCCACAAACACACATACACCAATTATAAAAGAGCTAACTGGGAAGCATTCACAAATGAGACAGAAACAACACTTCACAACTCTAAACAGTACACCCACCACTAACAGCAACAATGCTGTACACATACTCAATAAAACTTTTCAAAACGCTGACAAGAACACATTCCAAGAGGTAACAGAAAAAGACACAACCCCAACTTCACACCAGAAATTCAAAACCTCATCAGACAACGCGACATACTGAAACACTCCCCAACACCCCACACACAAGACATCACACAACAAATTCAAGCACTCAACACCCAAACTAACAACAAAAATACAAGAACAACAAAAAACTAAATTGGAATAACTTCCTACAAACACTTGATCACAAAACAAACCCCAAAAAACTCTACAAAACACTAAACAGCATCACACTTTCCAACAGCAACACAACACAATCACATGCTGCAATCACAACAACAGATTTACTCCTTCATGTAAAACAACAAGCAAACACTCTCATCAATCACTTTTCACATGTCAGCCACCTAAAACCTCACAAAGACGACCGATGTGTCATCCGACGTAAGAGACAATTCCCCACAGACCCTGACTATACACCCTTCACCAATCAACAGACAAAGCATATCATCAACAATCTCAAGCACTCACCCGCCTGTGGCCTAGACAACATAAGCAACATACACCTCAGACCACAAGGCATACAAGCACTCACTAACATATCAAACTACAGCTATTCACACAACACAATACCAGACATTTGGAAGCATGGTATCATCATCACATTCCCCAAACCCAACAAAGACCCCACGCTACCCTCCTTGCACCGCCCCATCACACTCCTTTGCTCCCCCTCCAAAGTCATGGAACGCCTAGTATTACAACTAATTACACCTGACCTACCCCTAGCTCCAACACAACATGGCTTTAGGCCACTGCACTCCACAACCACTCTTCTCACAGACCTTACCCAAAGAGCTTTCAACGGCATCAACTCGGATAGACAACCACACAGATCAATATTAGTGACATTAGTAAAGCCTTCGATGCCATCCCCCGCAACAACCTAACAAACAAAAATCTACAAACACAAACTGCACAACAACACAAAAAGGTGGCTGGGCCAACTTCCTAGCATGCAGGATGTGCACAAGTATCTTTACCGGTCAGTCATCTAAAATCAGAAACTTCCAAAACGGAGTCCCACAAGGATCCGTCCTGTCGCCCGCCCTCTCAATCTGTACATGCACGATATAACTACACCCAATACGCCCCAAATAAACTTAGCCTCCTATGCAGATGACATAACACTCACATGCACACACCATGACCCAAAAAGAGCAACAGATCTCCTTCAACCCTATCTCAACACACTACATGGCTGGTGCACTACAAACAGACTTAATCTAGCCCCAGCCAAATCCACCGCAACCCTGCTCACAAGTTGGACAGGAGAACACGAATACATCCCTCAACTCACCATAAACAACACCCCTAACACATACACACACACCCAAAATCCTAGGAGTAACATATGATACTCATATGACATTCAAACAGCACACCACAAACATTAAAAAGAAAACTGACACCCAGACTTAACGCCCTCAGGTCACTTGCTCACACAAAATTTGGACACAACAAAGAAACTACCACCACAGTATATAAACAATACATAAGATCAGTGATGGGAATACGCAAGCCCAGCCTGGGCTTCTAACCTAGCTGAAACACATCATAAGACCTTACAGACTATTCAAAACAAAGAATGAAGATCATTACAGGCTGCACAGCTACTGCACCCACAGGAGTCACCTTAAACATCAAAGAAGAACCAAAATCCTCAAAGTCAAAGACCACATCTGGACATGAGAGGCATCTCAATTCCTGGCAGCAGCGGTCCACGAACCATACCACCCACTAGACTACATGGCAACACCCCCACAGACACCCCAGAACTTATCAAAACAACACCCAGCACACATGGTATCACACACAATTATTGTCCTCATCTCGGCCTCGGCGCCTGCCCACACCGAACCCAACTTCCAGAAGTCACGGCCATACTCATATCTCTCACCGATCCCATCCACTCACTCAGAGACAACACGCAGCTGCATACATGACCGCCAGATATCCATCACTTCCGAATACTCCCTTCCTCGCGAGGACAGAGTCCAACCTGGCCAGGCTGAGTGGCGGACACCATCCCGCTCTCCGTCGTAATCAGAAGAGACTGTATGACTCCGTTGGTCGACGGCCTGCCCGGGATGGTAACACAAGCACCCCCAATAAGACACATTACAACACATCATAGAAAACTGCATTTCACACAACCACTTAGCGCCCCAACAAGCACAAATCCCTTACACTCCATGAGAGCTCTGTGGGAAAGCCCGATTGTGGCCATGGCCTTAATCTCATGGACTCTGGGGCTGTGTCTGGGAAAAAGTAAGCCATGGTCATCTTATGGAACAACAACAAACAACACCCTACTCAATTACCCACCTCACTAGGACCTGGTAATTTTCCCCCGCAATGGTTTTTTTGTTGCAATGCTCCGGTTTTTTTGCCATGACTTGAATCCACGAGCAGTGGCCTTGGGGGGGGAGGGGTGGGGGGGGGGGGGGGACCTAATAATAGAGAGCATAGTCGCTTTCCAATGGGGAAGTTTATCGAGAGGAGGGGGAGTAATGTCCCCGTGATTACACGAGCATTGGTATTTGTTAAGGAGGCGGGCACTGCAGGGCCACTAAACTCCCGATGTGGTCGCCTGTACTCACATAATAGGGGGAAGTGGTATATTAGGGGGCACAACAACTCTGGCTGGCTCTAGAGGCCGTCAACCACTGAACCTAGTCGTTGGAGCTCCCAGCGTAGCTGTGGGAGTATCCTGAGATTGTGTGTAGGAACAATGTATTGGCGCAGTACCCTGCTAAAATATAACTCAACGGTCAGCAGCTGTTTATACATTATACGGTGGGACCCCTTTGAAGATTCTGACATAACCAGCTTATGACAGAACTTCCTCAGTATGTCTTGGGGTTGCTGCGGGGGGGGAGGACAGTTCGAATCCTTCTCGGGGCGTGGCTCATCCGGCACCGCCGATTCAGTGTCTGGTTGATGCCGGGGTTCAAGACGTCACTTGACCATTCCCAGCCTAAACTAAGTCAAGGACTGATGAAGGAGATAAAAGTCTCTACAATATAACTTTCCGTAACATTATCGCTGATAATGAACAATGGGTTTTCCACATTTGAAGTTACAGACTGGTCTCCATACACTTCATCTCTGTTCAATAGGATTTTGGGAATCTGGTATCACTTGACTCACACCTGAGAGCCATCATAGTCTTGGTGTCCGCAGGCCGTGTAGCCATGTAATGGGTTCTGCTAACAGCCCTTTGCGAAACTATTGGAGGCCTACTCACTGTGGCAAGTTAAAGTTCAATTTTGTAATGGGCATTGGGTACCTCTTTAATTCCCCCCAAAGACTCCCTAGATTCATCCCTAGGGAGTACTAACTCAGTTCCCTCCATGCCTAACCCGTAGCTGCCATATATTGGACGTTCCTAAATGTTGAGGTAGAGACAGAGGGAATTGGTCGCGGACTGCGGCGGCGTTAGCCGGTGCCGCTACGTCTGAGGCGTCCTCATTTCCGTGCGGAGAACTTTTTGTGACCCTAATCAGATTTCCTTTGGCTTTCGCCACCGGTCATCCTTATGTCTCTTTGTGAGACATAGACGTCTCCACTGAAGACTGCCCGTTACTGCTTGAGGGGAGACCTTGACCTGGACCTAAAGTATTTCACGTGGTGAAGGAGAACATCCAGCACTCTTGTGTCGGCCGTGGGGGGTTGGTTGCCTTACTTGAGTTACTACTATCACTGCTACTGCACTAACTCTTTTGATAGAAATTTGTTGGCTTCTCCGAGATTTGGAAGTTGTCCTTAGACGGCGTTGATTTAAGAACAGGTGGGGCTTTATTACTATGTCCTCCCAGAGAGCTTTCAATCGTCGCAATGGGTGGAAAGCCTTATTGGCAATGTTCTTGATCGAATAGACATAGAATATTTTCTTAATTTTCATTGTTAGTGCCACTAGGCACGAATGATCCTCTTGCTAAATAGGTGCGGAATGTAGTGTCAGTGCAAATGGAACACTTCTAGGATCCCCAGAGGCCCTGTGATGCTGATATGTAGGCACTTCACACACTTCAGGGCGCAGAGTTTATGCTGTGCAAAAAACTGGGATTGGAGTGGAGAGCAAGTAGTGGTGATGAAGGTAGTGGGCACAAAGAGTTTGCCTACTAGGATCATGACATAGAGTGAGCTAAAAAAAAGCAGGGGGATCACATGCGCAGCTGGTATCGGCCCCTTCCCCTGTCGACCTGTGTGCCACTACTGAGTTGCTGGTGATCTAGAAATATTACTCATTTCGCAGGAATCAATGCTGTCAGAAGGATAAAACGAGAGGTTCACAAAACATGCATAAACACCCCAATCCTCATTCTGCTACGCGGGCCGGAAAAGTATAGCTGTAGTTACCAACAAGTACCGCATACTCTACACACTTGCCGCATGTACTTGTATATGAAAAAAAAAAATTTATAAAAACTGATGTTTCTTCGTCACCTTTTGTGGAAACGCGCTTACACTAAAAAGGTTGACAAGAGTTTCACTGGCCCTTATACAACCAGTTTACTTCACACGCTATCTGTATAGCGTCTATTACATTGGGAGGATCCTGATGGATAGTCAATTACGCTGCACTGAACTTTATCGCGTGCTGCGCATGGACTATAAGTCAATGCATCATGCCAGCGTGAGGGCCTATGCGGTTTAGGGCGAAATTCCGCCTCGGGGGCGCTGATGAGCCGAGATTACTTCCCTTGTTACGGAATTAGCGCATTTCTGCCCGGGAGTCTAGTGGTAGGCAGGGGTATGCCTTTTGGCCAACATAGAAGGAGGCCACGTCCGGTTATTTGGAATATTGCCTTTCTCAGCCAATGCCAGGCGAGCTATCGCCGGTATCTGAAATAGCCCAGAAAGATAGCGGCCGGAAGAAAATAAAAGTGTCACCACACAACTATTGGAGGCACCGACTTATCTGAAAAGTCAGTCCACCATCCCAAAAAAAATCGTTCGGGGCGAACTCGGCCGGGCCGAAAATAAATCAGCCGGAGCTAGTCACCACACCATGCCCGGGTTAACGTCTCCTGAAGGGTGAAGTATCATCAATACCGAAAGATACCCGGAGAAAAAACAAACTGTTAACATGTATAATAGTCACCACAAAACCCCCATGAAAACGAGGGTCACATCTTAGAGCTAAAACACAGTAT